>CANPUZ010000041.1:0-1200000 GCA_947579665.1 Sympetrum striolatum
AAATCTGAAAACGATGCGATATAAAGAGGCCACAAATATGCAGACTCGTTGAAGAGATACCTCGTGGCAGATTATTCAGTCTTAATCAATTGATCGTAATTAAGCTCACAAATCTACGATTACCTCCGCTTCGAAAACGACACTCGACTGACCCGGTCGTGCATAATCCATCGTGGCCTTGAGGAGTCGTGCACGACATGATTTCTCACTTGGTCGAGTGCAGAGGTGGTCGTGTACTCGACTCCGTGAGGACACGGCATTTCTGACTGTTTAAACAAGGTGGTCGACGTTTTGTGGATAATTATAGTCACGTGGTTTATATTTGTCTCGAATAAGCTCATTTCTCCGCTGAGAATAAATTGGCATTTCAGTTAGTTTGTATCTTGAAGCGGAATGACTAACAACGAAACATATCAAATTAATTCAAACAAACAATGTGGTATTTATAAATATAAGTTGTCATAAACACACACGTAAGGTGAAATAAATATTTGATTTAGTGAAAATTAATAAGTTCGATTTATTTGTAAGTCGCTAAGTGCATTTAAAATGTAATTTTAATGCACTTGAACCCATATGAAACGTACTAAATCCATGTACGTACGTCCTTTATAATACGGGTAAGCGAATACGCGTCATTTTCCTTACCTCCTCTCAATTTTCAATCGTAGTTAGCGTTGAGAATCTTCGCCTCGAATACTTTGACAAAAGAATGTAGAGGGATTGAGATTGATATTACATGGTACAACATTCACTATCTTTTGGGAAAAAAATGGTTTCAATTAATATCCCAAACTCTAATTTACCCTTAATGAGTGGCGTGGGGTCGATGTGACCTCAGGCCTTATATTTACTTAGTTTACACCGAAACAAATGAAGATAATTCAACCAATTCTTCGTTTTGTAAAGATGTTTGCTATTAAATGATTATCTGAGAATTACGTCAACTTTAAGCAATAAAAAGTATGCAATTAAGCAGTGTTACGAAATTTACAAAAATGAATTTAAATAATTATCTAAGCAAAAGTTTAATTATTTTTAAGCGCCTGTACTTAAACTAAATCATTGCTAAGTAAAACGATTTATGTACACCATATCGTGCATACCAAGTGAATCATATTTTATTTCCAAATCATAAGTATTCACGAATATTTTTAAGATTTTACCGAATGCGTTTCGAATGCTTCCTAAAATGTTTAAAATGCTCCTAGGGATCACGAAATGCTTTAATAAGGCTCACTGAGCAAATCTGTTTTAATATATTCCCAATACAGAAACAAAGAACTACGCAATAAAAACATTTGAATAATTTGCTACTAATAGTTTGTACCCCTGCTCTGCGAAGTAATTAGGCTGGGCACAGGTTTAGAAATGTTAAATAGTAACAAATTGTTTAAAATGCAATTTCTACGCCCCGAATTTAGCCTGATAAATAAATATTTTTTACAATATCACTTTCATAGGTTGGTAACACTGATAAGGATTAATTTTACTATTTTAAAAGTACCGTTTTGTCGAAAACTGAAACTCTCATAAGAAAATTCGAAAATTTCTATATTTTCGCCCCTTATTTTGACTTTTTTCCGAAAGGAGTGAAATTAATATTCATTATTTTCCGACAGATGGCATTTTAAACATATTGTAATTTTGCTAAAGAATATCAAAATAATAAACCTACAAATACACATTCCAAAAGATTAATGTTAACAGATAATAGGAGGAATCATAATTAAATAAGCAACTACAATTTAAATTTTTAAACATTTTATTTAATTGTTAGTTAAAGAGATAAAGATAATTCGCTCAAAAATTTAAATAATTATTTTAAAAGAATTATTTATAAACTATGATCAATTTAATCAGTTGAATTACCGTTGAAAGAGGTCTTAAAAATTCAGAGAATTTTGGGGTCATTTTCACCCCACACGAATAATTACGTCACTTTGACCAGACTAATTAACGGTTGAAGTCACGAACAAGAAAATGCAAAACTATGAGAATTGTACATTATTATGGAATAGACGCCTCGCACACAATATCACTACCATTCGTATATCAATCGGATAAAAGGATGTCTCAGATGGGTAGAATGTAAATCGTATCAGCAGCTATTTCCAACGCAAAAATAAAGAAATGTCTATCATTGATGCTTGTCTATGTCTATGTAATAACACTGCAAGCCGCCTTTCGGCGAGTGGCAGGGGGGGCACACACCTCTATTTTCCTAAACGGTTGCTTTCGCGTATACTTCGGGGAAAAAATGAATTTTTGAAACGATTCGTTTTCTAGCATCTATTTCCCTAATCTTTCTGGCAGTATCAGAACGGCCCATATAACAGGGGGTTCGCATTATATCTGTTACATCATCTGAAAATGTAATTTCTCTGAGCTTATTTAATAAATTTATCCTTTGAATTTTTCTTCCCTCTTCTAATGATTCCCATCCCGCGTCCTGTAACATTTGAGTGACACTCGCTGTTTTATCGTGTCAATTCTTTACAAATCGTATTGCCTTTCGTTGTACTTTTTCTAAATCCCGAATATGACATTTCTCGGCGGGGTCCCATACACTACATGCATACTACAGGTGAGGCCTAAGTAACGCTAGGTAACATCGCTCGCGAACTTTTTCTTCGCTCCTGCCGACTATTCTTTTGACGAAGCCGAGTTTCTTAAGTGCTTTTCCACAAATATTTCGGATGTGGGCACTCCATGATAGATTATTCGTGAGAGTTACTCCAAGATACTTTACCGTTTCTATTGCCATTAGGTTTACCCCTCGGAGGCTATAAGAATAATCATTTATTATAGATTTAGGACAGAAGCTTGGGACAAGTATTATTAAAAAAAAAATTTCGAATTTTCACTTTCATTTCAGAATACGAAAAATATATCTAATACTTCATAAACTTTCCTGGAAGCAAACCGTACCTTAGCTGAAATATCTATCATATTTGGACGTATTTTCGTTCCTTTTATTAATAAGTGATCAAAATTCCAACCGTCTTCAAAAGTTCCACTTTATTGACATATTTTATTATATTCGCGATAGCGTGTATCCGCCAAAAAAGGCAATTTTGAACCTCTTTATCATGAGTTCGATTCCAGAAGGCCCGTTTGGGTCTTCGCGGGGATTCCGAAATTCTTTTGAGGTACTACCTGGCAAATAAGAGTGGTGAAATTCGAGGGATCGCTGGAAGCCCTATATTTCCAACGAAAACTTCAAAGATATCTTCAAAGGTTATCATTGGTTCGATGCTAGGTCAGGACAACTTTTCTCCTATTTAAAATAATTGCGAAGATTTTTATTAATTTTTGAATCCGTTCCCGATGACATGGAAACTTAAAGCTTTGCATATAAATGGAGATCATAAATACGATTAATATACGCTGATCATCGTTTCCCTGATGATCAGGAAAACGATTCGATTGGTTGTTCGATTCCAGAGCGCCATTCACATTCCACTATACACTGCAAATGGGGATGATAGAATCTTATTGTAGGTTCTTTCCGGCATGACATCGACTCCAAACTTTGGATTAAATAAGTTTTATTCCTACCAGGTCGTTTAATGACTTCACATCTTGCAAAAGGCCTTGGGTTCGAAACTAGGTGACTCTACTTTTTCAAATAAATTATGATTCATTTACCTAGAAGGTGGAAATTCTATGGCCAGGCATGTGAACTGAAGTAATGAATGTTTCATAAACAATTTCTCTCTTACCTTATGATCATTAGTACGACGCTGGGGCACAATTCGTATTCTACCGTATATTTCAAGTGGGGAATACAGAATTTATTTTAAGGACCTTCCCGATATTGTGTCGACTTGAAATTTGTAACATCGATATGCTTAATTAATTACTCCATCAGAAACTTTTACTCTCAATAAAAAACAGGTAAGATCGGTATACGTATTTGATCTTTGTCCTACATACTAGTTAGTGTTTAGAATATCGTTCAGCGAATCGAGAGGATTGTGTTAAATATGACGCAGACCGTGGTAGGAGCATGAGAGCGGCAGCCATAGCTCAAGAAATGGAAGATAACTGATACATGCGAAATCTATCTATTGGTTGCCATTGATATCTCTCTTCGTTACAATGGCGCAATTCGGATCCGAGCCGATTTTAGGAAACGCAGACAAGATTGACTTTTAACCGAACATACTCGTCAACACAATCACGGGCTCTATCTCTCGCTTATTTGAATAAATTCTCCGAAGCGAGATAAAAGGTGTCCATCGATACGGCGAGCACCGTATAAAAGGCGTGTTGGATACACAAGAGTCCTCATTGGAAATATTGTCGTCTGTACCCCAATTGCTTTCGGATCATCGTCTTACCGAAAGGGCAATTGAGACTTATTATCGAGGATTCCAGCGTGCTTCCTCTTCAAGCATCGTCTCCAGAAGGTAAGTCTTCCATTAATTCATTATTTTACCATTAATTCACGCATTCAATACGATTGAATTACACTTCAATCATGCTTCTAACACACTGCTGTGGAATACGAAGTGGTGATATTAGAAGCTTATTGTAAGTTGAGGAAGCAGGGGATGACGGGGTGGAATGAAGTCCGTCGTTTTTCGGTGTTAAATAGATGTTTCTTATGAGCGGTAATCAGCATAAATAGACCAACATTTTATTTATCAACTACGGCATCCATTTTAGTCTTGTTTTCTCGAGCGTTGCTGTGCGAGGATTCCGTTGTAAATTTTTTTGCTATCGAATTGAAAGTTTTGATGTTTTTGTAACCAAGGAAAGGCAGACATACCTGATTACCTTTAAAATATGGTTAGTGAATTCTTAAAGTGCGTACAATTGTCTTTGGTTTCTTGTTTTAAACGTTTGTATACGTATCTTCCAAGAGTGACTTTAACTCCCTCACTTGAATGTAGAATGGGGTAGTACCAATCCGAAACGTTGTTAGCTACTATGGATTTCGGATATATTTCTTAATAGAATACTCCTACTCTATCTGTTCGCAAACCCGAAGCAACGTTTAGTGTACGAGCCTTGGGATTTTAAAAAGTAGCTGATGAGGCTGTCCTAGGGTTTGAATTTAGCGAATAGGCATAAAAAAGGACACATGTACATGTATTTAAAACATTTAACATGTAGTTAAACCTTTATAGGAACTTAAAACAAGATAAATATAGAGCAACCTTTTCTTTTCTGCAATTCCACTTGTTTTAGTTGCTTTTGTAGTTACTTATCTTAACCAACCCATTTTGTAGGCGGGGTAACACGGGCAAAACGACATATTGATTTTATAAACAAAATAAGAATATTGGTCCTACGTATTCTAACGATATCTTTAAATTTATGTAACTATAAAACTACAATATTTTCGCAGAAAAAATTTCAGCTTCCTAATCAACCCTTATGAACTTTTAAAACGTATTTTCAACTAGGTACCTTGTTCTTCCCCAGGTTCCCTAGTATTATTGCAGGGAATGTTTAGCAGATAAAAGTCACTTCAACTACAACGTCCGAAGCTACTAAGCTAAAAAGCACTAAGCTCAAATTCATTGTTCACTCACAATTTTCATGAATAATCACATTTATGAGGACAAAAACGTTCAATAGTAATTGACTAAAGTCGTGAATATTAAACTGGAAATTGATGCTCATTTCACAGCTTCAATAAAGTCTTTCAGCACTTTTTGAAAATGAGATCCTAGAATGGTTAAATCGATGATAACTATATAACAGGAAGAAACCATTTTCCCTGATTCCTAACGCACTGAATCGTTAATATTGAGAAACAAGCAAGAAATATGAGTATGAAGTTGTAATTAAATCACTTCAGAAGCATTGATAAACCACCAGGAAGAACTGCAAAAGTTTGCCATTTTTCGTAAAAATTTAATATTTACAGTGAAGAGCGGAATCTCAATGATATGATCTCAGCGAGTCGAAATTTTTTTGTGTTACGAGATAAACTCAGCCACTCTCTGCTCTGGTTCAGAGAGATATGAAATGAAATACGAAAGAAATGAATCGAATTGAAAGAAAAAACAAATATAAAGTAACTCACACTTTGATTTTCGAAAACAGATTATTAAATCACTTCCGAAACAAATGAGTTGAACTGAATAAAACATTCGGTATCAAATTAAATCACATTTCGTCTTTCGGAAATAGACTATTCAAATCGCTTCCAACGATTTATTATGCACGTCAATGTGAACGGAATCCACAGCGTTTCCCTTCTTCTTAACTCCAAATATGCCAAAATGCAGGAGCTCGAATTCAACAAAGGCATTTGTCGTATACAAAAGTATTTGTCATATTTATGATTCATTTACACCGATAAGTTGGAAGTTCTACGGCCAGTCATGGGAACAGAAGTAATACATAGAATTTATTTTACGATTTTTATTAAGACTTTGAAAAGTATAGTGCTTTAAACATATGCTTGCAGTATACATGCAACTTTTACTCGTATCTATTATATATTGACGCTTCTCCGGATGTACCTATATACAGGCTATAAAAATTCTAACTATGTCTCATAAGTGACTTTTGCTTGAAATCCTTACGACGCATTGGCCAAACGGTGTAACCACCAGAAAAATATTTGACTATATTTTCCACCCCAGGATCATGGGTTCGATTCCAGAAAGCCCCAAAGACCCGATTTTTTCCATAAAGATGCATTGCGAGGATTTTTGGAAATTTAACTTTGGAAAATATGTCGCAGGTTGGACCATTTTGTGTCCACCGCCTATTTCCGCTCTCATTACATTGTTTAATAAAGCTCGACTTCCGGTTAACCGATTTACTCCAAAAACTAATCAACTCTGACAGCACACACCACAGTTCTATATGTGAAGTTTGGTATTAATACGATAAATAGTTTTTACGTTAGAGCGCCCACAAGCACACACACACATACACACACACATACGCACAGACATCATTACAAAAATCGCGTCAAAACGTGTTCTAGGGCCCCCAAAACATGTATTGAAATCTCGAAGTCAATTTTTTTCCTGAAAACAATACTTTCTCTATACTACGTATATGGAGAAATTAAAAAACGCACAAAATACAACAACATATAGTTATCTTTAAAAACATATATTTGACAATGTGATGAAGTTATAAGACTGTATAACACGAAACGCTCTTAAAATATTGAAAAAGAAAAGTGATGGACATTTTTTAGCCCTCCCTTAGTCCATTAAGGGTTAAGTCTTTCTTTCAATTCCTTATAAGAAATACACCCGCGGTAACTAGCCAGATGCGTACCTTTGCAGTTGGCGCAAACGGCAGCCTCCGTTGCCGGATTTTTACACTCAGTAGTTAAGTGCTGCCCCCGACATTTAATTCCCTCGGCTAATTGTTTTTCATTTGGTCTGGTGGTTCCCATTTGCGAAACCCTTTCGACCGGGACCCCTTGCTTGGACAGCGAGCCTTTAATGTCATCAGATTCAATTTTATCTGGCTAATTCCGTATTACAAACATTTGTTTTTTTCTCAGACGCCAGGTGGTGGGTTAAAAATTTATTTTGAGTTTTTCGAAGTTTCTAACTTCGAGAAAATCTTTAGTTATCGTACCGACGCACAGTGGGCTAGAATCGAAAAAAGCTGGCCAAAAATAAGAAAGTGCTTTTTTTGAGTAAGGACTTTGAAATTTCGCATGGTCATTTTTTAATGAATTCTACATATAAGTGCGAAATCATTTTTGTTGACTCTTACGCGTTACAATACTACAAGGGGTCAAAGTTGACCAATTTTCGCGAAAATTTCCAGTTTCCGATTTTTTGCGAAATTCTTCAACTTCAAGTCGATTGTGAACCAAAACTAGGAAAATCATCGGGTGAAATATGATTCCATATTATAAATATGTTCTTTGTCCTTCATAAGACTTGGATTCAATGAGCTCTGCCGAATGTTTATATACTTTACATTACAAAATGGCGGACCCTTATTTTGGAACAAAGTTTTACCTAAAGCGAGGAAAATAGTAGATTGAGACACCGTGTGACACGGGATTACTTACATCACAATAAGCTATGAACCTTCCTCAATGGGAATCTGAAATAAAATCTTGCCCCAATTTGCCCCAATAATTTATAAATCGACTTTTCGACAACGCTACAAGGGCCGTATCCGCCCGGCGGAGCACCGTCCTCCGCTACGCTGTCGTGTTTTGAGTGGAACAACGAACCAATACGATTCTGATTCGTTCTTTTGTAGATTTTAACCATTATTACACTTCGTACATATCTTAGATATCAACAATTATTAGAAATTCACCATTTCTTGTAGGGTGATAATTGAAAAAAATGAAATTGGCTGTGCTTTAAAGCATGGGACCACTACAGCGATATTAATATCATGTAGTAGTTTATTTTCGTACGATAATGCTAAATTTCTACTAAATCATGCAGTCAAAGATTTAAGCGAGTTTTAATGAAGTATACGGTGTTTTTATACATTACCTTCTCTATTAAATACATTCCTCGTCTGAAGAATCTTCATCCCCATAAGCCAATTCCTCCTCATCGTTCATGACTAGGAGTTCCTTAATCTCTTTGCTCAGATTCCTCGATCCTTTTGTTGCTCTAACTGGTGCCGATATTGAAATTAGCGCATAAGAAGTTAGAAGTAATCTTTGGAACAAATTCTCGTTTTTGACCACTCTGGAGTGTTTCCTTGTGATTCTCTCCCGGTATTTCCTTGCGTCTTTATTTCGGGCCTCCATTACCTCTTCTGTTAGTTGCCCCAACGGAAGGATAGCCTCTTTTGCAATTTCAGCCCCGTGTATAAGTACTTTATGTACTGTTGGTGGCATGTAGTACCACGGATATAATCGGACATACATCTCTGCTCTAGCGCAGCAATAATATTTGAATGCTCTTTCATTTAGTGGAAAACCACTTGAAATTGCCTTCAAGATATTGGCGAATCTTTTTATTTGATCTTCGTCAATTCCTTTTAAGAAATGATTAATTAAATTGGTATTGAGAAACGGTAGTTCACAAAAACTTAATAATATAAAACAAACCTTAAACAGAACTCTTATCTTTGATAGTGAAGATTTCATCCCTATCTATTTCAGTTTCCTGATTTTTACATTTAATAAAAGATTACGCATTAATAAAAATAACTTCATTTCGCACCTGTTATTTCAGACACGGAATTTCAAAGAAACGCCTTGATGTATTTCCATCTTTTGTGGAGCCATATCCTGGTTTAGGTACATCTACAATCAGTCCCATCTTTTTTCTAAACTCTTTCTGAATATGAGATTTCCTCTCCAAAAGCAGTAATTTATGATTACCACGAGCCTATGTAGGAATATTGAGATAAGTTCAATGGGTACGTCTTATGACATAAAACCATACTCATCAATATTGTACTCTCACCTGCCATTACGTAAAGATAAGTCGGTAAGATATATGTAATAAACGCTCAAAAAATCTTATGTAGCAATGCAGCGTAGAAATGCCATAGGACAAATTTTCTTCGTCAACGTCTCGATTACTAATTGTCGATAGATCGTTCATCTCCGAAATTTTCGCCCCACAAATGTAGCATTGCAATCCCGGGCTCTCGGTCAGCGCATTACATACCTAAAAGAAGGAATACAACAAAAGATTCTTGGTCAAATTTAGCTACATATATCCAAGAAATATTACCTTTGATTTGAGAAAATGTTACCTTTCCGTTTATCATTGTAAGCAACAAACAGAACTTAATGCGGTGATTGCCTACATTCACTGGCTTAAACTTTTCTATTTCTTGGCGTAAGTTACTTTCTTAATAATTTATTGTTTGGAATTGTTTGTACTGCCAATGGCCAGAACTACCATCCAAACCATATTTGAAAATAAGCGTGACATTGATTTTCTTTCTTGAAGACGGAACGGTCGATACCGATGCCAAAATCCGTTAACCGATTATTGACCATATCAGCCATGATTTTTGCAGAAATACTAATTAAATTACGTATTAATACACAGAAAACCTGGAAAAATTATAATAATATGTGAAAATGCAACATGTATTTCGTAACTATATCTTTCCTTCAATATTATATGCAGGACAAAGGGAGTAGAATGCATTCAAACAATTGTGAGCATATTTTAAAACGATCAGACAATACATCACAATTTACCACCATATTCTGATGCATTAAATAAAAAAGAAAATATAATGAAAAACATACCTCACGAGATATAATTCATATGAAATATCTAAAAGCTCACACGAGTACTGCTACCAGGAGATTGTCGAAGAATTCTTGTTTCACAGAACTGTCGTAGCTAATTAGAAAGCACAAAGCACAACCTCTTCGTATCCAATGTTCAAATAGAACTGAATTATTCCTACGCATGTAAGGAAAAATCACAGACATGCAATTCGAAGGGTACCGTTAATCCGGAAAAGCGCAGCTGCCTGCAATAAAACGAGCCCTTTGCCGAACTTTTCCAGCGCTCCAGAGCACCTCGACGGTTGCCAAAACAACTCCAGATGTGGGCAAATTTTGTATTTGAAAAACTTCTAAGCTATATTCCACCATTTTCATAATACGTATGTTACAACCTATGTATTTAATTCTGTAATAAAACTACACAAAGTGACGGCTAGTTCTACCGATTTTGTAAGAACATTTTCAGTATTGTAGAGAGTGAGAGTGAAGAAGCAGTCAGTATCAAAATCACAAACATATCTTAAGCAACTATTAACTTAAAAAATGATATATAACTAATGTACAAAGTATAATAATGGTTAAAATCTAAAAAAATAACGAATCAGAATCGTTTTGGTTCGTTGTTCCACTCAAAACACGACAGCGTAGCGGAGGACGGTGCTCCGCCGGGCGGATACGGCCCTTGTAGCGTTGTCGAAAAGTCGATTTATAAATTATTGGGGCAAATTGGGGCAAGATTTTATTTCAGATTCCCATTGAGGAAGGTTCATAGCTTATTGTGATGTAAGTAATCCCGTGTCACACGGTGTCTCAATCTACTATTTTCCTCGCTTTAGGTAAAACTTTGTTCCAAAATAAGGGTCCGCCATTTTGTAATGTAAAGTATATAAACATTCGGCAGAGCTCATTGAAACCAAGTCTTATGAAGGACAAAGAACATATTTATAATATGGAATCATATTTCACCCGATGATTTTCCTAGTTTGGGTTCACAATCGACTTGAAGTTGAAGAATTTCGCAAAAAATCGGAAACTGGAAATTTTCGCGAAAATTGGTCAACTTTGACCCCCTGTAGAATTGTAACGCGTAAGAATCAACAAAAATGATTTCGCACTTATATGCAGAATTTATTTAAGAATGACCATGCGAAGTTTAAAAGTCCTCACTTAAAAAAGCTCTTTCTTATTTTTGGCCAGCTTTTTTCGATTCTAGCCCACAGTGCGACGTTCGCCGTCCCGCGAGTTGGGCGATGGGGGGAAAGGAGAAGACCTCTTTCATTTTTTCCTACTCTTATACCCAGTTTTTGGGCGTTTATATAAGAATCGGCGGTATTCTTCCTTCTCCTTTTTTAGTCGAATCAGCCGATAAGGTCGCGGACTTACAATAAGATTTACAATATTATGTTTAGACAAGAGGCACCGAAAGAATCCTAAAATATATTGTAAGTGAAAATTCAAGTAAAGTAGAATCCTCTAACCACTTAAGTTAAAACATTCCAGGGTTCTTCCAGTAAAATATTTCACTTGAAATTTTGGTGGGGACAATTTGTATTGAACTCATTCAATGGTCTTATCGCAATTTTAATTCATTTTATATTGAAGGTAAACCATCAGTCTTTTGCGAATTAATGGTCCTCGAGGTGTGTTTTTTGGCGGATGTTTCACTTCCATTAATAGCAAATTCTTAAAATCATCAACAGCCTTAACAACTATTCCAGAGGTATTCCAGCTGCTAAATGGATGTATTTATTGTGTGCATTTATTTATTCATTCGCACAGAAATTATTCTGTCTTGGTATATATTTTCATTGTTTTAATTTAATTTTTAATAAATTAATTCGCATTTAATTTCTTTGATTTTTGTAACTTAATTTAATATTTATTCATAATTAAATCAGGCTTAAATCGTTCATTTTTTGCTAAATGTTAAACTTTTTCATTTTATTTTCTTATTTTGTTTTAAAACATTAAAATCATACTACATTTTCGTTTTTCTCGTCATTGTTTGATTTACGAGGTCACTCTTCCAAATATTAGAGTTTCAAATATGAGATATATTATCATAATTATTTTAATTATTTAGTATCGTATAATATAATTTACCTTTGATTTTTTTTGCTTTCATTCTTGATTCAGCTCTCTTAAGGACTTTGAACTTCAGTGTCATGGGTTCGATTCCAGAAGGCCCCAAAGTTACGATTTTCTCCATAAAGATATATTGCGGGGATTTTCGAAAATATTTTCAATCACTTTTCGGCAAAGTAGACAGTTGAAATTCGAGGGATCGCTAGAAGCCGTGCATATCCGACGGAAACCATAAAAACATCTTCAAAGATTATCCTTGGTTCGACTCTAGATCAGGGTATCCCTTTTAAAATGCATTGCGACCATTTTAAAGATAAAAAAATCACTTCCCAATAACATAAAAACTTAAAACTCGGTATGTACATAGAGATAGTGAATCAATTTTATGATCGCTATTTTACGTTTATCTGATTGTCCTTGGTTCGATCCCAGAGAGGCAGCAGGTTCCGCCTCTCCTTGCGCTTATTCAACATGACGTCACTCCGTCGCCAACGCCCTTCCTACGACATCGCAAAACACTCCGAGAACACTGTTGCCAAGTCGTGCCGCCGAACGGAAGAACGCAAAAAGCAACTCGGAACGTTTTACATGGTTCATACAAATCGGGGAACAACAACGCATACACAAAATAATGATTTTCCTACACGCCCTTCTACGAGAACTCAGCTAATGGAAGACGCGATGTCGCGCAGTACCAATTTTCAGGGCATCCATTAAAGTTATCGCACGATAACAAATACCACGGAGTCACGCTTAGCAGTAACTTATCATTTAAAGAACATATTCGAGATGCGATAGGAAAAGCGAATAGAATGCAAAGATTAACTACGTTGAGAGGATGCTCATCGAGAGTCAAAGAAATTGTTTACTTTTCTCTTATTCGTCCGAGTCTAGAATACTGCTGTGCGCTTTGGGAGGAGTAGGTTTAGTCTCAGATTTAGAGATGATCCAGCGTAGAGCAGCCCGATTCGTTTGCGGGGATTTCCGGTTTGATAGCAGCGTTACGGCAATGATAGAGTCCCTCGGTTGGAATTCACTACAGATGAGAAGAATATCGTCGGAAACTTTTCGATAAGTTCATTCGTACAGAACATATAGACTAAGTAAGTGAAATGTTAGTGCCAGTAAGGAGCGAACGCGATCTCCAAGAGGCATCGACAAAGCGTTATAGGGAAGTAATCGCAAGGACGGATAATTAATTTTGGTCGTTTTGTCCCCAGGCTATTAGAGATGCTAATAGGGAGGAATGAAGTGGTGTATTACACCCCCTGCCGTACGCCTCTGGTGGCTCGCGGGGTATATATCTAAATCTAAAAAATCTAAATATTACTACGCCCACAAATAATTCGTAGTTGGAACTTATCAGAATCACTTGTATTATAAACGCATGAAGTGTATAAAAGACAATTCAATATCCTCTTCTAACTGTACTAGGATTTAGCGAGTTCAACATGTAAAGTACCTGGGAATATATCTTGATGAAAACTGTAACTGGAAATGTAATATTAATAATTTATACTCTGAACTAATTACATCTATTAGAAAATGTTACATGTTAAGATACTTGTGTCCATTTTCAGTTTTAAGAAACGTCTAATGCGCTTTGGTACATTCACGTCTTCAGTACGGGATTCTTTGCTGGGGAGGAGTCCAATATTGTCGTGACGCAGCACTCGCACTGATTAGGCTGCGACGCGACATAGTCGAATTGAAGAACACAGTTCTAATAGTACAGTACTATTTATTTAATAGCTTACAGTTTGCTGGTTGTTCACAATTGGAGCAGGCTCAAACACTGGTCAGCCGGAACCGCTGTAGCACATGGAATGCAGTGCCGGGTCTGGGGACCTTAGACGCTGCGAGTATGGACAGGAATCGTAGTGCCGGGTCTGGGTGTACCTTAGACACTGCGAGTAGGGAAAGGAATCGTAGTGCCGGGTCTGGGTGTACCTTAGACACTGCGAGTATGGACAGGAATCGTAGTGCCGGGTCTGGGTGTACCTTAGACACTGCGAGTATGGAAAGGAATCGTAGTGCCGGGTCTGGGTGTACCTTAGACACTGCGAGTAGGGAAAGGAATCGTAGTGCCGGGTCTGGGTGTACCTTAGACACTGCGGGACGGGAAAGGAATGGTACTCTGTGCTACAAGCAGTTCCTATATATAGGAAGAAAAGGGTCAAGAGTAGGGGAACTGACACGTGGCACAAAGTCATAGATGAAGCTAGGAAGCTAGTGGGAGGGAAAAGTAGAAAGAGTATCGGTCGGTCGTTCAAGGGAGTCTATTGTACCAAGCGAGGCACGTGGAGCAAGTTCTTAGAAGAAGCCAGGGGGAAAGAGAAATGGAAGGGCATCAGTTGGTCATCAAGGGAGTCTATTGTACCAAGCAAGGCACTTGACACAAGGTTATAGAAGAAGGAAAGGATACTAGCAATGCCTCGGAGATACTTGTCTTAGGAGTAATGGACAGTGAAAAGGCGGGCGAGAGGAGGCGCGTGGCGTATGAGGGAAAATGGAAGCGAGGCACATGGCACTAGGTTATAGAAGAAGGAAAGGATACTAGCAATGCCTCGGAGATACTTGTCTTAGGAGTAATGGACAGTGAAAAGGCGGGCGAGAGGAGGCGCGTGGCGTATGAGGGAAAATGGAAGCGAGGCACATGGCACTAGGTTATAGAAGAAGGAAAGGGCACTAGCAGTGCCTCGGAGATACTTGTCTTAGGAGTAATGGACAGTGAAAAGGCGGGCGAGAGGAGGCGCGTGGCCTATGAGGAAAAAATGGGGGGGAAACAAAGTAGAAGCTGATGGCGCCTTCCCGTCTAGAGCCCGCTTAGCGAGGAATGTCCTCTGGCGCGAACACTTAAGAATACAACACTTAGCAATATACAAAGAGTTCGTCAACACACCGTCCTTACTGTCAGTGAATTATCATCGGGCTATCTACCCATCATCACCAACATCGCCTGTAGCGAACACCCTCAGACAGTACCACGAACGTCGTACACAAACCACGCTTTATTCATCAGAAGAAAACCGGAAATGAAAAATAAACATTCAACACGTGACACGCCGAGACAGCCCACGATGTGACGTCATCACTTCCTCGTCGCCTCGTAAGATAAGGAAAATTGCATGCATCTCCCGGACGACACCAAAACGACAACTGGCGACAGTGTCTATCACCACACGACAGGGAAATGTACAAGGCACTACAAAAACGCGCCGGAAAACAAATACGCGAACATTGAAATGAAACATGGGAACACAAAGTGAATACATTAAACTTTGAAGACAATTCATTACTGGTCATGGCCAAAAAATTAGAAACACTGCACATAAAACTCAGCCAATCTAAAACGAAAACACGTACACTAAATACCAAAGACATTGCCAACGCTTTCGCGAAAAATCTACAAACACGTATGATGGGGCGTCCGAGATCACCGACGCACAATTCCCGAAAAGCTGTCTAAAAGTCGAAAAATGACGTATTAAAATTAGCTGCTCTTTTGTTGTTAATGTACGTATTTTACGAATTTTACGATATTTTTTTGAACTTCTTCCCAATGATATAGAAACTTGTAAGTTGGCATGTGAATAAAGATCATAGATAAATTTCATGTTCGCTATTTAACGTATCCCTGATTGTCCTTGGTTCGATCCCAGAGAGCCAGCAAGTTCCGCCTTGCGCATATTCAACATCACGTCACTCAGTTGCCAACGCCCTTCCTACGATATCGCAACCGAGGCTAAACGGGTCCGGTACCATTCATTCCATTTATTTACACACAGCTAAGTTCCCGTTGATTGTGTCCCAGCCTTTAAACATTACCAGACATCACTGTACTTGATTTCTGTGCGTATTAATACCCTGATAAACGTTATTGTTGATAACTGACAAACTAAAATTTTACTTTATCTGCTTTATTTTACTAATGATGGACGGAATGACGGAAGAGACATATTCCTTTAGAGCTACATTGTATCTTGAAGGTTCATTGGGGAAAAATGAATTTCGTCGCTTTGATATACCCAAAAATGCTTTAACAGATTTTCTTCTCCTCGAGGAGAAGTTGAAAACTGTATTTGAGTCGTTAAAATCATTGCCATTCAGCGTGATGTGGGAAGGTAAATCAGATTACATTAGCATCCTTTGCCTAGTTAAGAGGTATTGTAACACATTTATTTTTTTACTTCCGTCTTTCTCCATCCAACAGATAGCGAAGGAGAAGAAGTTCTGATTTCAAGTGACGAAGAATTGAAAGTTGCAATAAAAGAAATGAGAGGTGAAGATGATACGAGGAACATCGAGGCGGACACTGCTTCAGGCTTGGAGGATGAAAATGCTAAAGGTAAGTACAATGAAACCTAATATGCATCTTGTGTCTGATAATCATGGAATGAAATTAATATTTCCATTTCGTGCACAGTTCATCCCAGAGTACATTGTGGCGGTTGCGGTGGGGAAGTGAAGGGATTCAGATACAGATGCATCCAATGCCCCGACTATGATTTGTGCTCTGCTTGTGAAATGAAATGCCTTCACAAGGAACACTACATGATTCGACTTCCGCAGCCAATAGCATTCCCACAGGTTCCTCAAGATTTGTTTCGAAATGCACGATATTCTAATGAGGATGTGAGTTCTGCACGGGGTTCTAATGATTTTGGTGTCGAAGGTGCGGCTGCTCCCCCTCAAAATGAGTCTGAAAGGAAAGACAGTCACAAGACATCACAGGATAAAGATGATAGTCGTTCGAAGTATAAGAAAACTATTGGAGATACGGTATCCACACCACTGGATCCACGACGTATGTTGGATATGTTTCTTAATCGTATATTAATTCCTAATAGACAGCAAGTCAAGCATTAATGGTAAATATCTGTTGGACCTGTTTTATGTAAAATAGTCGAAATGGCGTATATCCCGATTACCTACAATCTTACGGGTCGATGGAGTAAAACATGGGTTCTAGGATTGGATGTTCGGAAAGAAATGCCATTTTGATGTAATTTTACTTTAAGAAATTGCCTTTATGTTATTTTACTGTAAGATAAAGGGCAATTTTCTTCAATTGAATGAAGGAAACCCTTATCACCCAACTCAACCCATCGGCGCCGCGCATATTTCACGATTAGTAGCGAAGATTGGGTGGACGGGCTGTGTTGTATAGAAACGATATGTAAGAAGATAAATTCGTTTAGTGTAGCCTTAGCGGCAGTGGTAAATTTCTCGGAAGCTCGTAAATAGCCGAAATATCGGCATCAAAAGTAGAGAAAAAGGTAACTTTCGCAGCTTTGTATCTAAAGAATAAACGCAGTGACATAATATTGTTGTATCATTATAAAATGCGAAATCTTTACTCTATCTATAAAGGCAATAATTATAGTTCCAGCGTCACACATAAAGGAGATACGAATTTTATATGAATAATTCTTATTGATGAATTAAAAGCTGTCTGCTACATGGGTCTTCAATTATGATCCCATCCGCTGATTTAATCTTTTGATGAGTGAATAAGTTTTGAAAAGAAATATCTTATAACAACTTCCTGTAACCTCTCCTAAATATTTCAGTAATGTACAATAATGGATCTTTCTCTCTCAATGAGTGATGAACGTTTAAATACTTATTCTTTTGTTGCAAAATTGATATTTATTCAAATATTTTACTTTAGCTCAGGATATTTAGAAAAATTACCTAATATCACCCAACAGGATATGCTCAGATTTGTTTCTTTTACTTAAATAATAATAATAGCAATATTTATTAGTGAGTTACAAATTGTAACATAACAAATACACAACAGTTTATAGCTAAGTAAAGTGTCATTTGAGACAACAGCTGTATCATAAGACAAAATGCAAATAAATCGAAGTAATGCACAAAGAGGTAAATGAGAAATATAGTTTTCATAAATACAGTAGAATAATAACTTTAAATTAATGTGAAATTGTGATGGAGAAATTCTATTAAATCACTGAGTGAATCATTTTGTAACAAATTAAATTAAAATATTAGAAGCATCAAGATATAAATTTTGAAAATAAAAATGTATGTAGTATATTCAATTTATGTAATCATTTATCTGAAGTCAGTAACTTACCATTATATAGGTATTGGAGGAAATGAGAATTAAAATAAAATGTAATTTCTGAACAAATAGAATTTAATAATTAGAGATTCACGAGAGGGGAAATGGAACATTAGGTATTGATAATCTTTTTACAGAAGGTATCTTTTGCCTCCCCTTGTGTATAATATAGCTCTTTTTGTGAAATTGGGTTTTGTATCTTTGTTTTCATTGTATCCCATATTTTATTTTGTTCATCACAAATCTGATCTCCATTCATCAGCATTCTCTTCTCACTAAATGCTTCTTCTATGCTGTTTATCTCATCTGTTCATGTGCAGTTTGCATATTTCTTAAATGCTGCCATGTTTCAATACTGGTACTCTCATTTCTTTTTATTGCTCAGATAATCAACAAAATCACTATTGTTCCTCTGGGTTGTGTTTGAAATACTCTCTCTTAATTTTCCTTTCATTTTCCATATCTGGGTTAGATGGATGAAGAGACTTTTTAGTCTCAATCTCACCCAAATAAAGATGATTTATTATAATTATTAACCCTCGAGTACTCGCATCTGGGTGGAATCGACTCATGTGAATCTTAAAATTCCATAACTTTTTATTAGTGCTTTATTACATCTTGTTCCTCATAGTAGCTGAGTTTTAGAATGTTCTGAACCAGTCGTGCATATTCGCCAGGTCGGAAATGAAAGTTTAATAATTTAAACTAATTTTTCTTAGCGGAGTGACAGGTAGATGAAAGACCTTTACGTAAAATTTTGCATTTTTGACCTTGTTTCCGCCTTAATTTTTATAGATATTATATAAATTTCATATAATTAATAATTATCATTAGTATATGAAATTATATTTTATTTTTAAATGGTTAACTTTTTATACGCAATATTCCAAATCCATCAGCCATATAGTCAGCGTCAGGGATATCAAATTTTTACTGAATATTAAAATTATTTGAAAATATTTAATTAATTTTATTTTAATAACCAGGTTAAGAATTAATTAATATGACATAATTAATAATGAATTAAAAATTTATTCACTACATTTTGAGACAATCTTCCCCTTTGGAAGGCGTCTGGTTGATTCCACCCAACGCGAGTACTGACTTGACAATTTGGGATGCGAGTACTCGAGGGTTAAGTTGTTAGGTAAGAATTGCCATAGGTCAGCAAGCATTTACAATATTCAAAATATTTTTCTCAAAAAGAGCCAATACAGAAGATGTTGAGGGAAAAAAAACTCGGAACTTTTTCTGGGCTTGCAAGGTGGGATCTGTTTTATTACTTAGGAGCTTTGTAATAAAACTAGTAAATGGGTGCTTGCAAACTGCACGCAAAGAAAATTATCAAGGGATACTTCCCTGAGTTATTGGTCTATATGTTATATTTACTTTTCTTTTTAATTATACCCCTGTCTGTTGTATGTACATTTTTCAAATGTGAGATCGAGATTCATCAAATAATGTAATAATAGGATAATTATTTCCAATGCTTTTCACATTTATTTGGCACGGAAGTCCTTAAGGCCTGGTGGCCACCAAATGCGAAGCAAAGCTAAGTTGAGGGAAGTTACGCCGAGATGACAACATTTTAACAAACGAACCTTTACTTTTGAATGCAGCTGTGGTCACCGGATACGAAGCGGAGTTGAGCTGAGAATTGTGACGTCATTCAGCTTCGCATGGCTCATCTTCCGAACTGTCGTGGTTCGTGATGAAGCAAAGTCAGCTTCCCCCTCCGCAGCTCACAACGCGATAGCGGTGGAGGGGGGAGCCTCTCCCATCTTTCCACGGCAGTACCTCAATTGATATCACTTTGTGAAAGATATACATTCACAAGCGTGAAAGGTGTGATTAATTCTCAATTTTAGCTTTCTTTTCAGAAAAATTGTAATGACATTTTTTTTACCGATTCCATTTCACAAAAAGTAATCACTTTGTCAATCTATGATAATTGTGATCGGACCACCTTATTTAATTACTTCCAATGTCGTTAAACTTCAATTAAGTCCCAATTTAAGATATTCACTCGTCTTAGCGGGAACGCAATTATTCTGAAAATGTCGTTCGAAGGATTCATTACAGCAGAGAAAAATTTTCTCGTAAATTTAATCATTGAACGCAGGTTAGTTTTTGAAAATAAACTAATGCTGTGACATCGTCAGCAGGTTATTGTCTCAGAGAGGAACACCTGCTTAAAAACCATAGCATTAAAACCAATAACAGTAAGATATTCATTTATGCACCATTTAAGATTAGACGATTTGAAGTAGGTTTAAAAAAATAGTTTGTGCTCCTCTCCAAGATATTTACCCGTCAGCAAAAGTTAGACGTTGGATGAAGAGTGAAGAAAAATTCAATTGCCATGCTTACGTGAGTAAAGTGATTAATTTTTGTCATGCTCTTTACAGAATAATTTATCTATGTATTGATATTTAAATAAGAACTATTTATACTATCAATTCGGTCATTACAAAATGAAAAGTGTACTCCAGTGTTGTACTAACGATAGGAAACTTGTATGCTATAAGCGAAATAGAACATTTTTTCGCTGTAGGGTTCATTTCTTTTGCAAAACTAAATTAGAAAGATCAGTTCTAAGAAGTAGAAACTATCATAAAAAGAAGGGAAATTGAATAAAGATTCTTATTTTGGTCGTTGAATATCGCTTGCGATTCGAAATTGCCAGATTATTGATAAAATATACGAAAATTTTGTCTAAATTACCATGTATAAAAAAACTCATTCCCTTGCAAAAATTGATTTATTCGTTGTTTTTAAGTGCTTCCACTCCATATTCATTTACTATCCTTCTATTATTGGTGTTGAATCTTTGTTTCAATTTTGGTATTTTGATTGCTTTTGTGGTTCGTGTTTATGTTACACATTTTAAGATTGAGATACGAGTCAGCTCCAAAATACATTTACTTTCCATATAGAATATTCATCTTTGTTTATTTTGAGTGAAATGTAATTTATTTCTGTCATTTACGTTTAATGCTTGATTCATTTGTCCTCTTGTACCTGCATGAAGATGTAACTTTAAACGTGGTCCTGCTTATCCTAATGTGATCTTAGAATATATATTTAAATTGTCTCAGTTGAAGATATTTTTTATTTAAGTATATGAGATTGAATATTGAGTTGCTGCGGCTTTGTAGACTTCATTGTAACTTATAATTCTTGGTATATTGAATTAGAATGTCTGGTATTTCCTTTCTTTCAACTATTATGAAGTATTTCTCATGATCAAGGTTGTTACACTGGTATTAATGAAATTTAACATTCCTGTAGAGAATTAACAGGCACTTCTGCTTATTAAATAAATAACACCACGAAGAGGCACAATGGGGGCCGTCATATCTCGATGTGAAAAATTCTCGATGATTTGCAATCGATACGTGAATATTGCAAATATCGATATGTTAAGCTTGTGTTGATAAACTCGTCCATTCCATATGATATTTTTTTGAACTTCTTCCCAATGATATAGAAACTTGTAAGTTGGCATGTGAATAAAGATCATAGATAAATTTCATGTTCGCTATTTAACGTATCCCTGATTGTCCTTGGTTCGATCCTAGAGAGCCAGCAAGTTCCGCCTTGCGCATATTCAACATCACGTCACTCAGTTGCCAACGCCCTTCCTACGATATCGCAACCGAGGCTAAACGGGTCCGGTACCATTCATTCCATTTATTTACACACAGCTAAGTTCCCGTTGATTGTGTCCCAGCCTTTAAACATTACCAGACATCACTGTACTTGATTTCTGTGCGTATTAATACCCTGATAAACGTTATTGTTGATAACTGACAAACTAATCTTTTACTTTATCTGCTTTATTTTAGCAAGCACGTCGGAGGAGACCTCTTCCTTTAGAGCTACATTGTATCTCGATGGTTCATCGGGGAAAAATGAAGTTCATTGCTTTGTTATACCCAAAAATGCTTTAACAGATTTTCTTCTCCTCGAGGAGAAGTTGAAAACTGTATTTGAGTCGTTAAAATCATTGCCATTCAGCGTTATGTGGGAAGGTAAATCAGATTACATTAGCATCCTTTGCCTAGTTAAGAGGTATTGTAACACGTTTATTTTTTTACTTCCGTCTTTCTCCATCCAACAGATAGCGAAGGAGATGAAGTTCTGATTTCAAGTGACGAAGAATTGAAAAATGCTTTAAACAAAATGAAAGGTAAAGATTATAGGTTGAAAATTGAGGTGAAGACTGCTTCAGGCTTGAAGGATGGAGATAATGAAGGTAAGTACAATGAAACCTAATATGTATCTTGTGTCTGATAATCAGGGACTGAAATAAATATTCCAGTTTCCAAATTTCTTAAATACTGCCAAGTTTCGATACTGGTAATCTCATTTCTTTTTATTGCTCAGATAATCAACAAAATCACTATTGTTCCTCCGGGTCATGTTTGAAATGCCCTCTCTTAATATTTCTTTCATTTTCCATATCTGGGTTAGATGGATGAAGAGACTTTTTAGTCTCAATCTCACCCAAATAAAGATGATTTATTACAATTATTAACCCTCGAGTACTCGCGTCTGGGTCGAATCGACCCATGTGAATTTTAAAATTGCATAACTTTTTATTAGTGCTTTTATACTTCTTCTTTCTCATAGTAGCTGAGTTTCAGAAAGTTCTGAACCAGTCGTGCATTTTCGCCAGGTCGGAAATGAAAGTTTAATAATTTAAACTAATTTTTCTTAGCGGAGTGACAGGTAGATGAAAGACCTTTACGTAAAATTTTGCATTTTTGACCTTGTTTCCACCTTAATTTCTAGGAATATATTATATAAATTTCATATAATTAACAATTATTATTAATATATTAAATTTTATTTTTTTAAACAGTTTACTTCTTATACGCATATATTCCAAATTCATCAGCCATTTACTCTGCGTCAGGGATATCGAATTTTTACTGAATATTAAAATTATTTGAAAATATTTATTTGATTTTATTTTAATAATCAGGTTAACCATTAATATCACATCATCACTAATGAATTAAAAATGTATTCACTACATTTGTAGACAATCTTCCCCTTTGGAAGGCGTCTGGTTGATTCCACCCAACGCGAGTACTGACTTGACAATTTGGGATGCGAGTAATCAAGGGTTAAGTTGTTAGGTAAGAATTGCCATAGGTCAGCAAGCCTTTACAGTATTCATATTAATTTTTTAAAAAGAGCCACTACAAAAGATGTTGAGGAAAAAAACTCGAACTTTTTCTGGGCTTGCAAGGTAGGATCAGTTTTATTACTTAGGTGCTTTATAATAAAACTAGTTAATGGGTGCTTGCAAACTGCAAGCAGAGAAAATTATCAAGGAATACTACCCTGAGTTATAGGTCTATATGTTACATGGATGTTTCGTTTTTAACTATACGACTGTCTATCGTATGCATAATTTTCAAATGAGTGAGATAGAGATTCGCTAAATAATATGATAGTAAAATTTTTCAAAAACCTTTCACGTTTATGTGATACGGGAGTCTTTAATGAATACGCATTTGTTAAATTAAATTAAGGAAATACGCCAAACACAGTAAAGTTAGAATAAAATACTGCATCAGATGAAAATGCAGAAAATAAATAGACAATAACCTGTGTAGTATTCGGTTCAGTGCAAGATGTAATGTAAAATAATCCTATATTCATTGAATGGCGTCTACCGCGACAATGAGCTCCATTTCTAATTAAATAAACAATTGATAATTGGCAAAGTAACTATGTAAATAGTTTTGAAGAACTTAGAAAAGGAACTTTATTCTAAAGCCCATTTGGAAAAGATGGGAAAATAATAATCATTCAATGATACAAGCAGAAATTGTTTATACTAACGAAGAATTACCCAGCGAACAGGTAGAACAACGTAATCAGAAGGTCGTTCAAGGAAATCAGTCTATTTTATGTGTAGATTTTTGTTTTATTTTGATGAAAGTTTAATTTCGTAATATACTACGTAACAATTGTGTACTTCGTAATAATTAAAAAACGTAGATAAAGAACTTAATTTTTAATTCTCTTTGGAGAGGATGACAGAATAATAATATGTAATTAAAATAGAAAAGAAGAAACATAATAGGCATATAATAAAAAGCACACAAAGTCACGTACGAAAAGCAATCCACCATATACGAAGAACAACGATATCCTAACATCGTTCAATGATATTTGTTATTTAGATGAAAGTTACAATTTCTTGATATTCAATGATAAAATGGTCCTTCAAGAAAGGCGGGCAGCAATGGGTTTGGTTGGGTTGGGTATGAGTTTTTTGGTGACAATATATCACAATGTATGTAGTATGAAAGTGAAGCATACATGGAACGTTTTAGTCTGAGTTCAGTATACGATAAATGTATTTGGTTAAGTGAGCTATGAAATAAAATATTACTGAATTAACTAGTGTTCTAACTAGTGAACTAATGAAACTAATGATTCATATTGCTTGCAAATATATTATTTCTAAAGATTGTCATTAATTCTTTTAATTTACATTAATATCCCTATTTATTAATTTACAAGGGCCGCAACCCACACAAATCGAGCTGGGCACGCAGGAACCAGTGTTGCGGAGGTCAATCAGGCCAAGACGACCACCCAAGCGATGTGATTGTGAATATTGAACGAATAAACTGAAAATCACTAGATGTGATAAAAAAATGATTTTTGCTCAAAAAGGGGTGTGGGGATATGTAGTATATTGGCGTTGTCATGTTTTAAAGTTGTTTATTAGTGATGATTGTTGTGTGATAAATAAATGGATTTGTTCTTGGGCGTCTAATCTATTTCTTGGTATTGAAATGATCGGAATACGAAGTAATATTTAGGAAATAGTATAAATATTACTTGAGTTAATAATTATAATATTATACGGGAGTATAATATTACACTAACCAAGAATTATCCAGCGTAGAACAACGTAATCAGAAGGTCGTTCAAGGAAATCAGTTTATTTTATGTGTAGATTTTTCTTTTTTTCGATGAAAGTTGAAATACGTAATATACTACGTATTAATTAAAGAAACATAGAAAAATAACTTATTATTTCTATCATTTCTACGGATTGCCGTTAAAACTAATAATTTGCATTAATATTCTGATAGTAATATTTTAGGATTATGTAAATTTCAGTTGTACTTACTTTTACTCAGGCATAGGTGGACTTGATCCGGTATAATACGTCCTTCATCAGTAATTAATGAGTATTTTTCATCCTAATTGCATTCCTATCCCTCTTATATAGATTCAGCGTAGACGTTTCAATTAATTCCTCGAATAATCTCACTACTTACATGACTTTTCCGATTATCTTCGTTGATACATGGTCTCGTATCCTCTACATAAGCTTATGTCATCACAGTATGTATTCCCGAATGATTCATTGACCGAGCAGATATTCGCTGTCTATTTTGATGAAATTTACAATTTTCAGCATTTAGTATTAACATACATAGAATGAAACATTTAAAATTATTAGAAAATGCATCAAACCTTCATCATGGCATATGAAATTAGTATTGTAAACAAACTTGTTTTCGATTCAAACAATGGTTGTTGCCATAGATTTAATTTTCGAAATGAGCAGAAAAAAACGAAATAAATTGGCGTTATAACTAAAATTTTACAAATTTCGTGTCGGAACGTTAAAATCGGTCGCAAACTGTGATCTTTTAGACGTCATATAGATCAAGTCTCACTGCTCTACGATTACTTTTTCACATTTTAATTAACGAAAGAAATTTGCTCTGCATGGCCATTTTTCGTTTTCCCCATTTAAATACATTGAAAAATAAAATCGTCTCTGGGCTCAAACCTAGGTCAAAATGTGGGAATTATAGATTTTTTCCCAACTTGACTGACAGTTATGAATCTCTCCTGAAAATTTCAGCCTTCCAGCTCGATTAAAAATGCCCAAGAATTTGTATGAATGAGTCGGATTTGCAGCTTTATATATAGTAATAATACTAGCAGAAGTACCCGTTGATTCTCAACGGGGATATTAAATTTTATAAATAACAGTGTAACATCCTTGATCGTAACAAATGCTTCATAATTGTTGTTAAATAGCAAATACCAGACTTTCCAAACCAATATATCTAGAAATGTAAGTTACAATTAAGTCTACAAATCCGCTTCAACTCAATATTCAATCTCATATACTTTGAATGAAAGATAATAGATATATCCATATTTTAAACACAAATGTCATTTTTATTAGCAATTTATGTAAAAATCGTTGAAAAATGTGCATTTTATGGCTATTTTACAGTTTTTTAGCTGTATTTTGGCTAAAAAAAATTGAGAAAACCAAGTCGAAATGTCATTTTTATTTGTAAATTCATCCGTTCAGATATCTCAGAAAAAATAAATGGAATTTACGTTCCAGCAAAATACAAACGTGATTCCCAAAATTCATCTGTAAAAAGTTAAGGAAAACGAATCAATCGAAAAAATATCTAGTTACTTCTGCTCGTTTTTTCCATACTTATAAAAGAAGCTAACATGCTTAGATGAGGTAATGATGCCGGTGTTACTACACCCTCTGCCATTCACCACTGGTGACTCACAGGGTATACACATATATAATTAATACACGGGATGCACAAATATATAAAAATGTATGAATCTACTTCCTAATATCGTTCAATTTAATTAGTTAATAATTCGTTTCGTTAGTCTTAAGAATGGAAATTCGTCGATTTTTTTGCCTATAGCAAATTTCTTTCATATTCCTGTAGCTAGTTGTAACTGGTTTCTAAGCATTTTTATTTCAGTATTTTTTTTAAATAAACAGGAAAGATTGCATTCGATATTTATTAATATATCTATGTTAAAAAAGTTGTCTTCGATAATCGAAAACTCACAAAGAATTCTTGCGTAAATTGGGTATTTTTGTACGACATTTAAGACTTAAAAAAAGTTATATTAGTGGTGCAAATAAGTTAGATTAGGCAATGATGATGTTGTCATTACACCCCCTGCCACACGCCACTGTTCGGGTCGCGAGATATATATCTAAATGTGGTAAGTCTAGCCGCCTTTTTCATACCACTGACATTTACGAGATGTGGGCAAGTTGTTGCAGCTGAATGAGCTTTTCCGTGACAATGTAACAAAATGCATCTACGTATAAAAATGAAGCATACATAATAGCTTCTTCCCCTCTGACATTCCCCCCAAATCTACTAAAGGAGCAGTTTTCTTCTTTCTACACCGAATGAAGCCGCAAACTTACGACCGGTCATCATTGAGAGGATATCTTCAGTAACTTAATAAGTGTGATTCCGAGAATGGACAAAAAAGCTATTGGTATATTTCTTGTCTGAAGAAAAAACTATAGACATTAAATAAGAAATGGTGCATCATGGAACCAGAAGGTAGGATTTATTGTTTTATCTTGGTTATACTTATAACAAGAGGTTGTTAGTGAGAATTGACACGTACAAAATGAAGTGGTATGTTAATTAATGCCCAGGAACGTAGTCGTAGATCTCGAGAATGATTAAGTGCAAGATATAACGCCATATTAGACGGAACGATAGAAGCCATGACTATAGAGTAACAACTTTACCGAAATCAGTCTGTGGAACTATGCTTTTAAGTCGAAATTCATTATATTATAAGTGTATTGGGTTAAGTGAGCAGTAAAGTATTTGATTACAAACCTAAATAGATCGTGATGTTAACAATGTTTAATATTTGCAATTATTTTATTTCTGAAAATATTTTCGATCGATTAATAACATTGACAGTCTCACATAGTAATATGTCAGGAATATGTGAAGTTCCTTTTGGATCCAAGTGATAAGGCTACGAAAAATGCTAGTTTGATCTCGGTAAACACTTTGCCAATATGTCTGTGTACGGGACTTGGTTAAGATTTTAAGATTTATCTATGTACTCCGCGAGTGACGTATGCCAGGGGAAAATATTGGAAATGCAAATGGTCTGATATAATAATTCCTTCTCCAGTAACTAATGAATAACATTTAAGATAAATTTCCTTGACCCCCTAAATACATTCAGCGTAGAATCTTCACAGTAATTTATAAATAAAGTTACTACCTACCTCTGTTGAGAAGGTGAATAGTGGCCTAAATAAATTTACATATTTTGGTTATCTGTATAGTTTCTTATCCCGGAAACAAACTTTTGTTCAAGATGTGTAAGAATTATAACCTATTCTTCGGCTGAAGTAAAATTAATAAATTTCAGCGTACAGCATGCTAAATATAGACATTTGGGTGAGCTGTTTTCAATATCAGAGTTTAATTTCGACATGACATTCCGTCCAGTAAATGCCTAGGTAAATCATATTAAATATTCATACCGAAATGCATAAATTAGTAAGTTGATCACGATGCTCTTAATTTTATTTGAACAATGATATTGCTACTGCAGCTTTAATTTAAGCAGTATTAGATATTTCTACACGGATTCGAAAAAACAGAACTTTTCACTTTAAATTATTAACAGTACAGTGGCGGAAACAATTATCGCAACACCAGATGGCGTCAGAGCGCGGATTACGTGGAAACTAACTGAAATCACTCTAACTCCGACAATTCGGCAACTCTGTATAGAGGCAGTAAAACCGGGAATATTCAAAGTCCATACGAATGGAAAATAGACTTTTAGTTTCGTTTTTATATGCAGACATTTAAGACTCACCTTCGCGAGATTTCCAAGTAGTGCCTTTGCCTAATTGTCTTCATTTTTTGCCATTTATTATTCGAAGTTGGTCGTGATAAAAATAGTTGAGTATAATTTCAATATAATACACTGGGAGATAGTTACAATCAAGATTGTTTGATAGCGGAATATCAGACGTTTAAATGAACATTTTGAGGTATTATGTCGCGAATTAAAGGTCTAAATACTAGAATTGTGATGGAATTGAATTCTTGCAAAGAAAATTCAACACTTAAAAATTCGAATTCAGAAACCACTAAGATAAGTCTTATTCTTACTTTTCTATTTTCTCTCGAGCAGTGTAGTTTTCCACTGCATAAGGTATAAAATATTCTTTCGATAAATCCTGTCTAATCCGTGTGTTGAAGGAGTTCAACTTTTCCAAGAGCTTTTTATCAATTTTCGTTTTGACAGGAATTTTCATCACTATTATTAGCTTTTAAATAGTGGAATCGGTTATCAACTATTTTCAGCTTTATCAGGCTATATGTAATAGGGAGTAATATTTGTGTAATAACAAATGGTGTTTCTAATGAGACATCAATGCACTTAAGCCATACTGACTGGAAAAAATATAATAAATTGCAACGGTATCACATCTCTATGGATGTTTCATTCATTCATCAAACAACTCATACGAATCTCCTCTTCAGTGGGTGACTCTCCAACAGATAATTTCAATCAAATTTATCCAGAGTTGTAATATATTTCATCAATGAGCTTGAATGCAATCGAAATCAGGTTCCATAATATTTAAACAGTTCGAATCTTATTTGTAAATTACAACCGATGATTCGATTGTCCGTTTACAACATTTAGATACGCCGTTCTTACCTCTTGGAGTAAGCATAACCACACGCTTTCTGTGAAATACATGTGCACCACAGATTCTACGCTGTGGAACGGAGCGAATTTCTGAAAGTATTTACTCATGTATGATTGCAACATACGTACAGTTTCCAAGAGGGCGGTATTCACTTCTCTACTTTCTCTGTAGCGATTAATAAAATTTTCCGCTTCTAATTTGATCATATTGATTTCCGTATGTTAAAATACTTCCCAAGGCTACTTAGATCCATATGTCATACGCCATACTCAGCTATTGTTCGCTGATTTTACTGAACTTTGTGTGCACTTTACGGACTCTTCCGAAACACTCCCGCCCCCCTCTCACTTCATGAAGACCTTAGTTTTAGTGTTGTTTACTACGTAGTTTTGCGGTTTAGATGAGAGCAAATATAAGCTGACAAAGTTATTCTTTAATTCAGCAGTAGAAATAGTTACTAATACCCACTTAAATGGGCATGATTATGAGCTTGCATGAGCTTAGCCCCAAAAAATAGAAAAATTGCAATGGTGAAAAAGAAAAATTCGCTTAAAAAATATAAAGGTTATTCGAAAAAGGAAACCATGTTTTAATGTGCGAACTGAGAGATCTAAAATTATAATAGTGAATTGCAAGAGCTTACGTAATAAACAGGCGGAATTCTTTAACATTACGATGAGAACTTGCGCGGATATCATACTAGGAAGAGAGTTGCTTAAGCGAAGATATTACTGTAGGCGAGATATTTCCCCCGATTATATGATATACCGAAAATATGACTATGTAGATCTAGCGGTAGAGTTTTTATAGCAGTATGGACTCATTTAATTAGTGAGCGCGATTTGTTTGTAGAAAATAGCAGTAGCGAAATCATTTGGTGCTCGATTCAAAGACAAAACAGAAGTAAGATTAATGTTTGTTCTTTGTGTCGTCCTCCCGATGAAAAAATAGGTTGTATTGTTGATTTATCCGAGGCCTTACAGAAAAATGGCGAGAAAATAAAAGATCCAATCATCGCCGTAGGAAGAGATTTTTACCTAACCAATATTCATTGGGATAATCTAAAATTCTCCAGCACTAGCAGTGGGAAAAAAAATCATACATGTTCATATGTGTTCCGTCTAAACAGTAGGTGAGACGAGGAAGGAGTTTGAATCGTTGCATAGGAGTCATTCACTCGCGATTGAGAAAACTTAAATCAGAAAATAAAGCAGAAATAGCTAACTTACTTAACCCGTACTTCCAGAAATGTTTCTCATAAGATGATGGTCGAGTTAACGATTTTACTTCGCGCATTGATTCGGAGATGATTTCCATAGAGATATAAGTTGATGCGAGTGGAAATTCACTGCAACAGATTGATAGGAAATTCTATCAGAAATCAATTACTGAGGTTACTGTTCCAATGTCGTGGAAGAAATTAAACGTCACTCCGGGGCCTAAGAATGATCAGATTATTATGAGTAATTTACGTTAACTTCGAATTTCTGCAAAATAATGGGGCATATTATAGCAAGCTCTATTATTCAGTTTCTTACCATAAAGATAGGAATCATTCGGATCCAACACGGATTCCATAAAGGAAAATCTTGTAAGGCGCACCTAGAGTTTTTTGTGAATGATGTATATAAAGTGTAAGGATGTTAGATATCATCCAAAAACGTTATTTTCACGCAGCAACAAATTTCGCGACAACCCTTAGTGTTAGTGCGCCACACAACATCTAAATAATACGTTTAGCTGTAGTTTATCTTTGAGAGAACATATTAGAGATGCGATAGGAAAAGTGAATAGAATGCAAAGATTAACTAGTAGATCGTTGAGGGGATGCTCATCGTGTTTCAAAGAAAAAAACTCATATTTCTCTTATTCAACCTAGCCTAACGAGAAAATACTGTTTCGCAATTACACTGATTATTACTTTTATATTACAGTTCGTGTACGGCATTTGTTTGATTGGTTGTATACGATACGATTTGTACAGAATTGCCATGATAAAACGGTGAGTGTTACTCAGATGATGCAGTACGCGGGATTGTAATCATTAAGAGATAGAAGACTAATTCAAAGGATTAATTTACAAAGTAAGTTCAGAGAAATTTGGTTCTCAAATGATGCAATCGATATAATGCGACCTCCCTGTTGATGTGGGCCGCTCTGATACTGCGAGGAAGATTAGAAAAATAAATGCTAGAAGTAATCGTATAGAAAATTCATTTTTTCCACGCATGATACGCGAAAGAAATTGATTAGGAAAATAGAGTTAAGGTGCCTGTACCCCCTGCCACACGCCGAAAGACGGATTGAAGGGTTCTTACATAGACATATTTTTATGGTGTTTCTGTGCTGTCGACATTTTAACTCAATAATCAGAATTTATCATATTTATAAAACAACATAATTTAAGAGGAAAAATTCATCCATCTCCGTTACGATTGGTCTTCGGTTTCCTTCAAAGTAACTGGGTTGTCCAAATTGTAGTGCTACCTCCATAATACTTACGTTTCAATATCATCTCCTAAATCACTACCACTAATTTATTTCTTCTCACATTCACTAACAGTTAAAGGAAAGTTTAATTAACCTTCCTTTGATTTCAAAAAAACTCTCAAAGGCACTCGAAATCAATATTTACAATAAAAAAACCTTACACCTAGTAAAATAATGACAATAAAAGAGAAAATGGCCCTATCAAAACTGGAAATCCAAATATCAGTAAGGATTATTATTAATCATTATTATTCAATTATTAATTTTACAAACTAAAATCTCAAAAAGATTTTAATTTTGCCACATATCTGTGAACATATCCTAGTTTTCTATGCATTTTAGTTTTTTCAAAGAATTTAACATATCTTCTATCATGTAGCGTGCATGAATATACCGGCCCTGAAATGTAGAAATGTTTTCGCTCTTTCTACTGTCTAAAACCCTCTCCTACATAGACAAATCCTGGCTGTGCCCCTGCGACAAAGCAATCATTAATTATCATCTATATATTCATGTCCACATTCGATAGAATCCGTAGATTCTTACACATAGATGATTATGAAAGAATGTCAGCTCCGCCATAGACCTTCATCCCCGTAATGATACTCAATTAATGAACTCAATTCCCAAGGAAAAACCCTTTCCTTAAATGAACTCAATGTTTTTAAGAGAAAGAGACTATTTAATATAATTTAGAGGAAGTGGAAAATATTTATATGTATTCGTATTTCTCTAAGACTCGGTTACAGTGTGCACATATGCACTATGATTAATAACCTAGAATTATATTGGAATCAAGAAAAATATAGGATGATTAGTAATATATCCATTCTCCTTCATTCTCCTCTATATGATTCAGCCTCATAGACATAGAGTTATCCACTTCTTCATTGTAATTCGCTCCAGGTGAGAAGATCTAATAACCGACGGAAGCTCTTCGAAAGCTTTATCGGTTCAGAACCAAAAGACGAAGTAAATGAAATTTTAGTGCAACTAAAGACCTAATCGCGAACTCCGAGAAGCGTCGACAAAACGTTACAGGGAGGTAATCGCAAAACATTATAACTTTTGGTCGCTTTTTTCCCCAGACAATAAGAGAGGCTGGTAGAGTAGATTACGTGATGATGGTTTATTACAACCCCTACCATACCCATCTGGCTGCTCGCTGGGTATATATATAAATCTAAATGTATATAATTGGTTTGGAACTACCGCCGAAAATTGGAAAGTGTGAACCCGCAAATTGTCCTGGTTGTAGACGAACAATGAATAATAATATGCATAAGAATGTCAATAGTTCTCAAGGGTTTTTTTTAAGCGTAAAAATGAAAAAGATTCGCTTGCGCGGTGCGCTGGTTGTCCGTCTATTGACGTGAAGACATAAATGAAGAAATAGTGGCCAATAAGCCTAAGTAAGCCCGAGCTCCTTGCCTTACGACCGGTTTGTTGTTGCGAGTGACACATAGGCTTTCGAAAATCCGCTGCACTGAAAGCGAAAGGTTCATCGTGCTTCCAGAAATCAGGAGGCCCTGTCAAATACCTCTAATTGTGGAAAATGAGTCAAAGGAAATTGTCTTTCAGCGAACGACCTCGAATCCTTCGTAGAAGAGGAATTTCCACTGACACACGAAACATGTTCTTGACCGACAATTGGTGATGAATCGGTTCCGATTCTTTCATGTCCAATGGTTATTTTTCCATAATGAATTGCATCTCTCTGGTAAATATATATATTCATCAAGAGGGCGTATAAATATATGTGGAAATCATATCTTACATTCGTTCATTTCCCGAGCAAGAGAAGTTTAAGATAAAAAACTCATTTAACTTAAGCGGAATTAGAGCTCGTGCCCTTCCTATGCCAATAATATGTGTCAGACAGCTGCAAAATCACCTCTTAAGTAGCAATTAGTTATATTTATGACACTTCCCAACAAACTGAGTATTCCATTTTAGCAGCTTATTAATAATTTTATTATGGCAGCAAAATCCTGGATAATTAACTTAATAAAGTCAGACGTTCATAAAATACGTATCAGTACTAAAAACTTGGGTTGTTTATTAGGAAGTCTTTGTTTACTAAAATACTCTAATATGATAATATTATTTGGGAATATTTTTACGAGTGCAATAACATCTCATTTCCTTAGCACCATGGCGAGGAAGGAGCTTTGAATTAGCCAGAGGATAGTTTCTACTGGGCGACTGTAAAATGAGGGTCCTGAGTCTAGCTAAATAGGCACGAAAAGGAAAAATATACCTGGCACCTACAATACTTGCTTTGGAAGTGCTCGACATATGGTGAAAGCTTTGCTACGCGAGGTAATTCATTTCAACGTTTGTTTTGTATTGGCTCCTGCAATACTTTGAAGGGATCAACTTGTGGTTAAAGACGTTCCTCGCGAATTATCAAAGCCTTAATGCATTTCTTTGTGTATTTCTCCGCGCGAAGGCAACACAATTGACTAATGACCAAGGTCACCGAGCTCCCTGTTACAAAATGTAAGACAAGTCCGATATATGCGCAGAAATTGTTCGGTTTTTATGAAATCATGTTTGTTTTAACTTTGGAATTGGTATTTTTCCTTTTAACTCCGGACGGACAATGATTTCATGTATTCTAGGTGACAAATGGTGTATATAAATTTATATTACGAATTTCCTTCGTCTGCATGATTAAGTTGGCGAAAAATTATATTCCGTAGACAAAATACAAATTTTACATTGTGCCATAGTTAGTAACTCAGTAATCGCTCTAACGACTTATCGAATTCTAATTGCTGAATTGAAAACATAAGACTTGCAATCAAAAATCCTCCTCGGAATGAGTATCACAAATTATGAATATCCTATGTTTGAACTGGACGTTTGAAGAATTACATTTACATTAATATCCAGCAGGCAGCCGTAAGTCGTATGCTCGAGTGAGAAACCAAACTACCAAAATAACGCCTTATTAGCGCACAAATTATCCAGAAAATGAGACCATTATAGGCCATCTGTTCTCGCTATAATCTCGCAAAACATCCTTCTCCTCTAGACTCCAAAATTCTCGTTCTCTAAAGGTGAGAATCGCCACATCGCGTATTCCTACTCCAATCCCACTTATTCCTTATTGCTACGCATTATGAAAACCGAATAGTATTCTTCATATTATTAAGAATTAAATTTCAATTATTGTCCATGTATTTTAGTGCATTTAAGATTGAAATAGGAATAAATATATATTCATCCTCTCGTTCTATGAATAGGATTACTATCTGTGAAAGAAAAATGCCGAAATAAATATGACGAACTCGGGGAGAGATCGCGCGAAGGCTCTAAGAAGAATTCGAAAGAGAGGAAATTTGTGTAAGTTCTAGGCTCCGACTCAAATATTACCGCTTTTCGAAGCTTTCCTCGGTGTTGCCAGTCAGTCACAGAAAGCAGAATTCCAAATAGTTTCTGTGAAAGCCACTGAAGCGCTCGCAAAGTGTTGCTATAATTTTTTCCGCCACTGTACATGACCTAAATAAGAATTGTTGATTAATTTCCTTTCTTTTGGAAGTTGTCTCGACTTCGTATGCCAATTATTTCTAATTCAATTCCGCAAATGAAATGAAGCCCTAAAATTGTGTCGAAGAACTTTACGTGTATTTCTTATGAGCGTGTTTTTGAAGTCGTCCGCAGTCGAAACCAGGATAGCTTTGGCAGGAAGGTAACGATACATTTTATTTCAATTGTCCTCCAACGATTTACCAAATTTCGTATTATGAATGAGGTTAATATTTAGCAAACATGACTTCTAAGTAGCCTTTGCAAAGTTTACGTTAAATATTTATTCATTTATTAACAAACAGCAACATACAGCACGATGCTAATTACTGCTCATGATTAAAAATAACAATAAAGATCATAATATCGTGAAAAATCAGCAAATTAAACATATAATAAAATAACGAATGAATATAAGCAAACAAACAAATAAAATAATGCAAAAATGTATTTTTCCACGTCAAACTCTCGCAACCGTATTCTGGATAGATTTTGGAGATGAGAAGAAAGGGTCGAAATGAGTATTGGAGGAAAGGGAGTTGAAGATTGAAGGAATCCGGAAGAAGAGTGATCGTTTCCCTATTGATAGACGAGGAGTATTCAAAGAGAAGGTATCGGATAGGCATGTTGTTCTTTAGGGAAAGAGAAAAGAGAGAGTAAGAATGGGGAATCAACTTTGCTATTTATTATATTAAAAGTCGGAGAAAGTATGAGAGGCTTTGATTGGGGTGAGATTCAGATGATTCAGAAGATGTTCTTTTGGCATATCTCTATGAGACGGCACTCGAAAACAGACTATTTTTAAAAAGAAATTTAAGATACGATTGAGAGAAGAGAGGTTTGATTCGGATGACATGGTCCATATGGGCGAGCAGTGAGTAAGAAGAGGAAGAACACAGCTGGAGAAATAGATGCGAGGAGAGACTGAATTATTTATTCAATAAATATTTAAATATTGCGTAGTTTATGCTACAAGCCATGTCTGCGTGTGGACCTTAAAGTGCTGCGTCACCCGTGACTTTAAGCACCAGAAATTGGGACTCCACTAGAAGGAACCGAGCTGGCCCTCCAGATCGGTGGGAGCTCAGGTCACTTCGGTGGGCGGCGAGGTTGGGAGAGGCGCTTTCGATCGCCATCGGTGGCCTTGGGGGCGGAGGCACCCGCTCCTGTTGTCACTTTCGGCACTCCCGCGCTCCTGACGCGCAGTTCGCAGCGAGGATAGCACCCCAAAACCTCCCAACCGACCACTTGAAACCTGCCGCACAGGCAGATGGCCCACCACATCAAAGCAGGATCCTCCCCCAGCCGAGCACCGCCCCCACCAACACAGATTTCCACTCCCAGACGAAGCTCATTGGAGAGAGCAATTTTTTCGCCAAAACTGTGATAAAATACCGAAAAGATAAAAACAAAAATGCATGCATCATATGGTTAAACGTAGGATAAAATTTGGTGGATCTTGATTTTATGTGGGACTGCTTGCTTTGAATTTTATTCAACTCTAAACTCGAGTATATGTAATGAAAAGTCCGACAGTAAGTAACTTGTTTCGTTTATTTAAAATTCACTACTTTGTTGACTTAACACGTATAGAGTTTCTTTAAAACTAATATCTGATAATTATAAGCAAATTCCCGCAAATTATAAGGCAAAATGTGAAGAAAACTATACGTTAAGTCATGGTCACTTGAGTACAGTGTACCCCGCCCGGGCATTGCCTTGGCGCGCCATGGCTTTGGCTATTGCTTGTTTTGCAGGTATTGTCCATTTTAGATTCGGATCAAGAGTCGCGCCTAAGAATGTAACTGATTCCACAGTTGATTGAAGGAGGATTGATGGGTTAATCAACGTTCGGCACAAAGTGCATAAATGCGCTCTTAGCGGGATTAAGCCGCATCTTCCGATTTCCGGTCCATTTGTCAATTTCGGAGAGGTGGTTATTTAATCGTGGAATAATCGAATCATAAAATCGGCCTGTGGCGGCTATTGCTGTGTCGTCTGCATATAGAAATAGTTCAGTATTTTTCATTTTCGGAATATCGTTTATACTTCGTGGCCAATGAGAGTAAGAGTTTCAACTGCGGCGGTGAATTTACGATGAGTGATGAATTGATGGATGATTTTAGTTAGTGCGGATGGACAGCCGTATTGAATTAATTTGTAGCTCAGACCATTATGCCAGACGGAATGGTTAATGGTAGCTGAGTTTTTACAGTTACCTTTTTACATGTAGAAATTTCGAGGGTCGCCCTCCTCATCCGGATCCTTACCTCAGCTCGGGAGCCGCAGTAGGGGGGAACATAGAAAAACTGACCGCTTGGAATACGATTTAAAAAGTTATAAACAATTAAAATGAGAAAACATTTATCATCATTGTCGTCTCAATCGTCCTAAGAGATAAACAAGCGTCTTTTGATTGACGTTCTACGATGGAAATTAAGATTTTCCCTTATTTTGCAAGAAATTACCCGTTTACACACGGCAACGTGAGTGATTTGGAGTGTAAATTTGAATGCCACGGTCCAGTTGAAAAGTTTCGCTCCCGCCATTTCTATTGCATCCCAAAGACTGTTCAATCTTTGTGCCTTTTTAGGGGAAAATTAGACACAATCTAATCCTTTCTTTTGTTCGAGAACGAATCTCGAGATTTTCCCGAGATCCATTGGTGTTCTATACAATCTAATGTTTGAAAAATTACACTTGGAAATTGTTATTTTGGTTCGTTAAATAAATATATATTTATTCCGTTTTTATTTCTTGCAGGATATTGAAGCAGTCTTAACTTCTAAATGGCACATCAACGATGAGTATGCAAATATTCCTATTCTCATCTCATTGAAGAACTTCCTTCTCATTGAGCACATTACACTTGACGTGGGTGTTCACGATTTACATTATATCAAAAAGAGCATTAGTAATATTCCCGCAATTTCATTATTTCATGGATTTGATATTTTTCCAAATTTCTCATTTTAATAATTTTGGCCGCACTCTCAATTGGCCAACATTTCACTCTCAATAATCGCCATAAATCTCGGACTGAGTGTTTGTTTTAATAGTCAAACATACACGCTTGTTGTTGTGTTGATTTCACTAGATGTGTTAAGTTAACTGAGGTTAACTGTGAAGTGTTACTGAGAGTGAAGGAACGGCATTAATACGGGGTGAACTAAACTTCTACTGGAATATGTCAGAAATAGTTACAAATGGCGTCGAACATACGTATTGCTGTGACATCATCTTCGAAATTCCTAACGGATCCATAGCAGCGTAAAGATGAGGCGAAGAAAGGACAGAAACAGCCATCTGTAGTCGCTTCTTGCAAACGCTTTTAAATTTCACATTCGCGCATTGTGACGTCTATGGTGACGTAGTTTGGCGGAAGAACTTAAACTAGAGTAGGTTTTAGAAAACTAACGCGAGATGGCTTTTAAACGCATAGTATCGTGAAGCCACTTTTGGGAATTTCTTTCGATAAGGATCTCTTAAGAAATGTCACAGCAATATGAATTTAGGGGCGATTCATTAACAACTTTAAGGAAATCATTATGAGACTTGCGTCCCTATAAAGACTCTAATTTCATGCCCCTCTTTACTTAACCCCATGGGTGTGCTCACAGCCTCAAAGGCACTCTCGGAAACTTCGGAGTGAAGTGAGATACACAGTCTGGAAAGAAAGGAAAGTAAAATAAAGGAAAGAAAGAAGGAATTTATTTTCCCTTCAAGTATTTGGCAGGTAACTCTGCCGGTTATTATGCCCGCCTTCCACTGCGAGCGGAGCGGGCTCCGTACGGACTCCGTTCAACTCGCAACGGTAAACGTAATGGAAGCGCTTCCACTGTAAGAAAATGAGCGGAGCGGACTAAAAGAGTATAAAGAGTCACAAAAGTGGTCCCGGAGTTGAGCGGATTTCCAACGGATTCCGTACGGACTCCGCTCGACTAGCAACACCAAATTTCATGCAAGTGCTTCCACTGAAAACGAGTGAGCGGAGCGGACCGAGCGAGTTAAAAGGAGTCCGCTGCGTCATGGTGCCGAACGCTAGTTTTGAACGGACTCCGCTGGCACTCCCGCCCCTCCATACGTCCCTACTTGTCCCTACTGTTGAGAATGGAGAGGATAAATTATATATAATCGTGATCATTATTTATTTATTTATTCAACGGGATGTACCCTTTTGTTGAAAACAATGTCACAACACCAATATCGCATAGCAGAATTTAAAAGTATAAAATACAATAAACAACAGGATTTTATAAGTATAAAATATCACAAATATGGAAATTAATATCACAAATTATTGGATTTTAAGCATAAATATCACTATCATCATTATAAGTAATAAAATTTACATAAAATATGTTACAAGTAATAAACATAAACAGCATTTCAATTAGTAATAATGTGGATTATCGTAAAAAAGTTTTTTTCGTATTCGTAAGATGTATTTGTAACTGTATTCGTAGAGATGCGGGGAAAAAGTAAATTCTAAACGTTATCCGTTCAGAACTTTACTTTCTGTTTCCTTTAGCGTCAAAATTTCCCCAGATGTTTTATGACTTGACCTACGCGACATGGGGGTTGTAAATGCCCTGTATGCAGCTGGTTTATTTAACGTTTTAACTGAGGTTCATGACATTCCCCCAATTTGCGGAATTTTTTCTTGAAATCGGGGCAAAACTAAAACTACGCATAGAATTTTTAAGTTTGTTAATTCCAATATAAAGTAATATTTTACCGTCGCAGTGTCTCTGTTCATTTGATGCAGCTCGAAATGCTATGGTAAGAACAACGTCGTTTATTCAGACGCAACAAAAATAGATATTTCTCAAACCTTAGGGAAAAAATTTCCAAGCTGAATCCCAAACACGTTCATATTTACTAACATCCTTCTCAACCCATAGACCCTAGCGAAACCCAAAGATTTCCTTAGGGAAAAAACACTTCAATGGAGATAACTTGAACAGAGGCTAATTCTCTGACATGAACGATAGTCTTCTGGAATTGTCTCTACGAGGGGAAAATTGAGGAACAATAGGATATAACAACATGTTCCTTCAAAATAGTTGTTGTTCGACGAGAACTGCATTTGTTTCCGACGTTCAAATTAAGCGTGAAGGAGAACGTAACAGTCTCTAATGATTAACAGAAAGAAGTAATCTTTAAAACAATTGAAATAATACTTGCAGTGTTAATGTGAAAACTTAAAATATCCTCAATCTATTTAAAAATCTTAATTTATCAGATGTTTAACTTCCTCACTTCAGAAATAATAACCCTTCACTAACAATGTCAACCAAGTTTGCTTCCTTGATAATATAAAATTTAAATGTGAGTGAAATTTGATGAGTTTTATACGTTGTTCATGGTGACGTAAATATATTTGTTTTGAATGTTTGTACTTCAAATATCACCCAAAAACATGTGGAAAATAAAAATTTAAATAAAATTTGTTCTGTACATAAATACGCATAAATTTCCTTTTATTCTACAAATAATGATTACGTATCCGATAAAGGTCGATGTAGTTGTGCAAACAGGGTAATTCCCGGCTTAAGTTTAATATATTTAATCGTCGTCCTAAAAAGAAAATTTTCAAAACTTTCGAATTGAATTAGTTCGCGATTGATTACTAGATATTTAACTTTAAAAAAGGAAAATAAAGTCATTGTATTTTTTTAATTGCTGTTTGAAGAAGAGAATATAATATTCGATGCCGGTTATGTCAGTCTAAGTTTGCAAGGATCTTTCACAATTTCCTCTGGGCACGGGTTTTCCCCGCTTCCCTCTCTTCGTTCTCCTCGCTATATATCGTTATTAATGGTGGTTAGAGAAAGCGATTTTAGTAAGTAAAGAAAATTCGGAGAATTCTCATTTTCCTGATAAGAATCTACGTATTATAATTAGTAAAAGGAGCATTAGAAAGCAAAGAGTTGCTCCTGAATGAAGGATAAAAATTGGTATGATATTTTTAGAAATACATAAAAATTTAAAGGCAGAGAAAGGAAACAAAAAAATCTATCACATGTCGGATTCGAACCAGCAAAATAAAACCTCGTGGGCGGACACGCTGTCGCTACGCCACGGCTTCCGTTGGCTAATATGAACTTCTACTAATAAACCCCTGCATGTAATCAGACGCTAGTTTTTAAAAGGTTATAATTAAATAACTATAGAGAGTTGGTCAAAACGGCTTCAGATTTGTAATAAGCATATGCTGGTGAACCTATCCTTAAAGTATCATTAAGATCCGTTTCCCGCAGAGGTAAAAGTTCCCTTGTAAGACCTACGTTCACTGAATCCCACGAAAATTTAAGTTGGAAAAATAATGATCCAGTAAAACGAATAGTTAGTGGCAAAAAAGGTATTCGTGATGCATGTAAGTGCAATTTTTACCAAACTTTTAAAAGATTATGAAATGCTTTCGGTACTTTGCGGAGCGATTCGCTTCTGCAATATGCTCGTCGTAGCCAGCATGGGTAAGACAGTGGAAATTTGGCGCGCGGAAAAAACCATCATATTAAAAAATTCATAACTTCCTTTAGAAATAAGATAAAGTATTCCGTCTTTCACCAAAAGCTGCCTTATACATTTCTTTAAATTTCATACGCATCATGTATTGGGGTATCTCTTACGGTACGAGACTTCGCCGCTGATCGCTTTTTGGAATGCATAATTCGAAATTTTAGGATCAAACTGTACTTTTTTTGTTATAAAAGTTTTCAAATTACGAATATCGTAATTTTATGCTAACCATTACGGAAAGTTAACTCTGAGATACTTTCTGTGTAAATTTGGTGCCAATTAAAGCAACGCCATGATTAATACAGCGTTATTAAGATAATGTCGGAAAATAGCGTTTCCAGGCGGAAATGTAAGAAAATATTTTTTATAAATGTTATTTTAACTAATATGAAAAAAATATTTTCACCATGTATTCCGCCTTGAAATTTTACCCAACATATGATTTTATTATCTACCGATTTGTAAATTTTTGTAAATGGCAACTTTGAGTGCCACTCCGCTCAGTCCGCTTGTGATCTGACCCATCTCATTTCTCGCCTAGCTCACTCCTCAAACCCCGCTGGCAGTGGAAGGCAAATACCATTTTTCTTTGAAACTCTTTCTTAGTGGAAGGACAGGACTATTTTACTCCGTTCCGCTAAGCTATTTCTCGCTCATTTCCCTTTCGCAGTGGAAGGCGGGCATTATATCGATGTGAATTTTCTGATTCATCGATACGTGGTCATGCCTATTGAAGGATGCCACGTACTATGGTCATTAGCGCGGCGTGATGACGAAACTAATGTTTGTATGGAGATTGGTAAATTTCTCTACTCAATCGTATTCGGGAATGTTCTTTTACATTTAATTTCCTCTTGTAGACTTCTTAAAGTGGGCCGAAAAACAGTATTTTCTTAATCCAATTTGCGCTCTGCGTTAATGTTCTGTAATGATATGAAAATACGACATGCAACTTTTTTTTCAGAATCGGATTATATTTACGAATGCCTCCCGAGCCGAGGAGTTAAAAATTTGCGAAAATGAGAAACGAACACTTATGGAGTCAGAGGTGTTAGTTTAAAAGATCTGCATTTTACTTGGTAGCGACTTAATTTCATCGAATTCCGTTTCTGAGATTTTAAGTTAATTGGACGCAATTTTTGCCATTTTCGGAACGTCGTATGTGTGATTGCGGGCGCTCTGATGTGAAAACTATTTGCCGTATCAATACCAAAGATTTTAATGTTTTCCTAACAGCTTGCTTAATGTCTGGTAACATTTTTACATGCATCGGTTGCAACAACCGCACCGAAAAAAATAACGCTAATTACTTTTACAATTACAATGTCATAAATTGTGTTTTCTAATCGTACATTCGTGACAACAAATATGATATTTTTGTCTGTCAAATTCTTCCATTGATACAAAATTTGTCTATATCTATGACTTTTTAAGGACCTTTCCAGCTGCCTTTCGGATTGTTGAAAGTGGTGACCTTGGCTCTAATTTCCTAATCGACTGCTTTTGCGTATCGTACGCGTAAAAGTATTAATTTTTGAAACGATTCGTTCCAGCATCTATTTCCCAAATCCTTCTGGCAGTTTCAGAATATATAACAGGGGTCGCATTGTATAGGTTGCATCATCTGAGAACGTAATTTCTCTGATTGAATTTATTTAATTCATGCTTTCTATTAATATTCTATCTTCTGAAAACATCCCATCCCGTACCCTGACTCATTTTATTTGTATTACGTTAGTAACTATCACTTATTTATCGTAACGTGCCGAAAATCACGATTTTCACCATAGAGATACATTGCGGGATATTCGAAAAATTTTTCGGGGCACTTCCCGGAAAAGTAGAGAGTTGGAATTCGTGAGATGCAGTGCCTTGCATATCCAACGAGAACCGCAAAGAAATCTTCGAAGATTTCGTTCGACGATAAGTCGATATCCTTGGCTCGACGCTAGGTCAGGGCAAATACACTCCCCTTTAAAATGCATTGCGACGATTTTTTAAATCATTTCCCGATATGACGGGAATTTGAAAATTTAGATAGAGATTATAAATATATTATTTGTACGACTTATACTTTCTCGCTGATAGTCCTTGGTTCGATCTCAGTTTCAAATTGGAGGTTGTAAACAACTCATCCCCCTGACGACCGATCCCATTGTTGAATCCGATGTGTTATCCCGTAAAAATATTCGAGGCCCATAAAGCTGATGATTAAAGAGGACGATATATTACATGGACAACGAGAAATGTTCTGTAAGAAGGTAATCAGCAATTGCCGGTACGTGATTACAGTCAGAAAGGGTTGAGATTACCAGCTCACTCATGAAGGAAGTTAGATGTCTTGTATATATAGAAAGCGGAAATTCTTTGGGTTTGTCTTCATTTATCTTTGGCGGGGTCTCGTAATATTGAGTTGATTGAGTCTATATTTTACTAGAATATGTGGTTTAAAATAAAGAATTCTTTCTTTGGAAATTTTTTCGTCTTACAATGTTAGTTGGGAGAAGGTATACAGTTTCGCGGAAAAGGTAACCCAAGAAATATCGAAAACCAGAAAATTATTAAAAATATTTTAGTTTCTGACCACGTTTTAATAGAAATCGAGATAAAATATACAATTTTTGACTATATAGATTTTTTATGTACCCTATACAGTTTCTTTGGCCGTAATTTGCTAAAAAATGAGATTAATTACACAAGTTTTGACTCATTTTAAAGCTTATGCGGAGTAGAAATCTCAAAAATACATCGATAACCCGAAAACATTCGGAAAAACATCCTTCTTTACCATAGTATTCTCAAATATCGATATAGTGATTTAGATAGGTTGCGAAAAAAGTATTTAAACCAGTCTTAAGTTGAATATGTTTTCTCGGTTTTTAAGCAAGAATGGCCACAGAAAACGAATTATTTTCGATTGTTTTCGGATCTTCGACCTTTTTTGGTTTTACTGCTACGCATTTAAAGTGAAAATTTATACTATCTATATAGACTAAATTTGCATAGTATCTCTCGATTTTTAATAAAAACATGGTTAAATATTGAAATTTATGTGGTCGTTTTCTTGTTTTCGATGTATTTTGGGTTACATTCCCCGCGAAACAGTATATCTTCCCTTAATTCGGATCGATAAGGCGATTCCTAATGTATACTAAAATGGCAGTTTAATTATGATGATGATGAAAGAAAAACACTCGATACATTTATGTTTTATTTTCGATGAGTGAGTGGTGAGTACTTTTATAAATATCGATACATCGACCACTCGATGTTTTTCAGACGATCCCTACGCTACCGATTTCGAGGAGAAGATAACTGATATTGTTATCCTAGTTATAAACTTCTATGATCTTCGTGAGAAAACAAAAGAGCGGTATATGGAAGTAGTTGTCAGGAGCAACCGGGCGACTCTCCATAAGGTGGGGGTGGGAGGGATTCTTTTTGCATAAGTTTCACAGATGGCGTTGTGTTTGCACCCTGAAGTCAGCTACGCCGTAGCTCGTCTACATCGTATCGTTCTTGTTCGGATATTATAAGAATCGACTAGGGCTTCCATACACCGACGGAGTTATATCGAGAGGATCTCGAGGTCAGAGGATTGAGCTTGTTCGTCGGGAGGGCGAGCCTATAGATTAATTTAGACTCCTGAGACGGTTATTTGGCATTATCATCGAACTGAACTATTCCGAACAATTTTTCCTCATCTCTCTGTGTTGGGTTGACCTCTTCGCCGCTACACCTAATCATGTCTCCTTCGGCGTAATGTGTTCTCTTTTCGTATCTTCGTTTCTTTCGATGCGCCGATTATCTAAGATTGGTTGGTTGTTGCCCTATTGTGTGTGCAAATTGCCCTAAGAGCGCCATTTGCACTTCTCAATGCATTTCTTACGGAGATAACGGAAACCAAATTTATGTACTTCCCGTCACGCTTTCAACTTCAAACTTTGCATGATTCAAGTGCAAGTCTTTACAAATCAAACTTTGCATTCACAGCTACCAATATGTCCTGGGTTCGACACCAGGTGTCTCTGCAATCAGAAGTTTATCCGATTTTTAGGAATTATTTTGAAACCTTTCCCAATAATAAAGAAACTTGAAATTCGGCATATAAATAGAGTTCATAAATAACTTTCAGAAACATCTTTTAAATTTCCACGATCGTCCTTGGTTCGAGTCCTGAGAGCCATTTACATTCGTGAAAATTAGAACGTCTTTTGAAGCAGTTTTAGCCAATATTTCTGCTTGAATTTTCACACATAGTTAGAGATGGTGATCTTCTATTGTGCTGCAACGTAAGTTCACAGTAAAGAGCCGGGTTCGATGCCAGACGATGAAATGTCCGCGAATTTTAAAAATTTCAATCCTTTTTTTTTTCTTTTGAGGACCGTCCCGATATGATGCCGATATGAAATTAGTATTGCCGATCTGCTTGCAGTATGCAAGCAACATTTTACTCGTAACTAAAAATGAATGTGCCCGAATTAGCTAATGACGGAAACGACAGACCAAATCTCGATTCAAAAGTAGGAAAGAGTTAGAAGTGACGGCCGGTCGCCGCGCACTAGAAGTTCTTTCCAATTTCCAAGCGAAATAATTAATACATCAAACAATAGAGACAGCCGCGATTGCGAAACGGTGTCCCGCCCGTCTCGGCGATCCGAGGTCTCACGTGCCGGTGTTGTTGTCACCTGTCGCGGTTCTGAAAAAAAAGACAAACAACCAAGTGAATTCTTTTAACAAGGACGTCACCCCTGCCATGGAGCGCGGCCCAAAACAAAGCAAGCGGAACTCGCCCGAAAGAATTCCCGAAAGACCTATTCACGCAAAATGAAAGTAATGGGAAAAATAGAAAGGGCCATAAGAGCCAGAAGTTAAATCCACCCTTCCCTCCCTTCGGTTTCCTTGAAAACTAATATTAGCGTCGGGTCGCTTTCAAATGGGGTCAAGTCGCGTGATTTATTTGCCGGCAGCCGAGGATCACCGGGCGGCGAACCCGGTACCGCTGCAGCCTCCCCCCCTTCCAGTCAAAATAGCGCCGATGCGCTGAAGTTTGCCGCCCGCCCCCGCCGCCCCCCGAGGCGACCAGCTGCCCGAATGAGGCCCAAGCAAAAATCATTCAAACGCACCCCAAACCTCTCCCTCAGAGAGGAAGGGGGCGTGGCAGTAATGAAAGAAAGTTAGAATCGATTCTAGGTCCAGTGATGGAGATTGGCGCCCGGTGGGGTCGGACGGGGCCAACGACAAAAGAGATAAAATTAAAAAGGACTGGACCACCGTTCAGGGGGAGAAGCGCAAGGCAGGGTCTTCGCCGCCTGCATCCTCGGTTGCTATCAGCAATTCTTTCTCGCCCTTGTCCCCACCTAGCGCATCGCGGCCGCGACTTGATAATATAGTTAACGAAGTTCCAACAAATAGTATTAAAAAAGATCGAGTTCAGCCAATTTACCTGGGTAATGCACATAATTGGGTTCAATTATTTAAGAAGCTATGTGCAGAATGCCAAATGCAGCCGGTCGCGCAAATGGCAGGAAAAAAAATTAATAAAATGTAGTACCATCAAAGACTTCCTTTCGGTGAAAGAGATTTTAACTAAAGACGAGATTTAATTTTTTACTTATAGACTTGCCGCAGAAAAAAATACATAATTTCATCGTTAGGGACCTTCCGCTTAGTATTTTTATTTCCGACATTGAGGAATCCCCCCGAGAACAAAAAATAAATTCTAACAAAATTAAAAACTACGCGGCTGACGAAGAGCGACCTTGCGAAGAAAATTACGTCCGACAAGCTCCGACCACTACCTTTGTTTTAATAGAATTTGACGAAAAACAAAACATCGAATTATTTTTAAATCGAAGAGTAATTTGTGGATTAAAAATTAGAATTAAAAGATTTAAACCCCCCAGCGGGCCCCCTCAATGTCACCGGTGCCAACAATACGGACATGTCGACAAAGCACGCCATATGCCGGACAAATGAGTAAAATGAAGAGCCGGCCATATGAGCAAACTGCAACGGTAAACATCCGGCTAGCTACCGCGGCTGTCCAGTATATCAATCTCTTAAAAATCTGATGTGGCCAGCACATGACTTTCTCCATATATAAGATGTAAATTCTTATCTACGACAGTAATTTCGAACTCTAAACATTATAAATAATGTTGTTCGGGACATGCTGGATGAAAAACGATGAAACTGGCCTTTCGCCCATAGAGCCCAGAGCGCCCACAAAGTACATAATCAGCAACTTCCGGTTTATCAGTATTTCAGGAATAACTCCTAAACAATCAGTGATACGAAAATATGTATCATACAAAAGTGATAGTAAATTTTATTTTATAAAACATTTATAAATAATAGTATATACCTAAATATCATATTTATGGAGATATTTTGAAAACCGGAAATGAGCTTTAAAGAATGAAGCTCAACTTCCGGTTAACCGATTTACTCCAAAAACTAATCATCTCTAAAGACTGTAATAGAAGTACTACATATGAAATTTGCTGTTGATCCGCCAAATAGTTTTCATGTTAGAGCGCCCACAAAGTATATAATCATCTTCTTCCGGTTTATCAGTATTTCACGAATAACTCCTAATCAACCGGTGATAAAAAATATGTTCAATACAAAAGTTATAGTAAATTTCATTATCTAAAACTTTTGTAAGTAATACAATTTACCTATATCTCATATTTATGGAGATATTTTGAAAACCGGAAATGAGCTTTAATGAATAAAGCTCAACTTCCGGTTGACCGATTTACTCCAAAAACTAATCAACTCTGACAGCACACACCACAGTACTATATATGAAGTTTGGTGTTGATACGACCAATAGTTTTCACGTTAGAACGCCCATTATCACACACACACACACACACACACACACACACACACACAGACATCATTCCGAAAATGGTCAAAACGTGTTCTAGGGACCCCAAAACGTGTATTTCCGTTGAAATCTCGAAGTCGAATTTTTTCATGAAAACAATACTTTCTCTATACTTCGTATATGGAGTAAGTAAAAATAAAATGAAATTACTCACGGAAAAAGTGAGACTTAAAAATTAAAAGTGAATAATGTACACGATTTTCAAATTGTAGAAGCGAACTTCCCGCCTGTGGCGCCGCGGATAAGTCCAACGTATGCAGCGGCGGCGGCCGGCGGAACTAAAAACTCCGATCCCGTAGAAGTCGAAATTGGGAGGGTGAGGGAAATTCTGCCCAGTCGTCTTGAAGGAAGCCATAAAATCTTCCCAAAAACACCGTTACCGACTCAAAAAGAAGGGAACAGCTGGAAAAATAATGTTAAAAACTGGATAATGCAATTACTGATGCTACTCGCGGACGAAAATACCAGTGAGGCGAAATTCTTTGGACACGTAATAGAGACCACAAATGCGTTTTTGAATACTGGATGAGACCGGTTGATTAGGAGTTTTTCTTGAAAAACCGATAAACCGGAAGTAGCTGTTATGTACTTTGTGGGCGCTCTAACATGATAACCATTTGTTGTATCAACGCTAAATTTCATATAAAGTACTTTGGTTGGTGTCGTTAGAGTTGATTAGTTTTTGGAGTAAATCGGTTAACCGGAAGTCGAGCTTCATTCTTCAAAGCTCATTTCCGGTTTTCAAAATATCTCCATAAATATTATATTTAGGTATATACTATTATCTACAAACATTTTAGAGAGTAAAATTTACTATATTTTTTGTATGAAACATATTTTTGTATCACTGATTGTTTAGGAGTTATTCAGGAAATACTGATAAACCGGAAGTTGCTGATTATGTACTTTGTGGGAGCTCTGGGCTCCATGGGCGAAAGGCCAATTCCATGGTATTTCATCGAGCATGTCCCGAAAAACATTATTTATAAATTTTGTGACGTCAAAGATAATAATATATAAATTAATCACTCATCTTCCAAGATTAGATGAAATATAGATTTCGAAATTGCTGTCGTACATAAATATTTACATCTTAATTATGGAGAAAGTCATGTGCTGGCCACATCAGATTTTTTTACTTGTTCACCTCTGACATTCCCCTCAGCATGAGCACGAGCATCTACCTATATGCCAATGAAAGCACTTTGACTGCACAATCAAATAATCCCAACCTCGCGAATGCCATTCTGCAATCGCATTTGGATTGGGTTTGCGACTGGGCCTCTAAGTGGAGGCTCAGGGTTAAAACCTTCCAAGTGCGCGAGAGTGGTGTTCGCGAGGAGGGAAAAAAGTCGCGACTGCTCGTCCTTGGGGGGATCCCAAACGAGAAAGAACAGCGATTCCTCCGCGTAATTTTTGACAGCCGTCTGTTGCGGAAAGCCCACATAGAAAAAACAATCCGAAAGCTAATGCCGCTTTGTTTAGCCTCAGACGACTTTTTGAGAGTAGAAATATAAAATAAAGATTTTATTATGTAACGTAATGATCAGATCAATGTTAATATATGTGAACCCGGCCTGGCAGTACTGCGGCTCCACAGCGCTTAAAAAATTAATCGCGTAGTAGAGAAGGACCGTTAAAAAAATGCTTCCCAAATTGACTTGGATGAGGGACATTTATCGGGCGCATGGGCTCAAGTTGTTGGAGACTGTCTTAAAAGAAGCCAACAAGAACTTCCATGAGCGACTTCCACAGGTGCCTTCGGAGTTATTTAGGACAATGTGGGACTCCCCTGAAATACAAAGGCCCAAGTATGGCTCTAACGTAGTAACTTTTAAATTCACTCAAATTCGCGCGTCCGAGTGTCGAAGTTTTTAGTACACCCAGGGCCTGCCTTGTGGCGCTGACGGCGGGACACTACCTCTCTCGGAGGGAAAATACGAAACGTGGTCCTTTTTTATTTTTCTAAATTTTTTAAATTATTTATTCTATTTATTATTTATTTATTTATACGATTTAATAAAGTCACTTTCACTTTTATGAATGACTATCTTTCTCAGCTTTTGAAAACTCGCCCTCGTTTGCGTTCGATTTTAATTCAAAATTTTTAATATTTTAAATATTTTAAATTATTTATTATTTTAATCCTAAAATCTTATTCTAATTTATCACTTTTACCTTAGTATTTACTTATTTAACTATTTATTCCGTTATAAACTTCCTTTACTCGTTTAAAATCGACTTAGACCAAACTTTGTTATATTTCAAAAATTCAGACTCCCGCCTTAGGCGCGAAAATTCAAAATTAAGTTTTACCATTTTTTTATTTCTTTTACTAATGGACCATAATTTTATTGTATATGAAGGATCTATACATTATAGACCTTTCAATATACTAGCAGTCTGAAATATAATAATAATATTTTAAATATTAACCATATTTCACTTAGTTCTCATTTCTACTTGGCCGATATTTTGATATGGACACTTTCCAAAAACTTGTGTGGTATTAGACCAATTATATTAAAGTTTTAATTCGCTCGGTTGGCATGCAAACGTGTGCACTACCGCTGGAGTAGAATGTACGTATCATATGTGAGCTCCAGATGGCTCTTTGGTTGTACTTTTCACATTGTTACTTATGGGGAGCTTTTGACCGGCATATGTCAGCAATTCTGTGTTACGAAATATGTAGGACGATTTCAAAGGAAGTATGACAGAGCCATGATGTTTGCTGCCTTTTACATGTCCCGCAAATCTCGAAGTTTTACTAAACATCACTGTGATGCTAATTTCATATCTACACGAGTTTAAGGAGATTACAGAGAAGGAGCATTATCCTATCGTACTGAATCCGCAATGGAGAATGGTGAGCCGGGTTTAATTGTAAATGCCATAGTAAAAATGTTGATCATTATTTTCCGAATTAAAATCCGCAATTAACCAATGACCAATGTTTCTATAAAAAAGGAAAAAAATTGAAAACGTTCCATTCCGTTTCTGATATTTCCAATTATCGACGTTTTTACTGTTCTTTTATGATTTTAAGTCATTCTGTATTGAAATATTTCGGAAGATTCGGCTATTTGTCGATTCGTGATGAATCCTCTTGATTAAAAATTTTGAACCCATCTTCTTGCTTATGTTTTATTTTTATTTTTCTGGCATCGAACCCAGGAATAGTACGGTCTTATGGAAATTTTTTTCTTAAACCAATTCTTACCTTACACTTTCCGGCTAAGCAAGAACCTCCTATTATTTCGAGAAGTGCATCAAAAAAATAATGAAAAACGGCTCCCATGTATTTTAAAGGGCAGATCTTTGCATCGTCGTAGCATCGAACCCAGGATATTTTTTGTGAAAGTCATTGATGTTTTCGAAAGTCCAAGACCATAAATATAGGCACCTTGAGTTTTATTTCTCTACCTATCCGGAAAGTATTTTATAAAAATTTCCGAAAATCACGGCAATGCATTTAAACGGGAAAAATCGGGACTTTGGGGCCCTCTGGAATCGAACCAATGACACTGAGGATCACTGGGCTATATAGCTATATATATGAATGAATCCGGAGAAGCATCTATATATAATAGATATATATATATTTATCCATTGTAAAATTTAAAAAAATTGAAAAATTAATCAAAGAAGTGTTACTTACTCGTTCAGTCTCGAACCACGATAGTATACTTTACCAGGAGTTAGGATGGAATATGAGTAAAAAAATGAAATATTCGAACATTTTTCTTGTACTATTTTTTATTGAATGTCAATTAATAAAATATACTGAAGTACTTGGTGAAAGATTGTGTAAGATGGAAATATGTATAAAAATAGTTGATTGAGAGAAAAAAGCGGACATTTCAGTAAAAAAGCGGACACGGGACAGAAAAAGCGGACGTCTGGTAACCATATTAGAATATACTTCAGCTGCGCAGTAGTGACGTGTTACACCGTAATTTTCAGCTCATTTCTTTATTTTATCATTATCTCACGTACGGCGAAAAGTGAACTTTTACAGTTGTGTATTTAAAGCGTAAAAATAAAAACATTTAATCATTAAAATCACAATTAGACGAAACTCCAAGCCGATATCTTGGCTAACACGCAAAACAGAACCGCCAAGGTCGGAACACATATTTTGGGATTCGGTTAACTCACTTTATTCTCTGTAAGTTCATTCATTGCCAGTATTGTATTCCTACGAAGTCCTTCTCTCAAACCTCATATCATTGATCATCATTCTTCTCAATATACTTAGTTCAATAATTGATATGCCTCGGAAATATTGTCCCTTTCCGCTAATGTTTCTGTTCCATGATGAAAGCTCCTCATTCTACATTTATTTGGAATAAGTAACTCTGTGGCAAACGCTAAGAGCGGTCTCTTTCCCTTTCCTCTTAATAATTCGCAGTTTATTCCTCCACATTTACCTTTTCTACGCAATTTTTTCGCTATCTACATTCCAACTTTTTCTCTCAAACGTCAACCCCTTCCCGATAACATTGAAACTCAAAAACTCTCAATGTTAATAAAGATTATAAATACATTTCTTGCAGTATGCAAGCAACTTTTACTCGTATATAATACGAGTAAAAGTTTATTTATGTGTTAATAATCTTTATTCAAATGCCAATTTCAAAGTTATCGGGAAGGGGTTCAAAATAAATCTTAAAATATTTCTAATTTCTAATTTTGAGACGCCTGGTGTCGAACCCAGGACGTATTGGCAGATGTGAATAGACAGTATAAGTTGTTAGGACTTGAATTTATTTAATGTAAAGTTTGAAGTCTATCTCATATCGGGAAGGTCCTGAAATAAGACTCCATTATCCCCATCTGAAATGCATAGGGTAATGAAAATGGCTCTCTGGGATCGAACCAAGGACGATCGAGGAAGCCTAAAATTTGTATTTAAAATGTAACTATGATTTTGATTCACATGCCAAGTTATAAGTTTCTATGTTATCGGGAAAAGGATTCTAAAAAAAATCCTAAAAATCGCAGCAATTTCTAATTTTAGAGACGCCTGGTGTCGAACCCAGGACTTATTGGCAGCTGTGAATACACAGTATGGCTTGTTAGTACTTGATCTTACTTAATGCAAAGTTTGAAGTTGATATGAAGCCGGGAAGTACCTGAAATTGATATACATCATCTCCATAAGAAATGCATTGAGGAATGTAAATCACTCACTGGGATCGAACCAAGGACCATCATCGGAACGTTCAACTGCGTGTATAAAATATATCCATGATTTCTATCCACATGCCGAGTTTCAAGTTTCCATCTTATCGGCAAGTGATTTTTAAAAAAATCTTATAAATCGCAATTTAAATTAAACGGGAGAATATTTGCCTTATTTAATGTTGATTCTAGGGCAATACGAATTTTCTCGATTCAGTTGTTTTCCATTTCGATCATTTTATCGTCATTTTTCTGTTCTCCTCACTCACCTTTTATTCACGTCGTCAGTGAAAACGCTAACATATTCGCTCTTCATTTGTTTCGATCGAGTTTAAAATATCGTTGCTCTTTTGTTCTTCATGGCGATGTCGCACCTCCACGCTGGCAGATACTTGCTTCGATTCACCGCAAGCACTTGCCTAAAATTCCATCGGCGTTAACGCTATCCCTTTTCTTCGCTGGCGGGGAAATGAGGTGATCTTATGTATTCAAGATTCCTCCGTTAATTGAAATAGATCTCAATACTTTGAATTCCAGTGAATGAATTTTACGACAATTTTTGGGTACATTTTTTCCATTTATGTCCTATTTAATGTAATGTGTTTATTGCCCAATCATTAGATTTATTTTGCTTTCATCATATTGCTAACTACATGCATTCCGAAGGCCTATCTTTCCCTTATTTTCATACGAGAGTTCAACAATGACCTTCGTCGTTACAGAATTGTTTATGCCCACAAAATTACACGAATATTTCGTCATTTTTGTTTGATTTCTCTCAATTTCGACTCGAATACGATATTCCACGACCGAAATAAGAATCTTCGTTCAATTTACTTTCTTTTGGTACTAATCTCGATTTCGTGCGACCATTATATCTTATTTAATTCTGCAAAATAAATTAGTCTATGGATAAAACAGGCCCCAAACCAATCCAATTATTTCTTTATAGCTCTTCTATGTCCTTATATTCTTCTTCTTCGTGTCCTTCTGTGTTAAGGTATGATAAGAAAAACTGAAAAAATACGTGATTTTGTTGTGATGATAATTGGGAGTCACTCTCCCTTATATACGTGCAGCCTCCCGCATCCACGGCCAATGATTTTGTTGCATTTCAGACGAATAGCTCGAAACCGGTCGCACAGTAAAGTTTTCTTTTGTGGAATTTCGAAATTTAATTTAATATGATCCAGATTACGGAGTTCCACCAAGTTAAGGCTTCTTCCATTGAATTAATGAAAGTCCTAATAAAATGCGATCAAACGACGATTCAGGTAATCGAATAATAATTTTATGACCCAAAGAACAAAGAATACAGGATTTTGAAATCGATAAGTTTTCTGGATGATTTCAAGATGAGGATACGATATTCTGGAATAAAAACTTGCTTATTCGATTGCATTTGTTTTAATCGATCTTTTTAATTCATAGAATTGGTCGGCGGTTTCCTTCTTCTCAGCAATTATGTTTATCTTGATTATCGAAGAATTCTGATAACCGTATCCAACACATCTTTGTTTGCATAGTTATATATGATTTTAATACATTTTTTATTGTTCAATGTCATTTTGTACAATTAATAAAAGAGTGATGAATGCGAATAACTGAATTAAAAAGTTCTACATAAATCTACATTGTGATGACGTAGTAATGGCGTTTTAATCTGCAAAAAAGGTCATACACCACTTTCCTGCTTATACTTCGTTCTCCCGTTTCTACGTTCCATAAGGATTTAGCCAACGGAGAGAACGAGGATTTTTTTATTTCATCTGATAACATTGTAATAATTAATTATTTAATTTGATTAATGAGGAACTTAAGACAACAAATAGGATTTTTAAACGGTTTCCAATGTTCTCGTTTCGTTCTTACCTTTAAACCCATTGACCCTGTTTATTCCATTATTTCTTCGCTAAATTTTCTACTTTTCTTTTGAATATTCCTTCTTTCAGATCTCTACGCTTTCTTCATTTTCTCCATTTTTTGTGCAGATTTTCGTAATCCTAATCTTATCAACTTTAGCTTAGTTTAGGTTCCCCTTTGGGAATCAAGGAGCATTATACTTTAAAAAAATGCTGTTATAAAAGTAGTTTGTCATTTTTTTAAATAGAATAAATTAAAAAAATAAATTTTAACTAATTTAATTGTATATTGAACACGCAGATATAGTCTGTCACCAATTCTTATGGAAATTTTACGATTAAATTGACCTTTTCTCGATTTTCAATCCTTTGAAACGGTTAGCGAAACGTATTCCCCTTTTACTCCGACTAAATACCTTTTTTACGTATTCAAAAGCTTTTCCGCGTCGTTTTTTTGCTTAGAAATCGATATCATAGCAACTGTTGCTGAGGAAGCCATAGCAACAAGCAACAATGGATGACATAACTACGGTTACTATGGCAACGATTGGTAGGGCCACTACATTATTACGGTTGCTATGGCAACGATTGTTAGTGCCATACCACCGATTGTTATAGTTGCCATGCAATAGCCAACTGATTCAATATGGCGGCGATAACATTTCACGTATTCAGAGTTTCTTAACTATTTTCTCCGAAATCTTTTTCGTGCATATCGAAGGCGTGTTTTTCTTGAATAATTCGTAATTTCGAGGTACTGGGGTAACTCACGGGCATTCCGGGAATTAATGGCAGGATTTAAATCCAATTTTAGGTATGTTGCTGCAAAGATAGGTGAATAAAATTTTCGTGGTAAATGGCCGATGAATTGGGCAAGTTTTCAACGTGGTCACCAAAACATTATTTTACTTTTCGCTCCTAGAACTTAATATTAGAAACTGCGATAAAATATTGTACGCCTTTCGAGATGGTGGTGACTTAGATAAGTATAGGCTTTCTTTTAGAATTACGTAACCCGGAGGCTATTAAAAGTCGTATTAATAAATAATCATGCTTTTACACAGTCAGAAAAAAGTGTAGGAATTCGAAGCAGGCATCATCTTGCATTATTTAATGAAGGAATTTGCTGTATATTTGGACGCAGAGTCTCAAGCTCATTGTTTTTTATATTTTGATAATTTAAGTTACGTTGTACTGAAGACAATACGTCTCGTGAAATGTGTTCCATTAAATTAGCAAATCATTCGGTAAGCTAGCGTGTCTTAATGCTCCCCATTTACGTTTGTGCGTGAGGCGGGCTTTTCAGTTTCTTCTCCTCTGCGTAGTTTATTCCGCCCATTTTGAGCATTCGCGTTGCATTCCGATTCGCATTTGTTTCATTTGTTGAAATCGTTTGGCGTTGAAGTGCTATCGTTTTCATTGGAAACTAAGTGATCATTTTGGCATTCCTCGTGCCACGTCCGTAGTTTGAAGTCATTTTCAGAATATAACGCGAGTCGAATGTTCTATTTGATGTCACAGATTCGTGACCGGGCGAAGCTTGAGTGTTGGAGAAATAAAATCAATTCGCCTTTGATAAGTTATGAAAATCATTCCAGGACAATTGTCTCCAAGGTTTGACGATTTTGATTATAACAGTAAGATCGAATCAAAATAATGAATTTTGTTCTTTTTTTACAGCATCATTTTGTAGATTTTTCAATCGTGTTCAGGGATTCGTGAAGAACTTAACTGCCTGTTAAGAGTGGAATCGCTCTTTTTTACGAATGTGTGTCGTAACACATTGTTATGGAGTACACTTGTATTTGTTGTGGTTGGTTATCGATGCTTATAGGATACGTATTTAGGGAATGCCCTACGGTTTGCTGATTTTTATCACCGTATCCGTTTGTTCAGTTTTATACTCGCCTAGGAGAGCATTGCCGAGCAAGTCTGAAATGAGTTTCATTTTATTCGTCGTTTCTCTCCTCAGGGGCATGTTAATGACATTCATATCTGCAATTATAGCAAAACGAAGGGCTTTTAGTTTAACCTTTTCCTGCATTTTCTATCAGAATGTTCCATTACTTGGCTATTTCCCGTTTTAGAATGTCTCTTCTTATTACGTCAGCGCAAGTGAAGTAATGTCTGACGATTCCCAAATAATGTGCTCTTTTACCACGACCCATGAAATCATCACCTCATGAGCATCGAGAATCTATTGATTAACCTCAGTATTGATTTGTTTTCATTCGTTCGCTCTTTCTACGGACTCTCATTCGGAATTCATTGGCAGAGGCGGCGAGAATAAGGCGTTGCGGTAATGGCGCCACTCTTCGCACTGTCCGTTGTTTAGTTTTATTTAGTAAAATGCTGTTATATAAATGAACACGTGGGCTTCGCTGTAAAGAGGGCCCCTTTTTCAGCTCAAAAGAAGGGCTTCCGTTGATTGCCTTTTGTATCCGACTGCGTTCGAATGTTGGATGTGACTCGTGAGGGGGAAATTGTTCTTTAGAGTGCGTTTACAGAACGCTAAGTAAATTCATTCGATGAATGAACATTGTGAGGAAAGAGGTATTGTGTTTGTCGATGGAAAATTAAGTAGTCTTTGGAACATTGTCACAGATATGAGTGCCTTTGATTTGGGGTCAGAAACTCGACGTTTAAAATTCCTTGTCTTAAAATTTAGATTAAGATGATAATTAGAATATTTTTCATCTGGGAAGCGCCTCTTAGAAGGCAAGCAACGATGTTTAAAGCCATTGTATCCTTGTTCAGTTTGACTCACTGGAATTCCATCGGAGATATTTCTGCCACACACTTTCTTGTCCCTCGAAGGAATATTTTCGTTTCCCTCTTGCATTTGCAATGACCTCATAGAAATCTGAGTTTATTCGTATGTAATTTTATAAATATTTCCGTAATTTAAATTATGACGACTGAGAACAACTTCCGGGAACAGGATTCTCGCATATAAAGACTGTTTCGGAGAATTAAAAAATGGTGTTTCGGCATGCGTATCTTGCTTTAGAAAAGTTATTTGTGACATATTTAACCTAGCGAAGACGGAGGTTACAACACGATATAACTTCCGCTTTTATTTGGAGGAATACATTTTTGAGAAGGTCCATCTTCTTTAACATTCCCTTTATTCAAAATGTTTCATGGAAGTAAAAGTAATGCTGGAATAACGGCAAAATAGAGGATAATTTTAAAAAAATCGCTAAAATTGTCCCTTTTCGTTGGATTTTTCAATATTATCCATTTCCGATGCATTATTTCCATATTATCTTGTTCAAACGAGGATAATAAAGGTAGAATAAAGGGTAATTATTGAATTTTTACTGAAATTTCCCATATTTGTTGCATTTTTAAAAAACATTATCTCGTTTAACCCTCCAAGGACGAGAATTATTTTTTCTTAAAAATTACCCTAATTTTAGTATATTGGTATTCAGATGACCTAAATTAACAACAAAAAATTGTTTTAAAAAAGTTAACAATAATAGGTTCGTTGCAAATGCCCGTTCCCATATGGGCACGTCAGTCCTTCCCACTACTACTAATACGCGCGCCATGATGAAATTTAAAAAAAGCATTTTATTGCAAAAAATCTTATTTATTTCAAAAAAATATTGTATGAAATGGTTTTTCTTGGAATATATAAGTGTTTATTTTATAATTATTTTGTTAAGCACTTTGTAAAACATTTAACACAGAGCCCAGCATCGCACTTATTACGCATTGCTCTCCCACCACTCACGCACTTTTCATATGCACAGCGTTTTCCCTTGTTCTGCGGTATGTCACCAATTACACCGATTAATTGATCATACCATAACTCTTGCGTGGAGCCAGTTTTTGACGTGGAAGCCTTGCTGAGTCGTCCACCGGGTGGTTTTTATTCCGTCTTGTACCGAGTAAAGTACACCTGAGCAATCTTCCGTCTAAACTCTAATTTTGTCCTTGGATCTGAGGATTTCCTTTTATTATTATTATTATTCGATTGTCTGAGTTGCAAATAATTTATATAAATCATATCTTACCAATATGCAGTGAATTTACATGAATTTGGTCAGTTCCACCCATTTTCTTATTATACTGGGATATGAAGTAGGGTTATGGAAGCTGAATAATTTTCTTTTGTTTCCTATAAAATCTTTTAGCTTTCATCAACGGCGTAACTCCATACGCTGTTGAAGCTGCCACAATTACCAAATTGTCCAGCCATTTAGTGATTCCTATTCCTTCGCATGTAGAAATAGCTGTGATGCTCTTTCCACTCTCCTCCTTTTTTAGATGATTTTTTGGTGGTAGCGGACAATCTTTCGGAATCCGGTTCTTTCTGATTCGCTCAGTTCCATAGTAGCCACATTCTTTCAAATGAGGCAATAAATTCTTTCGTATACATTATATATTGAGCTAAATAAATTAATGCTATTATATTATTTCACATTACACTTCAAATTATAATAACCGAATCTTATCGATTTACCTCTACTAAATCGCTTGCAGCTGTGTCTTTCGTAGTATCTTATCATCTCTTCCTCACAATCTAAGAACTGGGAAGGCACCAAATGCTGCAAACTACTCTGTGTAATCCTTTTCATCGTAGGCCAGACTTTGTAGAACCCATCGCTTGACTGTCTAACTTAGTATTATCCGCTAAGTGTAAAAATTTCATTATTTGGATGAATCAGTCCTTCCTCATCGCTCTACTAACCAATTCAATATGTACATCCTTTTTCGCGTCCCAGTAAAATTATTTTCTAGGAGAATGTTGTACCCGGATACAATCAAAACGCCAATGACGGCTCGCATCTCCTCTGCTGTAATTTGTGGACTGGGGCAATTAAAAAATCGGGCGTAATTCTCACTTTGTTCCACTATGAATGCGACGAAATCGTCATCGATGAAGAGCTCTAGCAATTAGATGCAGCTAAGTTTAGAGTATGAAAAGTAATCTGCTTCAGAAAAACTTCCCGTCCACTCAATGCTGCCCTTTATCCATTTTCTCCGCACAGATTTTTTTGCCCCATCTTCTTCTCCAGCACCGATACTTTCGTTGGTTGTCAACCGAATGTCGGCTTGTGCCCTCATTTGCTTGCCAGTAAAATTGTCAACCAATCTTAACTAACTTAAAACTAAAATAATTCTTAACTTAATTGTACCAAAAATAATGTATTATGTCGCAAAATATTCTTTTATATACTATATATAGGTTTCCTTGACAGCCATCGGCAAGGAAATCGCGTAGTAGTGGGAAGGCCTGACGTGCCCATATGGGAACGCAGCAATAAACAACGTTATAACAACAACAAATAACCTCAAACTCTGCTCTATTTAATTTCTTTCGATGATTAGAACATCATACTAAAGGTATACAAGCAAAATACTACTTTAAATTAAAATCAGTAAAACTTATAAAAATTAGTTGCCAGAAGGATCCATCTCAAAATTTCCCTGTTTTTCGAAAAATCACAAGAAATATTTCCCTTGACTTAAATGCACCAAAACTCAGATGAAACTAAGCTTTGGACCCTCTTAGCTCACAAAATATCGTTTACTGACCATTTTATGACACCCAAGATATTGTTTAGCTACCTAGAGAACCCAGCTGCAGTCCGTTCCCATATGGGAACGTCAGTCCTTTAAGGGTTAAACGAGGTGAATAATTCAAAATAGAAGATAATTATTGTAATTTTGCTAAAATTATCCCTTTTCGTTGCATTTTTTCAATATTATCTCGTTCGACGAGGATAATACTGCAAAATCGAGGTTATTTTTTAAACTTTCGCTAAAATTATCCATTTTCGTTGCATTTATTCAATATTATCTCATTTGAACGAGGATAATGATGGCAAAATAGAAGAATCTTATTGAATTTTTGCTAAAATTATCCATTTTCGTTGTTATTTTTCAATATTATGTCGTTCAAACGAGGATAATAATTCAAAATAGAGGATAATTATTGAAATTTTGCTAATGTGGCCATGAGTAGAAGAGCTAATAAGGTGGCCGATTTGAGTAAAAATAAAATCAGTAAGCTTGACTGTTGAATTTCCAGGTAATATGTGACTATAGGGTAAGAATTGGCGATTTTGTAATACATTTTCAAACATCTATTCAGCAGTTCCCATATTGGCTTCAGTTTTGAGAAGAAGGAGACACGGCTGTTAGTAAATAAACGAAAAGAAAATAGTCAAGAAAAGTCACTTAATTCAGTGATCTTCAGTAGATCTGTTGGATACCATACATTCCGAAGTACGTATTTAGTGTCTTCCCCTTCGACTCACCACAGGCAGCAGTGGAACCGCCCCGAGGTTCTCAGTTTATTTATTTCGGTGAATTACGGCTATGTGAGTATTCTCGGCTATTTTGATTATTCAATTTCGGCGTAGAGAAAGCTCTTGCATTTCCCCGAAGAAAACCTCGTTTATTATTTTCAAAACACAACAAAGCAAAAAGATTTCACTCGAAATATTTCAAGCCATTCGTTCATGAATGTAAGAAATGGCGCAGAAGGAAAATTCTCTCCCTCAAAATGCTGCGGTAATCATCGAAAACGTTTTCCTGATACCAATTATGAAGAAGGCGAAACCAATGGAACCTGGGAAACAGAAAAGCTGTTCTGAAGTACCTTTGGATGGAAACAAAACAAAGAAATCCATGGATAAGGATCTCCTATTTGGAGAAATATTTGACTCTGGACCAGTGTAATCGACTCTCATAAGAAATGCACGCAAAGTTCGTTTTGATCGATTGCTGACATTTTTTCTTTCGCGGAATTCAATTAGAAATAATGGTTGTACGAAATCGAGATTAATAACAAAAGAAAGACAATTGAATGAAGATTCTTATTTCGGTCTTGGAATATCGCATTCGAGTCGAAATTACGAGAACTCTGACAAAAGGAACGAAAATGTCGTGAAATTTCTTCGTAGTAAACAAACCAGTCCCCCTGGCGATCAAGGCGAATCCGAGCTTATGCGTTTTCACATTAGAAGGGGATTCTATCTCCAAACCAAATTAACGGTAGGAACTCAAATTATGAAAAAAGGGCAATTAACCGAAATGCTAATAGTCGCTAACCGATTAATAAATAACAGGGATATAATTACGGTGATTTTGCGGAATTATTTTTGGAAATCAATCTTTAAAATTAAAAATGACTATGAATTGTATCAAAAAATAAATAAAGCTGTAATTGTGTTTTATTTTTTTTTCTAATATTAAAATGTTACATTCATCGAAGGGAATTAATGCAAACCCTAACGACGTATTTGCACACGCTTACAGCTGACGCAATAGAAAAATAACGAAAACAATTATAAGCAATGATTATATAGGTATACTCTTTGACAAAAGAACCTCAAAAACGTTCAGACTTAAAAATGAAATGAATTATGATCGCATTTCGACCACTGGGCGATCTCTAGTTTTTATCTTTCAGCACTCCTTCTCCATATGCCAAATCTTAAACTCCTCCTTTCTTATATTATCCTTAAAAAGGGATCCAAAGTTTTCTCTTATTAATATATAGGGGGGGGCATTCATCATACGCTAGACTACCATCAGAATGTTTTAATTAATTATTTTAAAAAAACATAAACTTAAATTCCGAGCTTATATTTAAATGAAAGAATTGGTTCTGGGCCATCATCGTAGGTCAGCTGTTTATGAAAAGTGAGACTCCTTCTTTATCTTCTTAGTTTTCTATGAGTTAAACAGTGAATCGGACGAGTGCTGTTTGCTGGCTTGATTGCTCAATTGAGAGAGCAACTGACAATCGGGAGTTCTGGGTTCGTGTCCCGGTCTTTTTCGTGTCCGTTCTGCGAATTTCCCTAGGTACACCTTTTCATGCCAACCTTTCCTTGTTAATTGATCTCTTGTGCCCTGAAAGTGGTCTCCTTTGCATTTATTCTCCGGTATTCATGGTTTTATTCAGTATTCATTTTTTCTTTCCTATTTGGTCCGTTGCTCCATTAAAGAAGAAAACCCGTCTCTTGTTTGCATAACATTTTTTATCGCCGTCTTTCGATCCTCTGTGTATCCTTTTTCTTCACTTTGTCTTCCTTTTCGTGTTTCTTATTTTTTTAAACATCCGGGTATCTTCCCAAAGTGCTCTAAGGTACGGACTGGTCCATAACTATCTTCTTTGAGAGTCTCATCTCTGACCCTTGCCTCCCCTTAAAAGATGACTCGATGGGTTAATGTTATTTGTTCAATTAAACCGTTTTCTCATGAAAATTCAGACTTTAATTTTTCTGCTGCCAGTCTACACCGAGTGACGGCGATTGCACAGTAATAGGTCGATTGACAAGGGCGAGTTAAAAGATGCGAAGGAAAGCAGAGTGGGGGAAGTCCTCTGGCGGCAGAAACTCGAACTGCTTCGACTGGCGCAAGGATTAGTCGATTTCGCGTGTTTGCAAGTGGACTAGGGCCGGTAATCATTGTCAGTGTAAACACACATTTGAGGCTTTTATACGAAACTCGCGCAGAACAAAACAATTCCGAATTGCGCGTCGTATTCGAAAGGTCGCTCGATTGCTCGAAGGAGAAACGCGTGTGAATGACTATCGGTCCATTTATTGATCAATTCATTGTTTAATGTTCTTTGGTCACATTGTTGAGGAGAGGGAGGGCATTGTTGGATATCTCCTATTCGTATACTCCGATCGCTCCTAAAGCGACGTTGCCAGCTCTTCCCTGCTTGAACACATTGTTAGACCTTCTTCCCTCCTCCGCTTTCACAGTCATTTTCAACAGCTGATCCTGAGATTCCATCCCAATGTCACTTTGGTTGGCGAAGACACACTTCCATGGGATAAAAAGGCCTTCTACAGAAGCACTCAATCGAAGAAGACAATTTTTACTTTCTCCATATACGAAGTATGGGGAAAGTATTGTTTTCATGAAAAAAATAAACTTTGAGATTTCAACAGAAATACATGTTTTGGGGTCCCTAGAACACGTTTTGACCATTTTCGGAATGATGTCTGTGTGTGTGTCTGTGTGTATGTGTGTGTGTGTGTGTGTGTGTGTGTGATAGTGGGCGCTCTAACGTAAAAACTATTAGTCGTATCAATACCAAACTTCATATACAGTATTGTACTGTGTGCTGTCAGAGTTGTTTAGTTTTGGAGTAAATCGGTCAACCGGAAGTCAAGATTTATTCTTCGAAGCAAATTTCCGCTTTTGCAAAATATCTTCATAAATATGATATATATGTATATTGTATAGCCTATAAAAGTTTTAGAAAATGGAATTTACTATAACTTTTGTATTTAACATATTTTTGTATCACTAATTGTTTAGGAGTTATTTATGAAATACTCGTAAACCGGAAGTAGCTGATTATGTACTTTGTGGGCGCTCTAACATGAAAACCATTTATTGTATCAACACCAAATTTCATTTAAAGTACTTTGGTTGGTTTCTGTTAGAGTTGATTAGTTTTTGGAGTAAATCAGTTAACCGAAAGTCGAGCTTTACTTTTCGAAGCTCGTTTCCGTTTTTGCAAAATATCTCCATTAATATGATATTTAGGTATAAACTATTATTAATAGAAGTTTTAGAATATATAGTTTACTATTACTTTTCTATAAAATATATTTTGTATAACTGATTGTTTAGGAGTTATTCATAAATATAGATAAACCGGAAGTTGCTAATTATGTACTCTGTGGGCGAAAGACCAATTTCATTGATTTTCTTCGAACATGTCCTAAAAAAAATTATTTATGTTTGTGACGTAAAAGATACTATGATATAAATTAAGCATTTATCTTCCAAGTTTAGATTGAATATGGAGTTCGAAAACACTGTCGTAGATAAATATTTACATCTTATATATGGAGAAAGTCATGTGCTGGCCACATAAGATTTTTACTTTCTCCATATACGAAGTATGGAGAAAGTATTGTTTTCATGAAAAAAATAAACTTCGAGATTTCAACGGAAATACATGTTTTGGGGTCCCTAGAACACGTTTTGACCATTTTCGGAATGATGTCTGTGTGTATGTGTGTGTGTGTGTGTGTGTGTGTTTTTCAGTGAGTGTGTGTGTGTGTGTGATAGTGGGCGCTCTAACGTGAAAACTATTAGTCGTATCAATACCAAACTTCATATATAGTACTGTGGTGTGTGCTGTCAGAGTTGATTAGTTTTTGGAGTAAATCGGTATACCGGAAGTCGAGCTTTATTCATCAGAGCTCATTTCCGGTTTTCAAAATATCTCCATAAATATGATATATAGGTATTTTGTATTACTTATAAAAGTTTTAGAAAATGTAATTTACTATAACTTTTGTATTTATCATATTTTTGTATCACCGGTTGATTAGGAGTTATTCGTGAAATACTTTTAAACCGGAAGTAGCTGATTGTGTACTTTGTGGGCGCTCTATCATAAAAACTATTTGTCGGATCAACACCAAATTTCAGATATAGTATTTTAGTTGATGTCGTTAGAGTGGATTAGTTTTTGGAGTAAATCGGTGTACCGGAAGTCGAGCTTCAGTCTTCAATGCTCATTTCCGGTATTCAAAATATCTCCATAAATATGATATTTAGGTATATACTTTTATTTTTAAAAGTGTTAGCAAATGTAATTTACTATAACTTTTGTACAAAACATATTTTTTATCACTGATTGTGTAGGAGTTATTTGGAAAATACTGATGAACCGGAAGTTCCTGATTATGTACGTTGTTGGCGCTCTGGGCGCTGGGGCGAAAGGCCAATTTCATCATTTTCATTTTCAAAATCCCGACAAAAAGTCACATAGATGTCAGTCAATACAAAGTACGTCTTCTATTGAGGATCCACCCCAGAAGAAGAAGAGGACGAAGCACGCTCTTCGAGTAAAATTAAACATAACTCAACGCATGACTTTCTCCATATTTATTGAAAACAGAAGCCTATGCCGGTAATATATAAATAACTCCAAAAAAATTAGTATTACAGGAAAATGTATCATGCAACATTTGTAGTAAAATACATTATCTATAACTTTTGTACCAATTGTTTATAAATACGTTGCATTTTGACAGATATATGCATGAAAATCTTCCATATCTGGATAAACAACAACTTCCGGTTAACTATTATTCAAAAATAACTAATACACAATCAGTGTTACGAAAACATGTTTCATACAAAAGTTGTATTAAGGTACATTATCTATAACTTTTGTATATGAATGTATATACCTACATTGCATTCTAACAGAGATATCTTAGAAACAATTTTTTGTTCCGGATAAACCTACCTTCCGGTTAAGCGATATTCATCAAAAACTAATCTACTCTTGGCATTGTTAAGAAAATACTAAATGTTAATTTTGGAAATGATCGGATAATTACTTTTAAGATAGAGCGCCCACAAACTTTTTTGCCACACACAGACACACAGAGACACACAGACACACAGACATACTTGTTCGGGAAAATAGCGAAAATGAGCTCTATGGGCCCCAAAACATCTATTTCCGTCGAAATCTGGAGGTCGATTTTTTTGCGAATACAATACTTTCTCTATACTACGTATAGGGAGAAAGTAAAAATGTGTAATTGTTACATTCTAAGCTACAGCAATAAACGTGTTTTTTATTTTACATTTTATATTTTTAAGAAAAGATTATAAAAAAGACAATGTCTCAGCATCGGACACAACAGTTACATCAATTCCTGACTTACGTTAATGTTATGCGCTCTTCCGGTGAAAAGAAAATCTTCCGATTGGTATCTTTCTTAATAATTTTGTCTTCTAATTTATGAACTAAAATATCAAAGGTTTTCTCTTCATTCCATAGAACGAATTGAATTTATCCTCGCACAAGTTCAGTTCCTTGAACAGATTAAATGCACCTTTCTCCCCCTCCAATAAGGATGCACCCAATATCGTCTTTTTCGGTCTTTTTAGCAAAATGCGATCTTCATCATCGGACATTGTGACTGATGCCGCCTTCTCTTTTGGCGTTACCCCACCGCATCGAAATTTTCGTCTCCCGTTCGGCGCTTCCTTCGCATTTTGCTTCTTCTGTGGGCGCCTTAGTCTCGCCAAAAATAAACACGATTATTATTTTAATTAATATATCCAATGTGGAGGTTGTCTAATAATTTGCAAATGGGAATATATTCATTTGAAGTCTTAATGAGCGTTGCGAAATATTATTATAAATGCACTTTGTTTCCTCTGTGGATTTTGGACGCGGAGGCAAATATTTCTTATGTGCTATCGATCAGTGTCGATGAGATGGGATACTGGTGGGGTGTTGAAAATGCTCAGCTACGTGAAATTATCTTAGTTTGCCAGGAGACGTTTTAGAATGTAATGGATTTCGCAAATAAAGGCGATTCGAATAAAAGCATATCCCTTGGAACGGCATTTTATAATTCAGCAATTCCTCCGCTTACGGACCTTATAAATAACAAATTTTGAGTCCATGCATGTCCGTATTAATGAGTCTAAATTCTTACATTTTTTTTCGCCGAGAGAATGAAAATTTTTCCCGCTGTAAAATTTACGCAATTTTGCGTATAATAATCAATAAGCGGTGCTCGAAATATAATTTGTTCGAGTACATCTTTGGCGGATAATGTAATAGGATATTTGATGCGTAACAAAGTTTATTCACCAACTTATGCGGAAATGTAACTATGTTGAACTTTCTTGATTTTTATGGTTTGAAATGGATATTAAAACGATTTAACCAATTAAACCGACGAAATTAAGTTTTTTACTCATTAAAAAACTTTTCCGCGGCGTTTTTAGCTTGGATTTCGATATCACAGACACTGTTGCCATCGACGCCATGACAACCAGTGACAATGGATACCATAACAACGGTTTCTATGGCAACGATTGTTGGAGGGGACACATTATTACGGTTGCCATAGCAACGATTATTGTTGGGTGCCGTAACACCGATTGTTATAGTTGCTATGACGTCGCCAAGTGATCCAATATGGCGGCGACAACATTTCACATATCGAGATTTCCTGTACGGTCTTCTCCGAAATCTTTTCTTTGCATTCCGAAGGCGATCCGCGTACGAGTTTTTCTCCACGAATTTCGTAATATCGAGATGGTGGGGATAATTACGGGCATTCCGGGAAGTAATGGAAGGTTTTTAATCTCATTTTAAAATTCGTTACCGTAACGATAGCTAATTAAATTTTCGTGGTGAATAGCTGATGAATTGGGGCATTGTTTTAGTTAGTCAGCAAAACATTATTTGACTTTTCACTCCTAGAACGTAGCATTAGGAGAAATTATCTGCTCTCATTTACAAATTACGTAGCTCGGGGTTTAGGAACAGTCATTGTCTCTTATATAGACTCTTTAGAATAACAATAAAGTTCGTAACAATGGGTTTGTTTCCATGGTAAACAATGTAATGCAAAGCGTTTTTCTCTCACTCTCGTACTATAGATTGAGCTCTGGCTTATTGATTAAAGGTTTTATTCTTTGTCTTTCTACTCCTTTTGTTTTCTTTAAGACGAAAATTTAGAAATTAACAAGTGAATTTGAAATTGCTGATGTCCGGTGTTCAGCTGTAATCGTCTATGTTAAAATGTTAAGCATTGGACATATAGTTTGACCATACTGTCGTAGATAAATATGTACATCTTATATATGGAGAAAGCCATGTGCTGGCCACAGCAGATTTATTTTATAACTCTCGAAGCGTATTACTCGGGGTTACTGAGTGAATTTAATTTGGTGAATGTAATGATAGAATGTGTTTCAAACACTGTCTTGAGGAAGTTGGCCATCGAAGCGTTGTTAACTTCATGATCTCCAGTGGGTGTTAACCATCAATTCATATAAGGAAGGGATGAGTGGTGTTTTGAGTGTGGACTTTGAAACTTCGCTTGGTCACTGCTGAGTACATTCTGGACACAACTATGCGAGTCGATTACACTGATTGCATACGCCTTTCGGTAGGTTGCATTCGAAAATCCCTATTTAACTCAATCTCCTTCTCCTGCACTTGCAAATTATGCTTGGGATCAAAGTTGACCACTTTCTGCGAATAATCACGGTCTTAAATATTTTCGCGGAATTCCTCTAATTCAAGCCGAACCCGTTGGAGCAAATTCATTCGATAGAAAGCATCGCCATCTTGTGAACCTCGGTCCTTCATAACACTCGAGTTCAATGATCACCGTTGAGCATTTGAATACTTTATGCAACGAAATTGCTTTTTGAAATATAAACGTACCCAAAGCGAGGAAAATGGTGGAAATCATCGTCAACTGCAATGAAATAAAAGTCTCTTAATTCTCTAAAGCTTTGGGATTTCCACTCTTCTGTTTTATTTCCTCAATGAGCAAACAATGAAGCGGCCGCTCGACCCACGCTCTCAACAACAATGCCCAGTATTTCCACGAAGCAAACACTCAACAATGTTATTCAACAATGCAATCAGTTGCAGAAATCACCGCTCCTTCAATACGACTTTTGACGAATAAACGATGTGCTACGAAGATAAATATTGTCCGAACGGTGACGAAGCAGTAACCGCTACGAGTGCTGCTCATCTGCGGCTGCTGACTTACGCCCGAAACACAACCCTCGACTACTTGTATCTGGGTCGAATGTGAATTTAAAATTCCATATCTTTTTATTAGTGCTTCTTCTTTCTCATATTAACTGAGTTCTACAATGTTCTGAACCAGCCATGCATTTTTGCCAAATCGGAAGTTTAATTATTTAAACAAATTTTTCTTAGCGGTAGTGCCAGGTAGATGAAAGACCTTTACGTAAAATATTGCATTTTTGTTTCCGCCTTGATCTTTAGAGATGCTATATAAATTGCATATAATTAACAATTATTATTAATATATTAAATGTTATTTTATTTCTAAACAGTTTAGTTTTTATACGCAATATTCCAAATTCATCAGCCATTTACTCGGCATCAGGGATATCGAATTTTTAAAGAATCTTTTTGCTATTTAGTTTGCTTGTCATTTTAATAACCAGGTTAACCATTAATTACTATTACGTCATCACTAATGAATTTAAAATGTATTCATTACATTTCGAGACAATTTTCCCCCTTGGAAGATGTCGATTCCACCCAACGCGAGTACAGACGTGATGATTTGGGATGCGAGTACTCGAGGGTTAAGTTGGGAAAATATCCCAACATATGTTAGGGGGAACTATAAACAACCCCCTCTCCCCTGATTAGTGTACTCTTTGTATTATATACACATTTGCACTCCTGAATTAGTCTTGTGCTTGATAAAGGACCGAAACCGGTCGCAGGTATTAAATTCTTAGAGTGGAGAGTTTTGTAATTTCCCATTCACTAGGATGGATAGCCAAAGCTTCCCAGTTTTATATCCTTTATCACGGGAGTTGAGGTTTAATAGGCCACGGTTCATCGAACTTAAGTGTGGAAATCGGAAAAAATGGAGCTTTTAAACAAGTTAGCCTCATCCATATCTAAGTAATTTATCAGAGATTCATGCTTGATTCGTGCAGCCACTCCTTCTGTCCGATAACACGTTTGGTTCAGTTGAACAAGTTTCTCAATGTATAGTACCTGTCCTCTTAAATGGAAGAGTTGTTTTGCTGTGTTCACTCATCAACTTGTTGATATATTGACGTATGATTATTATGTGTATTGCTATTAGGTATTTGCGGAACTACAATGTAATCATAATCAAGTCTCATGTCATCATTAAAATTTTTATTATTAATATCATAAGTTCGTACTGAAGAATCTGGTGGTACTAGTGGATCTTCTGCCAAAATTTACGGAATTAAATTTATTTACCTGAAAATGTAAATAACTAGCTGAAGCGCCCGTTGATTCTCAACGGGGAATATAGAAGTAGATTAACTTCAAGTTGCCGGTCGTGCAATGCGTAAATTCCCTTTAGAATACAGAACTTACATCCCATTCTATTCTTTACAGGAAAATTCATGATCTCTGCTCAACAATCGCATAGATCGTGAGGAGGATTGGCTGTTTACAAACAATTTTGGGAAATTCACGCGTATTTTGTCGAAATTCAAAAAATTTCGGTTCGGATAAAATATTCCACGATCAAAATTAGAATATTTAATTAACTTCCGTTTTTTTGCCTCTCGTCTCGACTCTGCACGACTATTTTACTATTTTAATTCTTCGAAAGAAATATAGCAAACACATATATATAGGAAACCCATCTGAGCGATCTTGGTTCAAACCCAGCAAAATTATTATCGAATAAAATTGGGACAGTACGTCCTTCCTCGTCCCAGAAAACACGTACGCAAAGTTTGACGCGAATCTGGCAAACGGTTTGTACTAAAATCGAAGACACACAACATACAAATTAACGTACAGTGGGGGAAACAATTATCGCAACACCAGTTGGCGTCAGAGCGCGGATTACGTGGAAACTAACTGAAATCACTCTAACTCCGACAATTCGGCAACTCTGTATAGAGGCAGTAAAACCGGGAATATTCAAAGTCCATACGAATGGAAAATAGACTTTTAGTTTCGTTTTTATATGCAGAAATTTAAGACTCACCTTCGCGAGATTTCCAAGTAGTGCCTTTGCCTCATTGTCTTCATATTTTGCCATTTATTATTCAAAGTTAGTCGTGATAAAAAAGGTTGTGTAGAATGTTAATATAATACACTGGGAGATAGTTACTAACAAGATTGTTTGATAGCGGAATATCAGACGTTAAAATGAACATTTTGAGGTATTATTTCGCGAATTAAAGGTCTACATACTAGAATTGTGATGGAATTGAATTCTTGCAAAGAGAATTCAACACTTAAAAATTCGAATTCATAAACCACTAAGATGCGTCCTATTCTTACCTTTCTATTTTCTCTCGAGCAGTGTAGTTTTCCACTGCTTAAGGTATTAAAAATATCCCTTCGATGAATCCAATCTAATCCGTGTGTTGAAGGAGTTCAACTTTTCCAAGAGCTTTTTAGCAATTAACGTTTTGACAGTAATTGTCATCACTATTATTAACTTTTAAATAGTGGAATCGGTAATAAACAATTTTCAGGTCTATCAGGCTATATGTAATAGGGAGTAATATTTGTGTAATAACAAATGGTGTTTCTCATGAGACATCAATGCACTTTAACCATACTGACTGAAAAAATATAATAAATTGCAACGGTACCACATCTCTATTGATGTTACAGTCATTCATCACACCACTAATACGATTTTCCTCTTCAGTGAGTGTATTACTCTACAACAGTTAATTTCAATTTAATTTATCCAGAGCTGTAATATATTTGATTAATGAGCTAGAATGCAATCGAAATTATACCAACAATTGGAATCTTTAATGCAAATAAAAAATGATGATTCGAATGTCCGATAATCAATCATTAGATGTTCCGTACTCGCCTCGTAGTGTAAACATAATCACACACTTTGGACGAATTACAGGTGCCCCACAGATTTTACACTGTAGAACGGGCCACACTTACGAAGATACTTGTGGCAGCATAATCTAAACTTGTATTAAGTTTCCAAGAGGCCGGTATTCACTTCTCTACTTTCTCCGTAGCGATGAATAAAATTTTCCGCTTCCAATTTGATCATCTTGATTTCCGTATGTTAAAATACTTCTCAAGGTTACTTAGATCCATATATTAGACACCATACTCAGCTATTGTTCGGTGATTTAACTAAAATTTGTGTGCACTTTACGGACTCTTCCGAAACACTCCCAACCCCTCTCCCTCCATGAAGACCGTAGTTTAAATGTCGTTTGCTACGTTGTTTTGCGGTTTGGATGCGAATAGAATAGAGAATAGAGCGAATATACGCAGACAAAGTTATTCTTTAATTTAGCAGTAGAAATAGTTACTAACGCCCACTTAAATAAGCAGTGGGTGGGCATGAGCTTAGCCCCAAAACATAGAAAAATTGCAATGGTGAAAAAGAAAAATTCACTTAAAAAAAAGATAAAGGTTATTCGAAAAAGAAAACCATGTTTTAATGTGCGAACTGAGAGATCTAAAAATAATAATAGTAAATTGCAAGAGCTTACGTAATAAACAGGTGGAAATCTTTAACATTACGATGAGAACTTGCGCGGAAATCATTCTAGAAAGATTTGGTTACGCGAGGATATTACTCAAAGTGAGATATTTCCCCCAATTATGTGATATACTGAAAATATGACTATGTAAATCTAGCGGTAGAGGTTTTATAGCAGTATGGACTCATTTAATTAGTAAGCGCGATGAATTAGTAGAAAATAGCAGGAGCGAAATCATTTGGTGCTCGATTCAAAGACAAAACGGAAGTAAGATTAATGTTTGTTCTTTGTGTAGTCCTCCCGATGAAAAAATAGGTTGTATTGTTGATTTATCCGAGGCCTTACATAAAAATTTCGAGAAAATAAAGGATCCAATCATCGCCGTAGGAAGAGATTTTTACCTAACCAATATTCATTGGGATAATCTAAAATTCTCCAGCACTAGCAGTGGGAAAAAAATTCACGAAATACATCACACTTTTTCGTTGCATGCTTTAGATAAGGTAAATATGACTAAAACTCGAACGAATCGTGCGAGGCAAGGTATCAATTTAGATTTACTAGCCACTTCCCAACCACAAATAATAACTAGCCTCGCTGTAGTTGACGGTACAGTCAAACCATGATGTCATAATGGCAGGCATGAAAGTAGTAGCGGTTAGATCTCTTAAGCCGGTGAGACAAGTGTATGTAATTCGCAAAGCAATTATTTCTGAGTTTAAGGTTTTATTTGAACGAAGGCTTGGATAATTTTTTACGCTTTTCGGGTGAAAATACAGTAAACGATAGTTTGGTAGAGTTTCTACGGATAATCAAAGTAGATTTAGTTTAATATGTTCCGTCTAAACAGTAGGTGAGACGAGGAAGAAGTTTGAATCGTTGCATAGGAGTCATTCACTCGCGATTGAGAAAACTTAAACCGTGCGGTGAGATCCATGAGCTTGGTGATCAAAACTATAGAGAAGTGCAAAAGCTATTTGAGGAAGGATCACGAAAAGAATACCAGGAATATAGATCTCGAACCCTGTTAAAATCACTAGTTGGCGATTAGAAAGAATTTTGGTCATAAGTGTGAGAGACTCGTGGTGGTCAGTTTTCTATGTCTAGCTTTATCAGCGAAGAGGGAATTGCCTTAAATAAATCGGCAGAAATAGCTAACTTACTTAATCCGTACTTCCAGAAATGTTTCTAATAAGATGATGGTCGAGTTAACAATTTTACTTCGCGCATTGATTCGGAGATGATTTCCATAGAGATATAAGTTGATGCTAGTGGAAATTCACTGCAACAGATTGATAGGAAATAGTAGTAGTAGTAGTAGTATTGTTAAAAGTGCTTCGACAGCTTAGGTCATTTCGCACATTGGATCCCACCGATAGGAAATTCTATCAGAAATCAATTAATGAGGGTACTGTCCCAATGTAGTGGAAGAAATTAAACGTCACTCCGGGGCCTAAGAATGATCAGATTATTATGGGTAATTTTCGTTAACTTCGAATTTCTGCAAAATAATGGAGCATATTATAGCAAGCTCTATTATTCAGTTTCTTACCATAAAGATAGGAATCATTCAGATCCAACACGGATTCCATAAAGATAAATCTTGTAAGACGCACCTAGAGTTTTTTGTGAATGATGTATATAAAGCGTAAGGATGTTAGATATCATCCAAAAACGTTATTTCCACGCAGCAACAAATTTCGCGACAACCCTTAGTGTTAGTGTGCCACACAAAATATCTAAGTGTCACGTTTAGCTGTAGTTTATCTTTGAAAGAACATATTGGAGATGCGATAGGAAAAGTGAATAGAATGCAAAGATTAACTAGTAGATCGTTGAGGGGATGTTCATCGTGTTTCAAAGAAAAAAACTCATATTCCTCTTATTCAACCTAGCCAAACGAGAGAATACTGTTTCGCGATTACACTGATTATAACTTTTGTATTACAATTCGTGTACGGCATTTGCTTGATTGGTTGTACACGATACGATTTGTACAGAATTGCCATGATAAAACGGTGAGTGTTACTCAGATGTTGCAGTACGCGGGATGGTAATCATTAAGAGATAGAAGACTAATTCAAAGGATAAATTTACTAAGTAAATTCAGAAAAATTAGGTTCTCAAATGATGCAATCGGTATAATGCGACCTTCCTGTTGATGTGGGCCGCTCTGATACTGCGAGGAAGATTAGAGAAATAAATGCTAGAAGGAATCGTATCAAGAATTCATTTTTTCCGCGCATGATACGCAAAAGAAATTGATTAGGAAAATAGAGTTAAGATGCCTGTTTCCCCTGCCACACGCCGAAAGGCGGATTGAAGGGGTCTTACATAGACATATTTTTATGGTGTTTCTGTGCTGTCGACATTTTAACTTAATAATCAGAATATATCGTATTTATAAAACAACATATAATTTAAGAGGAAAAATTCATCCGTCTCCGCTACGATTGGTCTTCGGTTTCCATCAAAGTAACTGGGTTGTCCAAATTGCAGTGCTACCTCCAAAATACTTACGTTTCAATATCATCTCCTAAATCACTACTACTAATTTATTTCTTCTCACATTCACTAACAGTTAAAGGAAAGGAGGATGTTAAGAATAAGGTTTAACAAATACTTTTTTCCACAGATTTATTTGCAAAACGACCGGTTTCGGCACAGATCGATACCGGTTATGGATTTCCACACGGTAAAGCCTGCCACAATCGATTTTATTAGTTAAAGGAAAGTTTAATTAACCTTCCTTTGATTTCAAAAAAACTCTCAAAGGCACTCGAAATTAATATTTGCAATAAAAAAAAACCTTACACCTAGTAAAATAATGACAATAAAAGAGAAAATGGCCCTATCAAAACTGGAAATCCAAATATCATTGAGGATTATTATTCATCATTATTATTCAATTATTAATTTTACAAACTAAAATCTCAAAAAGTTTTTAATTTTGCCACATAATTGTGAACATATCCTAGTTTTCTATGCATTTTAGTTTTTTCAAAGAATTTAACATCTTCTATCATGTAGCGTGCATGAATATACCGGCCCTGAAATGTAGAAATGTTTTCGCTCTTTTTACTGTCTAAAACCCTCTCCTACATAGACAAATCCTGGTTGCGCCCCTGCGACAAAGCAATCATTCATTATCATCTATATATTCATGTCCACATTCGATAGAATCCGTAGATTCTTACACATAGATGATTATGAAAGAATGTCAGCTCCGCCATAGACCTTCATCCCCGTAATATTACTCAATTTTCATGTTTTTAAGAGAAGGAGACTATTTAATATAATTTAGAGCAAGTGGAAAAATATTTATATGTATTCGTATTTCTCTCAGACTCGGTAACAGTGTGCACATATGCACTATGATTAATAATCTAGAATTATATTGGAATCAAGAAAAATATAGGATGATTAGTAATATATCCATTGTCCTTCATTCTCCTCTATATGATTCAGCCTCATAGACATAGAGTTATCCACTTCTTCATTGGAATTCGCTCCAGGTGAGAAGATCTAATGACCGACGGAAGCTCTTCGAAAGCTTTATCGGTTCAGAACCAAAAGACGAAGTAATTGAAATTTTAGTGCAACTAAAGACCTAATCGCGAACTCTGAGAAGCATTGACAAAACGTTACAGGGAGGTAATCACAAAACATTATAACTTTTGGTCGCTTTTTTCCCCTGACAATAAGAGAGGCTGGTAGAGTAGATTACGTGATGATGGTTTATTACAACCCCTACCATACCCATCTGGCAGCTCGCTAGGTATATATATAAATCTAAATGTATATAATTGGTTTGGAACTACCGCAGAAAATTGGAAAGTGTGAACCCGCAAATTGTCCTGGTTGTAGACAAACAATGAATAATAATATGCATAAGAATGTCAATAGTTCTCAATGCTTTTTTTTAAGCGTAAAAATGAAAAAGATTCGCTTGCGCGGTGCGCTGGTTGTCCGTCTATCGACGTGAAGACATAAATGAAGAAATAGTGGCCAATAAGCCTAAGTAAGCCAGAGCTCCTTGCCTTACGACCGGTTTGTTGTTGCGAGTGACGCATAGGCTTTCGAAAATCCGCTGCACTGAAAGCGAAAGGTTCATCGTGCTTCCAGAAATCAGGAGGCCCTGTCAAATACCTCTAATTGTGGAAAATAAGTCAAAGGACATTGTCTTTCAGCGAACGACCTCGAATCCTTCGTAGAAGAGGAATTTCCACCGACACACGAAACATGTTCTTGACCGACAATTGATGATGAATTGGTTCCGAATGTTTCATATCCAATGGTTATTTTTCCATAATGAATTGCATCTCTCTGGTAAATATATATATTCATCACAGGGGCGTATAAATATATGTGGAAATCATATCTTACATTCGTTCATTTCCCGAACAAGAGAAGTTTAAGATAAAAAACTCATTTAACTTAAGCGGAATTCGAGCTCGTGCCCTTCCTATGCCAATAATTTGTGTCAGACAGCTGCAAAATCACCTCTTAATTAGCAACTAGTTATATTTATGACACTTCCAAACAATCTGAGAAGTCCATTTTAGCAGCTTATTAATAATTTTATTATGGCAGCATAATCCTGGATAATTAACTTAATAAAGTCAGACGTTCATAAAATACGTATCAGTACTAAAAACTTGGGTTGTTTATTAGGAAGTCTTTGTTTACTAAAATACGCTAATATAATAATATTATTTGGGAATATTTTTACGAGTGCAATAACATTTCATTTCCTTAGCACCATGGTGAGGAAGGAGCTTTGAATTAGCCAGAGGATAGTTTCTACTGGGCGATTGTAAAATGAGGGCCCTGAGTCTAGCTAAATAGGCACGAAAAGGAAAAATATACCTGGCACCTACAATACTTGCTTTGGAAGTGCTCGACATATGGTTAAAGCTTTTCCACGCGAGGTAATGCATTTCAACGTTTGTTTTGTATTGGCTCCTGCAATACTTTGAAGGGATCAACTTGTGGTTAAAGACTTTCCTCGCGAATTATCAAAGCCTTTCTTTGAATTTCTTTGTGAATTTCTCCGCGCGAAGGCAACACAATTGACTAATGACCAAGGTCAGCGAGCTCCCTGTTACAAAATGTAAGACAAGTCCGATATATGCGCAGAAATTGTTCGGTTTTTATGAAATCATGTTTTTTTAACTTTGGAATTGGTATTTTTTCTTTTAACTCCGGACGGACAATGATTTCATGTATTCTAGGTGACAAATAGTGTATATAAATTTATATTACGAATTTCCTTCGTCTGCATGATTAAGTTGGCGAAAAATTATATTCCGTAGACAAAATACAAATTTTACATTGTGCCATAGTTAGTAACTCAGTAATCGCTCTAACGACTTATCGAATTGTAATTGCTGAATTGAAAACATAAGAATTGTAATCAAAAATCCTCCTCGGAATGTTTATCACAAATTATGAATATCCTATGTTTGAACTGGACGTTTGAAGAATTACATTTACATTAATATCCAGCAGGCAGCCGTAAGACGTATGCTCGAGTGAGAAACCAAACTACCAAAATAACGCCTTATTAGCGCACAAATTATCCAGAAAAATAGACCATTATAGGCCATCTGTTCTCGCTATAATCTCGCAAAACATCATTTTCCTCTAGACTCCAAAATTCTCGTTCTCTAAAGGTGAGAATCGCCACATCGCGTATTCCTACTCCAATACCACTTATTCCTTATTGCTACACATTATGAAAACCGAATAGTATTCTTCACATTATTAAGAATTAAATTTAAATTATTGTCCATGTATCTTATTGCATTTAAGATTGAAATTGGAATAAATATATATTTAACCTATCGTTCTATAAATACGATAACTATCTGTGAAAGAGAAACGCCGAAATAAAGATGACCAACTCGGGGAGAGTTCGCGCGAAGGCTCTAAGAAGAGTTCGGAAGAGAGGAAATTTGTGTATGTTCTAGGCTCCGACTCAAATATTACCGCTTTTCGAGGCTTTCCTCGGTGTTGCCAGTCAGTCACAGAAAACAGAATTCCAAATAGTTTCTGTGAAAGCCACTGAAGCGCTCGCAAAGTGTTGCGATAATTTTTTCCGCCACTGTACAAACCCGCAGAATTTTTGATTTATATCATACAAGACATCTAACTTCCCTCATCCATGAGCTGGTAATCTCCTGACTGTAATTACGTACCTGCAATTGCTGGTTACCTTCTTACAGAAAATTTCTCGTTATCCATGTAATATATCGTCCTCTTCAATCATCAGCTTTATGAGCTCAAAGTACTCGAGTATTTTTACGAGATAAAACATCGGATTCAACAATGGGATTGGTCGTCAGGGGGATGAGTTGTTTACAGCCTCGAATTTTCACAAACTTTTTGTATATTTTATCGATATTCTAGCTAATTCTAACCGAAAGTAAGATTCCACGACCAAAATAAGAATTTTTATTCAATTTTCTTTCTTTCGGTGTTTGTCTCGACTCTGTACGACTATTCCTTCTAATTTAATTCTTCAAAAGAAATAAAGCCTGCAACCGATAAAAGTGAATCTTACGTGTATTCCTTATGAAAATCAATCAGAGCGATCTTGGTTCGAACCCAGCAAAATTCTTGAATAAAAATGCAACAGTACTTCCTTTCTGATGTCAGAGGATACGTATGCAAAGTTTGAGATAAATTGGGCAAACGGTGTGGACTCCAATCCAAGACAAACAAACTAACCCACAGAATTTCTGCTTTATATATATAGATATACGTTTTCACTAATTCCTGACTTCCTTCTAATTGTACTTAATAAGTTATATATATATGTTAGGTTTAGGTATAATTTCAGGTAATCTTATATGTATGAATTGTATGTGCGTTTATGTTATTATCTATTGTTTTAATGTTGAAAAGATGTGTAATGTCCACGGGAGGTTGTTGAGGTGTTTTCCTCCCGTTTTAATGACGGACATATTGCAGAAATTTTCTGTGCGCCCCTTTGCATCTTGTTACGCGTAATTGCAACGCTATCTACGAAAATAAATAAATATAATACAGTTCTTTTATGGTCTTTGGTCAGCCCGCACAGGTCTTTTGAAGCTACAGAATTGATCACTCGTACTACGGGTCCTTAGATATAAGTACGAAATCCGATGTGGCCAGCACATGACTTTCTCCATACATAACATGTACATAAATAAAGGGTCAAATAAATCTATTATATATAGATGCTTCTCCGGATTCATTCATATAAGAGATAGATAGGGATATAGATAGATAGGATACGAATTCACAGCCTAAACCACAAGCGTGATTGAAATGAAATTTTTATGGCGTGTTGGCCATAACATCTAACCGCCAGAAAAATTTTTATCCTCAGTGTCATGGGATCGATTCGAGAGGGCCCCAAAGTCCCGATTTTTCCCTTTCAAATGCACTGTTTTTATTTTCGGGAATTTTTAAAAAATACTTCCCGTATGGGTAGAGATCAAAACTCAAGGAGCATAATAATATGGTCATGATCTATCGAAAACATTAATGACTTTTACGGAAAATATCCTTGATTCGATACTAGGACGATGCGAATATCTGCCCTTTAAAATACATGTAAGTAGTTTTTCATTATTTTTTTGATGCACTTATCGAAATGATAGGAAGTTCTCGCTCTGCTAGAAGATGTATATTATGAATCGGTTTATGAAAAAAGAATTAGATAAGACGGAACGGTTCCTGGGTTCAATGCCAGAGCACATTAAAATTTCTCTCATAAGGAATATATGTGAAAAGTAGGACGTCGTTTGAGGCAGTTGCAAGCAATATTTCTGCTTGAATTTTCACAAATAGTTATAGATAGTGATCTTCTATTGTGCTGTATAGCAAGTTCACCAGGAAGACCCGGGTTCGATGCCAGACGATTGAATTGCAGCGAATTTTAAGAATATTTTCAATCCTTTTTTACTTTCTCCATGTACGAAGTATAGAGAAAGTATTGTTTTCATGAAAAAATTCGACTTCGAGATTTCAACGGAAATACACGTTTTGGGATCCCTAGAACACGTTTTGACCATTTTCGGAATGATGTCTGTGTGTTATAGTGTGTGTGTGTGTGTGTGTGTGTGTGTATCTGTATGTGTGTGTGTGTTTGTGGGCGCTCTAACGTAAAAACTATTAGTCGTATCAATACCAAACTTCATATATAGTACTGCGGTGTGTGCTGTCAGAGTTGATTAGTTTTTGGAGTAAATCCGTTGACCGGAAGTCGAGCTTTCTTCATCAAAGCTCATTTCCGGTTTTCAAAATATATCCATAAATATGATATATAGGTATATTGTATTACTTATAAAAGTTTTAGATAATGTGTTTTACTATAACTTTTGTATTTAATATATTTTTGCATCACCGGTTGATTAGGAGTTATTCGTGAAATACTGATAAACCGGAAGTAGCTGTTATGTACTTTGTGGGCGCTCTAACATGAAAACTAATTGTCGAATCAACACCAAATTTCATATATAGTATTTTGGTTGGTGTCGTTAGAGTTCATTAGTTTTTGGAGTGAATCGGTTGACCGGAAGTCGAGCTTCATTCTTCAAAGCTCATTTCCGGTTTTCAAAATATCTCCATAAATATGATATTTATGTATATACTATTATTTATAATAGTTTTAGAAAATAAAATTTTCTATAACTTTTGTGTGAAATATATTTTTGTAAAACTGATTTTTTAGGAGATATTCATGAAATACTGATAAACCGGAAGTTGATGATTATGTACTTCGTGAGCGCTCTGGGCGCTGTGGGCGAATAGCCATTTTATCGTTTTTCATCGAGCATGTCCCTAGAAACATTATTTACTCGTATAATGTTTGTGACTTAATATATAATATGATATAAATTAATCACTCATCTTCAAAGTTTAGATGGAATATAGAGTTCGAAAATACTGTCGTAGATAAATATTTACATCTTATATATGGAGAAAGTCATGTGCTGGCCACATCAGATTTTTTCCTTTGATGTCAGTCCCGATATGATGCCGATATGAACTTAGTGTTGTCGATCTGCTTGCAGTATGCAACCTACAGTTTACTCGTATATCTATATAGGTATATCCGTAGAAGCGTCTCTATATAATAGATAGATGCATGATAAGTGGGGTAAGTCTAAGGGTTGGGAAAGGTTGAGGGGAGAGGAGGAAGCAGGTTGACGAGCGACAGCAGGGGGGAGGAAGCATTGAAAAGGTACTCATTGGTTAAAGGCATTTCTTTTGTGGATTAAAATCTCCATTTGCTCAAAAATATCGATCTTTGGGCCCTTTGGTAATTGATGCAGAAGCTTAGCCTGAAAGTCCGAAGAATGATTTTCTTGCAGCAAGTGCATGGAAAAATGCGAAGCATCAGAATCATTTATGAAGGATTGTTTATGTTCCTTAATCCTAGTGCACAGACTGTTTGACCCAAATAAATCGCTCCACAGTCATTACAAGTTAGTTTATAAACCCCAGATTTACGAGCAATGTCCAACTTATCTTTACAATTAGTAAGTATTTTACCAATGTTGTTCAAAGTGTAGAAAGCAGGTTTGTGGTCTGGGGGGAGTGAGTTCGCAATCTTATAACTAATTGCACCAATAAAAGGGATTTTAACCCATTTAGTAATATCATCCTGTAGAGCAAGGGTGTGGTAAATACGTGACATATTTAATTTTCGTTGTTTCTTTTTCAAAATAGTATCGATGAGTGAGACGAATAACCATTAGCAACTGCAATTTGTTTTATAATTTGCAACTCCCGGGAAAACTATCTTGATTAAGTTGTGTATTAATTAATCTATGGATTAGACTGTAAAAAAGCAGCGTGTTTATAGGAGCATTTGAAGTTGATTGAATAGTATGATTCATGTATGACGGTTTTCGGAAGATAGATGTACTTATGATAGTACTGTAATGTACCTGTGTACTTGTAATGATTGTAGGTTTTCAAATGGTGCATTGGATTCGAACCTAGGACCATTACGAAATCGGTGCATTGCGTTTGTGAAGCGTGTTCATTACTGCTCCTCACATGTCGGGTTATGCATTTCTATTTTGCTTCATAGAAATATTTGATATCTTCGGCATTCATAAGGTGGATTAAAATAAAATGGAATATAATGGAAGGATGGAAAGGAATTGCAAGATATGATTACGTATAACGACCTGGTGGGGATACCACTAAATTATTCCAAGGTTTGAAGTAGATATCATTGCGGGAACAACGTAAAATAAGTTTCCATTATCCCCGTTTGCAATGCACAGAGGAATGTAAATGGCATCGAACCAAGGATCATTAGGAAAACCATAAAATTCTTAAATGAAAAAAACTCTCAAATATCGCCACAATGTATTTAAATTGGAGAATTATGCACCCACCTGGCGTCGAACTCAAGCTCATTTAATGACAGTTCTTTAGATATAGAGGAGCGCGTTTTCTGGGACCTCTGTGCTTTGATTTCCTTATCATACCGAGATATAGCTGAAAACATTATCGAAACTTAATCATAAATAATTTAAAAATTCCCACCGTAGATTTCAAATAGTAGAGACACCAGGTGTCGAACCCATGACCTTTTGTAAGTATGAATTAATTAATTAATAATATTCATTAATAATATTCATATTATTAATTAATATTCAAATTTTGAAGACCGGGAGGGTCCAAAATTAAGACTCCGTTATCCCCATCTGATATGCATAGGCTAATGTAAATTGCTCTCTGGGGTCGAACCAAGGACCATCAGCGGAACGTAAAACATCGTACATATAATACATTCATGATCACTTTCTACACGTCGAGACTCAAATTTCCATCTAATCGGGAAAGGATTCAAAAAAATCTTAAAAATCGCCGCCATACATTTTAAATAGCACAATATTTGCCCTAACCTAGCGTCGAACCATGGATAGCCCTAGAAGATGTCTTTTAAATTTTCCGCGTATAAGCAAGGTTTCCAGCGATCCCTCGAATTTCAACTCTCTAACTTAGAGGGAAGTGCCTCAAAAATATTTTCAAAATCCCTTCAATGTATCCTTATGTAAAAAATCTGATATGGCCTGCACATGACTTTCTCCATGTATAAGATGTAAATATTTATCTACAACAGTATTTTCGAACTCTAGATTCAATCTAAAGTTTATAATAAGTGATTAATTTATATCACATTATCTTTTACGTCACTAACATTATAAATAATGTTTTTTGGGGCATGATCGATGAAAAACGATGAAATTGGCCTTTCGCCCATAGAGCCCAGAGCGCCCGCAAAGTACATAATCAGCAACTTCCGGTTTATCAGTATTTCATGAATAACTCCTAAACAATCAGTTATACAAAAATATGTTTCATACAAAAGTAATAGTAAAATAAATTTTCTAAAACTTTAATAAATAATAGTACATACCTTAATATCAGATTGATGGAGATATTTCGAAAAAAACATAAATGAACTTCGAAAAGTAAAGCTCCATTTCCAGTTTACCGATTTACTCCAAAAACTCTGAAGGCACCTACCAAAGTTCTACACAGGTATCCCTCGCCAACCGCGGGGGTTAGGGAATCGAAAGAGCCCGCGGTTGGTAAAACCGCGGTTGGCGAAGCATTACGTATATGGGAAATCAAGGGTTAGGTTTTGCGAGCAACAATATAGGGAGAAAAAATTAGTGCAAAATAGTTTTTCCTGTTAATTACAAGTATAAATTTCTAAGATATTATTCCTCTTTAATTTTGGCCGCATTTCTATCCCAAACGCGCCGATAACCTCCGATAAAAATGATCAGCTCCCTCTGCATCGGAAATTCTGGCTCTAACGGAATCGCGCTAGTCTGCAACATAAATTTTACATTTACGAAGTAATTTCCCAGCTTAAATACGTTTATATCCTTGATTATGAACATATAATATTTAAATAGTCGACATTTATCAATAGATAATAATTTATTGCAAATATCATTTCACTTACTTGAATAATAAATTATCTGTGTCTGTTATGTCAGTTACGGTACTCGAATCACTCTCTCACAGCACTTTCTGGTTCGGCATCTCCTATTTTACGAAAGATTGATATGATAGTTGGCTGGCTCAGTTTTTTCGTTAGATTCTTCCTCAGTTATTCGTAAGGTTGCAGCATCTCCTCCAATCCTCATTTGAAAATCAAACTATTCCATTCCAATTTCCAAACAGTCCAATTTTTGGGTCCACTTCAATCGCAAAATCTGACAAATTTGAGGCCATACAACGATTTTGTTGACATTCACCAAAGTAATTTCTGTCGAAGGTTGCTCTTCTTCGTCCTCAGCCACGTCCTGCTTGTTGATGAGCTGCTCCAGATCCTCCTCACTCAACTCTTCATAGCTTGAATTTAAAATGTCTTCAACATCTTTTAGCTGCATGTCTTCTAGCCCTTCCCCTTTCAGTCGCCTTCCATGTTAAACGATAAGGTTTAGTTCATCGACAAGTTTAAGAAATTCTTTAAAATCAATGACTGCCACAGTTTCCGCCAACATGAATTCAGTGTCGATGGTTTAATCTCGTCTAGTGATTCTTTAATTAAATTTATGCTGTCGGCAACATTTAATTTTTCCAAAAAATCAGTTACAGAGAGATAATTGTTTTCTCTATCATTTCTAACAAGAAAAAGAAGGTACGCCGAATATAATAACTCTTGAAGGTAGAAATGTTACCCTTATCTGGAGTTACCCTGGCTGGAGGAGTGATTTGGTGTTAAGTGGGAGGAAGTGGGAGGAAGTGGGAGGTTGGTTGAGCAGATTTAAGTTCCTGAGGATGGCCTGGGGCTCCTCCTCATCCAAAATTAGAAAAGCTTTAAAAGGCAATTCTTTTGATGATATATATTTCTCAACCTCGGGAAAAAACCAATGTTATACCAGTCCATGAAGATATTTCGACTCACCCAAGCCTTTCGGTTGGACCGCCAAAACACTAGAAGATTATTTTTAATTTTTCCTGACAGATCTCGTGGGTTCTGCGCGGAGTGAATTAGCATAGGCTTCACTTTGAAATCGCCTGCTGCATTGGAGCATAAAAGAAGCGTAACGCGATCTTTGCTATCCTTAAATCCCGGAGTATTTCTCTCAGACTTGAAGATAAAAGTCCGGGAAGGAATTCTCTCCCAGAAGGGTCCGGTTTCATTGGCATTAAACACTTCTCTTTAATAAGCTGCATAAACAAATTGGGCAACTCTTTCGCAGCTACGTGGTCCGCAGATGCAATTTCATTGGAAATCTTCACATTATGTAGGTTATGTCTTTTCTTAAAATTCTCAAACCAGCCCTTACTTGCGGTGATTTGTTTTTCGCCGCTGCTTTCACCTGAAGAAGCGAAATGTTTATATAACCGCAAGGCTTTTCCTCGGATAATTAAGGTGCTTAAGGGCACTCTGTTTTGTGTCTGCAATTCAACCATATGTTCAGAACCTTTTCTGTTTTTTGACGTTACTATTTCGTGGCACGAAATAGTAACTTGCGCTAGTTCCACTCTGAGCACTAGTTCTGATTGACGGCTCACTTTTTTAATCGTCCTAATAGTGGACTCATTCACTTCCATCGATCTGGCAACTGATGCATAGGATTCTCTGCGGGCAAGTCTGTCGAGAACTCCTAAATTCTTATGGAGTGTCATTACTCGTCTTGCACGTTCGGAGACACTACTTTTCTTCCCACTTGATTTACGCTTCGGATCCATCACAGCTCATATAAAAGAAAATTCGCCAAAAATTGAGACGTCTTCAGTACACACAACTAAACTTCTCCGACAACTCAACTAATCTAGCTAAGTCCTAGTTAGAGTTTGCTCTCGGCTTACCCCAGACGGGAAAAATGTCAATGAAATCATTTTCCAAAGACGGCTGCCCACACCGTTGAAGGCCCTTATTAGACCCCTCAAACCCCGATGAGATTTCTTTTAATTACTCTCCCATGATGACCGATGAGATGCCCAAGTTCATAGACGCATATAAAGCCCTTTTCAGGAATAACATCATAAACCTTTCTAAAAAGCTGAGGATATACAGAGCAAAGACATTTCGAAGAAGTGCCTCAGTGTATGAAGTCACTCTCTCAAGATGCAAACGACGCCCTTCAGCTGTATAGGAAGATATTCGTTCCGTTTATGGAAACTTTTGGTTCCCAATTGTAACCAAATTGAAAGGAAAACACCTAAGCTAATGTATTTTATTAGAAAATACTATTAATGAAAGGAAATTCTGTAATATCTGATAAAAATCCGCGATGGATTTTAATTCGAATAAGAAACAAAATAATTTGGAATTAGGTGTTTCCGCGGTACGGTAAAATTTTGAGTTGCGGTAGGAATTGTTAAGTAATTGATTTTATGATTGGATGAGAAATACATACTAAAAATGGCTGCATAAGCATACCGAGTAAAATTAATTCTGGTTCCGCACACGGCGAAGCTTGGTAAAATATTGGGCACCAGCTATACTTGAATTTACATTGCGGACTGTCGAGTTGGTTGACTCGTAGACCGCGGTTGACAAGAGGCGGTTGTGAAGACTGGGTATCAAAAAATTAACCGCGGATACTCAAGGGCCGCGGTTGGCGAAACCGCGGTTGACGAGGGATGCCTGTATATGAAGTTTGGTGTGAAGACGACAAATAGGTTAGTTCACGTTAGAGCGCCAAACAAAACATAGTCAGCAACTTCCGGTTAATTGGTTTATTCGAATAACTCCTAAAGTGTCAGTGATACAAAGAAATGTTTAATACAAAAGCTGTAGTAAATAAAATTTTGGGCTCCCGGATAGTCATGTGGACAGCGCGTTTGCCTTTGGTGAAAGCGGTCCCGGGTTCGAATCCCAGTGGAAGCCAATGTGCGAAATGACCTAAGCTGTCGAAGCACTTTTAACAATACTACTACTATATGTGTGTGTGTGTGTGTGTATGTGATTGTGGGCGCTCTAACATGAAAACTATTTGTCTTCTAAATGCCAAACGTCATATTTAGTACTTTCGTTGGTGTCGTTAGAGTTGATTAGTTTTTGGAGTAAATAGGTTAACCGGAATTCGAGCTTTATTCTTCGAAGCTCATTTCCGTTTTTGCGAAATATTCATTAATTTAACATTTTGGTACATACTATTTTGTTTAAAACTTTTAGAAAATGTAATTTACTATAACTTTTGTATTAAACATTCTTTGTATCACTGATTGTTTAGGAGTTATTCGTGAAATACTGATAAACCGGAAGTAGCTGATTATGTACTTTGTGGCCGCTCTAACATGAAAACTATTAGTCGTATCAATACCAAACTTCGTGTTTAGCACTGTGGTGGGTGCTGTCAGAGTTGATTAGTTTTTGGAGTAAATCGGTTTCTCCTATTTTATACAAAAAATTTATGAATCTCAATATTAACGAAAATATGTCAACGGAGGCATGTGCAGACAAAGTTTTACAAAACATTAGAGAAAGAGATTTTTACTTTCTCCCTATACGTAGTATAGAGAAAGTATTGTATTCGCAAAAAAATTCGACCTCCAGATTTCGACGGAAATAGATGTTTTGGGACCCATAGAGCATATTTTAGCTATTTTCCCGAACATGTCTGTCTGTGTGTCTGTCTGTCTGTCTGTCTGTTAGTCTGTCTGTCTGTCTGTCTGTGGTTAAAACGTTTGTGTGCGCTGTATCTTAAAAAGTAATTATCCGATCATTTTCAAAATTTATATTTAGAATTTTTCTAACAATGCCAAAAGTTGATTAGTTTTTGGCGAATATCGCTTAACCGGAAGTTGCGGTTTATCCGGAACAAAATTTTGTTTCTTAGTTATCTCTGTCAAAATGCAATGTAGGTATATACAATTATTTACAAAAGTTATAGATAATGTACTTTGGTACAACTTTTGTATGAAACATTTTTTCGTAACACTGATTGTTTAGGAGTTATTCTTCAATAATGGTTAACCGGAAGTTGTTGTTTACCCAGAAAAGGAAGTTTTTCATACATATATCTATCAGAATGCAATTTAGGTATATACAATTATGTACCAAAGTTGTAGATAATGTTTTTTACTACAAAACTTGTATGAAACATTTTCCTTTAACACTCATTGTTTTAGAGTTATTTATATATTACCGGCATAGGCCTATGTTTTCAATAAATACGGAGAAAGTCATGTGTTGGCCACATCAGATTTTTTCCTCGTATCATTAGGATTTACTAAAGTAATTCTATACTAAAATGTGTATAGAGTATTAATTTATAGTTATAAGCCACTGTAAACGCTGTTCAGAATCGTTTTTATCCGCATATCCTCTCAAAACCGAGGTCGTTTCAGAAAGTGGCGCTCCGCCGCGCGGACATTGCTCTTGCATCGCCATCGAAAGGTCGCTCTATTTATCGGCGTCGCAAATTGTCGCCAGATTTTATTGCAGATTCTTCTTCAAAAAGCTTCAAAGAACATTTTGGTTTAAATAACTCCGCATACACCGCGCTTATTCACTACTATTTTCCTCACTTTATGTGGAAATTTGCCGTCAAATAAGGGTTCGCCATTTTGTTGTATAAATAATGCAAATATTCAACTGCGATCATTCAAACCCAGTATTATAAAGCATAAAGATTAGGTTTATAATACTGCATCGCTTTTAACCCGATGTTTAACCTCATTTTGGTTCAGGATTGGCTTGAGATGGAAGAATTTTGCGAAAAATCGAGGACCGGCATTTTTCGTAAAATTTGGTCACGAGATATATGGCAAAGTAAACGATGTGAAATTTTGCAGTCGTTAAAAACCTCCTGACGACAAAGGCGATTGTTGAATCCGAGCTCAAGCGTTCACCCAAAATAAAACACGGGGAATTCAGGCCCATCATAATATTCTTTTATTTACATACATTTTGAGCTGTTATGATTATGTATTAGTTCAGAGTACACTTTTGTATCAATACATACATATATATCACTTACAAATAAATGCAAAGCCTTCTTACATGACAAAAAGGCCAATTTGACTTTGAGGAATTATAACATAAGAAAGAATATGTAATGAATTATCACTGAAAAGAAGCTTGTTACATTGTTATAATCAACCTTTTGGGGCACACCCCGTCTAAACATCACCCTAAATTAGGAATTTGCTGATTTATCTAATAAATTTATAAACAAAAAAAAATTGAAATAAAATCTGTAATCATTTTAATGTTCCTCTTGCATTATTACCGTTTCACTTTCCTTCAAGAGTTCTTCGAACAAGTCTTTCTCTAAAATTCCTTCAAAATGTTTAATTATTACCTCTATATCTTCATTATCCATTTGCAGAAATGTTTTTCCCTTGTTATTCCTCACCCTCAATAACTTATTAAACACATCAATTGAAACTTTATGTTTGGTTGGCTTAAAAATATTAAATACATAATATGCATCATCGATATCTGACTCCATCATGGAATGGAAGAATGTGTTCCCATCGTTATCTTGTGCCAGAAGAAACTCTTCAAATTTACTTTCACATTTTGTAAACTGATGTGCATAATTTATAAAATAAGTTTGAACCATGCCCTTATAGTTTGCTGCATAATGCAAACATGTCTTACCAAATACAGTTCTCTCGAAAAAAAGGTCTGCCATTTCTTTTTCACACAAATACAAATCGAGAAAAGTATATTCTCTTATAAGATCATTACTAGCAGTGAAATGAAATATGTTTTCATTATCACTATCTTTACTTTTAAGCAACTGCTTGAAACACTCTTCGCCAATAAATTCCTTGACAGTCTTCAAATTGTCTATTAATTTGTTAGAGGAATTGAATTTAAATAATAAATGAATTACATTCATATCATTGTTATCTTTGCTAAGGAGCAATTCCTTAGTCTCCTGTTTTCCTAAAACGTTGACACAATACTGAATAATATCCTTTAAATATCTAGTCCCGTAAGCAGCAAAATGAAATATGTTTTCATTATCACTATTTTTACTTTTAAGCAACTGTTTAAAATCCTCTTCGCCAATAATTCCCTTTACACTATTCAAATTGTCTATTAATATTTCAGGGGAATTATACTTAATTAACAAGGTAATTGCATTAAAATCATCGCTATCTTTACTAAGGAGCAAATACTTAGTCTCCTGTTGCCCTAAAATTTTGTCACAATATTTAATAATTCCCTTTATTCTTGTGTTGTTATCACTTGCAGCAAGATGAAGTATGTTTTTACTATCACTATTTTTACTTTTAAGCAAATCTTTGAAACTATCATCGTCAACAATTCCCTTGACACTATTCAAAAAGTCTATTAATGTTTGCGTGAGTGGACCCTCTTGCATTAATATATGTATTAAGTAATCACCGTTAGAATCACATCTAAGGAGATGTTCCTTCAGTAGTTCAAAGCAAAAACATTCCTTAAATATTCTGATCACTTTTTCAAATGGATGGACTTTTTCATGCATATAATCAGTTTCATAAAAAGATCTCCGGATTAAGCTAAATATAAGATAATTGTCTAACAAGATTTCTGTTTCATCGTGAAAAACATTGTGCAATGCTTTGATGAAACTGCAGAATTCATCTATACCTGCAACGAATATAAAATCTTCTATTTCGGTTTTATACTCAAAACTTTTAATTATGGTTTCCAAAAATTGCTCCTTACTTCCTAAAAGATCTCTGAAAATCTTTAAAATACGAGCAGATATTTCTACTCTTTCATGCCGCATAGTGTGGTGAAGTAAACTTCTTCGGCGTGAATCCGTTTGTCTTAACAGCAGCACAAGACTCGTATGTATATCTTCTTCCCTTCTTTTGCTTCTCGTATGCAAGCTACTCCCAGGTCCCCCATCACTTCCAAGTGGAATGCATTCAGTCAGTACATCGTTTACTTCATCAGCACTTTCTGCAAATCTCACAAAATGTTGAAATAAAATAGAGTTAACCTCAAAATTTCTATTCAACAGATGTTTCATCATTGAAACAGTGAGAAAACCCCCAACATGACTCATTCTCCATATGCTTGATTCAATTTCCTCAAACAACTTATTTACCACGCTTTCCTCTACATTTTGTTCAAAATTCACAAGCAATTTTTTAATGATCTTAGCAGCACAATAACTATCAGAATTATAACGGATAGTCAATATTTGAGCCCTTTCCATTACATCTGAAAGACAGCTTATTTGTAACAAATCATTTGAAACGTCTCCAAAGCCATTATTTTCCAATGAACTGGAGAGAAATCTTCTAATTACTTTGTACTTATCATCATATATCAGTTTTTTAATGTCCTCTATTTGTACGTTTTTCCTCACCGATTCAGCAATGAAAAATTCAGCGAACGTCTGGTGGAGAAAACGTATTTCTCCTCCATGTTCGTACACCACTCCAAGACCAGTGCAGAGTTTCAAGTCTTTTTCATTCAAATCTTTGGCTAGACATACTTTTCCCACGTCTATTAATTGAATTGACAAATCCGTGTGAATTCTGAAAGCTTCTTCTCTCTTAAGTTCCTTCATTTCTTCTTTCACTTCACCTTCCTTCCTCAGATTATGTTTTTCTTCAATATATATTAGTATCTTCTGATCTAAGAACTCCTTGTATAGGCTGTACATGTCATATGTGGTTTCAACATTAAAATTATTATTGAAATGAATATTCCCAATCATATATAAATGTAATGGGATGCCTATGAACTCCAGTGTTTCCTTATCCAACGAAGACTTCTCCAGAATATACTCAGCAAATTTTGTGAAATCTAAATTTTCTATATCAGATAAAATTGAGTATAGGCTCTTTTCCATATCGATTTCTTTAAGTGCATGTATTAGCGCTTGGTATTCTAACACAGTACCTTTTTTCTTTGATTTATCAATGATATTTTGAATTTTTTCTGTGACCTCTTTCTCGCTTCTCTGGTGTCCTTTGCCCTTTGGATCCCTTAATTTGTTCTTCCACAACTTATTCATGAATTCTATTTGATATTCCTTTGATAGAGGCACCAATCGATGCGAGTATGTGTCCAACGTTTTCTCCAATTCTTCCTGGTGATGCTTTCTGGTCGTTATTATCAACTTAACTGCAGTCTTTTCCTTTAGAGTGGAAAGGATTTTAAGAGCTCTGTTCATGTAATTCGATGGAATTTCGTCATAACCATCAAAAAATATAAAACAGCGCCCTGCTCTACAGCTGAATTTCTTGAAAAGGTGTTTCTCAAAGCCGCCATTCAATTTTAGCATTTGGCACATATAATCAAAGACTTGTTCATCGTTACTGTTTTGATTTAGCTTAGCCAAGGAGAGAGGATCATTCTCACTATTGGAAAACTTATTGAAATCGATTCTCCATATCCATGAATCGGACCTGTTTTTCCTCACAGTACTGATAAGACTGGACACGACAGTAGATTTGCCACACCCTGCGTTATCAGATATTATGAGAATTCTTTTGCTTTTCAGGAAATCCAATATCTCCTTTTCAGAGAATGACGCTTCTTTCGTATGCCTTTTGAATTCATCGTTAGTCGAATTTGAGTTTTTCAGATAAAACACATTCTTCTCGTGGTGCAGCCAGATAGTTGTTTTTCTTGAGTTTTTTTCTACTAAATCCATAAAAGTTGTGAACTCATTATCTCTAGGGATATATACTGATTTATCCTCCTGCAATTTATCATCTGATTTCTCCATCCACTGCACCTGAACTTTACTTATCAAGCCTTCCTCGAATTCCTTCTTACTGAATCCCGACAAGAAAACACTAGTGTCTCGAGGGATATTGTCAAAAAATTCTCCATCCACCGTAGTTGCCGTAAATGCTCTCTCAACATAAGTTTCAGGAATGTATCCTTGTGAATATAGATCTTTGCCATCATCTACTTCAATTACTTCACCGATTATTTGCATAATTTCATCCTCATTGAAATACTTGGGGAAATCTCCCTTTTCAACGTATACATACTCCTCCTGTCCTTTGAATAAAAAATGTATGATTTCAAGTTTGGATTTGTATTCATCCGTCAAGTCATCCCATTTATAATTTACAGCCATTTCAAAGTTAAACATCTGATCAGTGGACTGGGAGCTTGTAATCATAATTATTTTCATTCCCTTGATTAAGAATTCATTGAAAAAATCTTGGTAATCAAAGTTGAATTTACATAGATTCAATGCCTTCTTATTCATCACAATTATCAAATAATCCCAAACATTACCTTTCAAGGCATTTATTATTTTATCGTTTTCCCCTTTTATGCATTTCCTCGAGAGGAAGAGCACTTTTTTCTTCAGAAGATCACCGTATTTCTCTTTCAATTCGTGGAATACGTGTAAGGTGCACAGTTTTGTGCAATTCGTCGTTAACACAAAAATCCCTTCTCTCTTCAGTTCCGGATACTCTGGGAACGACGGGAAATCCGTCAAGTATTCACTGAATGAATCAATGAATGATTTCAATGGTTTTATTCTTTTTTCTTCGGATGATATCAAATTATGCTTCTCCATTAATTCTTCCATTATCCGGTGAGGTTTCGTGTTATGCCTTGGATCTGTGTACTCTCTGCACTTGGGAATGACATTTTCTTCATAAAAGGAAAGTAGTCTGGACAATTCGGAAGATTCCATTAGAATCCCTCTCGCTGTTGCTTCACCGTAGAATCCTATGACATATGGTACACGAGCTATTAGCTCACACTCCCAGTGCCTCTCATCATAGTCTGTGAAAATTGTTTTAATAGACGACTCTAATTGACAGGAGCGACCCGCTAATGATTCCACTGCTGTGATGATATTCCAGAAGTCCTGTGTCAACTTGCTCTGTTCCTTTCTATATGGCTTCGCTCCATTTTCAAAAAGAGTCGTCATAGCAAGGTGACACAGTTCCTCCGCCATCACACCGTAAACCTTTGCCCTCTTTTCAGTGTCACCGGAAATCAAATTCTTGGCTCCGACATAGATTTCCTTGGAATTAGACAGAGTCAATCCATAGATTTCCATCTCTTCCGCCTCCAGACGATATAATCTATTTACATCCTCGGACTCGAAATCGTAAAATATATCGAAAACTACAGTTTCCAAGACCATCATTAACAATTTGATAGTTTCGGATTCAAAAAAATTCTCATACATGGAAATCACGGCCTTCAAATGTTTTCCATCTAAACCCTGAGGAGACTGGCTTAAGGAAATTAATCGGAAAATGCAGGATTTGTCAGATTTTTTGTTAGAATGTTTAAGAAGGTGATTTACACGAGTTAGATCTATCTCCAGATCATATAAGTCATCCATTTCGGAATCATGAATCTTCGCTCCTTTAGAAATAAGATGGGCGGCTATGTCATATCTCTTCTCTGAGAATGCATGGAAGAGAGCTGAAGTTTCTTCATGTAAGAAGTACTGCTCAGCTGCGTGGTTCTCTATCAGATGACTCACGAGGTTGACGTCTCCATCCTTGATGGCCTCGTGCAATTTTCTAAACTCCTCGGCGTCCATCGCAACCACTCCCAACTGCACGATGTCCACACCACAATGAAATGGCACTGGAATAAAATGCAAGCTTCAATAAACAGCTGAATTGAACTGAGCAATCTGTTCCATATTTCTATTAAATAATTACAAAAATAAATCAGCGGAAATTCCAGTTTAATCTTTCGTAAATACCAATACAAAAGCCTTAATCTTAACACATGCTTCATAATTGTTGGCAGATAGCAAATACGTGGATATAATTCATTCGAATCCAATATACTTGATGATTAAACACGACAGAAAATTCAAGCTTTAATAAACAGCTGAGTTGAAGTGATTAATATGATTAAATTTCAAAAATGTTTTAAGGTACATCCCGGTAGTATGGGGAATCCAAAATCACAGAGGTCCCTGAAAACGCGCTCTCTTATATTTATATCTATGAAATTGTTACCGAATGTACTTGATTTCGACGGCAGGTGGTTGCATAATTCGCCTATTTGTATACATTGCGGCGATATTTAAGAATTTTCTGGAATCCCTTTCCCAATAATATGCAAACGTAAGATCCGCCATGTGAATAGAGATCATAAATATATTTCGTATAAGTATTTTATGGTTTCCCCATGGATTCTTGGTTCGATGCCGGTGCGCCATTTACATTCCTCTATCCATTGCAATGGGCGATAATGGAATCTCGTTTTAGGTTGTTCCCGGTATAATATCCTTTCAATGCTTTGGATTAAATACGTTCTATTCCGTGCTATGTTTCGATGTTTGTACTTGGATCCCACTTCTCTCCGTAGTAGGTATTATGGCTCTTTTCAGCGTCCTACAGTGTTGTGATATTTTCATAATCTAGAGGGACAAAAGTAAATTTTCTTACTAGTCTTAGCGGGTCAAATTTTCTTATAGTTATGAAGGGAATGAACCATTCTAACTGGATCTAAGGTTTATTTTCCATAAAAACCGCGCCAACCAATAGAATAATCTGATGTGGCCAGCACATGACTTTCTTCATATATAAAATGTAAATATTTGCCAAAGATAGTATAGGCAATATATACAGGCAATATGTAGGCACTAGTATACTATATAGATATAAAGTAATATACTATTTCAGATCGTGGACCGAGTGGAAGAACCGGAAGACCACAAAAGGACTTTGAAAGTTGCAGTGCGAAAACGAAAAGACGGCGAAACGAACACATCCTGGAAACATCCGGAGGAGATATCGATGGTGAGTGAAGAACAGCTTCGAAAAGAAGGCAAAATAGATTCAGTAGCAATTGTAAAAGAACTCTGCCATTACTCTCCAAGAAGTGGTACTACATTAAAGAGAGCGAGAAAGCTTTTCTTAAGACCAGAACAAAGTGGTCTTTCGGAGTGACGTCAATGCTACGGAAACCTCCGCAGAAATAAAATTGCAATCTTTAATGGATCACACCAATACGCGATTGTGCAAAGTTTTTTTGCAATGCTGAAGAGTCAGCTGAAAGAACAGGTGTCGCCGTTAAGCTCATTTCCATATCATATTAGAGTGCATAAATAGCGAATTCTCAATTAACAGTGAAATATTTTTGTATGAGAGAGTACTCATGGTACGCAAGCGTGCTTAAATTTCTATTTCACGGCAAAGACATTATAGATTCGCGTATTCTTCCAATTGGCCAACTTTCCGAAGAGGCAAATTCCGATTCTTCGATTCCGAAGAAATTTATATCGAAGAGTCTGATTTTGATTCCGAATAATCCTCTAATTCATATTATATGTTGTATAATACTACATTCCTTATTTCTTCTTTCGATTTGTTTTGTGATTACAAATTATTACTTGCCATTTTTATGGTTTACAGTATTTTATTGTGCATTGAACATGGATCATGTTCTATTGTTATTATTCATAATTACCACAAACTTCTGAATCATTAGCCCGAACTACGCTGAAAACCTCAAAACTAAACCATTCTGTTCTGTAAGCGTGTAAAGCTTTATACCGAACTTGTTTTTTCCCTTTATGTACTGTCGAAATAATAATCGACCCCTCCAAAGAATCACCGATTCATCATAGTTTAAATTTTTTCCTGGACAATAAATTGTTTTCATCGTTTGATGAAATAAATTCAACGACGGTCGAATTTTATGCAGTCGGTCAGTTGACTGCGGTTCGTTTTCTGCTTGATTTTTGGCAAAATGCAGGGCCCTCAGGATTAACATAAACCGATCCCTTCCCATATTCTGCGAAAAAAACGGAATATTATATAAATCGGACTTTTTCCAGTAGTCCGTTACGAACGTAAGAAAATGTTTTCTGCATTTCGATTTGTTTCTCGCAGCACTAGGGTGCATTATGGAAAAATAAATTACGGAAATCCCTCGGATTGGGACAAGTAGACCAGGTTTCTCATGAAAATTAGTTCCGCATGAATTTGGCTTATCCGAAATCCAATTCCTCTGGTCAGTTTTCCGTTGCACTTTAATTGATGACACGGAGGGACAATGGAGAGCTTGCTCACCTTCATCATCTTCACCACTGCTGTTACCGCCTTCTACTTTAATATCTGAATCTTCGGGAGCTTCCTCTTGTTTCCGACGTTTTGGAGATGTAGTACTTGAAGTGGAAGCTTCTACCAAAATTGTCTTGGAAATAGTCCTTTTTCCACCTCCTTCCATCTTTTTTCTCGGTGACTTTTTTATGTCAATATTAACCTGTAATTTGAATATAACATGAGTATTAAAAGTGCGAATAATCTTAGAAATTGACGAATCCATCAATACAATCGAATCCGATGAAAAAGTCAAAATTTCAAAGTTAACCATAACTATTATCAAAAAGTACTATAAATATTGATTTTAAGTTGTATTTAACTTTAATATTAATATTTTTTCGTACTCTACATATATTAAACTCTTCTTTTTACATTCCTATACTTTTAGTACCCAAATGAAACCTGCTGACTTTGCTTAGCAGGACCAGACTGTTTTGTTTTTATGTAAGTTTGAGCTGTGTATGATAACATATTCTTTGTATATTATATATATATATTTTTTTTTTTCTTTCATTGTTGTTTATTGTACTGTTATATTTAAAAAAATTGTATTGAATATTGTATTGAATAATTATTATCTCATGTATAATAAAAAAATACTAAATTAAAAAATATTAAAATATAAAAAAATGAATTACAAAAAGAATTAAAATGAAGTTGAAACTAAACTTTCCAAGGAGGCGAATTCCGATTCTTCGATTCCGAAGAATCATAAATATTTATCGAAGAGTCTGATTTTGATTCCTAATAATCCTCTAATTCATATTATATATTGTATAATATTATATTCCTTATTTTTTCTTCCGATTTGTTTTCTGATTAATAATTATTTATTACCATTTTTATGGTTACGGTATTTTATTGCGCATTGAACATCGATCATGTTGTATTGTTATTATTTATAATTATATTACATTCAAATATATGTTAACACTTTCTTTCCTGAGATTTAAATAACCTCACATCCCTCTCCTTGCTCGTAACTAGGCCGTCCGCTGCCATTTGCGCCTTATCTCTTTGGGCCTATGTGTGCCTTCTTTGTGTGTGGTTGTGTTTATGCTTCATGTAAACACTTCTCCCGGATTCTCAAGAAACACAAGAGAAATCAATTTACTTTTCCAACTGCGCTGCATCAGCGTAGACAAGTAAGAAAATTTACTTTCGTCCCTCCTTATTACGAAAATATCACACTGTGCGTTTAGTTTCGAAATGCAATTCACTCGAGGTGTTTTTGAGAGTTGAGGATGGGCTAGGAGGATGGGAAGGAAAGGAAGAGAGATGAAAACAATAAAAAGGACCTCTTTTATCTTGTTGTATTTTTTAGATCCATCTTTTACTTTTTTAATAAATTTTTTGAATTTAATAATTATTTTACCCACTTTTTCTCTTAAATTATGATATTGCACGCTAAATTATTTCCGTGTTCGAATTTTCTGATGGCTGAGTTTTATGTGCAGTGTTTCTAATTTTTTGGCCATGACCAGTAAAGAATTGTGTTCAAAGTTTAATGTATTCACTTTGTGTTCCCATGTTTCATTTCTATGTTCGCGTATTTGTTTTCCGGCGCGTTTTTGTAGTGCCTTGTACATTTCCCTGTCGTTTGTTGATCGACACTGTCGCCAGTTGCGTCTGTATTTATTTCTGTGGTTGATTGTCGTTTTGGTGTCGTCCGGGAGGTGCAAGTTACTTTCCTCCTTCTCTTGCGAGGCGACGAGGAAGTGATGATGTTACAGCGTGGGCTGTCTCGGCGTGTCACGTGTTGAATGTTTATTTCGCATTTCCGCTGTCCTTCTGATGAATAAAGCGTGCTTGGTGTACGACGTTCGTGGTGCTGTCTGAGGCCCGGCGCCTACAGAGGCGGCGAGACGGAGGCGCGACGTCCCCTTGAAATACAACATTAGTTACTAAGTAGATCGACGCCAAAAGACGAGACGCGGAGAGGACGCTCTTCGCTTCCGCCGTCTCTTTGCCTCCCGATTAGAACGTGTTCTAATTTCGCCTCGTGCGCTCCGCTTCCTGTACTGCGTTCTAGGAGTAATTTGTATAACAGGCCAGGATTTTAACTTAACAAATAAATAGAATGAGCTTAAATAATCATAGCGTTTAATCATGTGTGACAGTCACGATTTCAATATAATTTTGTGCAGCTCTTTGGACAAGATCAGTGCTTATATGACCGCAGCTCGCTGGATTATCACCGTAAAAGAGTTGAAGAACATGGTTAAAAGTATAAAATAGTTAAAAATGCTGGATATCTGATTTCTAAACCACTTTGATTTTACAGCATATACACGCGCTTATTCTAGTTTTATGCTTTTTGTGTTTGTAATGCAGAGCTATCATCCATAGATTACTACAAAATGTACTCGCATAATCATAATTTATTTAGGATAGATAAAACTCCCCAATTATGTACGCTATAATCAATGAAATACATCGCCAAAGAAATTTAGTGGAGTGAACAGGTAAACATTTAAACAATGAAAATGATATGCATTAATAAAACGAATATTTTATGAGCTTTCTTTCTAATTTTTATAACAATATGGAATAAATATTGCTAACCCAAAATGATAGCTTAAAGAAGTTAAATCGGAAAAAGGTCGCAAATAATAATACATATGAACGATGATTTATTGCACAAAATTAATTATAATTGTAATAATATATTATTATTTAACCCTCCGACAGTCGCGCTGTTGTATTTTGTACAACACAGACGGTTTTTCGGGTTCCGTTTCTACCTGGGTGGTCCCTTGAACCTCATACCCGGGTCTATTCTTTATCGCACCTACCATTAACTTTTAAAGTCGTGAAATGCTTCTTTTTAGTCTTAAACCGACTGCAAAAGCGAGTAAATCTGTGAAGTGACGACTGTTGTAATACACACCACGAGTGCGATCTGGCGATCTGCGAGTGGCCACCTTTTAGCGTTAGTTAGGCCTCACCTTGAGTATGCATGTATTGTATGGGACCCCGCCGAGAAATGTCATATTCGGGATTTAGAAAAAGTACAACGAAAGGCGATACGATTTGTAAAGAATTGCTACGATAAAACAGCGAGTGTCACTCAGATGTTACAGGACGCGGGATGGGAATCATTAGAAGATAGAAGAAAAATTCAAAGGATAAATTTATTAAATAAGTTCAGAGAAATTACGTTTTCAGATGATGTAACCGATATAATGCGACCCCCCTGTTATATGGGCCGTTCTGATACTGCCCGAAAGATTAGGGAAATAGATGCTACAACGAATCGTTTCAAAAATTCATTTTTTCCGCGAAGTATACGCGAAAGCAACCGTTTAGGAAAATAGAGTCAAGGTGCTTGCACCCCCTGCCACACGCCGAAAGGCGGCTTGCAGGGTTCTTACATAGACATATACACCACGAGGGACCGTTTGGGTAAGTTTTTCGTCGGTGAACTCTATTTTTGCATATTTTAACATTTACATGGAGTTTTTCACTTAGTTCGTCTTAAACTTTATTAGACGCATTTCAATTTCTGAACTAATAGACATCTAGCTTTTTAGGTACTCCCTGAACGCATGTAAATAAATAATGGTGAATAATAATATTTTTACTATAAGTTGTTTAGTTCTTAAATTATCCTCTTAAATTATGTTATTGCCTAAAGTTTAGTGCTCAGAAATAATAATTAGTTCAATTAATTTTACAATTTTTGCCGAAAAACGATCTATTGTATGGAATACAAGGCGCGACTGCTCGAGTTATGAAAATAACACTGAAAAAGGTTATTTACATTCATGAAAACAGAGAAAATATACTTTGTTGTCAAACGCTCAACCGTTTATCAAAGATAAACGGGTGAGCGGGTGGTAGCTCGCTGTAACTTACGAGTACAATAGCATAGAACAAGAAATCAGTATGTTAAGCAGGAAAGTTTTATTTAAAGTTTATATTTCATTGAATCTAGAAAGACTACATTATACCGAAAATAAAATTTGCATTAGTTATTTTTAAATTCGACTGATGTTTTGATTTAAAAAACTAAATTTCCACCGAATTCAGTAAATAAAATAGAATACTACACTCCTCGGATTATTTTAAAACCTCCCAAATTGCTGAAAAATAGCCCAAAGGTTTATAAAAATAATGAAGCTATGCGTTGTTGTTGACTCAAGTGAGGCTGAAGAAAATTAAGGAATGATCTATTCAGTTAACCGCAATATAGTCAGACAGTTTAAGCTACATAATGGCTTTTCTTAAGTAAAACGCGATGCAAGTGTTCTCGGACATGTATGTATATTGATGTTGACTAGAACTCTTTTGTTTCTCGCTTGGTTTTTGTTCACAAAGAGCTAAATTAATCTCATCGATCATCTATACGCTGCAGTTTATTGGCGAATGTTATCATTGAAATTTCGAAGTAATCATGCAAAGACTAATGGATGTTTTCTCTTCACAGCCGGTTACTACGCATTCCCATCTTGTAATTGGGATTTATTTTAGGGTCGGGTTTACTTTTATATTTAAATACCGAATGTTCCCCTAAGCATTATATAAAAGGATTTGAACATTCTCTCCATGCAGGTTCAATTCTTTAAACAAGTTGTAGAGCAACGAAATCATTCATATCCCGTAAATATAACTGAATCCAAAATAGAATACTTTTATAACCTTTGTTATTGCTTTGTTTTTATCCTTGTCAAGTTAAATTCTTTGAGCAAATTGAACGTACCGCAATCCTTTATTTTTCTCCAATAGGGATGTACCCAAAATCGCCTTTTTCTGATTAAATTTGTTTAAAATATTGACAATAACCAAATGCGCTAGCGCAAACACATTCTCATCATCGGGGGATGACTGATGCGACGGCCGCCTTCTCTTTTGGCGTTACGACTCCTCACCGCTGCCTCGCATCGAAATTTTCGTCTCCCATCCGGCGCTTCCTGCTTGCGCTTTGCTTTTGCTTCTTCTGTGGGCGCCTGGCCTGAGGGTGTTCGCTTCAGGCGATGTCGGTGATGATGGGTAGATAGCCAGATGATAATTTACTGACAGTAAGGACGGAGTGTTGACGAAATCTTTGTATATTGCTAAGTGTTATATTATTAAGTGTTAGCGCCGTACATTCAGCTTTGACACATCTTTGTAGATGCCTCTCATTCGGAATTCGCCAATATGATTTGCTAAATCTCTTTTCATCTTCTTATGTAGAGATTCTGTCTCTCTACTCGTTCTATTGTCTAAACGGTCGCTGCCCGCGGTATCGTCTAGCACCATAGGAGGGATCTCTACCTAACCTCGACTTAGGTAGTCTCCACAAGCACTTGGTGTGAACCGGCCGGATCCCCACGTTAGGACTTCGATATCCCTCCCGCCCTCCCATTCTTTTTCAGGTAAATCCCCAACCACCCTCTCCAATAACACTCTTATAGTGTTTCTAAACTCTCTCGTCCTTCCTTTATTCTGTTTAACACTTGAGTTTTTCATTTTAGCTCCCCATAAATCGTTTTTATTGACTTTTTCCCGCCGTAACGCCGATTTTTTGACTAAATCTCCCGTTTTTACGGTCTTTTTCCGCGATTTTCCGCCATTCCAACACTTTCAGCCAATTAGTCGTTTTTTTCCCTCATCCATGAGTCTTAATCCCTTTGACTAGTGTTTAGAGCATTTGTTCAGCGTTTGTCACAGCGAACCATCAGCGGTTCAAACCTCACCCTTCCTTAACTTTTTTTTGTCTTTATTCTTACCCAAATTCTTTTAAATGTCCTTCCCACCGTGGGAAATTTTATCTTTCACTTAAAAATTCGTTTTTGAATCCAATTTTTTTATATCTCAGATAGTCTTTGCTCTCTATCCTTTTAAGTTCCCCTCATTTTTTTAATTTTCGTCGCTTTAATTTTATTCTATTTTTATTCCTTTCGTCCATAGATAAAAAATCGTTCTTTTTGCTTAAAGTTTCTCTTTCCGATTCTAAACACTCCTCAAGTGTCCCATTAATTTTATTTCCTAACTTGGGTTGTTACTTTCAGCTACTTATATGGTTTTTTTCCGTTTTTCACTTAAAAACAGTTCCTTTTTTACTTTCTCCATAGATGTACGTAGTATAGAGAAAATATTGTTTTCATGAAAAAACCGACTTCGAGATTTCAACGGAAATACATGTTTTAGGGGCCCTAGAACATGTTTTGGCCATTTTCGGAATGATGTCTGTGTGTATGTGCTTGTGGGCGCTCTGACGTAAACACTGTCAGTCTTATCAATACCAAACTTCACATATAGCACTGTTTTGGGTGTTGTCAGAGTTGATTATTATTTGGAGTAAATCGACAAACCAGGAGTCGAGCTTTATTCTTCGAAGCGAATTTCCGTTTTTGCATAATATCTCCATAAATATGATATTTAGGTTTATTCTATTACTTATAAAAGTTTTAGAAAATGTAATGTACAGTGGGGGAAACAATTATCGCAACACCAGTTGGCGTCAGAGCGCGGATTACGTGGAAACTAACTGAAATCACTCTAACTCCGACAATTCGGCAACTCTGTATAGATGCAGTAAAACCGGCAATATTCAAATTCCTTTCAAATGGAAAATAGACTTTTAGTTTCGTTTTTATATGCAGACATTTAAGACTCACCTTCGCGAGATTTACAAGTAGTGCCTTTGCCTCATTGTCTTCATTTTTTGCCATTTATTATTCAAAGGTAGTCGTGATAAAAATAGTTGTGTAGAATGTCAATATAATACACTGGGAGATAGTTGCAAACAAGATTGTTTGATAGCGGAATATCAGACGTTAAAATGAACATTTTAGGTATTATTTCGCGAATTAAAGGTCTAAATACTAGAATTGTGATGGAATTGAATTCTTTCAAAGAGAATTCAACACTTAAAAATTCGAATTCAGAAACCACTAAGATGCCTCCTATTCTTACCTTTCTATTTTCTCTCGAGCAGTGTAGTTTTCCACTGCATAAGATATTCAAATATACCTTCGATGAATCCAATCTAATCCGTGTGTTGAAGGAGTTCAACTTTTCCAAGAGCTTTTTAGCGATTAACGTTTTGACAGGAATTGCCATCACTATTATTAGCTTTTAAATAGTGGAATCGGTAATCAACAATTTTCAGCTCTATCAGGCTACATGTAATAGGGAGTAATATTTGTGTAATAACAAATGGTGTTTCTCATGAGACATCAATGCACTTTTACCGTACTGACTGAGAAAAATATAATAAATTGTAACGGTACCACATCTCTATTGATGTTACAGTCATTCATCACACCACTAATACGATTTTCCTCTTCTGTCATCTTCAGTGAGTGTATTACTCTACAACAGTTAATTTCAATTTAATTATTCAGAGCTACAATTTATTTTATTAATGAGCTAGAATGCAATCGAAATTATACCAACAATTGGAATCTTAAATGCAAATATAAAATGATGATTCGAATGTCCGATAATCAATCATTAGATAATCCGTACTCGCCTCCTAATGTAAACATAATCACACACTTTCGACGAATTACAGGTGCCCCACAGATTTTACACTGTAGAACGGGCCACACTTAAGGAAATATTTGTTGCAGCATAATCTAAACTTGTAATAAGTTTCCAAGAGGCCGGTATTCACTTCTCTACTTTCTCCGTAGCGATGAATACAATTTTCCGCTTCCAATTTGATCATCTTGATTTCCGTATGTTAAAATACTTTTCAAGGCTACTTAGATCCATATATTATACGCCATACTCAGCAATTGTTCGCTGATTTTACTAAACTTTGTGTGCACATTTTCGGACTCTTCCGAAACACTCCCAACCCCTCTCCCTCCATGAAGACCGTAGTTTAAATGTCGTTTACTACGTAGTTTTGCGGTTTAGATGCAAATAGATTAGAGAATAGAGCGAATATACGCAGACAAAGTTATTCTTTAATTTAGCAGTAGAAATAGTTACTAACGCCCACTTAAATAAGCAAAAGGGTGGGCATGAGCTTAGCCCCAAAACATAGAAAAATTGCAATGGTGAAAAAGAAAAATTCACTTAAAAAAAAGATAAAGGTTATTCGAAAAAGGAAACCATGTTTTAATGTGCGAACTGAGAGATCTAAAAATAATAATAGTAAATTGCAAGAGCTTACGTAATAAACAGGTGGAATTCTTTAGCATTACGATGAGAACTTGCGCGGATATCATACTAGAAAGATTTGGTTAAGCGAGGATATTACTCAAAGCGAGATATTTCCCCCGATTATATGATATACCGAAAATATGATTATGTAGATCTAGCGGTAGAGGTTTTATAGCAGTATGGACTCATTTAATTAGTGAGCGCGATGAGTTCGTAGAAAATAGCAGGAGCGAAATCATTTGGTGCTCGATTCTAAGACAAACCGGAAGTAATATTAATGTTTGTTCTTTGTGTCGTCCTCCCGATGAAAAAATAGGTTGTATTGTTGATTTATCCGAGGCCTTACAGAAAAATGGCGAGAAAATAAAAGATCCAATCATCGCCGTAGGAAGAGATTTTTACCTACCGCATATTAATTGGGATAATCTAAAATTCTCCAGCACTAGCAGTGGGAAAAAAAATTCACGAAATACATCTTACTTTTTCGTTGCATGATTTAGATCAGGTAAATACGACTAAAACTTGAACGAATTGTGCGAGGCAAGGTATCAATTTAGATTTAATAGCCACTTCCCACCCACAAATAATAACTAGCCTCGCTGTAGTTGACGGTACAGTCAGACCATGATGTCATAATGGCAGGGATGAAAGTAGTAGCGGTTAGATCTCTTAAGCCGGTGAGGCAAGTGTATGTAATTCGCAAAGCAATTATTTCTGAGTTTAAGGTTTTATTTGAACGAAGGCTTAGATAATTTTTTAGGCTTTTCGGGTGAAAATACAGTAAATGATAGTTGGGTAGAGTTTCTACGTATAATCAAAGTAGATTTAGTTAAATATGTTCCGTCTAAACAGTAGGTGAGACGAGGAAGAAGTTTGAATCGTTGCATAGGAGTCATTCACTCGCGATTGAGAAAACTTAAACCGTGCGGTGAGATCCATGAGCATGGTGATCAAAACTATAGGAAGTGCAAAAGCTATTTGAGGAAGGATCACGAAAAGAATACCAGGAATATAGATCTCGAACCCTGTTAAAATCACTAGTTGGCGATTAGAAAGAATTTTGGTCATAAGTGTGAGGGACTCGTGGTGGTCGGTTTTCTATGCCTAGCTTTATCAGCGAAGAGGGAATTGCCTTAAATAAATCGGCAGAAATAGCTAACTTACTTAACCCGTACTTCCAGAAATGTTTCTCATAAGATGATGGTCGAGTTAACGATTTTACTTCGCGCATTGATTCGGATATGATTTCCATAGAGATATAAGTTGATGCTAGTGGAAATTCACTGCAACAGATTGATAGGAAATTCTATCAGAAATCAATTAATGAGGGTACTGTCCCAATGTCGTGGAAGAAATTAAACGTCACTCCGGGGCCTAAGAATGATCAGATTATTACGGGTAATTTTCGTTAACGTCGAATTTCTGCAAAATAATGGAGCATATTATAGCAAGCTCTATTATTCAGTTTCTTACCATAAACATAGGAATCATTCGGATCCAAGACGGATTCCATAAAGATAAATCTTGTAAGACGCACCTAGAGTTTTTTGTGAATGATGTATGTAAACCGTAAGGATGATAGATATCATCAAAAAACGTTATTTCCACGCAGCAACAAATTTCGCGACAACCCTTAGTGTTAGTGCGCCACACAAAATATCTAATTGTCACGTTTAGCTGTAGTTTATCTTTGAAAGAACATATTAGAGATGCGATAGGAAAAGTGAATAGAATGCAAAGATTATCTAGTAGATCGTTGAGGGGATGCTCATCGTGTTTCAAAGAAAAAAAACTTATATTCCTCTTATACAACCTAGCCAAACGAGAAAATACTGTTTCGCGATTACACTGATTATAACTTTTATATTACAGTTCGTGTACGGCATTTGTTTGATTGATTGTATACGATACGATTTGTACAGAATTACCATGATAAAACGGTGAGTGTTACTCAGATGATGCAGTACGCGGGATGGTCATCATTAAGAGATAGAAGACTAATTCAAAGGATAAATTTACTAAGTAAGTTCAGAGAAATTAGGTTCTCAAATGATGCAATCGATATAATGCGATCTCCCTGTTGATGTGGGCCGCTCTGATACTGCGAGGAAGATTAGAGAAATAAATGCTAGAAGGAATCGTATCAAGAATTCATTTTTTCCGCGCATGATACGCGAAAGAAATTGATAAGGAAAATAGAGGTAAGGTGCCTGTACCCCCTGCCACACGCCGAAAGGCGGATTGAAGGGTTCTTACATAGACATATTTTTATGGTGTTTTTGTGCTGTTGACATTTTAACTCAATAATCAGAATATATCGTATTTATAAAACAACATATAATTAAGGGGAAAAATTCATCCGTCTCCACTACGATTGGTCTTCGGTTTCCTTCAAAGTAACTGGGTTGTCCAAATTGTAGTGCTACCTCCAAAATACTTACGTTTCAATATCATCTCCTAAATCACTACTACCAATTTATTTCTTCTCACATTCAATAACAGTTAAAGGAAAGTTTAATTAACCTTCCTTTGATTTCAAAAAACTCTCAAAGGCACTCGAAATTAATATTTACAATGATAAAAACTTTACACCTTGAGAAATAATGACAATGTAAGAGAAATTGGCCCTATCAAAACTGGAAATCCAAATATCATTGAGGATTATTATTCATCATTATTATTCAATTATTCATTTTACAAACTAAAATCTCAAAAAGGTTTTAATTTTGCCACATAATCGTGAACATATCCTAGTTTTCTATGCATTTTAGTTTTTTTAAGAATTTATCATATCTTCTATCATGTAGCGTGCATGAATATACCGGCCCTGAAATGTAGAATTTTTTTCGCTCTTTCTACTGTCTATGACCCTCTCCCCCATAGACAAATCCTGGCTGCGCCCCTTGCGACAAAGCAATAATTAATTATCATCTGTATGTTCATGTCCACATTCGATAGAATCCCTAGATTCTCACACATAGATGATTATGAAGAAATGTCAGCTCCACCATAGAGCTCCATCCCCATAATGTTACTCAATTTTCATGTTTTTAAGAGAAGGAGACTATTTAACATAATTTAGAGCAAGTGGAAAATATTTATATGTATTCGTATTTCTCTCAGACTCGGTAACAGTGTGCACATATGCACTATGATTAATAATCGAGAATTTCATTGGAATCAAGAAAAATATAGGATGATTAATAATATATCCATTCTCCTTCTTTCTCCTCTATATGATTCAGCTTCATAGACATAGAGTTAACCACTTCTTTATTGGAATTCGCTCCAGGTGAGAATATCTAATAACTGACGGAAGCTCTTCGAAAGCTTTATCGGTTCAGAACCTAAAGATGAAGTAAATGAAATTAAGATGCAACTAAAGACCTAATCGCGATCTCCAAGAAGCATCGACAAGAAGTTACAAGGAGGTAATCACAAAACATTATTACTTTTGGTCGTTTATTTCCCCGGGCAATTAGAGAGGTTGATAGGGTAGATTACGTGATGATGGTGTTATTACAACCCCTACCATACCCATCTGGCAGCTCGCGGGGTATATATCTAAATCTAAATATATATATAATTGGTTTAGAACTACCGCCGAGAAAACTGGAAAGTGTGAACCCGCGAATTGTCCTGGTTGTAGACGAACAATAAATAATAATATGCATAAGAATGTCAATAGTTCTCAAGGCTTTTGTTTACAGCCTAAAAATTAAAAAGATTCGCTTACGCGGTCCGCTGGTTGTCCGTCTATCGACGTGAATACCTAAATGAAGAAATAGTCACCAATAAGCCTGAGTAAGTAAGGCTGAGCTCCTTGCCTTACGACCGGTTTGTTGTTGCGAGTGACGCATAGGCTTTCGAAAATCCGCTGCACTGAAAGCGAAAGGTTCATCGTGCTTCCAGAAATCAGGAGGCCTTGTCAAATACCTCTAATTTTGGAAAATGAGTCAAAGGACATTGTCTTTCAGCGAACGACCTCGAATCCTTGGTAGAAGAGGAATTTTCACTGACACACGAACATTTTCTTGACCGACAATTGGTGATGAATCGGTTCCGTATCTTTCATGTCCAATGGTTATTTTTCCATAATGAATTGCATCTCCCTGGTAAATATGTATATTCATCACAGGGGCGTATAAATCATGTGAAAATCATATCTTACATTCGTTCATTTCCCGAACAAGAGAAGTTTAAGCTAAAAAAACTCATTTAACTTAAGCGGAATTCGAGCTCGTGCCCTTCCTATGCCAATAACATGTGTCAGTCAGCTGCAAAATCACCTCTTAATTAGCAACTAATAATATTTGTGACACTTCCCAACAAGCTGAGATGTCCATTTTAGCAGCTTATCAATAATTTTATTATGGCAGCTTAATCCTGGTTAATTAACTTTATAAAGTCAGACGTTCATAAAATACGTATCAGTACTAAAAACTTGGGTTGTTTATTAGGAAGTCTTTGTTTACTAAAATACGCTAATATAATAATATTATTTGGGAATATTTTTACGAGTGCAATAACATCTAATTTCCTTAGCACCATGGTGAGGAAGGAGCTTTGAATTAGCCAGAGGATAGTTTCTACTGGGCGACTGTAAAATGAGGGTCCTGAGTCTAGCTGATATAGGCACGAAAAGGAAAAATATACCTGGCACCTGCAATACTTGCTTTGAAAGTGCTCGACATATGGTAAAGCGTTTCCACGCGAGGTAATGCATTTCAACGTTTGTTTTGCATTAGCGCCTGCAATACTTTGAAGGGATCAACTTGTAGTTAAAGACTTTCCTCGCGAATTATAAAAGCCTTAATGCATTTCTACGTGAATTTCTCCGCGCGAAGGCAACACGATTGACTAATGACCAAGGTCACCGAGCTCTCTGTTACAAAATGTAAGACAAGTCCGATATATGCGCAGAAATTGTTCGGTTTTTATGAAATCATGTTTGTTTTAACTTTGGAATTGGTATTTTTCCTTTTAACTCCTGACGGACAATGATTTCATGTATTCTAGGTGACAAATGGTGTATATAACTTTATATTACGAATTTCCTTCGTCTGCATGATTAAGTTGGGGAAAAATTATGTTCCGTAGACAAAATACAAATTTTACATTGTTTCATAGTTAGTAACTCAGTAATCGTTCTAACGACTTCTCGAATTCTATTTGCTGAATTGAAAACATAAGCCTTGTAATCAAAAATCCTCCTCGGAATGTTTATCACAAATAATGAATATCCTATGTTTGAACTGGACGTTTGAAGAATTACATTTACATTAATATCCAGCAGGCAGCCGAAATACGTATGTTCGAGTGAGAAACCAAACTACCGAAATAACGCCTTACTAGCGCACAAATTATCCAGAAAAAGAGACCATTATAGGCCATCCGTTCTCGCTATAATCTCGCAAAACATCATTTTCCTCTAGACTCCAAAATTCTCGTTCTCTAAAGGTGAGAATCACCACATCGCGTATTCTTACTCCAATCCCACTTATTTCTTAATGCTACGCATTATTAAAACCGAATAGCATTCTTCCCATTATTAAGAATTAAATTTCAATTATTGTCCATGTATTTTATTGCATTTAAGATTGAAATTGGAATAAATATATATTTATCCTATCGTTCTATAAATACGATAACTATCGGTGAAAGAGAAACGCCGAAATAAACATGACGAACTCGGAGAGAGATCGCGCGAAGGCTCTAAGAAGAGTTCCAAAGAGAGGAAATTTGAGTAAGTTCTAGGCTCCGACTCAAATATTACCGCTTTTCGAGGCTTTCTTCGGTGTTGCCAGTCAGTCACAGAAAGCAGAATTCCAAATAGTTTCGGCGAAAGCCACTGGTGCGCGCGCAAAGTGTTGCGATAATTTTTTCCGCCACTGTACTATAACTTTTGTATTAAACATACTTTTGTATCACTGATTGTTTAGGAGTTATTCATGAAGTACTGATAAACCGGAAGTTGCTGATATACTTTGTGGGCGAAAGGCCAATTTCATCGTTTTTTATCGAACATATCCCAAAAAACATTATTTATAATGTTTGTGACGTAGAAGATAATATGATATAAATTAATCACTCATCTTCCAAGTTTAGATGTAATATAGAGTTCGAAAATACTGTCGTAGATAAATATTTACATCTTATATATGGAGAAAGTCATGTGCTGGCCACATCAGATTTTTTAAATTCCCGCCGGAGCGCCGGCGCTTTAAACTATTTCATTCGTTGCGGTGATGTTTTCTCCACATTTTTTCGCTTTTTACGTCCGAAATTTGTTCTTTCATCCCACAATTATCTAGTTTCCTGGTTAATGTTTTTATTTCCCCTCCCTCATTTTTCTTTTACCTTTAGATTTCTTTCTTCTCTTCATAAATCATAGCAGTTCTTTCCCCCTTTTTTGCAATCGGAGGCCCGAGCTCGTCTAGCTCTTGCTCCTCTTTCCTTACGAACTTTTATTTCTTATAATGAGCTCCGCAATATCCCAAATTCGCGAGACCACCGAGACGTCGCTCAGTTAAGACGGTCTCATTCCCTCACCGGAGGTAGATTTCCTAGTAACGACTTTTTTAACTATTTAAACAGCCTTCTGGATAATGTAAAATCATCTAACGATAACCCAAGTAGGCATCCCTTACCTCGGGATGCCGATATTTCTGGCAACAGCATTACCCCTAACAATGCCACGTCCTCTAATTTAGCTGATCAAAGCACTATTCAAGCATCGTCAAAACTTCTTTAAAAAATTCCTTCTGGCAATTGCGGTGAGACGGCTCGGCCCAAATCTATTGGCAAATCAAACTCCAAAAATGCTGTCAAAGAAAAAAGCTAGCATTGGTGCATCATCAGAGTCCGATGAAAAGAAAGGGAAAAAATCCAATAAAGCGAAAGATAAAAATCGCACTGAAACTTTCTAGTAACGTCCCTCCCGCCACTCCTGTTACTATGGGCTACTTTAATGAGGACATTAGCGCTCGTACATTAGATATGACGGGTAGTCAGTCGTTGATGTTGGATGGGGGGTCCACTCCACAGCCCCGTAAACAAGTAGCTAATATAAGATCACGCATATAAAATTTTATAATACATGTAATTAGTTCAGAGTATAAATTATTAATATTACATTTCCAGTTACAGTTTTCATTGAAATATACTCCCAGGTACTTTATATGTTGAAATCCCTAAATCCCAGTACAATCAAAAAAGGAAATTGAATTGTCTTTTATACACTTCGTGTGTTTATGATACAAGTGATTCTGGTCAGTTTCATCTAAGAATCGATAGTGGGCGTTGGTTGCACTATTGGTGTCTTCCATTAGCTGAGTTCTTGTAGAAGGGTGTGTAGGAAAATCACTATTTTCTGTATTGTCGTCGGTGCGTTGCTGTTTCCCGATTTGTATGAACCATGTAAAACGTTCCGAGTTGCTGTTTGCGTTCTTCCGTTCGGCTGCACGACGTGGCAACAGTGTTCTCGGAGTGTTTAATCTCGGTTGCGATATCTTAGGAAGGGCGTTGGCAACCGAGTGACGTCAAGTGGAATATGCGCAAGGAGGGGCGGAACTTGCTGGACTTGCTGGCTCTCTGGGATCGAACCGAGGACCATCAGGGATACGTTAAACAGCGAATATGAAATTTATGCATGATCTTTATTCACGTGCCAACTTCCAAGTTTCTATATTATTGGGAAGAAGTTCAAAAATAATCTTAAAAGTCGTAGCAATTACTAAATTTAAAGATGCCTGGTGTCGAACCCTGGACATATTGGCAGCTATGAATGCACATTATAACTCTTTAGGACTTGATCTTATTTAAAGCAAAGTTTGAAGTTGATATCATGCTGGGAAGTACTTAAAATTAATATCCTTTATCGCCATAAGAAATGCATTGAGGAATGTAAATAACTCACTGGGATCGAACCAAGGACCATTAGCGGAACGTTAAACAGCGTACATAGAATATATTTATCACGTCTATCTACATGCCGAGTTTCAAGTTTCCATGTTATCGGGAAGGGATTTAAAAAAATTCTTAAAAATGGCCGAAATGCATTTTGGAGAATATTTGCCTTGACCTAGCGTCGAACCAAGGATAGCCAACATAGATGTCTTTGAAGTTTCCGTCGGATATTCACGACTTCTAACGATCCCTCAAATTTCAACTCTCTGCTTTGCCGAAAAATGCCTCAAAAATTTTCAAAAATCCCCGCAATGTATATTTATAGGAAAGATCGTGACTTTGGGACCTTCTGGAATCGAACCCATTAAAATGAGGCTCAAAATCACTGTTTTTTCTGGCGGTTACATTTTATGGCCACTACATCGTAAAAATTTCAAGTCAGTGACACTTGTGGAACATGGTTTGAACTTAGATCCCCTATATATAGGTATATAATAAATAAATATAATAAATAAATAGAAACTGTAGCATTGACAATAAAGAGAAATTCAATTCAAAAATCGTTACGATTATTCCAAACAGAAATCCAACTTTAAAGCGCGAACTCAGAGATCTAAAAATAATAGTCGTGAATTGCAGAAGCATACGTAATAAGCAGGTGGAATTTCTTAACCTTACAAGGAGCACTTGCGCGGATATCATACTAGGATCTGAGAGTTGGTTAAGCGAAGACAATAAATTCAAGCGAGATATTTCCTCCAGATTATGTGATATATCGCAAAGACAGACAGGGTAGAGTAGGCGGTGGAGTTTTTATCGCTGTAAAGAACCATTCGATTAGTCAGCGAGATGAGTTTGTAGAAAATAGCAGGAGCGAAATGATGTGGTGCTCGATTTTAAGACCTAACGGTAGTAAGATTTATGTTTGTTCATTGTATCGTCCTCCCGATGGCGAAATTGATTGTATTGACGATTTATCCGGGACGTTACAGATAATCGGTGAAAAAGTAAAATATCCCATCATAGTTGTAGGAGGAGATTTTAACCTACCACATATTAATTGGCGGAATTTAACATGCTCCAACTCTAGTAGAGAGAGAAAAGTTTCTCAAAAATTAATCGATACTTTCTCGTCGCATGCGATAGAACAGGTAAACATGACGAAGACTCGAACGACTCGTGCGGGTGAAGGTAACATCCTAGATTTACTAGCCACCACCCACCCACAATTGATAGCTAATCTCGATATAGTTGACGGTATTTCAGACCATGATGTCATAATGGCGGAGATGAAAGCAGTAGCGGTTAAATCTCTTAAGCCACCGAGGCAAGTATATGTAATTCGCAAAGCTAATTTTTCGGAGTTTAGGGTGCAAGTGCAAGGATGATTTTTTCCGCCTCTTGGGTGCAAATACAGTAAATGATAGTTGGATAGAGTTTCTCTGGATAATCAAAGAAGGTTTAATTAAATTTGTTCCTACTAAGAGCGTGCGTGAGCGTAAAGAGCCACGGTGGACGAAACCTAAATTACGAGCATTACATAGGAAGCAAAGAGTCATTCACTCGCGATGGAGAAAACTCAAAGCATGCGGAACGAACCATGAGCTCGAAGAACAAAACTATAGAGAAGTGCGAAAGTTAGTTAAGGAAGAAGCGCGAAAAGAATACCAGGAATATAGATCTCGAACCCTATTAGAATCATTAGGTGGCGATCAGAAAGAATTTTGGTCATACGTGCGTGAGATCCGTGGAGGTCAGTTTTCTGTGCCTAGCCTCATAAGCGCAGAGGGAATAACCGTAAATAAATCAGAAGATAAAGCTAACTTACTTAACAGGCACTACCAGAAATGCTTCACTGTAGACAATGGTCAAGTTAAGGATTTTACCTCGCGCATTGATTCAGAGATGTGTCCCATCGAGATATCGGTTGATGGAATTGGAAAATTATTGCGAGATATTGATAGGAAAAAGGCGCCAGGACCCGAAGGTATTCCCGCTGTTGTAATAAAAACTTTAGCCGATGAAATTGCTCCGCTTCTACAGATTTTCTATCAGAAATCATTGGATGAGGGAACCGTCCCAATGTCGTGGAAAAAAGCTAATGTCACTCCGGTGCCTAAGAAAGGGCGCGCGTCAAAACCAGATGATTATAGGCCTATTTCGTTAACTTCAATTTTTTGCAAAATAACGGAGCATATTATAGCGAGCTCTATCATGCGCTTTCTTTCCGAAAAGGGAGCAATCAGTCAGAGCCAGCACGGATTCCGTAAAGGTAGGTCTTGTGAGACCCAGTTAGCGCTTTTTATGAATGACGTATCTAAAGCAGCAGACGGCGGTGTTAGATCAGACGCAGTTTTCCTAGATTTCAGGAAAGTTTTCGACACAGTTTCTCACGAAAAGCTTATCCAAAAGCTGAGTGCCTACGCGATCGACGAAAAAGTTATCAGATGGACCGAATCTTTTCTAGAAAACAGATCTCAGCGAGTTGCGTTAGATGGAGTTTTATCCGAAGAAATAAGTATCTCATCAGGAGTTCCACAGGGAAGTGTTCTTAGCGTGTGTAGTAAGTGTGTAGCGAAAATCAACAAAAATGTTTCAAAGGCCAAAAACCTCAAAAATTTACTGCACATGAATTCGAAAATACGTTTTCAACAGCTCAACTATCTCATTTCAATGCGTAAGCGGTTGGGTACGAGTCACTTAAGTATCCATTCACGAATATCCGAGATTCTGCGATCCAACCGACTCGTAATTTAACATAAAACATTCACAAAAATGGATACATTCAACAAGACAATATTGTTCACCAGAAAAGATAAGAAGTCTTGTTACAGCAATATCTAAAACGAAAGCAAGTTCAGACTCACCTTAGAAACCAAATTCGGTCGATCTCAACGCCGGAACTGCCAAAATACTTTCCTCGGGAGGAAAATCAACGCAAGTCAATGTCGACGACGACGAATTCAACGCAGTATTTACAGAAATCTGAATTATCTTACAAGTTGCACGTAACTTTGCAGTTAAAACGAAAGACTTCGGTGTACCGGTGCCGATACTTCCTATTGTCTGCTCGTTCACTTGCTGACTGTGACTACTTCACGAAGTGCGGCCTATAAATCTTTCGCCGTTAGGAGGGAGAGGGGGCAGATTATAACTACAGCGAAATTCACCAGATGGAGCTTATGGCGCTTTCCCGGCGACACCGCTTTTCGCCACTTTCGAAGGACGCTTCTGAGTCAACGCCAAAAGATTTACGTATTATTTAGTACGAAATAATTTTTACGTTAGAGGCATTTTTATGTTTTCGTCTACATAACGGTCAAGCGGTACCATTTATTCCCTCCTTAAACATTAAACATATTTTATAAATCTATGAAAATAGAAAAATTTGTTCAAGTATAGATGTGTTAATGCGCCATGTACTTTAAAATTCTTTCCAATGTCCGTCTGCTTGTCGACATAAATTTCAAGCATTAAAACGTGAAAAATTTTCCATGGCCGTCAACAGTGCTTTTACTCTAACTTTGACCGTGTTGAAGGTGTCGATAAATGGCGGTATAAAACTATTCAAATATAGACTGTCCTGATAATATTTAATAAGGACAACAATAATAAAACTTACAAAAACCTTTGAAAAAAGTCGATAAATCGATTTTTGGCCAGCTTTTTCGGATCTTGTCCCACTGTGCATCGCCCGTATTGAAATGGACTTCAGCGACCTTATCGGCTGATTAGACTAAAAAAGGCGAAGGAAAAATTCCGCCGATTCTCATGGAAACGCCCAAAAACTGGGTATAGGAGTAGAAAAAATGAAAGAGGTCTTCTCCTTTCCCCCCATCGCCCAACTCGCGGGACGGCTATCGTCGCGACGTAAAAAACTATTCGAAAAACTCAGAATAAATTTTTTCACCTACCGTCCGGCGTCTGAGAAAAAAGAAATGTTTGTAATACGGAATTTGCCGGATAATATCGAATCGGATTAAAGACTCGCTGTCCGAGCAAGGTTCGAAAGGGATTCGAAAATGGGAACCACCATAACAACTGAAAAACAATAAGTCGAGGTAATTAAATGTGGAGAAAACCTATTAACTATTGAATGCAAAAAACCGGCAACGGAGGCTGCCGTTTGCGCCATCTGCAAAGGTACGTATCCGGCTAGTTACCGCGGTTTTTTTGTTTAAAAAAAATTGAAAGAAACACTTAACCCTTACAGGACCAAGGGAGGGATAAAAAATGTCCACCACTTTTCATTTTCAATATTTTAAGAACTTATCGTGTTTTACAGTGTTATAACTTCATTACATTGTCAAATATAGGTTGTTAAAGATATGTTGATGCGTTTCGTGCGTTTTTTAAGCAATGCAATGAGAGTGAAAATAGGCACAAAATGACCCTCCCTTAACCTGCGACGTATTTTTGGACCAAATGGAATCATATATTTTGACAAACAGTTTTTAATTCATTTTAACAATTTAATTTATATTTATTATACCATTTTGTTGATTTATAAGCATAACTAACGGTGATTTACAGACTTATTTTCCGATTTAGAGCTTTAAAGGCATTGAGAAGAAGCTTTATCATATCCTCGTCTTTGATGAGTTAAAAAATATAAAATTTTTATTTTTTTATCGCATTAGTACAATTTTTAGCAACAAAAATCATTGTAAGAAGTTTTTAAAAATCCAAGAAGGTAATTGCTGAAGAGATGTTATGTTTCATTATTATTATATCGAAAAAAACAAAAGTGGACAATTTTTGACCCTCCCTTGGACCACGGAGTAACCAAATAAAAAAGGTTGGACCTTTAAGGGCTGACGCACTCAAAATCAGGGAAAGGACCGATGATTTAGCCGCGCGAATTCCGTCACCGACTTCTTTTGAGGAAGAGAAAAAGCCATCAACGTCATCCGCTATGCTGCTGTGGCGGGCATCCGAGTTGCCGTGTTAAAAATAGAACGGACAGCGTTGCCAAATTTCCGATGCGACTCGAGCCTCCTACGGATACATTAGATTCGCGACGGAAAAACCAATCGCAAAAGATAATACCAATGAGATAAAACATCGTTCGCATAGTTCCGTTACTGTAGCGATATTGACGATGACTTTGATGATCCTGACGACAAGTGGAAGACGATGATGCGAAATTGGATAACTAATATGACTTTATTAATACCTAACTTAACGAAAATTTCTTTTATTTCGTACAAGCTGAAATGCCCGTTGATTTTCAACAGGGAAACTTAAATTGATAAATACTGTTGTTACAGTCTTGATCGTAGCACATGCCTCATAATTTCAGGCAGATAGCAAATAGCCAGGCTATAATTATCTACAAACAAATAAACAAAGTAAATAAAGTTTAAATTAAGTCTACAAAGTCACCTGAATATTCAATCTCATATCCTTTGAATGAACCTTTGTTCAATGAAGTCAAAAATCAATTAAAGATTTTGAAAAAAACTTTTGAAGATCACATTAGGATAAGAAGCAACACGTTTAAGGAGACATCTTCAGAAATGCACAAATGGATATCGGAAACGATGATTGAACACGACAGAAATATATGTCACTCTTAAACCACCGATGAGCATTCATTGAAGAAAGTAAGTGTATTATGGAGCTGACTGGTACCCCAATACTAAAATACGTTACATAAAAATGGAGCACATCAAATAACACAAATGCAATCACATTCTTCAAAAGAGACCCAAACATTAAACACCGATAACAGAAAGACAATAAATGTATAAGAATTGGAAGCACTTAAAAAAACACAATGAATAACATTTTTTATTCTGCGCATAACAAATCATAAACTTGCTTTACCTTTTCGATCTAGAAATAGGATGTTGGAGAATTGCTACATCTTTACAAATCGCCGTTTACTCCAATACTAATCTGGGAAATCTTTACGATATTAACTAAGTCCATCTTCATCAATCGCTAAATATTTATCGATGTAAATTGATAAGTTGTAATGCTCAATGCAGAAGATTATATTAAAAACATACAAAAAATTCTATGTTTCTTATACGCATTCAGTTGTTTTGATCGAGAGAAAGCAATTTCATCTAAAAAACTACTATAAACCCATTTATCCCACGAAATATTCAGTAAACAATTACGTTGATATAAATAAAACTTGGTTGCTACAAACGCTTCCATAAAATTTAAAATATTTCTTAAATACTGGTATTCTTATATTTGTAGGCTCGATTCTTCACAGTATATCGTTCATACCTGCAATTACTAATATCTCCTTAAATATCTCCCTCTTCGTATAATCTATCACTTAATTCTTAACATTAATTTGAAGTAGGCATATTTTCTCAATGTGTTCTTACCAATAAATACATGAGCTGGGGACTCAACAATCGCCTGCATTGTCAAGGGGGATGGGCTGTTTACGACATCAAAATTTCGTTAAAATATTCGCGTACTTTATTAAAATGTGCGAAATTTGGAATCGAACTCCTACGACTATTGCTTATAATTTAATTTAGAAAAAGAAATGAACCCTGCAACGAAAAAAATTACCTTTACTGGTATTTCTTATGAAAAGGTTTTGACCAGCCTGGGTTCGAACCGTGGACTTAAAGTAAATAAAAAGTAGCCGTAACTCTGCGCGGGATTGTCTTTAAATAGCGTAGAAAATTTCAAAGTTTTGCGACTCTTGGCTCTCGAGTTTTTAGCGAGCATACAAACACACACACACCCTATTTTATATAATATATGTTTCATGAAAAATCAGATTTTAAAAGATTAGCATAACAGTGAAAATATCTCATACGAAAGGAACTAACTTATGAAATACGTTGCTGTGACAATGTTAAACAATAAAAGAACAACATACGCTCACGAATGATTGTTCGCATAAGATCTTCAATGTTTTGGCACGGTTTCGGTCAAAATACAAGTATACCTACTCGAATTGTGATTCGTATCGAAATCTTAACGAGATCTTTCCGAATATTGAACGAAAGTTTCATTTATGCTTGCAATTTACTGAGAAAATGGGAAAACCATTAATTTTTGGGAACATGTTCATTTTTTGGCACTATTTTGGTTAACATTAATGTAAACCTAGCCGAATTTAGTACTTGATTTCAAATTCGCAATGAGATCTTTAAAAATTGAAAAAAGGAAAGGGTTAAAGGTACATAGCACATAAGGGAGTGCACCCAGGAATATCCATTTTTTTCTAAGTTGTGCTTAATATTCGAGTAAACCTAGTCTAATTTGGACTCGTTTTAAGGATTAAACGTAATATTTCTAATTATCGAACAATATAATAATTTTCTTCATAAATTTACGAATAAATCGGCTAAAACATGGCAATTATTTGGCAGAAATTTTTATTTTTGTGATTCTATTTTTCTTAAAATTTGAGAAAACCTAGCAGAAATTTAGACTTCCTGATGGCATCCTCGATAAATTTCCAAATATTTAAGTAAATTTTTATTTATTTCAGAGATACAGGATGAAATCTGCAAAAAACAAGGCAAATTGTCGAGAATTTTCTGTTTTTTCGAACTTTTTCGTTTATACAACGATGAACCTTGGTCAAATTATGAATCCTTTTGAAGATCCTTACGAGATATTTCCAAACATAGGACAAAAATTTGAATTCCTCTAGTAATTTACGTAAAAATTCCGAAACTAGAAAATGTTTGATTCTTTTGGCCCACTGTTGCTTGAAACACCAGAAAACATAGTCGAATCGGTACTATTTTCGAAGATCTAAACGATATCTTTCCAAAATAAGAACAATAACTTCCTAGTAGACCTTTTTAAATAAAATTAAATCGCTCCACGACCTTTAAATGTCGTGAACAAAATCTGGATCATTAAATCGATATCCCGATTCCTAATCACCAATAATCGTCACTGGAGAGTAAAATCGACTGAAATACGTAACATCCTGATTGTACTTGTTCCGAGTTTAATTATTAAAGAATTAAATGTTGAAGCATTAATTCAATAGTAGTGAATTACCCCGTCAAAAATGAGGTAATTACAATTAAATTTATTTAGTTACAAAAATTTTAATAATCGCGATACGATACCGAAAATATCCCGTGTTTTTTAAATAGAAAAACCATTAATCATTTGAAATCATAATTACAAAGCCAAATTTTGAACCTGTATTGCTGAATTTTAGTTTCCGAAGTTAACTGATGGTTTCATTGCCATAAAATGTCGGCTCTTCTTCTCTATACGTTTCCTTATGTCTTTCCCATTTATAATCGTACGAGAGTTCAAAAACCACCTTCGTCGCTAGGGAATTGTTTATGCCCACGAAATCACACGAATATTTCGTCTTTTTTGTCTGAATTCTCTCAGTTTCGACTCGAATACGATTTTCCATGTCCAAAATAAAAATTTGCATTCAATTTACTTTCTTTTGGTGTTCGTCTCGATTTCGCACGACCATTATTTCATATTTAATTCTTCAAAAGAAAAAATGTCTGCAATCGATCAAAACGAACTTAACGTGCATTTCTTATGAGAGAGACGATTCAGGCCGAACAAAGGAATTTTTCAGCGAAAATTAAGCGGTGTCAACATTTATTAAGCAGTCTTAACTGAGCGGTCTCAACATACCCCTTTAGCGAAGGATATCTTATTAAAGACTCACGAAACACTGACAAAGATTTGTTAAAGAAACAAAATTCCTTCGACAAAGATAAATATTGCGGAGAGAATTTGTTAAATGTTTCTGAAATTGGATATCTGCGATCCATTTTGGGGTCACAACTGAAAACATATTCATAGAATGTTAAAGAAGGACGAAATTCGATCGAATGCACATTAGAGTGTAACACGAAAAACCTTTTTTTTTGGAAATTCCAAATTTCAAGTCGATAAAAAGTTGTCACTATGTTCACATATTTACCGAAAAATATTTTAGTTGGATTAAAAGAAATTTAGGTCTCCCGCAAAGTATCTTACTATCATAAAATGAAGTTTTAGCTCAAAATAGCGATGTTTTTAAAATATTCATGAGTAAGGTAATTCCGGTAGAGATGCCCCACCTAAGGAAATTGCTTTATAATATGGAAATTCAGTGATGATAAGAATGCATTATATAAAATTTCTTCATTATGAATTTTATATAAACCAATTTTGTTTAAAAATATTTCCTCCCAAAACAGTCTTTCTGGGTGCATGCATTTGGTCTGACGGGGGGCAAATGTGAATTAGATTAAATGAATATCGGAAATGAGAGACTGCCATCTGACGCAACCATTTGTTATTCCACGCAACAAGTCCGAGATTGTGCTTCTGTAATGTCGAGTGGATAAGGAAAGAGCTTAAGAGACTAGGAAAGGCAACTTCTTGAATTATTAAAGTGGATTAGTCTTAAAAATTAATTCCCCGTTTTTTTAAACTCATTTTATGAACAAAATATAATGTAGTTATGAAGACGAAGAAAAATCCAATAGAGGCCTCAATTAAGACATACTTAATTGTAATCGTTTATCTATTTTTTTGACTTTCTGCTATTCTTAGTCATGAAGTAAGCAATGAAGTTCTCTGTGATTTACCCGTGTATGAATAATGAGAATTTAAAGCTGAAGATCAAATAGTAAAATACATCCTGAAATTCTCCTCGGGGAAGATGATCAAACCTTTTGAAAGATATCTGCGAGAAATGGTGCTATTCTAATGTATTCCCTCAGATTTCCTCAATGGTTAGTAATTTGGTCTGAAATTGTTTCTTGCTAAGAATCGAGGAGATAAAGTTTTCCGGGTAGCAAAAGCAAGATGTGGTTTGTGGCAACGCTGAACGGAAATGAGGTTCTTGATAACCGCTAGCCTTCCGTTTATCGCCGCCTCCCTTCCTCACACTGGCAACCAAAGGGTGACCTCCAAGAATCCCAGAAAAGGGTGAACGACTAACGAATGCGATTAACTTTCCCTGATTATTTTAAAAGTCAAACATAAACGTCGTCCACCTTGATTCTCTATCATATCGTTTGAGGACGTGAGAGGCGCTTTTCTGGAAGTGGTCCTTGGTTCCACTTAAAGCTTTTCGCTTTGCAAAATGAATTTGCAAGCGTCGTATTGGACGAAGGGTCTCTTCGGTGACCAATAAAACTGGGTTATAAGGTCGGAAGTTCCGTTTCGTAACAGGAAGGAAGCGGTTGATTAATTTGTTACATTTCATTTGTTAGTTTAGCTTCCGTCGAATTAATCGCCATTTCGAACTAATGATGTTAAATCATGGTTTACTTTACGCGACAAAGACAGGCATTATTTGAGCCTTCTTTGTGAAGCGTGCTAATGCTCTGAAAATATGCCGAAACGTATTTCCAATTTGGTGAAAATTCTATTTTAATTCGTAAATTTTCATCTTCTACAGACGCTAAGAGAGACTGAAATCGTCATGATCAAACGATTTTCTTATAATTTCATTTTTTGTGTGTGATATCGATTCCGTGATAAAGGATTTTACCCTGAAACCTTTTCAAGTCTACGTATTAAAGGAAATATGTAAACGGAGTGTCCTAGTTAATTGACAGATATTGAGATATTTTTGCGGCTTATCAGATAATTAGTAAAATGAATTCTACAGTTAAGTTCATTCAACAATCGACGTTCAACTAAGGCATACATTCCGTAACGTAAGGTAATTTATATATTAACGACATATGACGACGTAATATACTACGTGCATAATGTGATGAATGCTTTTAGCAAGAATTCAATAAACAATTTTTGAAAATGAAATATCTTAGAAGGAAAAACAACTCCCATTTTCCACTTAAGGTAAAATAAATGCACAATTCGCAGGTATTTATCGATGTCAATAAGATATGAAAGTATTGACCAAAATGTTCCACTATTTGATAAGCATTAAGCATTGGACACTGTGAAGCTTTTGAAACTTCTTTCCCAAAAGGAAATGTGATAAGCACTACTTTTTTTAAGGATGCTTAAGATTGCAAAATGAAGGAGATAATTGGTACTTTTTCCACAAAAATTATTGGTAATTTTTGTGGAAAAAGTACCAATTATGTCCTTCATTTTGCATGATGGATCTCCACCATATCTAGCCCGATTCTGTGAATTGTATGATGCTTAAGAGGTTTTAAATCAAATATAAATTATTAGAAATACTCTGCTCTCACTCTCAAAAGCCAGACGCTCTCGAGAATGCAAAGATTTTTTCTATCGATAGTAAAATATTATATCGGAAAAAAGTTTTTACTAACAAAACTTTTACAAATTTCACAAAACAAACTCACATTTGTGTATGTCTATTTCTATTTGTTTTTAAATGATTTTACACCAACTTTCGCGGAATATTATTAATTAGTAGCGGAAGTTGAAATTCAACGGGGACAATAAGCAAACATAATTGAAGTTATCTTCTCCAAAGATCTTAGCAGCTAATGGTGGACGGGTAGAGGACCCTGTTAGCCTTTAGGTAGATGACTTTATGGTTTGTGTATTGGTATGCATTAAAGCATTGATTTGATTTTCGGGAAGTTTTAAAAAATACTTCCCGAATAAGTAGAGATTTAAAACTCAAGGAGCCTATAATTATGGTCATGTTCTATCGAGAACATCAATGACTATCACGGAAAAAATCCTGGGTTCGATGCTAGGTCGATACAAAAATCTCCCCTTTAAAATTCATTGAGATAGTTTTTCATTCATTTTTTGATGCACTTACCGAAATGATAGGTAGTTCTTGCTCTGCTAGAAGATGTATATTCAGAATTAATAAAAGAAAAAAAAAATTGACAAGACCATGCTGTTCCTGAGTTCGATGCCAGAGCACATTACAATTTCTCACATAAGGAATATATGTGAAACGTATGACGTCGTTTGAGGCAGTTGCAACAAATATTTCTGCTTGAATTTTCTCACATAGTTAGGGATGGTGATCTTCTATTGTGCTGCATAGGAACTATCACTATAAAGACCGGGTTCGATGCCGGGCGGTAAATATATCTCTCATATAAAACACATAGGGGTAGTCTATCATTATTTTTTCATCCACTTATCGAAATGATAGTATCGTTGAAATTCAACGGGGACAATGCGTTTGATAGGAGAGACTTCTTCTTTCTTTTGAATTCTAGTGGAGTTCCTGAGTTCTGAAAGCTTTGAATTGGAAGTGCTTTCCTCTTTCTATTAGTCAAAGCAAATTGTTGGAATTTTGAATACCGCAGTGAAAGCGTCTTAGTTAAGATACATTCCCTGATACAGATACATAATATATCTACGATTCTTTTCAATGTATCTATATCAATAGGTCGGTAGTCTCTTATTGATTCGTTGCTCTTGATTCAAAGGATTATGAAATAAATCTCAATAAATTGATTCATTGAATGAAGAATATCAAATGAGTATTCATGGTAATATATTTCTATAGCAAGGCGCAATGTGAATATTAGCGTTGTGAATATTTATTATGTAGAATTAAGATAGGCGTTCCTATTTTTCCACCGTATGCCTGATGATACGATTATTCGTTGGTACCTGGCGGCGTTTCGTCATTAATGAAAAATATTTGCGGAAAAAGCGCAAAGTCTCTCTTTATTCTACATTGAATGTTCCGTAAAATTTTGAAAAGTATGTGAATATAAATCAAAATTTTAGAATTGAGAATACTCCATGGGCAATCGATCAAATTCAACATTTTGGATTCAACCCAATTTAAAATCGATATTTTGCTGTTCGCTTTAATCTTTCATCGCCACTTTCACTTACGAATGAGTAAATTCTCATTCTCTCTGATGTTTAGGTTTGTTTACTTCTTTCCTTACCGGTACAACTTATGGAATGTAGGGCGGAGTTATCTCAGCACAATTGCACCGAAAATTGTTTACATCTCGGCTTTAAGTACATACAAGTCCTTGTGAACGTTCCTAACCATTTCAGAAACACGAGGTTCATTCGGATGAAAGGTTATCATCGAGGGAGACGAAACAGCCTCAATCCGAGAGTAAATGCGCTTTCGGAGTTAAAACCGTAGATAAAAGACCGTGGCGGACGTAAAGGATTCGCCTCACGACCGTCGTTTGTTTTGCAGAATTTTCGCGTCGGCATGGCTTTCTACTTTTTTCATCTCCGCAGCTATTCTTTCTCCGAAGGAGGTGAAGCAGTCGCAAATCTTCCCCACCTTCTCCCTCACGTCACCGTTGCGATATCCGTTTTGCTTTGGATTGAAAATGGCTCCATCTCGCTTTTTCGCAAACACTTTTCCACTCGGGATTCAGGTCTCGCGTCTTTTGGGGGCGCAGTCATAGGAAGCGTTTTTATTCTCACTCTTAGTATTTACATCGGGGAGAGAAGCCTGGGGATATTTTCAGTTCCGCCCGTTTCTTTAATTTTCTCCTTAAAACGTTGTTTATTAATTTTTCCGTACAACCATTCTGAACTGCTATGCATTTTATAGCGTTAAGTTCATAATTTTCTCGAGAAAGGGGAATTTCTAATAACCTTTGGATCATTGCATGGAACGCGGAGTTTTCCAAAGTTGAACATACCCCTTATTTTTATCTGTAATTTAGTTTTAAAAGGTAAGACGAAATAAATCGTAACTTGCTGTGATATTACTAAATAGTCCTAAAAATATTCCTTATCTTCTTACATTTATTTTTTGATAAGAAATATAAAAAGAAACTGGTAAGAATTTAAATATCCGTGTTTCATGTATAAGTGTTTTTGATTCATACACTTCTTTCTTTACAGGTAAGTTCATTGTTCATTTCAACACCTTTAATGGATCAAGAAAACGTTTGAATGGAGGTGGTTATTTGCGATTCTAACTATTAATACCTCTTTCATTATTATGAAAATAAGTGATATCTCTAACACGGAGAAAAATAGCTAAGCAATTTTTTAATTCACCAATTTTTCATAGTTTTTGAACAATGACTATGACGAATACATTGGCGGATATCTACGCATGCACGAATGAGCCAATATTTCAAATATATCCCGAAAGATAGTAAAGTATCTTATTGTAGTTTTTAGATAAGTACTTTGGTAGTTTCCGATTATATTTATAGATACTTGCGGATATGGTATCCTAGCCAACAAATGTAAAACGAAGTATATTCCTCAGCTGCGGTATCGCTGTGCTAAACATTTTTTTTCGTTTTGATTCTTCGGAGACATTCATAGTTTTACGCGATGAATTGTATTGGCGATAGTTGAGTTTGCTATTTCATTTGATTGCTTATGGAAATAATACATTTCAATTGCAAATTTTCAATTGAAAATAGTGCGCTTATAAATACAATTTTGTAAAATTTAGTTTACCAAAAGAACCTCACTGAATGTTTAAAATTCTCAACTTGTTCAATGGTTTTCAAACATGAATGGAACAGTCTGTACCATTGAGATAGCAATAGGCATATACAAGTAATGCTAGAGGTTTCTATTCACACCTATTCTATTATATTCTAACCTCTTAATGCACCCAGCTGAATCTATTTACCTTTCATTCCTTCCATTTCCTTCTGGAAATTATGATGAGTGTTTGGTTATATTACGAAAGAATTTATTTTGCATGGACTGAGACACATCGCTGTATCTTTGGTAATTAAACTTTCGTCTCATTTAATTCAATTTTCCACAATTTGTAAAATTCGAATGATAGACTAACTGAAATTTCTACTATGACCAAATGAGCAGAAATATTTCTAAATGTTGTATAATTTTACAAATTTGTCACGATATGGAATATATAATTTCATTGTGGGTCTGCAGATTTCATTTTTTGTTAAAACCCCTCTGTTCTAAATATTTAGAGGATTGCGATGTATTTCTATGTAAGAATCCATAAGCCGCCTTCCGGCGTGTGGCAGGGGGTGCAAGCATCTTGACTCTATTTTCCTAATCGATTGCTTTCGAGTATACTTCGCGGAAAAAATGAATCTTAGTAACGATTCGTTTTCTAGCATCTATTTCCCTAATATTTCTGGCAGTATCAAAACATATAACAGGGGGTCGCATTATATCTGTTACACCATCTGAGAACGTAATTTCTCTGAAATTATTTTATAAATTTCTACTTTGAATTTTTCTTCTATCCTCTAATGATTCCCAACCCTTTATCATCTGAGAGACACTCGCTGTTTTCTTGTAGCAATTCTTTACAAATCGTCTTTCGTTGTACTTTTTCTAAATCCCGAATATGACATTTCTCTGCCCATACACTACACTTAAAAGGTGAGGCCTAACTAAAGCTAAGTAAAATTGCTTGCAAACTTTTTCTTCTCTCCTACCGACTATTCTTTGAACGAAGATTCTCAAGTGCTTTTCCACATATCTTTCGGATGTGTGCACTCCATGATTTTTCGTCCTTATTAATATAATTAGTAAATTGTTGAAAAACTGTTAAAACTGTTACGAATTCGAGAGCTTTTTGAAAAAAGAAACGTTTACATGAATCGTAAATGTTAGGATCTTTTGAAAAGGGAATGGGTTAAGAATAAATTAACGTTTATTACCAAGTTAATACCGCAGACTGAGAAATAAGAAGTACTACAGCCATTAATCATTTTAAAAAGCAAATTTCAATTCATAATCGTGTGCATTGCGGATCTCAATGGTTTGAATATTTTATGACTACCGTAAGTGCTCAACCGAAAGAGGAAATTTATGTCAGTATTAATAATAGAAATCACGTAACAGCTATATTTGCAATTTTTCCAATTTTTATTGATATTGAAGCATACAAACAAATTAAACATTTAAGCAAGATTTTAAATTGTTAGAATCAATATAGCATTCGCATAGTTGCAATATTTACCTAAGAATATTTTGGTTTCGAACTTTCCGACTTACAAGTTAGTTTTCTGTTTTTGGTATGTGAATTCTAAAATCCCTATTGAACGCCTTCACTACCCCACCCCTCCAACATTTCATCTCTTCTATTACTTAGTTAAATTGATCACTGATTTTCGTCTAACAAGGCCTTCGACGGGTGACCGCCTGAGGGAATATGGGAATACCCTTTTGGGAAGGGAGATGAGAGGTGAGGTATTTTTTTTTTTGGTAAGTAAGTAATTTATTATTTATCTGTGGACATACAATGTCAGTAACAAAGTCATTCAGGTACATCAGAAAAAGAATTGAACAAAAAATTGCACTTGAAGGTATTGGTTTCCCTTCTCTTGAGCCAATAATTGGCTCATCAGGAGGTGCCCCAAATAACAGACAAACAAGATTACAGATAGAAATATAGAATACTAAATAATTACAGAAATATAACTTACTTCTAAAAACTTTAGGAATACTCAGCCATAAGTTTTACTCAAAACAACACATTATATCTATATACACATCTTATCCAAAGTAGATTATAAAACAGTAATTTAAAAGTTATATTGATTCATCGTGTAGTAGGAAGTTTTTCATACTATTTTTAACGTCTCTTAATGATGTTAAATACAACAGATGTGCTGGCAATTTATTAAAGATATTCGGTACACACTGTTTAACCTATGAGCACCTTAACTATTATAGTTCTTAGGAACATCATAATTTATGGGGGAACATCATAGGTATGGGGGAAGCTGTTTTAGTTTGTAGGAAAACACTTTTCCGCGGGAAAATTCAAAACTTCTATTGTCTCTAGTTCATCCAACCGTCGTTCTTTCTTCTCCTGGTGAAGACGTGCGGGACAAAGCTGCTCTTACGTCCCGATCCAGGGGAGATGAAGGGCGAAAGCAGAGGCGGGGGGGTATTGCATCCGGCGGAGGCAAGCTCGATGTTCCGCGGCCAGATCGCGGCCGCTTTGACCAACGTATCTGGCATCGCAGTCGTGACAGGAGAGGAGGTAGACGCCGCTGGTGGTCGCAGGATCCCTGTGGTACTTCAGATGTCGTCGGAAAACTCAAAAAGTCTTAACTTGGCTCCATTTTCAATATATTTATTTATTTACATTTTGGTGGAAAAAGGATGGATGAAGACAAGGAAGTGAAAACATGAGTCATTGATTACCTTGAAAAGGAGCTGGCGGTGAGTTTCTATCGGATGGATAAAAAACCTCCAGCGCGGTATTAAAAGTGCATCCAGGTAAATGGGAGCTGTGTGTGAAATTAGTACTTATAAACGCAATATATCTATATAAATATTTATTCGAATTAAAATATTTTTTTAATTCAGAGACAATACTTTTGGTACAAGCTTCGTATGATAACACAGGTAACGCACCTGGGAAGTCCAATTATGGGGAATAAGTGATAGGATTTGATCAGAAAAAGATTTGACAGCTTTATTTATGTTAATTACGGCATTATTTGGTTTCGATAACATCCATATCATCTGCCAAATAACAAAACCCCATCAATGGAAGGAGATGATGCATCCAAGTTTCCGTAGCAACCACCAACTTTCCATTCACACTTTCCGGATACCTGAGAATAACAGCATTCGTGTCAGTAATGAAAAGCATGTTGTAAATGCAGTTGATGAATTAGGTGGAAAGCTTAAATTTACATAATGATATACACATAAAATCATAACCAGTTCCTCAATCAAGCGTATCTATAAAATCAAAGGATTCCATTAGAAACGTCGAACCTACATTTAAGAATGTCATATGTTAAAATATATGCACTACCTGCATGTTAAATTGGTGGCGTCTATCCTCGCTTGCAGTACCCAGTCTCTCCCTTTAGTTCGCCACAGTTCGCTGGCGAGAACGACGTCTTCCTCCACCACACGAAGAAAAGGAAGAACTCTGCATCCACATTCAAAAGGATTGTATCCCAATAGAATAGTGGCATGGCTATACTTGTGTTTGTCGCATTTTGTGGTAATGTTCCGGACCAACTGAAAGAAAACGAGTTTGTTTCTAATTTTAAGTGGTAGTTTTCTACAACTATTTATCTAGCTCCCTTTCCGTCTGTGAATTTCATCTCTGCATATTATCACTCAGTGGAATCATACAAAGTAAGTCACACGCCTTTTATAGTGCTAATGATTTGTGATGATAGCAATATGGTCGAAAATTGATAAGTTTGATTTCGAGGTGAATACACATCTTTTTGCGATAATCTTTAAGTCAGATCCGAAAATTAACTCTGTTGATGAATTCCGGTTATTTTTCAAACTTAAGAAAACAAGTTAAATATTCTAATCATAAAGTTAATATTTTGTATACTTCATCAGGCTATCCATATTTCGAGTTATTAATACTGTTCCATCCTCTGAAGGAACTGGCAATCCGTCCTAGATTATCTCAACCGCTAGGGAGGATAATTTTCCAAATGTTGACAAAGGAGAGCCTCATAAGTAGGAAAAAGTAATTCAACTTCCTATTCTCCAATACGAACATTAATGAATCAATCATATAAAAAGTAATTACGGGACATAACATTTTGAATAATATTTAGTTCTACCTTAAAAGATTATTATTTTGTAACAACTCTCTAAAACTTAATGATAATCGGCAAAACGCTCTGTTACTTTCAAATGGTTCAATATGAAATGATGTAAAGATATCCTCCGTTGTGTTAAGTTTGAGGGTAATTATTTTATTGGTTGAAAAACACATCATTTGTAAATTTATCAGTGCATAAAAATTTTATTACTGTATATAATTTGGTATTATACGATGAGATAGTTTTTCTACGGTGGATGAAACATTATCAGTCGCACGACATGTGTGGACATGCCTTAAAATGAAAACGGGATAATACAATTACCATAAATAAGTCAAGCAATTTCACCGTCATAACCACTCACCATTGTATGAGGAATATGAATGCTTCCAATCAAATTGTTCCTTAGGTCCACTGTTAGGTTGTGGCATGGATGATATGGGACATAATCTTCAAATGTGTCCCACATATAATAGGAGAACAGCAATTCTTGATAAGACAGATGTTTAATCTTGTTGTAGCGAAGATCCAGTATCCTCAGCTTATGGTTTTTTAATCGGAAATCTAAAGCAATGTCCGTTATCTCGTTGTGAGCTAGGTACAGCTCCTTTAAGGAAAACACAAAATGCCGTTGAAAAAAGAGAAAACAAAATAAATCTTGGAACAATTGATTGCAGTAACGTTTCGAATTGCTTCGAGTTTTCTTTGAAATGTTCCATAATAATACCTCCACTTTACCTTTCGATATTCTTGCATGTTTTAGTCCTTATTTGTAAGAATTAAATAGATAAATTGCACAGAAATTAAAAATACGCTGTTAAAACGGAGGGAATCGCCATGACGCTGTAGCGAATCCAAACTTCTTTAATATTATTACTAGCAGCTGCCTACTGCTCCGCAGGCAGGTTAGTTCCCTTACGTTTGATGGGTCAGCATCGAAAGGTATTCGAGGCCTTCGTCAAAGATTCCGAAAAAGTAGATAATGTCAGAATCCCCAAAATTTAAAAATTTTTGCACGCCTGTGCGTGCAGGCCGTCCGCCTCCAGTGCACTAAAAATCGTTGCGGGAGATTGAATTTAGACTCAGATTTTGCTAAAAGTGTTACATCCCTTTTTTGAGGACGGACGGACACGATTATGTCTTAATATATATATAGGATTATGATGAGCACGCAAAATATTCTCCGGGTATTTTCAAATGATATAAGTAATTATGGGAAAAATTATCACGTATTAGAGGAATCACAAGAAAACACAAATACCGTTCATAATCAATGGACATTATTTTCTTAAAAATTGACTCAGTATGATCTCGTACCTCATTATCAAATTATGATATTTTTACAAAGGGTTCGTTGAATGAAATAAGTTCGTTTAATTTCTTTCCTAATATGCTCTTGAGGAACCAATGTCAAATATAATTTCAGTACCATGATGGGACCAATTTCAGGTGAAAGTAGACAGAAAGACGGCATTACTTGAGGCACATGAGTTGGATTCGGTATAGAAACGCCATAGGATCCCTTATCTTTATATAGTCTATTATGTTTCGCAGTTACGCATGTATGGAAACCCACTTAATTCTAAATGGGCCATTATGAATTGTAATGTTCCCTAGTCCTATACACTGTTACTTTGACAGCAGGACATATGAGCACATCAATCAAGGGTGACCAACTGCGAAGGTAGGACAGCCTGCTTTCTCCTGTAATAGTTCCCATCATGCTACTTTTCATCCCAAAAAGAAACATCCTGTCATGGGAAGCTACGCCATGATGATCTAAAATAGCAATGAGCGGAGGGGAAAGCAAGGTAGCAGCTCTAAAACCCTGAAACCAAATGAAGCCCAACTTCAAGTTCGATATATGATTAAATCACCTCCGTACGTACATCATAGTCTACCCCCTATATACATTTTAGTATCTGGTTTGATGCCATAGGAGGTCTGTCTTTTTACGAGAAATGTTTGTAAAGTTCACCGTAACTCCTTATAGGATTTATTTTTATGGAAAAATTAATTACAGAGCATAGACAATGATGCTAAAGGAGAAGCAACGGAATTATTTATTTCATTCGTTTCTTGTCATCGAACTCGGCCGATTTTACTAAAGCATGGTAGTTGTTATGCGATGCTAATTCCAGCCAATTAAAAAGGAAAGGGATTAAACTTAAGTAATTTAGTAATATATGTGTTCGAACCATTCTTTTCTGAAATACGTAATTGTAAACCATAGACAAGCTTAAAATTAATTTGTCAAGTTATATGTACTCGAGTTTTTAGGAAATCCTTTTAACTGACCGTTTATTTCCGTAGCATTCTCGACCATGAACGATGCTCCATTTACGGAAACATTTGTATTACATATTCAATAATTCAAAAGAAGTATTTTCCGAAGGAATAATTATAACGTACTTTAGAAACTTGTCTATAACTAGTGCAATGAGTACTAGTATTAGTACTAGTAAATGAGAATTTTGTTCCATTGGACCGAAGGGAAACGTATCTCTTATTTAACTAAAAACAGAAAATAGTCAGAACTACTCACCTCCAAATCCTGCAGATGCACAAAGGGGGATATTTTTCCTGTCATTCTCAGGTATTCATCGTAGAACCAAGGCCAGTTTTTGGAGTCGATTCGATTGTGAGAAAGGTCCAATACCAATACGTGCCCCAATGATTGTTTGGAAATCAATTTCGATATGTTGCAATTTCTAATGGACACTTTTCGACAGCCCATGTGGTTACCTAGCAAGCTGAGCTCTACATTTTCCATCGGATTTCCAGAGATATCCAAGAATTCTAGCTTCAGACCGTAGAAGAGTGTTGTGTTGTAGAATCCTCCTTTTAATTGATTCTGGAAATAATCATTCTCCGAATAAAGGTAATCTTCCTTCTGAGGATCAATGTACTCTGGCAGAGATTTCAACCGGTTGAATGACAAATCTAGAGAAGATAAGCTTTTCAGATGCATTGAGAAAACCTGTCTCGGAAGCTCTTCAATTCTATTGCCGGATAAGTTCAGGAAATTCAAGTTCGCGCACGACTCGAAAACTCTCAGGTCAAGATTCTTGATGAGATTGTTGGATAAATCGAGGTATTCTAGCGAAGACATATTCAGCCAAGATATATCGGTGAAGAAATTGCTTCCAGCGTGGATATGAGTTAAAAATTCGAAATTTTGAAAAGTTAGGAAGAATTTACCTTTCAGCATGTTATTTCCTAGGTAAAATTTTTTTAATTTACTCATTGGCTGTATAGCAACCGTATCAATCTGGGATATTTTGTTGTTAGAGATGTCGAAGTAGGTGATTTCTGGCATGCTAGAGAAAGGATCTCGCGGAATTCGTGTTAATTTATTGTAGGATAGATCAAAATGTTCCAAATAGGAGAAATTATGTCCGACAATATGATCAATCTTTGATATGTCGTTGTGGGAAACATCGATCCGAGTCAAATCAATTTTGAGATCTAACAAACTATCCGGGATTGAAGTTAGCAAGTTACCTCGAAGTAAAACTCCCTGCAAATACTCATTTACTTCAAAAAATCCGTCTGGTAAGTAGGTGAGTTGGTTATAACTCAAATCTATACTTAAAATTTTGGGAAAACTGCGAAAGAAGTCTTTATGAATCGATTTAATGGAGGAATTCCTTATTTCAATGTTATAAACTTTTTCACCGTGTATAAAATTGTTCACGAAATTGATTTCACAACCGTTGTCGTTCAATTTAAAAGACTGTAACCTGTTCATTTGTATTACTCTATTTGGTAAACTGGATATGCGGTTCCCAGACAAGTCAATATCAATAGAAGTATTAAACTTTGAAAGACAATCGGGATCAATGTCAAGATGGGGATTTCTAGTTATGAGGAAATCTTCAGCGTCAATCTGTCGTAAGCATGAGTCACCGATGACCCCCTCAATGGATGTTTGAGATATTCTAAGGTATACCAGTTTTTGAAGTAGTTTAAAACTCTTCGGTAAGCTTTTCCATCCGATATCCTCAATTGACAAATATGTTATGTTATATATAGGCACAAAGAAGTCTTCATTTATTTCTTTGGAAGGAGAGTTGAATATGATAAGTTTTCTTAAATTATGCAATCCGGTGAAATCTAACTTTCCGAAGGATAGTTTTTTATTTGCGAAGAATTGGACGGATGTTAATGCTGGAAGATTTGAAAAGAACCCGTTCTCTAGTCGTTCAATCATTGTGATTTCTATGAGTATTTCCGAGAGCTTAAGTACTGTCGACTTAAATAAGTCCTTCGGTAAGTTCCTTAGGAAGACGCATGATATCCTTAAGCTATCCAATTTACTTAGATTTCGGAATTGATGGGGAGCCAGAATAAAGTCTTTTCTCTCGGTGCATTCAAGGCGCAATTGCTCTATTTCGGCGGGGTACTGGAAGTCTAGGATGGAATCAAGCGGACAATCATCAAGTCTGAGTTTAATGGGAGATCTTGCAACTTCTTCGGATAAATGGATTATGTGGGCTCTTATGTCTTCTCTTCCAACGGTTTTGTTGCAGTTGATAATTAATTCCTGCCATTTGTTATCGTAAATTGCATTTAAAAGTGCATCACATTGGTAGAAGAACCCGTCAGTCGTAGTCTTACATAAACATGACGTTCTCATCTTGCATTCCTTTTTCCATAATGTTTCCTCAAAATCTTTAATATATTTTTCGTAATACCACCTCATATCGTCCTGTCTGTTTTCTGATTCATCCCCTGATGCGAAGAGTAATAGATTGATGGAAATCAGCATCCTGAACTTGAAATCCATTCTGCAAAGAAAAAAAGAGGATAAGGAATGAGGAAAATGAATTTAGGATAAAAGAGGGATTTGAGAAGAATTAACGTATGGAACTCATGAATTTGAACACTTACAGAAAATGGGTGAAAAGTAAAGAAGTACGTAATATGATGAATGTTAGCGGCAATAGAGGAGAATAAAGCAATGAAAATATTAAGAACAAAATGGCGTATGCTTTGAATGGAATGGATGACATTAGGAAGTTATGATACTCAGAGGGAACGAGTGTGGTGGGAAATTTCAAGAGGGATGCAATGGAGAAAGTAAGCCTTTCGCTTTTAATTAAGTACGTTGGAGCCAGGAGTAGGAGGGAATGAATGTGGCTTCTCAGGGTATCCAATTATTTCCCTACCTGCATTCCGCCGATTATATTCATGAGCAAAACACCAACTGTTTTTTTTCCGTTGACTAAACTTATATTTTCTTGATATTGCACAAGTAGTAAATGCGTACCCGTATCTCATCATCTATCGAGTTTTTGAACAACCGGTTTCCTTTATCCTCGTTCATGGAAATGGCTCCTTAGATTCCGAAGAATTAAACTCACTTAGTAGTAAAATAATACCATTTCTGTCATCGTGGGCAAGTATGATTTTATCTACTTTAATTACAATAATTAAATATCATATTAATATACTATTGATGTATTATTGGAATTTAGTACATATTAAGTTTTCTATCTTCTAAATTATAAATATTCTAATGCATTGTGGAATAAAGAGTTCAAATCAATGTGTAATATCGTATACTTAAGACAGAAAAGTTTAAGTTTCAGCGACGTAAACTAAGTACCACTGAGGTTTTATATTAGAAGATTTCTTTCATAGGATTGATGCATAACATAAATGTACTCTTACGTTCCAATCTGTGATTTTAGGTTTTCGGGCGCTATACAAAAGAGCGTCGCACATAAAAGACTGCGGAAAACACGCAGATTCTCAGAACTCAAGGGCACGATTCTCGAAACCCGCGCGCAGAAGTGAAATACCGAATTGCTCGATGAGCCCCGACAAGGAGTTGATGATCTTTCTCGGAAATAAATACGATTTAAATGGAAATTCAAGCAATTTGCCAAGATTTGAGCAAGCGTTGACCAGTTGAACAAATTGAATATATATCTTATGGTAGTCAGTCCTTCGTCCATATTAAACATTTGAAATAGATCTCTCGAATCTTATATTAGTATAGAGTAGGTTAGCTGTTGAAATATGACTATATTCTTAACATTCTCACCTTTATGAAGATGGCCTTTTTCTCTGAGGGAGCGATGTACTGCGAACAACAGGAACGAGGCAGAGAAACACTGATCGCTAACTCAGCGGAGTCACAACTGTGGATTCATCCAAAAGTTATTTGGAACTTATAGTAAATTGGTAACATCCTTTACACAGCATCCGGTTGATAAACTCATAATTTAATTACTTAGGGAAAGGAATTGTTCCATTAAGTTTCCGGATGTAAAAGCCACCATCGGTATTTTCTTTCCTCAACCGTCTTGCAGCTTCTTGTCTCCAAATCTGGAACATGTTCTATAAAATCTATTTATGGCAGTTCATTATTGATATATAGTAATGAGGATTTTATTACTTGTTGTGCTACTAGAGTAAAAACATATATGATAATTCAGCGCAATACGAAATGCAAGTGATGCATTCCTTCTGATTTAACACACAGTGTTTTTTTTTAATCCGCATATTAGTTTTCTTCTTTGTAATTTCGCGAGTTATCTATTTCCATTCATTTCTCATACGACGAAGAGTTAGATGTGAGAAGAGACCTCCTAGTTTCGCCCCAATAAAGTCATTTTTTAGTATCTGAGAAAAAGAAATCTCCTTGATATTTCTCATGGAGAATGGGTTAATTATTCTCTGAAATGTAATGTCTTCAGGCTAAAATGGGATGATGCTATAGTTAATAAGAGTAAGAAATGTATGTCAAGTCAATTACTTTCAGTTGTAGACCATACTTCTTTTGGAAAATTAAATAACAAAGAATAGTCGTAAGATATAGAGACAGGTACGAAAAGAAAGACATGTTAACAAAAAATCTTAATCATGTCACTGCCTCAAGATTCGAAATTTCTAGAATTTTGATAATAAAAGTGAATTGTTTTTTAATCTTTCGGTTTTGAAAAACTGCTCCCCCTGACGACGAATTCGGTTGTTGAATCCGAGCTCATAAGCCGAGTTTTGTAATAGAGTCCATTCCTACCACATATGACAGAAATTAAAGAATTATTTTACACCAATTGTTTGACAATACTCTTGGCTAATACATATCCTAATTGCAGTTTACTAAACCATAAATTGAGTGAGTGGCAATCGGTGAAAGTTGGATCACCGAATTTTCACCACCAAAATCGGGTACTTCTTCTCTGAAATAAAGTACAGTATAAGTACAGAAACTGAAGGTACAACATTAATTTTTATATCAATGAGCGAATCTTCTATCATGTGAATTTTACTCTTATTGAAATCGGTGTGCTCTACTTGAAGCAATAACTTCCCAAACGCGATCGATTCGACTGATTTCGAGGCACTCGGTGTCCAGCGAAATTTCGTGTACTATTTTAATGTCGCTAAGTTTGCGATCAGTAACACGACCTTTATGTTTATGTTTAAAAATTTATTCAGAAAAGGTTTCCTTTATGTCAAAAATTCATTTATCTTAGAGTTATCGTATATTTAATTGCTCAAATGTTTTCCAAGTATTTGCTATAATTCTTCTTTAATTTTCAAAATAAGGATCCGTCACTTTTACCTATATTATAGGCATTTTTTAGCAATGATAATTAAATTCAAGTATTATAAAGGATAAGTATTAGTTTTATTACAAGGCAAGATAATTACGCGACAAATATCGTCATATTGTTTTGCTTTGGCCTTGAAATTGAAGAATTAAATATTTCGAAATATCAAAGATCTGCCGTTTAAAATATTATAAATATCAGAAATCGTATTACCAATAGTTTAGAATGGCTTGGAAGATTTTCAAAAGTTCTGAAGCGATGTTTTTTAGGTGATGATGTCCCAAAATCCTTCTCTGGATATCAACCATGTCATGGTGGAAGGCCTTACGTGTTTCCATGATCTTATGAGCTGGAATAGCTCATAAGTGGTTCCTGGTGTGGTTACTCATGCCAGAAAGGTCAATAGGTAAAGGCAAGACGAAATATTATGCACACAGCATCTGTACTTCAGTGAGGCGGCCATATGGGTGATGGTGTCACGTTATATACTGTGTTGAGGAAGGAAAGCGGAGACCACCTCGACTATTTAACCCTTGATATTATGTGCTATTCTAATATTATTGGTACTGGAGGAAACGGTACTCAGCGCTCTAAGGTGTGACCCGGCAGTGATAAGACCATATCGGTCGTCATTCAATGAAACACGTACACAAGGAACGAAAAGAGCGATGATATACTGGGTGGGGTGGGGCCATGGGATGTTGGAACAATAATGGGACAAAAAAAGGGAAGTAGGAAATCTTAAAGTTCGAAATGAAAAGATCGAACATAAATATATGTTAGTCCTATACGATATTCGGTGGAGAGATGGGGGAAATATCTGGAGCGATGATGTTACTGTTATTTTCAGTAGGTATTGTACTAGCCAGAGTGGACTACCTCATTGTGGATGGGAATCATTAGAAGATAGGAGAAAAAATTTATTAAATAAGTTCAGAGAAAATACGTTCTCAGATGATGTCACCGATATAATGCGAACCCCCTGTTATATGGGCCGTTCTGATACTGCCAGAAAGATTAGGGAAATAAATGCTTGAACGAATCGTTTCAAAAATTCATTTTTTCCGTAAAGTATACGTGAAAGCAACCGTTTAGGAAAATAGAGTCAAGGTGCTTGCACCCCCTGCCACACGCGGAAAGGCGGCTTGCAGGGCTCTTGCATAGACATAGAAAGTAGAAACATGCTCACTACCCAAAAAGGCCCTTCTTTTGCAAACAGTAATGAAATAACCGCTGGTAATCGTAAGAAACTGGAATATAGATTGAGCACACCCAGAGTCATACGGAGATCATGACGCGTTAACCTACCACGTATAGCCTTTGTTTTAGGGAATCAAAGTATTTATTTTGCATATTTGGTCAATTTGCATGGTTGAAATAAATACTCATATCTTGCAGTAAAACTGAATTTTGATACTTTTAGACCCATATTGGAAAAAATTGTAATTGGCGGCAGGAAGGGCATCCGGCCGTAAAAGTTTCCAGTCCATCGCCAAAAACAAGCTCATTCTCATAATCACCCAAACCATTCGCCATCAGCCGACACCATAAAATATGGGACAAAGGCGTAGAGGGGAAGGAAATTGTAATTGATGGAAACACAATTGAAAGAAATACGAATTTGCGTCATTCAATTCCATAATTTTTTAAGTAAGGGAAAGCCATATCTCATCAGATTTACAATTTCACTTCTATTAGAAGTAGTGAAGTGAAATTAATTCCACCAAGAAAATAATTATGAATATCTTTAATCATCATCTTCATACTAATAACAAAAAGGACGCAAATCAACAATTTGTTGCTTAGGATGCGTCAATAAGAGTTGAAACTTATCATCGCTTAAGAAAAGACTATCTTTTAATATCCCCATCAGATTTGGCCACTGGACTCTATCGAAAGCCTTTTCAAAATCTACAAAACTTCCTGATGGTATCCTAGAGATCTTTCCAAATATCAAAGTAAATTTTTATTTATTTTAGCAATACTGGATAAAATCTGCAAAAAACAAGGCAAATTGTCGAGAATTTTCTGTTTTTTCGAACTTTTTCGCTTATACAACGATAAACCTTTGTCAAAATATGAATCCTTTTGAACATCCTTAATATATTTCCTGGCATAGGACAAAAATGTTAATTCCTCTAGTAATTTACGAAGAAATTCCGAAACTAGAAAATGTTTGGTTCTTTTGACCCCCTGTTGCTTAGAATACGAGCAAATGTAGTCGAATTTGTACTCTTTTCGAATATCTAAACGAGATTTTTCCAAAATAAGAACAATAACTTCCCTCTTATGTAGCAATTTACGAAGATATCCGCGAAAACCGGGCATTTATGCGAAAATCTTCAAATGTTTGGCTCGTTTTTGCTTAAAATTAAATTTACTTTAGTCTAATTTGTACTCGTGTTTTTGGAAATTTGTCTCAAATTAAATTTATTACGTATTTCTTTCCATTTTCGGATCTGAAAAATCTACTTTTTTCATTTACTTATTCTTATTAACGTTGATTTAATACTCCAAAATGGAGATTAAATCCATCTTCATGCATTATCTTTAATGCCTTAGTAGACCTTTTTATGTAAAATTAAATCGCTCCACGACCTTTAAATGTCGTGAACAATATCTGGATCATTAAATCGATATCCCGATTCCTAATCACCAATAATCGTCACTGGAAAGTAAAATTGACTGAAATACTCACGTAACATCCTGATTGTACTTGTTCCGATTTTAATTATTAAAGAATACGTTATTAAATTAAGAAGAATTAATTATTATAGAATATAATTTTTTATTAAGAATTAAATATTGAAGCATTAATTCAATAGCAGCAATTCAATAAATTACCCCGTCAAAAATAAGTTAATTACAATTTAATTCATTTAGTTACAAAAATTTTAATAATCGCTATTCGATACCAAAAATATCCCGTGTTTTTGAAATAGAAAACCATTAATCATTTGAAATCATATTACCCAAGCCAAATTTTGAACCTGTATCGCTGAATTTTAGCTTCCAAAGTTAACTGATGGCTTCATTGCCACAAAATGTCGGCTCTCCTTCTCCATACGTTTCCTTATGTCTTTCCCATTTATAATCGTACGAGAGTTCAAAAATCACCTTCGTCGCTAGGGAATTGTTTATTCCCACGAAATCACACGAATATTTCGTCTTTTTTGTCCGAATTCTCTCCATTTCGACTCGAATACGATATTCCATGACCGAAATAAGAATTTTTATTCAATTTCATTTCTTTTGGTGTTCGTCTCGATTTCGTACGAAAATTATTTCTGATTTAATTCCGCGAAAGAAAAAATTATCGGCAATCGATCAAAATGACATTTACGTGCATTTCGTATGAGAGACACGATTCAGGTCGAACCAAGGAATTGTTTAGCGAAAACTAAGCGGTGTCAACATTTATTAATCAGTCTAAACTGAGCGGTCTCAACATCCCCCTTTAGCGAAGGATATTTTATAAAAGGCTCACGGAACACTAACAAAGATTTGTTAAAGAAATAAAATTACGACGACAAAGATAAATACTGCGGAGAGAATTTGTTAAATTTTTCTGAAATTGGATATCTGCGATCCATTTTGGGGTCACAACTGAAAACATATTTATAGAATGTTAAAGAAGGACGAAATTCGATCGAATGCACATTAGAGTGTATTACGAAAAAACTTTTTTTTGCGAAATTCAAAATTTCAAGTATGATAATATCTGCGATAAATGGTGCTATTCTAATGTATTCCATCAGTTTTCCTCAAAGTGTAGTAATTTGGTCTGAAATTGTTTCTTGCTAAGAATCGAGGAGATAAAGTATTCCGGGTAGCGAAAATCAAGATGTGGTTTGTGGCAACGCTGAACGGAAATGAGGTTCTTGATAACCGCTAGCCTTCCGTTTATCGCAGCCTCCCTTCCTCACACTGGCAACCAAAGGGTGACCTCCAAGAATCCCAGAAAAGGGTGAATGACTGACGAATGCGATTAACTTTCTCTGATTATTTTAAAAGTCAATAAAAAACGTCGTCCATCTTGATTATCTATCATATCGTTTGAGGGCGTGAGAGGCGCTTTTTTGGAAGTGGTCCCCTGGTCCTTGGTTCAACTTAAAGCCTTTCGCTTTGCAAAATGGATTTGCAAGCGTCGTATTGGACGAAGAGTCTCTTCGGTGGCCAATAAAACTGGGTTATAAGGTCGGAAGTTCCGTTTCGAAACAGGAAGGAAGCGGTTGATTGATTTATTACATTTCATTTGTTAGTTTAGCTTCCGTCGAATTAGTCGCCATTTCGAACTAAAGATGTTAAACCATGGTATATTTTTACGCGACAAAGACAGGCATTATTTGAGCCTTCTTTGTCAAGCGTGCTAATGCTCTGGAAATATGCCGAAACGTATTTCCAATTTGGTGAAAATTCTATTTAAATGCGTAAATTTTCATCTCCTACAGGCGCTAAGAGAGACTGAAATCGTCATGATTAAACAATTTTCTTATTATTTTATTTTTTTGATGTGTGATATCGATTCCGTGATAAAGGATTATCCATGGAATATTTTCTGTTTGCGTATTAAAGGAAATATATAAACGGAGTGTCCTAGTTAATTGACAGATATTTTGATATTTTTGCGGCTTTTCAGGTTATTAGTAAAATGAATTTTACAGTTAAGTTCTTTCCACAATCGACGTTCAACTAAGGCACACATTCCGTTACGTAACTTAATTTATATAGTGACGACATATGACGTAATATACTACGTGCATAATGTGATGAATGTTATTAGCAAGAATTCAATAAACAATTTTTGAAAATGAAATATCTTAGAAGGAAAAACAACTCCAATTTTCCACTTAAAGAAAAATAAATGCATAATTCGCAGGTATTTATCGATGTCAATAGTATATGAAAGTATTGTCCAAAATGTTCCACTATTTGATAGGCATTAAGAAGCGGATACTATGAAGCTTATGAAACTTCTTTCCCAAAAGGAAATGTGATAAGCACTCCTTTTTTAAGGATGCTTAAGAGGTTATAAATCAAATATAAATTCTTAGAAATACTCTGCTCTCGCTCTCAATAGCCAGACGCTTGTGCAAAGTGCAAAGATTTTTTACATCGATAATAGAATATTATATCTGAAACAAGTCTTTAATAACAAAATTTTTTCAAATTGCACAATACTAAAACACATGTGTATGTCTATTTCTATTTGTTTTTAAATGATTTTCCACCAACTTTCGCGGAATATTATTAATTACTAGCGGAAGGGCCCGTTGAAATTCACCGGGGGCAATGCGTTTGATAGGAGAGACTTCTTCTTTCTTTTGAATTCTAGTGGAGTTCCTGAGTTCCGAAAGCTTTGAATTGGAAGTGCTTTCCTCTTTCTATTAGTCAAAGCGAATTGTTGGAATTTTGAATACCGCAGTGAAAGCGTCTTAGTTAAGATACATTCCCTGATACGAATACATAATATATCTACGATTCTTTTCAATGTATCTGTATCAATAGGTCGGTAGTCTCTTATTGATTCGTTGTTCTTGATTCAAAGGATTATGAAATAAATCTCAATAAATTGATTCACGGAATGAAGAATGTCAAATGAGTATTCGTGGTAATATATTTTTATAGCAAGGGGCAATGCGAATATCAGCGTTGTGAATATTTATTATGTAGAATTAAGATAGGCGTTCCTATTTTTCCACCGTATGCCTGATGATAACGATTATTCGTTGGTACCTGGCGGCGCTTCGTCATTAAAGGAAAAATATTTGTGAAAAAAGCGCAAAGTCTCTCTTTATTCAACATTGAATGTTCCGTAAAATTTTGAAAAGTATGTGAATATAAATCAAAATTTTAGAATTGAGAATACTCCATGGGCAATCGATCAAATTCAACATTTTGGATTCAACCCAATTTAAAAATCGATATTTTGCTGTTCGCTTTAATCTTTCATCGCCACTTTCACTTCCGAATGAGTAAATTCTCATTCTCTCTGATGTTTAGGTTTGTTTCAATCACTTCTTACCGCTACAACTTACGGAATGTACGGCGGAGTTATCTCAGCACAAATGCACCGAAAATTGTTTACATCTCGGCTTTAAGTACATACAAGTCCTTGTGAACGTTCCGAACCATTTCAGAAACACGAGGTTCATTCGGATAGAAGGTTATCATCGAGGGGTCCACGTGTATGAGACGAAACAGCCTCAATCCGAGAGTAAATGCGCTTTCGGAGTTAAAACCGCAGATAAAAGACCGTGGCGGACGTAAAGGATTCGCCTCACGACCGTCGTTTGTTTTGCAGAATTTTCGCGTCGGCATGGCTTTCTACTTTTTTCATCTCCGCAGCTATTCTTTCTCCGAAGGAGGTGAAGCAGTCGCAAATCTTCCCCACCTTCTCCCTCACGTCACCGTTGCGATATCCGTTTTGCTTTGGATTGAAAATGGCTCCATCTCGCTTTTTCGCAAACACTTTTCCACTCGGGATTCAGGTCTCGCGTCTTTTGGGGGCGCAGTCATAGGAAGCGTTTTTATTCTCACTCTTAGGATTTACATCGGGGAGAGAAGCCTGGGGATATTTTCAGTTCCGCCCGTTTCTTTAATTTTCTCCTTAAAACGTTGTTTATTAATTTTTCCGTACAACCATTCTGAACTGCTATGCATTTTATAGCGTTAAGTTCATAATTTTCTCGAGAAAGGGGAATTTCTAATAACCTTTGGATCATTGCATGGAACGCGGAGTTTTCCAAAGTTGAACATACCCCTTATTTTTATCTGTAATTTAGTTTTAAAAGGTAAGACGAAATAAATCGTAACTTGCTGTGATATTACTAAATAGTCCTCAGAAATATTCCTTATCTTCTTACATTTCTTATTTGATAAGAAATATAAAAAGAAACTGGTAAGAATTTAAATGTCCGTGTTTCATGTATAAGTGTTTTTGATTCATACACTTCTTTCTTTACAGGTAAGTTCATTGTTCATTTCAACACCTTTAATGGATTAAGAAAACGTTTGAATGGAGGTGGTTATTAGCGATTCTAATTATTAATAACTCTTTCATTATTATGAAAATAAGTGATATCTCTAACACGGAGAAAAATAGCTAAGCAATTTTTTAATTCACCAATTTTTCATAGTTTTTGAACAATGACTATGACGAATACATTGGCGGATATCTACGCATGCACGAATGAGCCAATATTTCAAATATATCCCGAAAGATAGTAAAGTATCTTATTGTAGTTTTTAGATAAGTACTTTGGTAGTTTCCGATTATATTTATAGATACTTGCGGATATGGTATCCTAGCCAACAAATGTAAAACGAAGTATATTCCTCAGCTGCGGTATCGCTGTGCTAAACATTTTTTTTCGTTTTGATTCTTCGGAGACATTCATAGTTTTACGCGATGAATTGTATTGGCGATAGTTGAGTTTGCTATTTCATTTGATTGCTTATGGAAATAATACATTTCAATTGCAAATTTTCAATTGAAAATAGTGCGCTTATAAATACAAATCTGTAAAATTTAGTTTACCAAAAGAACCTCACTTAATGTTTAAAATTCTCAACTTGTTCAATGGTTTTCAAACATGAATAGAACAGTCTGTACCATTGAGATAGCAATAGGCATATACAAGTAATGTTAGAGGTTTCTATTCACACCTATTCCATTATATTCTAACTTCTTAATGCACCCAGCTGAATCTATTTACCTTTCATTCCTTCCATTTCCTTCTGGAAATTATGATGAGTGTTTGGTTATATTGAGAAAGAATTTCTTTTGCTGACACATCGCTGTATCTTTAGTAATTAAACTTTCGTCTCATTTAATTCAATTTTCCACAATTTGTAAAATTCGAATGATAGACTAACTGAAATTTCTACTATGACCAAATGAGCAGAAATATTTCTAAATGTTGTATAATTTTACAAATTTGTCACGATATGGAATATATAATTTCATTGTGGGTCTGCAGATTTCGTTTTTTTTTGTTAAAACCCCTCTGTTCTAAATATTTAGAGGATTGCGATGTATTTCTATGTAAGAATCCATAAGCCGCCTTCCGGCGTGTGGCAGGGGGTGCAAGCACCTTGACTCTATTTTCCTAATCGATTGCTTTCGAGTATACTTCGCGGAAAAAATGAATCTTAGTAACGATTCGTTTTCTAGCATCTATTTCCCTAATATTTCTGGCAGTATCAAAACATATAACAGGGGGTCGCATTATATCTGTTACACCATCTGAGAACGTAATTTCTCTGAAATTATTTAATAAATTTCTACTTTGAATTTTTCTTCTATCCTCTAATGATTCCCAACCCTTTATCATCTGAGAGACACTCGCTGTTTTCTTGTAGCAATTCTTTACAAATCGTCTTTCGTTGTACTTTTTCTAAATCCCGAATATGACATTTCTCTGCCCATACACTACACTTAAAAGGTGAGGCCTAACTAAAGCTAAGTAACATTGCTTGCAAACTTTTTCTTCGCTCCTACCGACTATTCTTTGAACGAAGTTTATCAAGTGCTTTTCCACATATCTTTCGGATGTGTGCACTCCATGATTTTTCGTCCTTATAAATATAATTAGTAAATTGTTGAAAAACTGTTAAAACTGTTACGAATTCGAGAGCTTTTTGAAAAAAGAAACGTTTAAATGAATCGTAAATGTTAGGATCTTTTGAAAAGGGAATGGGTTAAGAATAAATTAACGTTTATTACCAAGTTAATACCGCAGACTGAGAAATAAGAAGTACTGCAGCCATTAATCATTTTAAAAAGCAAATTTCAATTCATAATCGTGTGCATTGCGGATCTCAATGGTTTGAATATTTTATGACTACCGTAAGTGCTCAACCGAAAGAGGAAATGTATGTCAGTATTAATAATAGAAATCACGTAACAGCTATATTTGCAATTTTTCCAATTTTTATTGATCTTGAAGCATTCAAACAAATTAAACATTTAAGCAAGATTTTAAATTGTTAGAATCAATATAGCATTCGCATAGTTGCAATATTTACCTAAGAATATTTTGGTTTCGAACTTTCCGACTTACAAGTTAGTTTTCTGTTTTTGGTACGTGAATTCTAAAATCCCTATTGAACGCCTTCACTACCCCACCCCTCCAACATTTCATCTCTTCTATTACTTAGTTAAATTGATCACTGATTTTCGTCTAACAAGGCCTTCGACGGGTGACCGCCTGAGGGAATATGGGAATACCCTTTTGGGAAGGGAGATGAGAGGTGAGGTATTTTTTTTTTAGGTAAGTAAGTAATTTATTATTTATCTGTGGACATACAATGTCAGTAACAAAGTCATTCAGGTACATCAGAAAAATAATTGAACAAAAAATTGCACTTGAAGGTATTGGTTTCCCTTCTCCTGAGCCAATAATTGGCTCATCAGGAGGTGCACAAAATAACAGACAAACAAGATTACAGATAGAAATATAGAATACTAAATAATTACAGAAATATAACTTACTTCTAAAAACTTTAGGAATACTCAGCCATAAGTTTTACTCAAAACAACACATTATATCTATATACACATCTTATCCAAAGTAGATTTTAAAACAGTAACTTATAAGTTATATTGATTCATTGTGTAGTAGGAAGTTTTTCATACTATTTTTAACGTCTCTTAATGATGTTAAATACAACAGATGTGCTGGCAATTTATTAAAGATATTCGGTACACACTGTTTAACCTATGAGCACCTTAATTATTATAGTTCTTAGGAACATCATAATTTATGGGGGAACATCATAGGTATGGGGGAAGCTGTTTTAGTTTGTAGGAAAACACTTTTCCGCGGGAAAATTCAAAACTTCTATTGTCTCTAGTTCATCCAACCGTCGTCCTTTCTTCTCCTGGTGAAGACGTGCGGGGACAAAGCTGCTCTTACGTCCCGATCCAGGGGAGATGAAGGGCGAAAGCAGAGGCGGGGGGGTATTGCATCCGGCGGAGGCAAGCTCGATGTTCCGCGGCCAGATCGCGGCCGCTTTGACCAACGTATCTGGCATCGCAGTCGCGACAGGAGAGGAGGTAGACGCCGCTGGTGGTCGCAGGATCCCTGTGGTACTTCAGATGTCGTCGGAAAACTCAAAAAGTCTTAACTTGGCTCCATTTTCAATATATTTATTTATTTACATTTTGGTGGAAAAAGGATGGATGAAGACAAGGAAGTGAAAACATGAGTCATTGATTACCTTGAAAAGGAGTTGGCGGTGAGTTTCTATCGGATGGATAGTAAACATCCAGCGCGGTATTAAAAGTGCATCCAGGTAAATGGGAGCTTTGTTGGAAATTAGTACTTATAGACGCAATAAATCTATATAAATATTTATTCGAATTTAAATATTTTTTTAATTCAGAGACAATACTTTTGGTACAAGCTTCGTAAGATAACACAGGTAACGCACCTGGGAAGTGCAATTATGGGGGATAAGTGATAGGATTTGATCAGAAAAAGATTTGACAGCTTTATTTATGTTAATTACGGCATTATTTGGTTTCGATAACATCCATATCATCTGCCAAATAACAAAACCCCATCAATGGAAGGAGATGATGCATCCAAGTTTCCGTAGCAACCACCAACTTTCCATTCACACTTTCCGGATACCTGAGAATAACAGCATTCGTGTCAGTAATGAAAAGCATGTTGTAAATGCAGTTGATGAATTAGATAAGGGGGCTTAAATTTACATAATGATATACACATAAAATCATAACCAGTTCCTCAATCAAGCGTATCTATAAAATCAAAGGATTCCATTAGAAACGTCGAACCTACATTTAAGAATGTCATATGTTAAAATATATCCACTACCTGCATGTTAAATTGGTGGCGTCTATCCTCGCTTGCAGTACCCAGTCTAACCTTTTAGTTCGCCACAGTTCGCTCAAGAGAACAACATCCTCCTCCACCATACGAAGAAAAGGAAGAACTCTGCATCCACATTCAAAAGGATTGTATCCCAATAGAATAGTGGCATGGCTATACTTGTGTTTGTCGCATTTTGTGGTAATGTTCCGGACCAACTGAAAGAAAACGAGTTTGTTTCTAATTTTAAGTGGTAGTTTTCTACAACTATTTATTGGGCTCCCTTTCCGTCTGTGAATTTCATCTCTGCATATTATCACTCAGTGGAATCATATAAAGTAAGTCACACGCCTTTTATAGTGCTAATGATTTGTGATGATAGCAATATGGTCGAAAATTGATAAGTTTGATTTCGAGGTGAATACACATCTTTTTGTCATAATCTTTAAGTCAGATCCGAATATTAACCCAGTTGATGAATTCCGGTTATTTTTCAAACTTAAGAAAGCAAGTTAAATATTCTAATCATAAAGTTAATATTTTGTATACTTCATCAGGCTATCCATATTTCGAATTATTAATACTGTTCCATCTTCTGCAAGAACTGGCAATCCGTCCTAGATTATCTCAAGCGCTAGGGAGGATAATTTTCCAAATGTTGACAAAGGGGAGCCTCATAAGTAGGAATAAGTAATTCAACTTCCTATTCTACAATACGAACATTAATGAATTAATCATATAAAAAGTAATTACGGGACATAAAATTTTGAATAATATTTAGTTCTACCCTAAAAGATTATTATTTTGTAACAACTCTCTAAAACTTAATGATAATCGGCAAAACGCTCTGTTACTTTCTAATGGTTCAATATGAAATTATGTAAAGATATCCTCCGTTGTGTTAAGTTTGAGGGTAATTATTTTATTGGTTGAAAAACACATCATTTGTAAATTTATCAGTGCATAAAAATTTTATTACTGTATATAATTTGGTATTATACGATGAGATAGTTTTTCTACGGTGGATGAAACATTATCAGTCGCACGACATGTGTGGACATGCCTTAAAATGAAAACGGGATAATACAATTACCATAAATAAGTCAAGCAATTTCACCGTCATAACCACTCACCATCGTATGAGGAATATCAATACTTCCAATCAAATTGTTCCTTAGGTCCACTGTTAGGTTGTGGCATGGATGATATGGGACATAATCTTCAAATTCGTCCCACATATAATAGGAGAACAGCAATTCTTGATAAGACAGATGTTTAATCTTGTTGTAGCGAAGATCCAGTATCCTCAGCTTATGGTTTTTTAATCGAAAATTTAAAGCAATGTCCGTTATCTCGTTGTGAGCTAGGTACAGCTCCTTTAAGGAAAACACAAAATGCCGTTGAAAAAAGAGAAAACAAAATAAATCTTGGAACAATTGATTGCAGTAACGTTTCGAATTGCTTCGAGTTTTCTTTGAAATGTTCCATAATAATACCTCCACTTTACCTTTCGATATTCTTGCATGTTTTAGTCCTTATTTGTAAGAATTAAATAGATAAATTGCACAGAAATTAAAAATACGCTGTTAAAACGGAGGGAATCGCCATGACGCTGTAGCGAATCCAAACTTCTTTAATATTATTACTAGCAGCTGCCTACTGCTCCGCAGGCAGGTTAGTTCCCTTACGTTTGATGGGTCAGCATCGAAAGGTATTCGAGGCCTTCGTCAAAGATTCCGAAAAAGTAGATAATGTCAGAGACCGCAAATTCGGGACCTCACCCTCAGCAGTGAGATCAACCGATAAAGACTTAACTATGTTAAATGACGCGATAGGTAAGCGGCGTTCGTCATCCCAAAAGAAAACGTCTCCCACTGCCCTCATTTTCCCGATTTTTTTAGTTTTTCGCCCGTTTTGCACCTCTAAACTCAACAAAAAAATTTAAATCTATTAAATTAAAATTTAAAAATTTTAAAAGTGTTACATCCTTTTTTTGAGGACGGACGGACACGATTCTGTCTTAATATATATATAGGATTATGATGAGCACGCAAAATATTCTCCGGGTATTTTCAAATGATATAAGTAATTATGGGAAAAATTATCACGTATTAGAGGAATCACAAGAAAACACAAATACCGTTCATAATCAATGGACATTATTTTCTTAAAAATTGACTCAGTATGATCTCGTACCTCATTATCAAATTATGATATTTTTACAAAGGGTTCGTTGAATGAAATAAGTTCGTTTAATTTCTTTCCTAATATGCTCTTGAGGAACCAATTTCAAATATAATTTCAGAACCATGATGGGACCAATTTCAGGTGAAAGTAGACAGAAAGACGGCATTACTTGAGGCACATGAGTTGGATTCGGTATAGAAACGCCATAGGATCCCTTATCTTTATATAGTCTATTATGTTTCGCAGTTACGCATGTATGGAAACCCACTTAATTCTAGATGGGCCATTATGAATTGTAATGTTCCCTAGTCCTATACACTGTTACTTTGACAGCAGGACATATGAGCACATCAATCAAGGGTGACCAACTGCGAAGGTAGGACAGCCTGCTTTCTCCTGTAATAGTTCCCATCATGCTACTTTTCATCCCAAAAAGAAACATCCTGTCATGGGAAGCTACGCCATGATGATCTAAAATAGCAATGAGCGGAGGGGAAAGCGAGGTAGCAGTTCTAAAACCCTGAAACCAAATGAAGCCCAACTTTCAAGTTCGATATACGATTAAATCACCTCCGTACGTAAATCATAGTTTATGTACATTTTAGTTTCTGGTTTGATACCAGAGGAGGTCTGCATTTTTTCGAGAAATGTTTGTAAAGTTCACCTTAACTCCTTATAGGATTTATTTTTATAGAAAAATTAATTAGAGAGCATAGACAATGATGCTAAAGGAGAAGCAACGGAATTATTTATTTCATTCGTTTCTTGTCATCGAATTCGGCCGATTTTACTAAAGCATGGTAGTTGTTATGCGATGCTAATTCCAGCCAATTAAAAAGGAAAGGGATTAAACTTAAGTAATTTAGTAATATATGTGTTCGAACCATTCTTTTCTGAAATACGTAATTGTAAACCATAGACAAGCTTAAAATTAATTTGTCAAGTTATATGTACTCGAGTTTTTAGGAAATCCTTTTAACTGACCGTTTATTTCCGTAGCATTCTCGACCATGAACGATCCTCCATTTACGGAAACATTTGTATTACATATTCAATAATTCAAAAGTAGTATTTTCCGAAGGAATAATTATAACGTACTTTAGTAACTAGTCTATAACTAGTGCAATGAGTACTAGTATTAGTACTAGTAAATGAGAATTTTGTTCCATTGGACCGAAGGGAAACGTATCTCTAACTTAGCTAAAAACAGAAAATAGTCAGAACTACTCACCTCCAAATCCTGCAGATGCACAAAGGGGGATATTTTTCCTGTCATTCTCAGGTATTCATCGTAGAACCAAGGCCAGTTTTTGGAGTCGATTCGATTGTGAGAAAGGTCCAATACCAATACGTGCCCCAATGATTGTTTGGAAATCAATTTCGATATGTTGCAATTTCTAATGGACACTTTTCGACAGCTCATGTGGTTACCTAGCAAGCTGAGCTCTACATTTTCCATCGGATTTCCAGAGATATCCAAGAATTCTAGCTTCAGACCGTAGAAGAGTGTTGTGTTGTAGAATCCTCCTTTTAATTGATTCTGGAAATAATCATTCTCCGAATAAAGGTAATCTTCCTTCTGAGGATCAATGTACTCTGGCAGAGATTTCAACCGGTTGAATGACAAATCAAGAGAAGATAAGCTTTTTAGATGCATTGAGAAAACCTGTCTCGGAAGCTCTTCAATTCTATTGCCGGATAAGTTCAGGAAATTCAAGTTCGCGCACGACTCGAAAACTCTCAGGTCAAGATTCTTGATGAGATTGTTGGATAAATCGAGGTATTCTAGCGAAGACATATTCAGCCAAGATATATCGGTGAAGAAATTGCTTCCAGCGCGGATATGAGTTAAAAATTCGAAATTTTGAAAAGTTAGGAAGAATTTACCTTTCAGCATGTTATTTCCCAGGTAAAATTTTTTTAATTTACTCATTGGCTGTATAGCAACCGTATCAATCTGGGATATTTTGTTGTTAGAGATGTCGAAGTAGGTGATTTCTGGCATACTAGAGAAAGGATCACGCGGAATTCGTGTTAATTTATTGTAGGATAGATCCAAATGTTCCAAAGAGGAGAGATTGTGTCCGACAATATGATCAATCTTTGATATGTCGTTGTGGGAAACATCGATCCAATGCAAATCAATTTTGAGATCTAACAAACTCTTTGGGATTGAAGTTAGCAAGTTACCTCGAAGTAAAACTTCCTGCAAATACTCATTTACTTCAAAAAATCCGTCTGGTAAGTGGGTGAGTTGGTTATAGCTCAAATCTATACTTAAAATATTGGGAAAACTGCGAAAGAAGTCTTTATGAATCGATTTAATGGAGGAATTCCTCATTTCAATGTTAAAAACTTTTTCACCGTGTATAAAATTGTTCACGAAATTGATTTCACAACCGTTGTCGTTCAATGTAAAAGACTGTAACCTGTTCATTTGTATTACTCTATTTGGTAAACTGGATATGCGGTTCCCAGACAAGTCAATATCAATAGAAGTATTAAACTTTGAAAGACAATCGGGATGAAGGTCAAGATGGGGATTTTCAATTATGTAGATAAATTCAGCGTCAATCTGTCGTGAGCATGAGTCACCGATGACCCCCTCAATGGATGTTTGAGATATTCTAAGGTATACCAGTTTTTGAAGTAGTTTAAAACTCTTCGGTAAGCTTTTCCATCCGATATCCTCAATTGACAAGGTTGATATATTATAAATAGGCACAAAGAAGTCTTCATTTATTTCTTTGGAAGGAGAGTTGTATATGATAAGTTTTCTTAAATTATGCAATCCGGTGAAATCTATCTTTCCGGAGGAGAGTTTTTTATTTGCGAAGAATTGGACGGATGTTAATGCTGGAAGATTTGAAAAGAACCCGTTCTCTAGTCGTTCAATCATTGTGATTTCTATGAGTATTTCCGAGAGCTTAAGTACTGTCGACTTAAATAAGTCCTTCGGTAAGGTCCTTAGGAGGACGCATGATATCGTTAAGCTATCCAATTTACTTAGATTATAGAATTGATGGGGAGCCAGAATAAAGTCTTTTCTCTCGGTGCATTCAAGGCGCAATTGCTCTATTTCGGCGGGGTACTGGAAGTCTAGGATGGAATCAAGCGGACAATCATCAAGTCTGAGTTTAATGGGAGATCTTGCAACTTCTTCGGATAAATGGATTATGTGGTCTCTTATGTCTTCTCTTCCAACGGTTTTGTTGCAGTTGATAATTAATTCCTGCCATTTGTTATCGTAAATTGCATTTAAAAGTGCATCACATTGGTAGAAAAACCCGTCAGTCGTAGTCTTACATAAACATGACGTTCTCCTCTTGCATTCCTTTTTCCATAATGTTTCCTCAAAATCTTTAATATATTTTTCGTAATACCACCTCATATCGTCCTGTCTGTTTTCTGATTCATCCCCTGATGCTAATAGTAATAGATTGATGGAAATCAGCATCCTTAACTTGAAATTCATTCTGCAAAGAAAAAAAGAGGATAAGGAATGAGGAAAATGAATTTAGGATAAAAGAGGGATTTAAGAACAATTAACGTATGGAACACAAGAAGTTAAACACTTACAGAAAATGGGTGAAAAGTAAAGAAGTACGTAATATGATGAATGTTAGCGGAAAGAGAGGAGAAGGATGCAATGAAAATGTTGAGAATAAAATGGCGTATGCTTGGAATGGAATGGATGACATTAGGAACTGGTCATACTCAGAGGGAACGAGTGTGGTGGGAAGTTTCAAGAGAGATGCAATGGAGAAAGTAAGCCTTTCGCTTTTAATTAAGTACGTTGGAGACAGGAGTAGGAGGGAATGAATGTTGCTTCTCAGGGTATCCAATTATTTCCCTACCTGCAATCCGCCGATTATATTCATGAGCAAAACACCAACTGTTTTTTTTCCGTTGACTAAACTTATATTTTCTTGATATTGCACTAGTAGTATATGCGTACCCATATCTCATCATCTATCGAGTTTTTGAACAACCGGTGTCCTTTATCCTCGTTCATGGAAATGGCTCCTTAGATTCCGAAGAATTAAACTCACTCACTCCAAGGAGTAAAATAATACCATTTCTGTCATCGTGGGCAAGTATGATTTTATCTACTTTAATTACAATAATTAAATATCATATTAATATACTATTGATGTATTATTGGAATTTAGTACATATTAAGTTTTCTATCTTCTAAATTATAAATATTCTAATGCATTGTGGAATAAAGAGTTCAAATCAATGTGTAATATCGTATACTTAAGACAGAAAAGTTTAAGTTTCAGTGACGCAAACTAAGTACCACTGAGGTTTTATATTAGAAGATTTCTTTCATAGGATTGATGCATAACATAAATGTACTCTTACGTTCCAATCTGTAATTTTAGGTTTTCGGGCGCTATACAACAGAGCGTCGCAAATAACCAAAGAGACTGCGGAAAACTCGAGGACTCTCAGATCTCAAGGGCATGATTCTCGAAACCCGCGTGCAGAAGTGAAATACCGAATTGCTCGATGAGCCCCGACAAGGAGTTGATGATCTTTCTCGGAAATAAATACGATTTCAATGGAAATTAAAGCAATTTGCCAAGATTTGAGCAAGCGTTGACCAGTTGAACAAATTGAATATATATCTTATGGTAGTCAGTCCTTCGTCCATATTAAACATTTGAAATAGATCTCTCGAATCTTATATTAGTATAGAGTAGGATAGCTGTTGAAGTATGACTATAATCTTAACATTCTCACCTTTATGAAGATAACCTTTTTCTCTGAGTGAGCGATGCACTGCGTACCACAGGAACGAGAAAAGCCGATCGCTAACTCAGCGGAGTCACAACTGTGGAGTCGTCCAGAAGTTATTTGGACTCCTGGTAAATTGGCAACATCCTCAACTTAGCATCCGGTTGATAAACTCATAATTTAATTACTTAGGGAAAGGAATTGTTCCATTAAGTTTCCGGATGTAAAAGCCACCATCGGTATTTTCTTTCCTCAACCGTCTTGCAGCTTCTTGTCTCCAAATCTTGAACATGTTCTATAAAATCCATTTATGGCAGTTCTTTATTGATATATAGTAATGAGGATTTTATTACTTGTTGTGCTACTAGAGTAAAAACATATATGATAATTCAGCGCAATACGAAATGCAAGTGATGCATTCCTTCTGATTTAACACACAGTGTTTTTTTTTAATCCGCATATTAGTTTTCTTCTTTGTAATTTCGCGAGTTATCTATTTCCATTCATTTCTCATACGACGAAGAGTTAGATTTGAGAAGAGACCTCCTAGTTTCGCCCCAATAAAGTCATTTTTTAGTATCTGAGAAAAAGAAATCTCCTTGATATTTCTCATGGAGAATGGGTTAATTATTCTCTGAAATGTAATGTCTTCAGGCTAAAATGGGATGATGCTATAGTTAATAAGAGTAAGACATGTATGTCAAGTCAATTACTTTCAGTTGTAGACCATACTTCTTTTGGAAAATTAAATAACAAAGAATAGTCGTAAGATATAGAGACAGGTACGAAAAGAAAGACATGTTAACAAAAAATCTTATTCATGTCACTGCCTCAAGATTCGAAATTTCTAGAATTTTGATAATAAAAGTGAATTGTTTTTTAATCTTTCGGTTATGAAAAACTGCTCCCCCTGACGACGAATTCGGTTGTTGAATCCGAGCTCATAAGCCGAGTTTTGTAATAGAGTCCATTCCTACCACATATGACAGAAATTAAAGAATTATTTTACACCAATTGTTTGACAATACTCTTGGCTAATACATATCCTAATTGCAGTTTACTAAACCATAAATTGAGTGAGTGGCAATCGGTGAAAGTTGGATCACCGAATTTTCACCACCAAAATCGGGTACTTCTTCTCTGAAAGAAAGTACAGTATAAGTACAGAAACTGAAGGTACAACATTAATTTTTATATCAATGAGCGAATCTTCTATCATGTGAATTTTACTCTCGTTGAAATCGGTGTGCTCTACTTGAAGCAATAACTTCCCAAACGCGATCGATTCGACTGATTTCGAGGCACTCGGTGTCCAGCGAAATTTCGTGTACTATTTTAATGTCGCTAAGTTTGCGATCAGTAACACGACCTTTATGTTTATGTTTAAAAATTTATTCAGAAAAGGTTTCCTTTATGTCAAAATTCATTTATCTTAGAGTTATCGTATATTTAATTGCTCAAATGTTTTCCTATAATTCTTCTTTAATTTTCAAAATAAGGATCCGTCACTTTTACCTATATTATAGGCATTTTTTAGCAATGATAATTAAATTCAAGTATTATAAAGGATAAGTATTAGTTTTATTACAAGGCAAGATAATTACGCGACAAATATCGTCATATTGTTTTGCTTTGGCCTTGAAATTGAAGAATTAAATATTTCGAAATATCAAAGATCTGCCGTTTAAAATATTATAAATATCAGAAATCGTATTACCAATAGTTTAGAATGGCTTGGAAGATTTTCAAAAGTTCTGAAGCGATGTTTTTTAGGTGATGATGTCCCAAAATCCTTCTCTGGATATCAACCATGTCATGGTGGAAGGCCTTACGTGTTTCCATGATCTTATGAGCTGGAATAGCTCATAAGTGGTTCCTGGTGTGGTTACTCATGCCAGAAAGGTCAATAGGCAAAGGCAAGACGAAATATTGTCCACACAGGATCTGTACTTCAGTGAGGCGGCCATATGGGTGATGGTGTAACGTTAAAAACTGTGTTGAGGAAGGAAAGCGGAGACCACCTCGACTATTTAACCCTTGATATTATGTGCTATTCTAATATTATTGGTACTGGAGGAAACGGGACTCAGCGCTCTAAGGTGTGACCCGGCAGTGATAAGACCATATCGGTCGTCATTCAATGAAACCCTTACACAAGGAACGAAAAGAGCGAAGATGGACTGGGTGGGGTGGGGCCATGGGATGTTGGAACAATAATGGGACAAAAAAAGGGAAGTAGGAAAATTTAGAGTTCGAAATGAAAAGATCGAACATAAATATATGTTAGTCCTATACGATATTCGGTGGAGAGATGGGGGAAATATCTGGAGCGATGATGTTACTGTTATTTTCAGTAGGTATTGTACTAGCCAGAGTGGACTACCTCATTGTGGATGGGAATTATTAGAAGATAGGAGAAAAAATCAAAGGATAAATTTATTAAATAAGTTCAGAGAAAATACGTTCTCAGATGATGTCACCGATACAATGCGAACCCCCTGTTATATGGGCCGTTCTGATACTGCCAGAAAGATTAGGGAAATAAATGCTCGAACGAATCGTTTCAAAAATTCATTTTTTCCGTAAAGTATACGCGAAAGCAACCGTTTAGGAAAATAGAGTCAAGGTGCTTGCACCCCCTGCCACACGCCGAAAGGCGGCTTGCAGGGTTCTTACATAGACATAGAAAGTAGAAACACGCTCACTACCCAAAAAGACCCTTCTTTTGAAAACAGTAATGAAATAACCGCTGGTAATCGAAAGAAACTGGAATATAGATTGAGCACACCCAGAGTCATACGGAGATCATAACGCGTTAACCTACCACGCATAGCGTTTGTTTCAAGGGAATCAAAGTATTTATTCTGCATATTGGGTCAATTTGCATGGTTGAAAACAATACTCATATCTTGCAGTAAAACTGAATTTTGATTCTTTTAGACCCATATTGGAAACAAATTGTAATTGGCGGCAGGAAGGGCATCCGGCCGTAAAAGTTTCCAGTCCATCGCCAAAAACAAGCTAATTCTCATAATCACCCAAACCATTCGCCATCAGCCGACACCATAAAATATGGGATAAAGGCGTAGAGGAGAAGGAAATTGTAATTGATGGAAACACAATTGAAAGAAATACGAATTTGCGTCATTCATTTCTATAATTTTTTAAGTAAGGGAAAGCCATATCTCATCAGATTTACAATTTCACTTCTATTAGAAGTAGTGAAGTGAAATTAATTCCACCAAGAAGATAATTATGAATATCTTGAATTATCATCTTCATACTAATAACAAAAAGGACACTAATCAATAATTTGTTGCTTAGGATGCGTCAATAAGAGTTCAAAATTATCATCGCTTAAGAAAAGACTATCTTTTAATATCCCCATCAGTTTTGGCCACTGGACTCTATGGAAAGCCTTTTCAATATCTACAAAATTTCCTGATGGTATCCTAGAGATCTTTCCAAATATCAAAGTAAATGTTTATTTATTTTAGCAATACAGGATGAAATCTGCAAAAAACAAGGCAAATTGTCGAGAATTTTCTGTTTTTTCGAACTTTTTCGCTTATACAACGATAAACCTTTGTCAAATTATGAATCCTTTTGAATATCCTTAATATATTTCCTAACATAGGACAAAAATTTAAATTCCTCTAGTAATTTACGAAGAAATTCCGTAACTAGAAAATGTTTATTTCTTTTGATCCCCTGTTGCTTAGAATACGAGCAAATGTAGTCGAATTTGTACTCTTTTCGAATATCTAAACGATATCTTTCCAAAATAAGAACAATAACTTCCCTCTTATGTAGCAATTTACGAAGATATCCGCGAAAACCGGGCATTTATGCGAAAATCTTCAAATGTTTGGCTCGTTTTTGCTTAAAATTAAACTGACTTTAGTCTAATTTGTACTCGTGTTTTTGGAAATTTGTCTCAAATTAAATTTATTACGTATTTCTTTCCATATTCGGATCTGAAAAATCTACTTTTTTCATTTTCTCATTCTTATAAACGTTGATTTAATACTCCAAAATGGAGATTAAATCCATCTTCAGGCTTTATCTTTAATGCCTTAGTAGACCTTTTTATGTAAAATTAAATCGCTCCACGACCTTTAAATGTCGTGAACAATATCTGGATCATTAAATCGATATCCCGATTCCTAATCACCAATAATCGTCACTGGAAAGTAAAATTGACTGTAATACTCACGTAACATCCTGATTGTACTTGTTCCGACTTTAATTATTAAAGAATACGTTATTAAATTAAGAAGAATTAATTATTATAGAATATAATCTTTAATTAAGAATTAAATATTGAAGCATTAATTCAATAGCAGCAATTCAATAAATTACCCCGTCAAAAATAAGTTAATTACAATTTAATTTATTTAGTTACAAAAATTTTAATAATCGCGATACGAAACCGAAATTTTCCCTTATTTTTGAAATAGAAAACCATTAATCATTTGAAATCATATTTACGAAGCCAAATTTTGAACCTGTATCGCTGAATTTTAGCTTCCAAAGTTAACTGATGGTTTCATTGCCACAAAATGTCGGCTCTCCTTCTCCATACGTTTCCTTATATCTTTCCCATTTATAATCGTACGAGAGTTCAAAAATCACCTTCGTCGCTAGGGAATTGTTTATTCCCACGAAATCACACGAATATTTCGTTTTTTTGTCCGAATTCTCTCCATTTCGACTCGAATACGATATTCCATGACCGAAATAAGAATTTTTATTCAATTTCATTTCTTTTTGTGTTCGTCTCGATTTCGTACGAAAATTATTTCTGATTTAATTCCGCGAAAGAAAAATATATCGGCAATCGATCAAAATGACATTTACGTGCATTTCTTATGGGAGACACGATTCAGGTCGAACCAAGGAATTGTTTAGCGAAAACTAAGCGGTGTCAACATTTATTAATCAGTCTAAACTGAGCGGTCTCAACATCCCCCTTTAGCGAAGGATATTTTATAAAAGACTCACGGAACACTAACAAAGATTTGTTAAAGAAATAAAATTACGACGACAAATATAAATACTGCGGAGAGAATTTGTTAAATTTTTCTGAAATTGGATATCTGCGATCCATTTTGGGGTCACAACTGAAAACATATTCATAGAATGTTAAAGAAGGACGAAATTCAATCGAATGCACATTAGAGTGTATCACGAAAAAACGTTTTTTTGCGAAATTCAAAATTTCAAGTATGATAATATCTGCGAGAAATGGTGCTATTCTAATGTATTCCATCAGTTTTCCTCAAAGTGTAGTAATTTGGTCTGAAATTGTTTCTTGCTAAGAATCGAGGAGATAAAGTATTCCGGGTAGCGAAAATCAAGATGTGGTTTGTGGCAACGCTGAACGGAAATGAGGTTCTTGATAACCGCCAGCCTTCCGTTTATCGCAGCCTCCCTTCCTCACACTGGCAACCAAAGGGTGACCTCCAAGAATCCCAGAAAAGGGTGAATGACTGACGAATGCGATTAACTATCTCTGATTATTTTAAAAGTCAATAAAAAACGTCGTCCATCTTGATTATCTATCATATCGTTTGAGGGCGTGAGAGGCGCTTTTCGGGAAATGATCCCCTGGTCCTTGGTTCAACTTAAAGCCTTTCGCTTTGCAAAATGAATTTGCGAGCGTCGCATTGGACGAAGAGTCTCTTCGGTGACCAATAAAACTGGGTTGTAAGATCAGAAGTTCCGTTTCGAAACAGGAAGGAAGCGGTTGATTGATTTGTTACATTTCATTTGTTAGTTTAGCTTCCGTCGAATCAGTCGCCTTTTCGAACTAAAGATGTTAAATCATGGTTTATTTTACGCGACAAAGACAGGCATTATTTGAGCCTTCTTTGTGAAGCGTGCTAATGCTCTGGAAATGTGCCGAAACGTATTTCCAATTTGTTGAAAATTTTATTTAAATGCGTAAATTTTCATCTCCTACAGGCTCTAAGAGAGACTGAAATCGTCATGATTAAACAATTTTCTTATTATTTTATTTTTTTGATGTGTGATATCGATTCCGTGATAAAGGATTATCCATGGAATATTTTCTGTTTGCGTATTAAAGGAAATATATAAACGGAGTGTCCTAGTTAATTGACAGATATTTTGATATTTTTGCGGCTTTTCAGGTTATTAGTAAAATGAATTTTACAGTTAAGTTCTTTCCACAATCGACGTTCAACTAAGGCACACATTCCGTTACGTAACTTAATTTATATAGTGACGACATATGACGTAATATACTACGTGCATAATGTGATGAATGTTATTAGCAAGAATTCAATAAAAAATTTTTGAAAATGAAATATCTTAGAAGGAAAAACAACTCCAATTTTCCACTTAAAGTAAAATAAATGCATAATTCGCAGGTATTTATCGATGTCAATAAGATATGAAAGTATTGAACAAAATGTTCCACTATTTGATAAGCATTAAGCAGCGGATACTATGAAGCTTATGAAACTTCTTTCCCAAAAGGAAATGTGATAAGCACTACTTTTTTTAAGGATGCTTAAGAGGTTATAAATCAAATATAAATTCTTAGAAATACTCTGCTCTCGCTCTCAATAGCCAGACGCTTGTGCAAAGTGCAAAGATTTTTTACATCGATAATAGAATATTATATCTGAAAAAAGTCTTTAATAACAAAATTTTTTCAAATTTCACAATACTAAAACACATGTGTATGTCTATTTCTATTTGTTTTTAAATGATTTTCCACCAACTTTCGCGGAATATTATTAATTACTAGCGGAAGGGCCCGTTGAAATTCACCGGGGGCAATGCGTTTGATAGGAGAGACTTCTTCTTTCTTTTGAATTCTAGTGAAGTTCCTGAGTTCCGAAAGCTTTGGAAGTGCTTTCCTCTTTCTATTAGTCAAAGCGAATTGTTGGAATTTTGAATACCGCAGTGAAAGCGTCTTAGTTAAGATACATTCCCTGATACAGATACAAAATATATCTACGATTCTTTTCAATGTATCTATATCAATAGGTCGGTAGTCTCTTATTGATTCGTTGCTCTTGATTCAAAGGATTATGAAATAAATCTCAATAAAATTGATTCATGGAATGAAGAATGTCAAATGAGTAGTCGTGGTAATATATTTCTATAGCAAGGGGCAATGCGAATATCAGCGTTGTGAATATTTATTATGTAGAATTTAGATAGGCGTTCCTATTTTTCCACCGTATGCCTGATGATAACGATTATTCGTTGGTATCTGGCGGCGTTTCGTCATTAAAGGAAAAATATTTGTGAAAAAAGCGCAAAGTCTCTCTTTATTCCACATTGAATGTTCCGTAAAATTTTGAAAAGTATGTGAATATAAATCAAAATTTTAGAATTGAGAATACTCCATGGGCAATCGATCAAATTCAACCCAATTTAAAAATCGGTATTTTGCTGTTCGCTTCAATCTTTCATCGCCACTTTCACTTCCGAATGAGTAAGTTCTCATACTCTCTCATGTTTCTATCTATGTGTTCTCTATCCTTATTTAGAGTTACCTAAATGTCAATGTTATATAAAATTTTGACTAGTACATACTGTATGCATTATTTTGATACTGTTTTTTTATAATATTCTTTTATTTTTCCTGATAATGTACGTTTTCCTTGTTTTTCTATTTTTTTATGTTACTTTGTATATTTGCTATCTCTGTTTAAATGTTAACTGATTCTTATTTATGTATCGCATGTAAGTACTTATTGGTAGTGTATTTATTTATTTTTGAATGTTTTTTCTCTTCTCTTATCTTTTAGCTATTACTATCGGTAGGTTTGCGCAGGTTTTTCACACCCCCCTTCCTCGTGGGTGTTTTCCTGCAGTGGATTTTTTTCCTAAGAATCTCTTAGGTTTTTTACATCCATAATTCTTCTAATTTTTTCTACTTCTAATTTAATAATTAATGACGATGGGTTGGATGGAAGAAGAGAATTTTAAGTCTCAATCTCGCCCAAATAAAGACGATTTATTATTATTATTATATTTAGGTTTGTTTACTTCACTTCTAACTATACAACTTATGGAATGTACGGCGGAGTTATCTCAACAGAAATAGCACCGAAAGTTGTTCACATTTCGACTTCGTGTACATACAAGTCCTTGTAAACGGGTTCCGAACCATTTCAGAAACACGAGGTTAATTCGGATGAACATTGAGGTGTATGAGACGAAACAGCCTCGATCCGAGAGTAAATGCCCTTTCGGAGTTAAAACCGTAGATAAAAGAACGTGGCGGACGTAAAGGATTCGCCTCACGACCGTCGTTTGTTTTGCAGAATTTTCGCGCGTCGGCATGGCTTTCTACTTTCTTCATCTCCGCAGCTATTCTTTCTCCGAAGGAGGTGAAGCAGTCGCAAATCTTCGCTTTGTTTATCTCCCTCATGAACGACTTAGCCATAAAGGAATTCCAATAAATGAGACCTTCTTTTTAAATGGCAACTCGGTGAGGTCGCAAGAATTCTGCATGAATTCTTCTGCATGATTCCGGTGTAACGGGGTTTATTTATTCCCTTTGTCTAACTGTACGGACATCTTACACTGATTCCGCCTCCGTAATTTACGACGTACTTAAATAGAACGCTTTCTTGACCATCTTCCTTTTCCGCGGCTCTGAATTTTAAATCGCTCATTTTTCCTCCGATTCCAATGGAATCCATTACTTAGCGGAAATGACGTCACCGTTGCGATATCCGTTTTGCTTCGGATTGAAAACTGGCTCCATCTCGCTTTTTCGCATACTCTTCTTCCGCTCGGGATTCAGGTTTATGGGTCTCGTGTCTTTTGGGGGCGTAGTCATAGGAATATCTAGAAGCGTTTTTATTAAAGGTTTTGCTTTTCTCTCTTATCGCAAGGGCCGATCTGCTATTTTAGCAATTTTAGCGCTGGGTCGGATGTGCATTTTTTCTGGGAATTGCGAGGTTAATAAGAGACTGGATATTCGTGTTTTGGATGAGTTTATTTATTTTTCAAGCTCGGAATTTTTTGAAGGAAAAGGGAGGATTAAATTCGCCGCTCTGTGTTTATTGGTATAATGGCAATTTGAAATCTCCTCGGCGCGTATTTTACGGGAATTCCCTGGTTGATATTTTGCTATCTTTATCTAATAAAATGTTACTTTTATGTCTAACAAACAAACTCCTTTATTTTTCGTGGTTGTGATTGACGTTTGTATTCGTGACTGTTGGTTTTTGTGAATATAAATGAGACAGAAAACGGTAAAGAGAAAATGTAGTTTGTTTCTCTGATGTGTGATGATATATTTTCCTTGAAATTGTCCTGTTCAATCGCATGGTCCGGTAATGAATAGGAATGAATTTGATTATTACTGATTGAAGATAAATAAAGGAATTGTCATTAATGAGAGGTACGAGCTTAGTTTACAAGGGATAATTTAAGATTGTCATTACCGTATACACTTGTGTATAAGTCGAGCTTTTCAGCTCAATGTTTATGCTGAAAAAGTTCCCCTCGGCTTACACTCGAGACTTCTTTAGAGGATAAGTGTGCCGTAGCCGGAAATCAGCCTGTAAATTGTAAAGTGTTGGCCTTCTTTTCCGCTTACAGAGCTAATTAACTGTTATAAATATTGATAACTACATAGATATTCAGAAAGGTTAAACTTACTGATTCCTCAATGATTTTAACACTAGGAGGACGGGAAATTCGCCCTACCTAGAAGGACGGCGGCGGTCATTTTGACCGCAGCCGTTCTTATATATATAAAATAAAATATATATAAAATATATATAAAATAAATATATAAATATAAAATTTCACTATATCTAAGAATAATTTTAATCAGCCATCTACATTAATACCCTACAAGCCGCCTTTCGGCGTGTGGCAGGGGGTGTAAACACCAGTTGAGTCTAAACTACTTCCTTATTCGGTTATTGTGGCGTATCGTTCGCGGAAAGGATTAATTTTTAAAACGATTCCTAATAGCATCTATTTCTCTTAACTTACGGTCATTATCGGATCGACCGACGTAGCAGGGGGGTTGCATGATACCGATTGTATCTTCCGAAAATGTAGTTTCCCTGAATGTATTAAGCAATCGCAGCCTAGCTTCCAATCTCCTTTCTTTCAAGGATTCCCAACCTACGCCTGAGAGCATTTTTGTAACGCTTTCTTTTTTATCGTAGCATTTGTTAACAAAACGAACCGCTTTACGCTGCACTTTCTCGTGTTCAAGGATACACGTTTCATCCGCCGGATCCCATATACTTGCCGCATATTCCAGAAGGGGTCTGTAAAATAACATCGCTCTCTCACCTTTTCATCGCATTTACCGACAATGCGCTTTACAAAGCCAAGACTTTTACTTGCTTTGCCGGAGATTTTTCGAATATGTATGCTCCAATTTAAGTTATCAGCAATGTTGATCCCGAGTTATTCAACTGAATCTAATACTTTTATATTAATTACATTAATATTGTACGGGCCATGCGTCTGCTTCTTCAACCTCCTCGTGCCTCTCCCGTCCACACCCCCCGCTTAATGGAAATGGAGTTAATTTATTTCCCAAACCGCGGCCAAAGTCGGTGGAAGGGCAAGAAACGAAGGGAAGCAAGGGTTTTTTCCCTCCAGACGAGGCCCTTCTCTGGGGCGAGTGCCCGAAGGGAGACAGCAAGTATTAGCTTCGTTCCTCATATCTCACCACATTCATGTTTCACCCACGCTTCTACCGCCACCCAGTCTGCAATCTCTTTCTAGATCACTATCCCATCATCTTTTGCTGTATCTCCCACCCTCTCTATAGTTCTTCTCCCGACACTGGCCTTTTAGCTCTCGTTCCGCTAATAAATGTCTTGGCATTCTTATAGGGGAGCGATTGAATATGCGACTTCTTCCTTTGCTCACAAGGAAGTATCTATCTTCACACTCGTATTCTCGGAAAAATCCTTTTTCCAGATTCGAGGGAGAGACCGCGCTAATTTTTTTGTCATTCATCCCCTTATTTACTTGGGTTTTATTCCGGACTATCTCGTCAACCCAACTCGTTTCACGGCACAGTTACTTCGTCGCTCAAAACAGCGCAGAATTCCTTTCGCGTGGGCTAATATTTGGACTAATTATAACTCTGCCACGACTTGTTGAGACGGAATTGACAACGGAGAGTAATTCGGGGTACAAAAGGACGCCGGGACACGTAATTGAAACGTGTTTGTTTTATTATATCCAGGCAGAGTCGAGATTCTCCGTCTCTAATGCGGGACAGTCACTTTATATGCTTCTCTATGACGAATCCATGTAGTTACATTTGGGGGAATCATCGCCCTATATATAGTCATTTACTTAGTGTATTCTTTTCGGTGCATCAATTATATTAGTGATGGACTAAAGTGTGATTTAACTCGGGATGTCGCGAACGTATTCCAAGGGACAAGGGAAATAGTTTGAAAACTGGCTAACATTACAGATCTCTCAATTTCCGGGCGGTTGAATTATTCAACTCTTACAGTACTGACCGTAAGTATACTTAAGGTAAATTCGTTCGAGTATTGGCCAGAAAAGTGGAAGATAGTGTTCGAGTCCTTCATTCCTCTTTTGCTAACGATTATCCATTGAGAAATATATTATATCAATATTTGGCTTGAATTTGTGTGTCTAGATGATGTTAACAGTGACATTTTCTTTACGTAAATCTTGATTATTAACCCGCTTTTAAGTTAAATGCTTGTCTTTATGCACAGTTAGCTAATTAAGCCACTCAGATGTTTTGTAGTTAATTCAGTCTTTGATGTTGAGGTAATAAAATAAAAAATTAATATTTTAGTTATCTCTTAGGATTGAGTAAGAAATCTTAAAGAAACTTTTCCTATTCCTTGTGGTATTTTATAGGCACAAGAGTCATCCAAAACTTCCTGTAGAAAATCGAATCCCTGTTTCAAATAAAAAAATAATTTTCAGTCTTATTTTATTTATTCTTATCTCAAGGCTTTCAGAGTGTTCTTGGTATCTTGGTATCAGTTTCTTTGTTCCAACGTATCGAATTGGCATATAATTGGCACATTTGCCTCAATCGATTATTTCAATGTGCAAAAATCTGATGTGGCCAGCACATAACTTTCTCCATATATATAAGATGTAAATATTTATCTTCGACAGTAATTTCGAACTCTATATTCCATCTAAACTTGGAAGATGAGTGATTAATTTATATATTATTATCTTTTACGTCACAAACATTATAAATAATGTTTTTCGGGACATGCTGAATGAAAAACGATGAATTTGGCCTTTCGCCCATAGAACCCCGAGCGCCCACAAAGTACATAATCAGCAACTTCCGGTTTATCAGTATTTCATAAATAACTCCTAAAAAATCAATGATACAAAAATATGTTTCATACAAAAGTTATAGTAAATAATATTTTCTAAAATATTTATAAATAATAGTATATACCTAAATATCATATTTATGGAGATATTTTGAAAACTGGAAATGAGCTTTGAAGAATGAAGCTCAACTTCCGGTGAAGCGATTCACTCCAAAAACTAATCAACTCTAAACACACCAACCAAAATACTATATATGAAATTTGGTGTTGATCCGACAATTAGTTTTCATGTTACAGCGCCCACAAAGTACATAATCATCTTCTTCCGTTTTATCAGTATTTCACGAATAACTCCTAATCAACCGGTGATACAAAAATTTGTTTCATACAAAAGTTATAGTAAAACTGATTATCTAAAACTTTTATAATGTATACAATATACCTATATATCATATTTATGGAGATATTTTGAAAACCGGAAATGAGCTTTAATGAATAAAACTCGACTTCCGGTTGATCGATTTACTCCAAAAACTAATCAACTCTGACAGCACACACCACAGTACATGTATATGAAGTTTGGTATTGATACGACAAATGGTTTTTACGTTAGAGCGCCCACTATCACACACACACATACACACACACACACACACACACACACACACACACACACACACACACACACACATCATTCTGAAAATGGTCAAAACGTGTTCTAGGGACCCCAAAACGTGTATTTCCGTTGAAATCTCGAAGTCGAACTTTTTCATGAAAACAATACTTTCTCTATACTTCGTATATGGAGAAAGTAAAAACGAGAATAGATAGCAATCCTAAAAATAAATTTATCGAAACATTTTCATAGTTTGAATTAGTACCGTTTCCCTCTCTAAGGGAGTGGGAACATTTCAAGATCTGATGATTGCTGATGTACAGCTGTATTACGGGGTAACGACTACAAATATATATTATTATTTTTAACCACATAAGCTTTCTTATAGGTTCGTTTTACCATCTAAAAATAGCCAGCGGGAGAGTAAACTTAACAGTCGATTTTAATCTAGCAGAAGGAACCTATAGTCATGAACTTAATGTTCGAAATTTGATTTTGTAAGTAAATGGTGTATGGCTTTTGATTTCCGTGCACGACGGATGCCCAACAGTCTCACTTGTGCCACTTTAATTCTTTTATCCATTTCATATCTATATATATATAAAAATGAATGTGTGTCTGTCTGTCTGTCTGTCTGTACTCGATAGATTCAAAAACCATACATCCAATCGTCGTGAAAATTTGGGAAATTATTACGTATATCCCCGGGAAGGTTTTTGTAAATTTTTATTTTAATCGGAGTACTCAGTTCGACTCCAGAAGGAAAAACAGTTTCCATTTGAAATACATGTAAACTTCGATTTTATCACTTGCATGCTTCCTTTCTTTCGCAAAATTAAATTGGAATTAACCAACGTATGGATTTAGAAGTAGCACCAAAAGAAGGGAAATTGAATAAAATTTCTCATTTTGGTCATGAAATAGTTTACGATCGGAAATTACGAGACTTAGAGATAATTAGATGATAATTTTGATGAATTTTGAGGCTATAAACAAACTATTTCTCAGTTACAACGAATGCGATTGTTGAATTTTCTCATAAGAACACATTGAGAATTTACTCCCGTATTCAAATGATGTTTGTTTATAGCAACGTAAATATTTACGTATATTATCGTGGAGTAAACGGTTTTTGATATTTAATGAAAAGTATATTTTGATAAATTCAAGAGATTGTATGTACTGGACAACTTGGTGAGTTGATGACGTTACCGACTTTGATTACAAATATCATCTATTTTCAACATTTCAATTTATTTTATGTCTTTGACGAGACTGAATTTAATTTTTAGGTCTTCTTCAGTTGAATATGTGTTCTATTTGAGATTTGCGAGATGCGAAGTGTAGAGTAGCACATAATTTAGCATATCTTACTCCGAACTGATAAGGTACTGTGATAATATATTTTCTTATATACTGAATGAAAGTAATGTAGATAGTATGTATGATTTCATTATAATAGCCTTGCAACGCGAATTGCTGCCTGCCATACAAATTGCGAATGGATTTTCTACGGGATAAATAGAAGTACGATACATAAATTGATCCCATTTGGGTAGAATTTATATTTTTTCAATTGTTGTTTAAATATTACTAATTATATTAAAATTTAAAATATTTAAAATACATAAATTGTATTTCTTATAAGATTTCAAAAAATTAATTTAAATTACAAAAAAGAACATTAATGCATTTGATGTTCGATTTTTCGCCAGCAAATTCTAATAAATACAAAAATGCAGTCAAAAAACTTTTGCAATTATTAATACGAGAATAAATTATTAATACGCGAATAAATAAAAATATTATTAATTTCCAGCTGAGGAAAATAATTGGAAATACGTTTTATTTAACCCTACAATTATGCCGCCAACGCGAAGTGCTATTGGTCTATCTACAAATCAAGCAAAAAGGAGAAGAGAAGAACGATCATTAGAAACGAGTGAACAGAGGCAAGCAAGGCAAGAAAGAGATCGAAATCACACTACTCTTGCTCGATCATTAGAAACGAGTGAACAGAGGTAAGCAAGGCAAGAAAGAGATCACACTTCTCTAAACACAACAACGTGTGAACGGGTACAGCTAGTATACGATAAAAACATGTTAAAGTCATTTCTGTTTTAGTCACTCTCAAATTGATCATTATTTGATACTGGTGAAAATGTTATCTATTATATGTAGATGCTTCTCCGGATTCATTCATATAGACAGATAGGATACTAATTCACAGGCTAAACCACAAGCGTCATTGGCTTGAAATGTTTACGACGTATTGGCCATAACGTGCAACCTCCAGAAAAATTGCGATTTTAAACCTCAGTGTCATGGGTTCGATTCCAGAGGGCTCCAAAGTCCCGATTTTTCCCATTTGAAAGCATTGCTTCGATTTACGGGAATTAATAAAAAATACTTACTGGATAGGTAGAGAATCGAAACTCAAGTAGCCTATATAAATAGTCATGTTCTATCAAAAACATAAATGATTTTTGCGGAAAATATCCGGGGTTCGATGCTAGGACGATGCAAAAATCTGTCCTTTAAAATACATTGAAGTAGTTTTTCATTATTTTTTTGATGCACTTATCGAAATGATAGGAAGTTCTTGCTTATATGGAAGAAGCGCAGCGACGATCGCCCCTAGGATGCTGCGCACAACGAAGAAAAAGATAGGCCCGCGCTTTCAACAAACTCTACAGATGTATATTAATACAAGGTTTTTGAAAATAAATTAGATTAGACCGTACTTTTCCTGGGTTCGATGCCAGGGCACATTAAAATTTCTCTCATAAGGAATATATGGGAAAAGTAGGACGTAGTTTGAGGCAGTTTCAGCAATTATTTCTGCCTGAATTTCCACACAAAGTTAAAGATGGTGGTCTTCTGTTGTGATGCAAAGGAAGTATCACCAAAAAGACCCGGGTTCGATGCCAGGTGGTAAATATATCTGCCATATGAAATACAATGGGTTAGTTTTTCATTATTTCTTTCATGCACTTATCGAAATAATAGGGAGTTCATGATTAGATAAAAGATGTATATTAATACTCGGTTTAAGAAAACAAATTAGGTAAGACCATGCTGTTCCTGGGTTCGATGCCAGAGCACATTACGATTTCTCTCATAAGGAATATATGTGAAAAGGAAGACGTAGTTTGAGGCAGTTGCAGCCAATATTTCTGCTTGAATTTTCACACATAGTTAGAGATGGTGATCTTCTGTTGTGCTGCATAGTAAGTTCACCAGGAAGACCCGTGTTCGATGATAGACGATTAAATTGCAGTGAATTTTCGGAATATTTTAAATCCTTTTTTTTCTTTTGAGGACTGTCCTGATATTATGCCGACATGAAATTAGTGTTGTCGATCTGATTGCAGTATGCAAGCTACATTTTACTCGTATATGATAGAACCCTAAAGTAGACAAAAAGTGGATTGCTAATTCTAATACTAACTTTGTGCGCCTTCTTCTGCTTCTTAGCAGCCATTCTTTATTACGTTTCAGGTTACCTATGGGACAGGTATACTGGATTGCAAAGGAATGAGTACCGAGGAGGATAAAATTTAAGATATCTCGGTGCTTGTGTCCAAGGATCACGCGATTAATTCTAGCGTCGGATCAATCTAAGCTTTTTACAGCTGACTCGATTCCGTCCATTCACCGGAGGATCGTAATGCTGGTCTAATTCCCCATGCACAGAACTTCTCTAGCTCTATGCGTTTTCCAGAGGCGAGTTTCCTCCAGCCGTGTTACCTCATAAATTGCATCCGAGCTCTCACTTGGTTGACGACATTCATTTCCTCACCTCCTTTCATTTTTTCATTATACCTTGTTGTTGATTTATAAGCATTACTAACGGTGGTTTACGAACTTGTTCTCCGAATTAGAGCTTTAAAGCCATTGAGAAGAAGCTTTATCATTTAATAAACATTCATGCTCGTTATGGGAAGTAGTAACCGAGGTTTAAATCTAATAAATGGAAAGATTACTTAATCTCCTTGAATTTGGTACCAAATTCATCCCCTCACTTTTTCTTATTTATCTGCGCATCTGCGAGCCACTTGCAAGCATTTCCGCGAAGTTTCGGAAACACGAAGTTTTAAACACAGAGTATTACTTTAAGACTCCCTTTCAGTGTTACCAGAGTGCACCAGAAAGAAATCTATAGATTCTGCTACACATTCGTAATCTTTTTTGGTCCATTCCGCTTCGCTGTGGATTAAAAAAATAGATGTATACTAACGTCCCCACCCTACCGCCTCACACCTGTTTAAATACGTTGGTTCCGCGTTCCGGCGCAAGAGGGCGACGGGTGAAAGATCCGCAAAAAGTTCATCGACACTTATCGGATGTCGTAGTAGTTTTAGAATCTCCCGTGGCAGCACCATCCAATGGCCTTTCCTTCTCTTTCTTTCTATCTCTCGAATAGTTCCAAACTTCCCCAGGAGATGGCTAAAGACTGAGTCATCGCTTCGAACATACGGGAGATTCGCCGCTTATTTAAATTTGCAGCTTCTAGAATTTTTTTTTATTCATTTACTGATTTATTAATTAATTAATTCACTTATTAAATCATTTATGCATTAATTTATTTATCCTTTTATATCATAGTTTATTCATTAGTTCATTTATTCGTATAATTATTAATATATTTGTTTATAAAAAGGTTCTTACACAGTTTTGGCACCAGTTTATAGTGAATACAAGCAACAAACAAAGAAATAAGAAAATTTAAAGTAAATGTATTCAATTTCACATAAAAATAAAAGCATAATAATAAATGGATGAATGTATGCAGGAAAAGACATGAGCGGGCTAAAAAAAAATTCGTCAAATCTCATGGTTCAAATTTGCTATGTTGCAACATTTAAATTACGAAGTACGTCGAAAGCATTGATAACTTTGTCAGTACGGAAGTAATGCTGGACACGACAGTGTGATTTATTTAACGTTGGTTACTATCAAAAATCGCAGGAAAAAAAAACAAAAATGTTACATTTGAAAGAGAGATTTTTTTTTCGTTTTCGTTTGAACGGTTGCCTTCAGTTCTCTAATCGAAGAAACGAGGAATTTGTGACATAAAATTCTGCTTCGAATCACTCTGTTTTTCCTCATGTTTTCAAATTGGTAGACAAACGTTCTCGAGGTAAATCTCAATATATAAGAATTCCGCCTGCGTATGTTTGTGGCCGCAAAACTGGAAAAATACTATGTCGATTGACTGGAAATTTAAACACAACGTTGCATTCAAATACGAGAGTGTTTATGTCGTAAAAATAGTGCACATTTTGTCCTCGGTTCGATCCCAGACGAGTCAAAGCATTTCCATAAGAAATGCCCGTAAAGTTCAATTTTTCAAATGCAGGCTTTATTTCGTTTGCAAAATTAAATTAGAAAGAATGGTCGTACGAAGTTGAGACAAGCACCAAAAGAAGGGGAAATGAATGAAAAATCTTATTTTGGTCGTGTTTTATTGTTTTCGAATTGAATTATCGAGATTTTACACGAAATACACGAGATATTTGTGAAATTTCGAGGGAATAAACAACCGGTCCCCTTGACGACAAATGCCATTGTTGAATCCGACTTCCTGCATATTGGCCTATTTAGCGATAAGAAAAAGAGAAACGCTGTTGATTCCGTTCACATTGACGTACATAATCAATCGTTGGAAGCGATTTGAATAGTCTATTTCCGAAAGACGAAACCTTAGTTAATTTGATACCCAATGTTGTATTCAGTTCAATTGTTTTGGAAGTGATTTAGTAATTTGTTTTCGAAAATCAAAGTCTGAGTTACTTTGCATTCGATTGTTGCATTCAATTTGATTCATTTCTTTCGTATTTCATTTCATATCTCATTGAGTCACAGTTTTGCGTGGCTGAGTTTAGTTAGTATCTGATAGAAATTAATTAACGAGAATGTTTGGTGAAATGCATTGAAGATCTTATTCGCTCTTGGGAAAACTTCCAGTGAGATAGTTACTGGAGAAATCAGTGAATTTATTTTATATGAAAATACGGAATATCCAAGTCCACGAATTTTATTACGGAGGCAATGCATTACAATGCGCGGCCCGCCATTGTCTCCTTGCGGAGTTCTTCGTGAGATTTTTGACTGTATTTTTTCCATTTTTTTGGCAGGCGTAGCACCTTTCCATTTAACTTCGTTTGGCGCTTTCTACTTTTCTACCCTAAGACTGAATTACGTCGGAGAAATATATAAAAGGCACCGAACATACATAATACTGAGGCAATACCCTCATAAATTATAAATAAATCCAGATTTAAGGGTGGCTTTAGTAGAACCAAACCCGCCATCTTCAGTCGCTTACTACAATGGCTTAATATTTTAAACAATCCCGCGATGTGACGTCCTCGGTGACGTATGTTGGCGGCAGAATCTAAACTAGAATAGCATTAGAAAACGGACGTAAGATGGCTCTGGAACGCACAGTATCGTAGAACCGCTTCTTAGTGTTTTTTTTTCGATAAGGATCCTTTAGGCAACATCCCAGCAATGAGAATTTAGGCGCACTTCATTAATTACTCTGAGGAAATCATTATGAGACCTGGTTTCTCTGAATTCTCTAATTGTAAGCCCCTCTTTACTTCTCCATTTGGGTGTGCTTATCGCCTCGCAGCCGTTCTCGGAAACTTCGGAAAGATGTGAGATACACAGTCTGGAAAGAAAAGAAATGAAAATGAAGAAAAGAAAGAAGAAACAATTTCCTCCTTTTATCATAAGGCAGGAAACTATGCCGGTTTTTTTATCGAATGGTATTTATCGTCCATGCGTGGCTATCGTGTGGCCCTAATATAACCTCAGACGATGATCATGAGCGCGTCATGTTTTTCTACGTTTTTCATTTTCCCGCGAGAATACAAGGGGGTTTTAAGTCCATAAAGAGATCATTGGCCTCTACTTTCTGAAAAGTTCTGCAATTTGGTGGGAGATGGTTTGAAATAATTCCTAGGAAAGCTATTGGTGTAATGTCAAAGCGTCAGTGATGAGTTTGCCGAATTGTTTGAGTTGCAACAGATTTTCTAATTTTACCATCATTGATCTAAGGTAAGTGTCTTATTCTCATTATTTTGTCATTTATTACTGATACAATGTTTAAATTATCATAGCCGAAAACTCTACTCGATTAAATTTAAAATTATATTGTTTATGATTATTTAGAATGATTAAACTGAAATTTACCGACTCGCAAACTAAAATTTACCCATTTTTGCTCATTAATATCGTAATTGTTATTTGCGGATGGGTCACTCATTCGAAGCAATGGCGCTTCACTTCAAAGACAGGAGGAGACTGTTCTGCAAGAATGTTGAGCGAATCTAAGCAACGAGGAGGAGTCGACAGAAGCACAAAACAAGCCAAGGAAGTGTGCGATGGAATGCCAAAGGGAGCCGTCTCATGCGTTTAATTTTGCAAGTTTCGAATGGCGTTCTTCCATTCCTCGATTGCAGAATCCCTCTGCATCTGGCGAAAGGTGTGGCTGCGTCGGCTGCGGCTTGGATGCTGGAGACGATTTTTCGGCTGCTGCATCCAGGTCGTCCGGCGTCTCTAGGTCCAGGGACGGCGGCTGGAGGGCGTCGCAAAGATGAAAGCATTTCCAGTCGTCCTTCTGCAAGTAGCGGCATGTTGGGATGCATCGTTTGGCGACTCCTAAAAATGCAATGACGAGCAGATTGTCGCTCTCCAGTGCAGGGATGAGGAAGATCGCCTTCGGGTGCATGAAGGGGGAGCGGAGGAATATGCCGAAGACGTCTCACCTTCCTTTCGGCGAGGCGCGGCGACGGCAGGGTGTGCTGGATGCTGTCGGCAATGGCGATGGCTGCTCCTCCTCCTATCCGTTTCGCCGGGTGCAGTCTGCCAGTCAGTGCGGTAGATTATGTTGCCGGGAATGCTACATCGGGAGCTTTTCAAGGGAATTCTGCCAACGGAGCGGTGACGGCTTCTTCGAATATCTGCATCAATCTGTCTATGGTTAGGATGAGATTCTGCTCCGACGTGGTGGCGGGTGCGGCTTCCAAAGGCGCCGTTGTGCGTCTTCTTTGCCTCAGCGGGATTTTCGGGGCGTCGGCCGTCTATTGGTTGAGCGGCGGCGGGCGTGGGAGGTCGGGGAAGTCCTCCGGCGTGGAGTTGGTGGGCAGAACGGTGACGCATGGCTGCTCCCGATATGCGCTGCGGCGCGGCTCGCTGCATCTGCGTCGGGACGAATGAGAGTGCTGCTCCTTCCCGTCTCCTTCGGATGCGGTCGCGGAAGCGCTATCGGCTGTGGCGCCGAAGTGGGTGAGGGTGCCGCACGACGCCTGCCTCCAATGAATGCAGGAACGTGATACGGCTGTATGCTGCCCACCACAGTTGCAGCGGGTGGGCGTGTCCTCTCTTTCTTAGAGTGTAGGCAACAATCTGGTGCGGCCCTGCGCAGTCAGCGCGGCACGGAAGTGTACGGATGAATGGCCGAAGCGGCTACACCGGTGGCAGATCTGTGGTGCGCCGACGCACGGAGATATATTGGGATTCTTCCCAATGGCCGTTCGGGCGTTGAGGGAGCCGCAAGTGAAAAAACGGAGACTTTTTCGCCGTCTTTCTTACGGAGTTGGTGTACTTTTCGCACTGGTATCCATAGCGCGTCCTCGAAGACTTCGTCCTTAATGGTTCCGGAGGACAACTTTGGAGATTGAAACTCAGCCTTACCTTTCTACAATTAATGTCACCTTCCGTAAAATAGGTTTAACTTTTGGATTCGTGAATTCAATTGATTAATGTTTTCGTTCTCACAAACAAGGATTTCCATCAAAACCAATAGAAAGGCAACAATGAATACAAGGAATTATGAGTTCGCCGTTTTGTATGTAAAGGGTTATCTCTGAAGGAATCGTAGCACTTCTTTCAAAACTCGCAACACCTGGACGTTGAAGAACTATATTCCTTCTTCTTGTTCTCACGTTTTTCGGAGGATGTGCTCTATTCCAATGAAATTTCTTGTCTCTGCTCCAAAAACATTCACTTCCTCCTCTTCTTCTCTGTCGTCATTGGAGCTCATCTCCTGCTGGATCTCAGAGTTGTGTTCGCTGTACATCTCTCCATCTACCCACTTCCTCCTCTGTTTCATAAAACAATTCCAAGCAGTCCCTTTCTTGGGATTGGCTTGAATCTTCGTGAGACATTCTAACAAAATTGGCAGTAAAATTTAGCAAACATGAAGTGCTAAATGTTGATCTAAATATATGATATGCTAAACTGGTATATTTATTTATATTCCTGAAATGATTTTTCTATATATGTGGAAAATTTTCTAATTCAAACATATATTTCGTGCCGGAAAATTAATACTATGTTGTTATTTAAAAGTAAAGAGGGTTATGTGTTGTGTAAAACATGTGTTATTTTTGTATATTTTGTATAAAAGATCCAATTTATTATGTTGAGCTATTTCCGATTTGATTTATCTTTTGTAAGTGGAACGAACGGCTAACTATTTAAGGGGGCGATGTAACGAAATAGCATGAAGGCTATTGTTAATTTTGGATTGTTTTGTATTTACTTTCACCATATACGAAGTATAGAGAAAGTATTGAAAAATGAAAAAAATCGACTTCGAGATTTCAACGGAAATACACGTTTTAGGGTCCCTAGAACACGTTTTGACCATTTTCGGAATGATGTCTGTGTGTATGTGTGTGTGTGTGTGTGTGTGTATGTGTGTGTGTGACAGTGGGCGCTCTAACGTGAAAACTATTAGTCGTATCAATACCAAACTTCATATATAGTACTGTGGTGTGTGCTGTCAGAGTTGATTAGTTTTTCAAGTAAATCAGTAAACCGGAAGTCGAGCTTCATTCATCAATGCTCATTTCCGGTTTTCAAAATATCTCCATATTTATGATATATTGGTATATTTTATAGCTTATAAAAGTTTTAGATAATGTTATTTACTATAACTTTTGTATTTAACATATTTTTGTATCACCGGTTGATTAGGATTTATTCGTGAAATACTGATAAACCGGAAGTTGCTGATTATGTACGTTGTGGGCGCTCTGGGCTCAATGGGCGAAAGGCCAAATTCATCTTTTTTCATTGAGCATGTCCCGAAAAACTTTATTTATAATGTTTGTGACGTAAAAGATAATAATATAAAAATTAATCACTCATCTTCCAAGTTTAGATTGAGTATAGAGTTCGGAATTACTGTCGTAGATAAATATTTACATCTTATGTATGGAGAACGTCATGTGCTGGTAACATCATATTTTTACTTTCTCCATATACGAAGTATAGAGAAAGTATTGTTTTCATGAAAAAAATCGACTTCGAGATTTCAATGGAAATAAATGTTTTGGGGTCCCTAGAACACGTTTTGACTATTTTCGGAATGATGTCTGTGTGTGTATGTGTGTGTGTGTGTATGTGTGTGTGTCTGTGCTTTTGGGAGCTCTAACTTAAAAACTATTATTCGTATCATATATAGCACTGTGGTAGGTGCTGGCAGAGTTGTTTAGTTTTTGGAGTTAACTGGTTTACCGGAAGTCGAGCTTTATTCTTCGAAGCAAATTTCCGTTTTTGCAAACTATCTCCATAAATATGTTATTTAGGTCTATCATATTAATTATTAAAGTTTTAGAAAATAAAATTTACTATAACTTTTGTATTTAAGATATTTTTGTATCACTGATTGTTCAGGAGTTATTCGTGAAATACTGATAAACCGAAAGTTGCTTATTTTGTACTTCGTGGGCGCTGTGGGCGAAAGGCCAATTTCATCGTTTTTCATCGAACATATCCCGGAAAACATTATTTATAATGTTTGTGACGTAAAAGATAATAATATATATATATATATATATATATATATATATATATATATATATATATATATACGAGTAAAATGTTGCTTGCATATTGCAAGCAGATCGGCAACACTAATTTCATATCGGCATTAAATCGGGACGGTCCTCAAAAGAAAAAAAATGATTGAAAATATTCTTAAAATTGGCTGAAATTTAATCGTCTGGCATCGAACCCGGGTCTTTACTGTGAACTTTTTATGCAGCACAATAGAAGATCAACATCTCTAACTATGTGTGAAAATTCAAGCAGAAATATTGGATACAACTGCCTCAAAAGACGTTCTAATTTTCACGATTGTAAATGCCTCTCTGGATTCGAACCAAGGACGATCTTGGATATCTAAAACATGATTTTGAAATTTATCTATAATTTCTATCTACATGCCGAATTTCAAGTTTCTATATTGTTGGGAAAGTGTTCAAAATAATTATTGAATATCGGATCAGTTACTGATTGTAGAGACGCCTGGTGTCGAACCCAGGACACACTGGTAGCTGTGAATGCACAGTTAGATTTTTATGAACTTGATCTTATTTTATGCAAAGTTTGAAGTCAATATCATGCCGAGAAGTACTAAAATTTGTTTCCGTTATCCCCATAAGAAATGCATTGTGGAGTGCAAATGGCCCTCTGGGATCGAACCAAGGACCATAAGCGAATAAAAAAAATTTGATTATGATATATATTTAAGATTTCTAACCCCATGCCAAATTTCAAGTTTCCATGCATTCGGAAAGGGGTCCAAAAAAAATCTTAAAAATCGCCACAATGCGTTTTAAACGGCCGATTTTTGCCCCGACCTAGCATCGAACCCAGGATATTTTCCGTAAAACTCATTTATGTTTTCGATAGATCATGTTCATATGTATAGGCTCCTTGAGTTTTAATTCTCTACCTATCCGGAAAGTGTTTTTTTTTAATTCCCGAAAATCAAAGCAATGCATTTAAACGGGAAAAATCGAGACTTTGGAGCCCTCTGGAATCGAACCCGTGACACTGAGGTTCAAAATCGCAATTTTTCTGGAGGTTATACGTTATGGCCAATATGTCGTAAAAATTTCAAGCCATTGACGCTAGTGGTTTAGCCTGTGACTTTGTATCCTCTCTATATATATATATATATATATATATGATACGAGTAAAATGTTGCTTGCATACTGCAAGCAGATCGACAACACTATTTTCATGTCGGCATGTACAATCATATCGGGACGGCCATCAAAAGAAAAAAATTGAATTGAAATTTTTCTTAAAATTCGCTGAAATTCCATCGTCTGGCATCGAACCCGGGTCTTTACTGTGAACTTACTATGCAGCACAATAGAACAACATCATCTCTAACTATGTGTGAAAATTCTAGTAGAAATATGGGCTACAACTGCGTCAAAAGACGATCTAATTTTCACGAATTTAAATGGCTCTCTGGATTCGAACTAAGGACGATCTTGGAAATCAAAAAAATGTTTCTGAAAGTTATTTATGATCTCTATCTATATGCCGAATTTGAAGTTTCTATATTATTGGCAAAGGTTTCAAAATAATTCCTAAAAATCGGATCAACTTCTGATTGCAGAGACACCTGGTGTCGAACCCAGGATACATTGATAGCTGTGAATGCACTGTTTGATTTGTATGGACTTGATCTTTCTATGCGCAAAGTTTGAAGTCGATATCGTGCCTGGAAGTACATAAAATTTGTTTCCGTTATCTCCGTAAGAAATGCATTGAGGAATTTAAATATCCCTCTGGGATCGAACCAAGGACCACCAGCGAATATGTAAAATTTTATTATGATATATTTTTATGGTGTTTAATTTCATACCAAATTTCAAGTTTCTATGCCATCGGAAAAGGGTCCAAAAAAAATCTATAAAATCGCCACAATGCATTTTAAACGGCCGATTTTTGCCGTGACCTAGCATCGAACCAAGGATAATATTCGTAGATGTCTTTATGGTTTCCTTTAGATATGCACGGCATCTAGCGATCCCTTGAATTTCAACTCTCTCCTTTCCCGGGAAGTGCCTCAAAAAAATTTTCGAAAATCCCTGCCATGTATTCTTATGGAGAAAATCGCGACTTTGGGGCCTTCTGGAATCGAACCCATGACCCCGAGGTTCAATGTCGGCTTTTTTCTGGAGGTTACACGCTATGGCCATTATGTCGTAAAAATTTCAAGTCAATGACGCTTGTGGTTTAGCCTGTGAATTTGTATCCTATCTATATACCTATATAGCTATATAGCTATATATATGAATGAATCCGGAGAAGCATCTATATATAATAGATATGAATGAATCCGGAGAAGCATCTATATATAATCTATATATATAAAGCAGAAATTCTGTGGGTTTGTGTGTTTGTGGGTTTGTGTGTTTGTGGGTTTGTGTGTTTGTGGGTTTGTTTGTTTGTCTTGGATTGGAGTCCACACCGTTTGCCCGATTTGTCTCAAACTTTGCATACGTGTCCTCTGACATCAGGAAGGAAGTACTGTCGCATTTTTATTCAAGAATTTTGCCGGATTCGAACCAAGATCGCTCAGATAAATTTTCATAAGGAATACACGTAAGCTTCACTTTTATCGGTTGCAGGCTTTATTTCTCCTGAAGAATTAAATTAGAAGAAATAGTCGTACAGAGTCGAGACAAACACCGAAAGAAAGAAAATTGAATAAAGATTCTTATTTTAGTCGTGGAATCTTTCTTTCGATTAGAATTTGCGAGAATATTGGTAAAATATACAAAACTTTCGTGAAAATTCGAGGCTGTAAACAACTCATCCCCCTGACGACCGATCCCATTGTTGAATCCGAGCTCATGCTTTATCCCGTAAAAATACTCGTGGACTTTGGCCCATAAAGCTGATGATTGAAGAGTACGATATATTACATGGATAACGAGAAATTTTCTGTAAGAAGGTAACCAGCAATTGCAGGTACGTAATTACAGTCAGGAGATTGTGTGTCTTCGATTTTAGTACAAACCGTTTGCCAGATTCGCGTCAAATTTTTCGTACGTGTTTTCTGGGACCAGGAAGGACGTACTGTCTCAATTTTATTCGATAATTTTGCTAGGTTCGAACCAAGATCGCTCAGATGGGATTCAATAAAGAATAAATCTAATCTTCACTTTAATCGGTAGCAGGCTATATTTCTTTTGAAGAATTAAAATAGAAAAATAGTCGTTCGGAGTCGAAACAAGAAGCAAAATAACGGTAATTAAATGAATATTCTAATTTATATTGTGGAATATTGTTTCCGCATCGAAATTTTGAGATTTTTGATAAAATGTGCGTGAATTATCATAAATTGTTGAAGTTGTAAACAGCCAATCCTCCTCACGATCAATGCCATTATTGAGCCAAGCTAATAAATTTTCCTGTACAGTAAGAATAGCTTGGGATTTTAGACTGTATTCTAAAGGGATTTTATGCATTGCACGACCGGCAACTTGAATTTAAACTACTTCTATATTCCCCGTTGAGAATCAACGGGTGCTTCAGCTAGTAGATATATATTAATCACTCATCTTTCAAGCTTAGATGGAATATAGAGTTCGAAATTACTGTCGTAGATAAATATTTACATCGTATATATGGAGAAAGTCACGTGCTGGCCACATCAGATTTTTATCGATAGTTTTTCTCTCAAAGTTAACGAACTGATACTTGATTAAGTCGTAATTTAGATGAGTTTATGAGGCTATGAATCTTGACTTTGGGTGTATGTCAATAATAGAAGGTCTCCATCACTGTTTTCGCAGTAAAGGAATAAAAATTGCTTTTCGTTTCCATTGAGATGAGATTTTTCATTTGATCTTTTGAATTTCACGACTCGCAGAGTTTTCATTACTATTCATGGTGAAAACGGGAACAGGGAATGGCATGCGAAAGTCGGGCTCAGAGATTTCAAAACACACAGTTTATTGAGCATTTAAAAGGCACTTACGAATAATTAGAAATCTATAGAAGTGCTAAGATCATGTGATGGATGTTAAGAGTGGAGATCTCTGGCTGTATTGGAGTGGAAAGTTAATGATCTAATTATACGTCGGTCGTTGATAAGACTACAAGTGGAGACGGGAGATACTCGAATATCTCCTATTATACGAGCGATCGTAGAGCTGTAAGCGAAGTGGAGAGACGTATGCTGCGCATTAAGACGCAGGTATTTAGCTGTCGAGATGATAAACTCTTAAAGCGAATGTGGGATAAAATACGAGAGTGGGTGTTTACGAGGTGGGCTCGCACACAAGGACGAGGTGCTCTGAATTGCGTCAAATACTGAAAATTATGAAGTAAATTGAAGTAATAGTTGGCAATGAGTTGTATTTTTGATTTTTTCGCAATTATTTCGAATTTTATAATCATTTTATTTTGATAAACATACTTAAGTTAATAATTGTGTACCGTTTATCACTCGTTAACCCTCTTAATATTTTATTTATCAGTGTATTACATTTTTTTACATGTCTTCTTTGAATTCCGCGGCATTTTGAGCCAATTTACTGCTTGAATACACGTACACGTCTATTTAGTTTATAATTTGGTCACTAGGGTACTTCCTTCACTGGCCGTTAATTTCCGGTTCTTGCGGTTTAGGCGTAGTAGAAGGAAACGTGGTATTATCAGATTCTTAATCTGCTTATTTCCATTGCATCTTACGCGATTCCGAGGTGTCATTGAGGATAAATTGTGTTTAAATGTCCAGAGAATGTTGTTTTTTATCAGTTTTGCGAATTCGAGTCGGATAAATTGTTTTAAAGTGAATGTAAACAAAGTCACGTTGACAGCTGACGAAGAATATTGTTGTGATTTGTACGCTAAGGACTTCCTTTTGGTGACAAAGACGTGGGATCGTTAATCGGTGAGTGTATGCGTTCGCTAATTGTAATCAACGCATAACTTATGTTATTAAGTAAGTTATTTTACTCCGTAAGTGAGCATTGGATTATAGGATTTAGTGAATGCGTGTTTTTTTTAGAGATAGCTTTCGAATTTTGAGTGTGTGAGACTAGAATTTTAGTTAACTCACAGCTCTTGTATCGCAAGTCTTTTTAGATTAAATGTAGCAGTCGTTTTCAGTTCATCGCGATAAAAGATCAGTGATATTCTTTAAGTAGTTTAAGTAGTTAATTAGCTGTTAGGAGTTTTTTTGTGTGGGATGGTTTTCCCGAGGACTCCCGTTTCGTCGGACGGCCGCTGAGGCACTTGCATCGCGGTCCTTGAGCGAGAGGACCTCCGATCGAAGGGTTCGGCTCGCGGAGGGCACTTGTCTTTTGCATACGGAAGTAGACGAGGAATCGACGAGTGGTCTCCGATGGCAGTGTATCTAAAGCTGTGAACATAAAAATCTGGTTAGCGTGATTCGAACCCGGGACCTTGGCGTTGCAGCGTGGCATTCTAACCACTCTGCCACCACGGCAGCTTAATCTTTGTTCTAATTTTCTATATCAACCACCGTTTAGGAGTGTTATTATAATTAACCAATTATGTGGTTATTGCAACATATTTATGTTAAAATGTCGTTTTAATTCATAGCATTTCATAATAATGTTAAATACAACATGATTACTATATTTCTCAAAGGTTTTATTTGGTAGGTGATTTTAAAATTAAAACACGCGTATTTATAATCACAATAAAGTTCGTTACTATGGGTTTGTTTACATGGCAAACAATGCAATGGAAAGCGTCTTTCGCTCTTGCTGTCGATTGAGCTCTGGATGATTGATAAGGCTTAAAAGCTTTTCTTCTTTGTATTTTTTTCCTCCATTTGTCTTCTTTATTTGTTTTCTTATGCGTGTATTAATAATTTTCGTCATAATCTGTTACTTTTTTAAGTTTCCACTGTTTAAATATACATATTTTAATACGTAGTCTTTATTTTTATTAATCGTTTGTGTTGTTCGTGTTTTATTTTTCTCTTCGCTCGTTTTTTTTTAATTTCGAGGAGGAAATACCTTATGGAGAAAGTCTTGTGCTGGCCACATCAGATTTTTTTAATAGTTCTCGTAGTTTCGATTCAAAAAGTAAATTCCGTGCCCATAAAAAGAATCTACATTTAATTTCCGTTCTTTTGGTGCTTATCTCGACTCTTTAAGACTATTCCTTCTAATTTATTCCTTCAAAACAAAAAAAGCCTGCATCCGATAAAACTGAAGTTTGCATGCATTCCTTATGGAACCTTATCTGAGCGATCTTTGTTCGAACCCAGCGAAGTTATCGAATTAAATTAAGAGGGTTTTTCCATCTCAGAGAACGTGCGTGCAATGTTTTAGGCGAAGAGATCGAAAGGCGTCGACTAAAATGGAAGACAAACACGCGAACTCGCAGAATTTGCGATTTATATTTACACGATTTAAATCAAGTATGAGAGAACATTGGAGCAGAGCCTATCTAATCACATTTACTGCGATCTCATCGAAGCGTATTACTTTCGTGGACTCGCGCATTTGCAGCCTTCTCCAGTTCATTTGAAATTTCTGTGGAATTGTTGCTTTAACGTAATCTAAAATCTCAATTCCATTCTTAATTACCGAAAGAACCCTTCATGATATTTCTTTAGCAGTTGATGCAGATTACGTAAATCACCAAAAAAACATACTTTTGCGAATCACAGGATGTACAGTGGCGGAAAAAATTATCGCAACACTTTGCGCGCGCACCAGTGGCTTTCACAGAAACTATTTGGAATTCTGCTTTCTGTGACTGACTGGCAACACCGAGGAAAGCCTCGAAAAGCGGTAATATTTGAGTCGGAGCCTAGAACTTAAACAAAATTCCTCTCTTTCGAACTCTTCTTAGAGCCTTCGCGCGATCTCTCCCCGAGTTCGTCATGTTTATTTCGGCGTTTCTCTTTCACATATAGTTATCGTATTTATAGAACGATAGGTTAAATATATATTTATTCTAATTTCAATCTTAAATGCAATAAAATACATGGAAAATAATTGAAATTTAATTCTTAATAATTTGAAGAATGCTATTCGGTTTTAATATTGCGTAGCAATAAGGAATAAGTGGGATTGGAGTAGAAATACGCGATGTGGCGATTCTCACCTTTAGAAAACGAGAATTTTGGAGTCTAGAGGAAAATGATGTTTTGCGAGATTATAGCGAAAACAGATGGCCTATAATGGTCTCTTTTTCTGGATAATTTGTGCGCTAATAAGGCGTTATTTTGGTAGTTTGGTTTCTCACTCGAACATACGTCTTACGGCTGCCTGCTGGATATTGATGTAAATGTAATTCTTTAAACGTCCAGTTCAAACATAGGATATTCATTATTTGTGATAAACATTCCGAGGAGGATTTTTGATTACAAGTCTTATGTTTTCCATTCAGCAATTAGAATTCGAGAAGTCGTTAGAGCGATTACTGAGTTACTATGACACATCGTAAAATTTGTATTTTGTCTACGGAATATAATTTTTCACCAACTTAATCATGCAGACGAAGGAAATTCGTAATATAAATTTATATACACCATTTGTCAACTAGAATACATGAAATCATTGTCCGTCCGGAGTTAAAAGGAAAAATACCAATTCCAAAGTTAAAAAAAACATGATTTCATAAAAACCGAACAATTTCTGCGCATATATCGGACTTGTCTTAAATTTTGTAACAGGGAGCTCGGTGACCTTGGTCATTAGTTAATTGTGTTGCCTTCGCGCGGAGAAATTCACGTAGAAATGCATTAAGGCTTTGATAATTCGCGAGGAAAGTCTTTAACCAAAAGTTGATCCCTTCAAAGTATTGCAGGCGCCAATACAAAACAAATGTTGAAATGATATTTTCATCATTACCTCGCGCGGAAAAGCTTTAACCATATGTCGAGCACTTTCAAAGCAAGTATTGCAGATGCCAGGTATATTTTTCCTTTTCGTGCCTATATCAGCTAGACTCAGGACCCTCATTTTACAGTCGCCCAGTAGAAACTATCCTCTGGCTAATTCAAAGCTCCTTCCTCACCATGGTGCTAAGGAAATTAGATGTTATTGCAATCGTAAAAATATTCCCAAATAATATTATTGTATTAGCGTATTTTAGTAAACAAAGACTTCCTAATAAACAACCCAAGTTTTTAGTACTGATACGTATTTTATGAACGCCTGACTTTATAAAGTTAATTAATTAACCAGGATTATGCTGCCATAATAATATTATTAATAAGCTGCTAAAATGGACTTCTCAGTTTGTTGGGAAGTGTCATAACTATAACTAGTTGCTAATTAAGAGGTGATTTTGCAGCTGTCTGACACATGTTATTGGCATAGGAAGGGCATGAGCTCGAATTCCGCTTAAGTTAAATGAGTTTTTTATCTTAAACTTCTCTTGTTCGGGAAATGAACGAATGTAAGATATGGTTTCCACATATATTTATACGCCCCTGTGATTAATATATATATTTACCTGAGAGATACAATTCATTATGGAAAAATAACCATTGGATATGAAGGATTCGGAACAGATTCATCACCAATTGTCGGTCAAGAACATGTTTCGTGTGTCAGTGGACATTCCTCTTCTACCAAGGATTCGAGGTCGTTCACTGAAAGACAATGTCCTTTGACTCATTTTCCACACTTATTAGAGGTATTTGACAGGGCCTCCTGATTTCTCGTAGCACGATGAACCTTTCGCTTTCAGTGCAGCCGATTTTCGAAAGCCTATGCGTCACTCGCAACAACAAACCGGTCGTAAGGCAAGGAGCTCAGGCTTACTTACTCAGGCTTATTGGTGACTATTTCTTCATTGAGGTCTTCTACTTCTATAGACGGACAACTAGCGGACCGCGCAAGCGAATCTTTTTCATTTTTAGTCTGTAAACAAAAGCCTTGAGAACTATTGACATTCTTATGCATATTATTATTCATTGTTCGTCTACAACCAGGACAATTCGCGGGTTCACACTTTCCAATTTTCTCGGCGGTAGTTCCAAACCAATTATATAGATTTAGATTTAGATATATACCCCGCGAGCCGCCAAATGGGTATGGCAGGGGTTGTAATAACACCATCATCAAGGAATCTACTCCATCAACCTCTCTAATTGCCCGGGGAAATAAACGACCAAAAGTAATAATGTTTTGTGATTACCTCCCTGTAACGTTTTGCCGATGCTTCTCGGAGATCGCGTTAGGTCTTTACTTGCACTTAAATTTCATTTACTTCGTCTTTAGGTTCTGAACCGATAAAGCTTTCGAAGAGCTTCCGTCAGTTATTAGATCTTCTCACCTGGAGCGAATTCCAATAAAGAAGTGGTTAACTCTGTCTCGGAGGCTGAATCATATGGAGGAGAATGGATATATTATTAATCATCCTATATTTTTCTTGATTCCAAAGTAATTCTCGTAGATTAATCATAATGCATATGTGCACACTGTTACCGAGTCTGAGAGAAAAACGATTACATATAAATATTTTCCACAGGCTTTAAATTATGTTAAATAGTCTCCTTCTCGTAAAAACATGAAAATTGAGTAACATTACGGGGATGGAGGTCTATGTCGGAGCTGATTTTTTTCATAATCATCCATGTGTAAGAATCTACGGATTCTATCGGATGTGGACATGAATATACAGATGATAATTAATGATTGCTTTGTCGCAGGGGCGCAGCCAGGATTTGTCTATGGGGGAGAGGGTCATAGGCAGTAGAAAGAGCGAAAAAATTTCTACATTTCAGGGGCCGGTATCGCTATATGATAGAAGATATGTTAAATTCTTAGAAAAAACTGAAATGCATAGAAAACTAGGATATGTTCACGGTTATGTGACAAAATTAAAACTTTTTTGAGATTTTAGTTTGTAAAATGAATAATTGAATAATAATGATGAATAATAATCCTCAGTGATATTTGGATTTCCTGTTTTGATAGGGCCAATTTCTCTTACATTGTCATTATTTCTCTAGGTGTAAGGTTTTTATCATTGTAAATATTGATTTCGAGTGCCTTTGAGAGTTTTTTGAAATCAAAAGAAGGTTAATTAAACTTTCCTTCAACTGTTAGTGAATGTAAGAAGAAATAAATTAGTAGTAGTGATTTAGGAGATGATATTGAAACGTTAGTATTTTGGAGGTAGCACTACAATTTGGACAACCCAGTTACTTTGAAGGAAACCGAAGACCAATCGTAGCGGTGACGGATGAATTTTTCCTCTTAAATTATGTTGTTTTATAAATACGACATATTCTGATTATTGAGTTTAAATGTCGACAGCACAAAAACACCATAAAAATATGTCCATGTCTATGTAAGAACCATCCAATCCGCCTTTCGGCGTGTGGCAGGGGGTGCATACAGCTTAACCCTATTTTCCTAATCGATTTCTTTCGCCTATCATCCGCGGAAAAAATGAATTCTTGATGCGATTCCTTCTAGCATTTATTTCTCTAATCTTCCTCGCAGTATCAGAGCGGCCCACATCAACAGGGAGGTCGCATTATATCGATTGCATCATTTGAGAACCTAATTTTTCTTAACTTACATAGTAAATTTATCCTTAGAATTAGTCTTCTATCTCTTACTATGATTACGCGTACTGATTCATCTGAGTAACACTCACCGTTTTATCATGGCAATTCTGTACAAATAGTATCGTATACAACCAATCAAACAAATACCGTACACGAACTGTAATATAAAATTAATAATCAGTATAATCGCGAAACAGTATTTTCTCGTTTGGCTAGGTTGAATAAGAGGTTATATGACTTTTTTCTTTGAAACACGATTAGCATCCCCTCAACGATCTGCTAGTTAATCTTTGCATTCTATTCAATTTCCTATCGCATCTCCAATATGTTCTTTCAAAGATAAACAATAGCTAAACGTGACTCTTCGGTATTTTGTGTGGCGCACTAACACTAAGGGTTGTCGCGAAATTTGTTGCTGCGTGGAAATAACGTTTTTGAAAGATATCTAACATCCTTACGCTTTATATACATCATTCACAAAAAACTCTAGGTGCGTCTTACAAGATTTGCCTTTATGGAATCCGTGTTGGATCAGAATGATTCCTATCTTTATGGTAAGAGACTGAATAATGGAGCTTGCTATAATATGCTCCATTATTTTGCATAAATTCGAAGTTAACGAAAATTACCCATAATAATCTGATCATTCTTAGGCCCCGGAGTGACGTTTAATTTTTTACACGATATTGGGACAGTACCCTCATTAATTGATTTCTGATAGAATTTCCTATCAATCTGTTGCAGTGAATTTCCACTCGCATCAACTTATATCTCTATGGAAATCATCTCCGAATCAATGCGAGAGGTAAAACCGTTAACTCGACTATCATTTAATGAGAAACATTTCTGGAAGTACGGGTTAAGTAAGTTAGCTATTTCTGCCGATTTATTTAAGGCAATTCCCTCTTCGCTTATAATGCTAGGAATAGAAAACTGACCACCACGAGTGTCATGCACTTATGACCAAAATTCTTTCTAATCGCCAACTAGTGATATTAACAGGGTTCGAGATCTATATTCCTGGTATTCTTTTCGTGATCCTTCCTCAAATATCTTTTGCACTTCTCTATAGTTTTGATCACTAAGCTCATGGATCTCATCGTACGGTTTAAGTTTTCTCAATCGCGAGTGAATGACTCCTATGCAATGCTTCAAACTTCTTCCTCGTCTCACCTACTGTTTAGAAGGAACATATTTAACTAAATCTACTTTGATTATTCGTCGAAACTCTACCCAACTATCTTTTACTGTATTTTCTCTCGAAAAGCGTAAAAAAAATTATCCAAGCCTTCGTTCAAATAAAACCTTAAACTCAGAAATAATTGCTTTGCGAATTACACACACTTGCCTCACAGGCTTAAGAGATCTAACCGCTACTACTACATTCATCCCTACCATTATGACATCATGGTCTGACTGTACCGTCAACTACAGAGAAGCTAGTTATTATTTGTGGGTGGGAAGTGGCTAGTAAATATAAATTGATACCTTGCTTCGCACGATTCGTTCGAGTTTTCGTCATATTTACCTGATCTAAACCATGCAACGAAAAAGTAAGATGTATTTCGTGAATTGTTTTCCCACTGCTAGTGCTGGAGAATTTTAGATTATCCCAATGAATATTGGTTAGGTAAAAATCTCTTCCTACGGCGATAATTGGATCTTTTATTTTCTCACCATTTTTCTGTAGGGCATCGGATAATACAACAATACATCCTATTTTTTCATCGGGAGGACGACACAAAGAACAAACATTAATTTTACTTCCGTTTTGTCTTTGAATCGAGCACCAAATGATTTCGCTCCTGCTATTTTCTACGAACTCATCGCGCTCACTAATTAAATGAGTCCATACTGCTATAAAAAGTCTACCACTAGATCTACATAGTTATATTTTCGGTATATCATATAATCGGGGGAAATATCTCGCTTAGAGTAATATCTTCGCTTAAGCAACTATCTTCCTAGTATGATATCCGCGCAAATTCTCATCGTAACGTTAAAGAATTCCGCCTGTTTATTACGTAAGCTCTTGCAATTTACTATTATTATTTTTAGATCTCTCAGTTCGCACATTAAAACATGGTTTCCTTTTTCGAATAACCTTTATCTTTTTTAAGTGAATTTTTCTTTTTCACCATTGCAATTTTTCTATTTTTTTGGGCTAAGCTCATGCATACCCTTTTGCCTATTTAAGTGGGCGTTAATAACTATTTCTACTGCTGAATAAAAGAATAACTTTGTCTGCATATATTCGCTCTATTCTCTAATATATTCGCATCTAAACCGCAAAACTACGTAGTAAACAACATTAAAACTACGGTATTCATGGGGGGAGAGGGGGGCGGGAATGTTTTGGAAGAGTCCGTAAAGCGCACAGAAAGTTTAGTAAAATCAGCGAATGATAGCTGAGTATGGCGCCTAATATATGGATCTAAGTAGCCTTGGGAAGTATTTTTACATACAGAAATCAAGATGATCAAATTGGAAGTGGAAAATTTTATTCATCGCTACGGAGAAAGTAGAGAAGTGAATACCCGCCTCTTGGAAACTATACTGAAGTAAAATCATACTTCAGAAAATATTTTCCGAAGGTCGCTCCGTTTCACAGCGTTAAACCCGTAGCTCGCATGTAATTCAGAGTAAGAGCGTTGATAAGCTTACTCCATGAGGCGAGAACGGAATATCTAATGCTTGTAAAAGGACAATCGAATTATCGGTTTTAATTTGCAATTCAGATTCCAACTGCTAGAATATTATGGATCCTGTTTGCGATTGCATTCAAGCTCATTAATCAATTACATTACAGCTCTGGACATATTAGATTGAAATTATCTGTTGTAGAGTAATACACTCACTGTAGATGAGATTCGTATGAGTTGTGCGATGAATGAATGAAACATCTATATATATGTGATACCGTTGCAATTTATAATATATTTTTCAGTCAGTATGGTTAAAGTGCATTGATGTCTCATGAGAAACACCATTTGTTATTATACAAATATTACTCCCTATTACATATAGCCTGATAGAGCTGAAAATTGTTGATTACTGATTCCACTATTTAAAAGCTAATAATAGTGATGACAATTCCTGTCTAAACGTTAATTGCTAAAAAGCTCTTGGAAAAATTAACTCCTTTAACTCACGGATAAAATTGGATTTATCGAAAGGATATTTTTAATACCTTATGCAGTGGAAAACTACACTGCTCGAGTGAAAATAGAAAGTTAAGAATAGGACACATCTTAGTGGTTTCTGAATTCGAATTTTTAAGTGTTGAATTCTCTTTGCAAGAATTCTATTCCATCACAATTCTACCATTTAGACCTTTAATTAGCGAAATAATACCTCAAAATGTTCATTTTAACGTCTGATATTCCGCTATCAAACTACTTGTTTGTAACTATCTCCCAGTGTATTATATTAACATTCCACACAACGTTTTTATCACGGCTAACTTTAAATAATAAATGGCAAAAAATGAAGACATTGAGGCTAAGGCACTACTTGGAAATCTCGCGAAGGTGAGTCTTAAATGTCTGCATATATATACGATACTAAAAGTCTATTTCCCATTCGTAAGGATTTTGAATATTGCCGGTTTTACTGCCTCTATACAGAGTTGCCGAATTGTCGGAGTTAGAGTGATTTCAGTTAGTTTCCACGTAATCCGCGCTCTCACGCCAACTGGTGTTGCGATAATTGTTTCCCCCACTGTACATGGATCGTGCACTCGTTTCAATAAAACCACTTGTTAGCAGAACTATCAAATATAAAGAGCTATTAATCGCTAGAACTGGCCATTTTAAGTTCTTCACCAACTGAGCGTCACTGTGTGTGCACATAAGCAGCTGGAAAACAAGTTACCAGCTGAGAATTAAAAACCACGAACGTTCGATCGTCTAAAACGTTAAAATCCTCACATTGAATCCATCTTGAATGTCGTTCTGTGTCAATGGAGGATATCTTTGCGTATTCCAGATGATTTTCAACAAAGTAGCTGAAATTGTTTGGAGCGTGAATTTGAATTCTGCGGCCCAGTTGAAAAGTTTCGCTCCCGCCATTTGCATTGTATCCAGAATACTTTGTTTAATCTCTGTGCCCGCCAAATGGGCAAATTAGACGCTGTCTAATTCTTTCTATATCCCGAAAACGTCTCCAATCTAGACATTTTCCGAGATCCTTATGTGTAATATATAATGTGATGTTTTAAGCATTTCACTCGGAAATTTAAAATTTTGGTTCGATACATAAATATATATTTACTCTGTTTTTATTTCTTGCAGGATATTGAGGCACTTCTAACTTCTAAATGACAAATAAACGGTGAATACATTAAGATTTCTATTCTCGTCTCGTTTAATAACTCGGTCACTACTTCCCATTGAGCACATTACACTTGTCGTGGGTGTTCACGATTTACATTTAATTAAAGAGCTATTAAGTAATATTCTAACAATTTCATTATTTCATGGATGTGATATTTTTCCAAATTTCTCATTTTTACTTTCTCCCTATACGTAGTACAGAGAGAAAAAATTCGACCTCCAGATTTCGACGGAAATAGATTTTTTGGGGCCCATAGAGCACGTTTTAGCTATTTTCCCGAACATGTCTGCCTGTGTGTCTGTCTGTAGTTAAAAGTTTGTGGGCGCTCTATCTTAAAAATTAATTATCCGATCATTTTAAAAATTCATATTTAGAATTTTCTTATCAATGCCAAAAGTTGATTAGTTTTTGGTGAATATCGCTTAACCGGAAGTTGCGGTTTATCAGGAACAAAATTTCATTTCCTAAATCACACTGTAAAGATACAATATAGGTATATACACTTACACACAAAAGTTGTAGATAATGTACTTTACTAAACTTCTGTATAAAACATTTTTTCGTAACACTGATTTAGGAGTTATTGTTGAATAATGGTTAACCGGAAGTTGTTGTTTATCCAGAAATAATTTTTTTATACATATCTCTGTCAGAATGCAATTAAGGTGTGTACATTTACATACAAAAGTTATAGATAATGTACTTTACTACAACTTTTATATGAAACATTTTTTCGTAACACATTGTTTAGGAGTGATTCTTGAATAATTGTTAACCGGAAGTTGTTGTTTATCCAGAAATTGAAGTTTTTCATACATATCTCTGTCAAAATGCAATTAAGGTATATACAATTATGTACCAAAGTTATAGATAATGTTTTTACTACAAATGTTGCATGAAACTTTTTCCTGTAACACTCATTGTTTTGGAGTTATTAGGCTATAGGCTTCTGTTTTCAGTAAATACGGAGAAAGTCATGTGTTTGCCACGTCAGATTTTTATATTAATTAATATTTTTGGCCGCACTCTCAATTGGCCAACTGAAACATTTCACTCTCAATAATTGCCATAAATCCCGGACTGAGTGTTTGTTTTAATAGTCACACTTACATCCTTTTTGTTGTGCTATATGTTTATTTCACTCGATTAGTTGCTAGGAAACATCATCATACTCATAAGAATTTGGAGAAAACAGCTATTGGAAAATTTATAGCAAAAATTAGCCCCTTAAACGTTTCGCAAAAGACATTTTTTGTGGAGTGAGCTCATGCAATTTAAATGAATTGCTATATGTTCGATTAACATTGCAAAGGGAATTTTTTATCCTTTATTAAATATTTCTACCTCGAGTTTTCATACGATGAATATTTTACATAAGATAGGCGTAATATTGTTAATTTTGATCATTTAGTTTGATCTGATGAAGGCAATTAAACCATATATTTTAAAAGTTCAAGTTAGTTGTCATTTTTCTTATCGAAAATTCACTATTTAATAATTTTTGTATTTTTATTGATTGTATCTTCCGCAAATTTAGTTTCCCTGAATTTATTTAGCAATCGCAGCTTCCAATCTCCTTTCTTTCAAGATTCCCAAACTATGCCAGAGAGCATTTTTTTATCGTAGCATTTCTTAACAAAACGAACCGCTTTACGTTGCACTTTGTAGAGTTCGCGAGTACACGTTTCATCCGCCGTATACTCGCTATTCCAGAATCATCGAAACCTCGCTCTCTCACCTTTTCATCGCATTTACCGACGCTTTACAAAACCTTTTACTTGCTTTGCCGCAGATTTTTCAAATATGCGTGCTCCAATTTAAGATATTAGTGATGTTGATCTCGAGATATTCTACCACTGGGTGACTACACACAGTCGTTAATTTAATTTGAAATATTTTTGAAAGCAGTTCGGTATGGAAAATGTTTGACACTTGATATATCAGTTTAATTTTACCCGATTGTGCAAATTGAATTTTTCTGTGATAACTAAGGGATCGACTCTATATATTCTTGAGTTAGAAACGCATAGGAATGAAGCTCAAAGTATTTGTTTATGTTTTTTGATTAATTTCACCTGAATTAGAAATGTTTGGTTGGTTTTCTCTGGAAATTACTGTCTTCATCTACTTTGTTTTATATTTTAACATTTAAATGTGAGAGCAATTAAAATGTTATGTTATTAAAAACAAGCAGAGTGTGTGAAAATGATCAAATTAAAATGACAGTGGTAAATCGGGAATTCGATATCAAAAAGCAGTGCACATTACATTATTGCAGAATCTATGAAATAAATTTTAATATATTTACGTAAGAAACGGAGAATATAAAAAATACAAATTATAAGATTTCTCCGATACAATTTTAATTAACATAGAGAAAAATTGCTGCACATTTCTGAGTGGTAAAATTGTTGATTATTAACTTTTTTTAGATACAGCGATAAAAATGAAATGCCCATAGCTAAGTTTAAACTTATGTTAATAACAAAAAAACTCAATCCTGAAAGTGGTCAATCTCGATTTTTTTACGCATAAATTGCCACTTATTGTTAGTTGAGAAAATGCATATAAAGTCCATTCTTAAAAGTTTGCATGAATTGCTTTATATACAAAATCAGGTTAGAAATCACAGTTATACGAAATCGGGATTAATTCCAAAAGATAAGAAATTGACCAATGATTGTAAATGTGGTCGTGGAATATCATTTTGTAATCTTCGAATTTACGAGAATTTAGAGGATTAAAACAAAAAAGTATTTAATATGGTGTTTGTAAACAACCAGTTCCCCTGACGACTGTTAATCTGGACGCGATCAAGACTTGATGACAAAGAACTAGAAGCCTATTGAATATATTTGATTTGAATGAAATGCTTCATTAATTACTACTTTGGTCAGTGGCAACTATATCACGCAATGGCGTCGCTGAGTGCAGAAAGAGAGTTTGATTAGTTCGTCGTCTTTGTTGCTTCGGAAAATGTTGAAATTGAAAAATTTTGGACTTTAATCATCGTTGGATTGAAATTTATCAACATCAATTACTACGTTTTTAATCTTTTTCAATTTTTGTTTTTTCTTTTTCAGAATCCCTTGCCGTTGTCGGAATATGATAGTTTTGAGAGGCGATTAATTGAATTTGCAAGTAAGAGGAAGTCTTGTTTGAGGAAGTAATTGAGTTTGTGTTGCTCCACTTGTCCTCCAAAAGAAATACATTTGGAAGATAAAAATCGAATTTATTCCAAGCGGAAATTTTTATTTTCAATCCTCGAAGCCTAATTCTCGATAGCATTTGGTCTTTTCGCCCTAATCGTATGCAACCAGTACCATATAAATGCACCTAGAATTACCTATATTTCAGGAGGAGCAAGCAATTCATTTTTTCTTAAATCTTAGATGATTAATTTCTGTTACGTTTTCTATGGTTTGTTTTTTTGCAAATTTTGTACAAATTATGTAATATTTATTTTTTACTACTGTATGGTTTATATTCTGACTTCGTATTGTTGCATAATGTTGGGAGCAAATATGTATTCTTTTCAGCTCTTATGCCCACAATCCCCACAGAGCTACAATAAACCTATCTTTCTAACTTTTTCCATTCCAATCCACATCTCGAAGGCCTCGAAACGTTTTACTTTCTCCTATCATATTTTATTTTCAAAATTTGCATGTTTTACTTGCACGCATAGAAAATTCGTTCGTGCGTCCATCGTCTAAAGTCAAGCTTTCCTGGTAGCGTCGATTAATTAGATTCGCTTTTTCTGCCGAATCAGTAACAGTTAAACCCACGTCATTAACAAGGGTACTGAAGACTGACCTCCTTGTGAATTTTATTTCATGATGATTTAAATAATCTTGTTCAACACACGTTATTCACTTAAAAATTATTTAAAATAATTCTCTGTCTATACAAATGTGTTCTGTGTTGATATTTCTAACATTTAAACAAGATTTAATTTTAAATAATGTTTTCTCATACTTCTCGTTATAATGTTTGTATTTTTTTCTTCAAATGAGGATTTCGTAAGCCTTACTGAAGTATTACTTTGAATTTTTAATTCAAAGTATACATTTTTCATTATTGTAAAACTATTTAGAACTTTAAGCGTACTTTTACTCCTTAAGCTTTCATAATTTAAATTTTAAATCGATTCCCTAGCATTTTATCATCAAATTAAGTCTTGCAATAAAAACTGTGTTAAAAAATCATCTAATAACGCTTGATAACAAAAAAATATTTCTTTGAGGGCACCTGGGAATCCAATTAACCCCGCGCGACTAAGTAAGAAGTGGCTGAAGACATTTTATACGGCTTTATAATACACACGGACAAATAGAGCTTTTCCAGAGATAACTTTTTCGCGCCGAAATGTACCAAACCCCATATCGAAGGCCTCCAATAGTTTAACTTCTTCCTTTCTTATTTTACTAATTTGCACCTACTTAACTCATTTTGATCTCCCTCTTAACGCTTAAGATGATTGCTCCGTCTTTGTACGTAATAAATCCTCTCTATTTCTTTTTCTCTTATTTAGAGATACCTCAATGTCCATCTTGGATACAATTTTGTCTTGTATATACTGTATGTATTATTTCGATCGTGTTTTCAATAAATATGCTATTTTTGTGTCATACTGTACCTAATGGATGCAAATCCATGTACTAATTTTTCCTTATTTTTCTTTTTTGTTTGATTTATGCTATATTGTATATTGCTATATTTTTTGATGTGAACTTATTCTTATTTATGTATCGCATGCAAGTACTTACTGGTAGTGTATATCTATAGTTTTTGCATTTTCTTCTTTCTCGTCTTTTAGTTGATATTATCGGTTGCTTGATTGGTTGGTTTGTGGTTTTCCTCACCCGCTTCCTTGTGGGTGTTTTCCTTTAATGGATACTTCTTTCCTAACAATCTCTTAGTTTTTTAAAATCTACAATTCTTCTAACAGTTTCTCATACTATTCTCTTTAGTTTAATTATTCTATAGTTAATGACGATAAGATGGATGGAAGAAAAGACGTTTAGTCTCGCCAAAATAAAAACAAATCCTATTAATAATATTTCATGTTTAATAAGTCAATGTTTCACAACCGTATGGCAACACACTCCCGACCAAAGATTTCACCAATCTTTTCCTGATTCCTTTATCAAGGCATCAAGAAATCCTTTCGCTTTATAAAGACTAGAAAATAAAAAGGTCCAATGCAGCATTAAATATCGATATTCGGTTGTCCAAAATATCCTTGGTTCGACTCTGGACGACTCGAATCGTCTCTCTCATAAGAAATGCACGTAAAGTTCGTTTTGATCGATTGCAGACGTTTTTTCTTTCGAAGAATTTAATCGGAAATGATGGTCGTACGAAATCGAGACGAACACCAAAAGAAAGGGAATTGAATGAAGATTCTTATTTTGGTCGTGAAATATCGTATTCGAGTCGAAATTTAGAGAATTCGGACGAAAATTACGAAATATTTGTGTGATTCTGTGGGCATAAACAATTCCCTAACGACGAATGTGATTGTTGAACTCAACTTTCGTACGAAGATCTGGAAAATAAATGCTAATAGGACATTTACGGAGTCGACATTGTATGGTAAAAAAGCATATTGTGACACTCCACGAATCGGTTTCGTTGTCGCCAAATATCACTAGGCTTTTCACGAAGAATTAAAGAACACTGGATCGTCAACTGTAATTGGTCTTGTGCTATTTATTGATACTTTATATGCTTTGGCACGTCCTGTTGTCCTCCTTCGCCTCTCGTCAACCTCGCGCAAGGAAACCTCCTTTAACGGGGCCCCTCCTTCGAGCCCCGAAATTCCAAAGCGGATTGTGCTCCGTCACTCCTGCGCGAACGAGTTTCTCACCATGAAAAGGAGTTCATTAGCGCTGACAACAGATAACACTGCAAAAGCAAAGGTAAACAGGAAATAAAATGAAAACAACAACAAATAAAAGTACTGCCTATAAGGTATCATGGCATAGGCGTTAAATGTCCCCATGTATGATCCCGCCTCGTCTGACAGCGTATAAGCATTCGGGCCAACACGGCTAGTGATAAGATATGGACCTGAATACAAGCGAAAAAACTTATGAAATAAACCAAGTTTCGTATCAGACACCCTTGGTGTCGTTAATAGAATCCGATCTCCTGTTTGGAAGTTTGAGTGAATCCTTTTTTGACACTCCTTCCTTCTTTTCCGGCCTTTTTTGAGGTTTCGAAACGCAGTATCACTTCCTTACCAATTGCGCCGTCTCCAGGAAATGTTAATCCGACAGGAAATCTATTGGGAGGGACCAAAATGAACCTCCATTGCAGTCATCCGTGTGGACTACTTCATTAAACCATCGGTTCTCAAACGGCAACACTTCGTCTTGATGCAATCGGAAATGCGGTAAAATCGATACTTAGCTCCGTGAAGATTCTCTAAAATCTCGTCAATCTTCTGCGGAACGTCGTTTTCGGGAATGCCTGTTCAATTGCATCCAAACATAAGCATCCTTCTTCTTGAGAGGATTCATACACGCATCGATTCTTTCCTTTTTCCTGTAAGCAAAAGGAATCGCGTACGGTTTCTGAGCAAAGGGGCGATCATCAAGCAACTTTATTCTATGCAGGAACCTTTTTATTTGGTTCGGAGTCGAGGAGAATAACGATTGGTGCCTTATCAAGAGTCGCTTTAATGTCCAATTGATTCGCACGCTCAACCGCATCTCCGATCTCGTCTTTGTGGTCTTCCATAGCTAAAATAGTTAATTTTTTTCGCATTTTTTGACATTTTCCATTTATTAAATTTACCATGAAAATACTGTGAAAATATGCTTCTATTTTCCAACAATTATTCCCAGTTTTAAATGACAGGCGCATTCTTAGAGGATAATTGATGGCAGAGCATTAAATAACTATACTGTATTAGCTCAAGTTATACATGTTGTAGTTAAATTGAATTGTGAATCAATTTTCGCTGAATAAACAACTAAATTGCACCCTGATTAATTTATTAATTAAAGTTAGCTCCTAATGAAGCACAGTATTGTAGCAGAATTCCGAAACATTACATATTCCATTTCATTGAACTTAACTGTGACAATAACACCAAACCACAGCTTAACAACTTCTATTACGTTTCAGCTCCCAAAAATCTTCCTTACGCAATATTTCTTCGTCATCGCCTCAAACCAAAGCATCGATGTATTTTTACTTTCTCCATATACGAAGTATAGAGAAAGTATTGTTTTCATGAAAAAATTCGACTTCGAGATTTCAACGGAAATACATGTTTTGGGGTCCCTAGAACACGTTTTGACAATTTTCGGAATGATGTCTGTGTGTATGTGTGTGTGTGTGTGTGTGTGTGTGTGTGTTTGTGTTTGTGTGTGTGTGTGTGTGTGTGTGTGTGTTTGTGTTTGTGTGTGTGTGTGTGTGATAGTGGGCGCTCTAACGTGAAAACTAATTGTCGTATCAATACCATACTTCATATATAGTACTGTGGCGTGTGCTGTCAGAGTTGATTAGTTTTTGGAGTAAATCGGTCAACCGGAAGTCGAGCTTTATTCATTAAAGCTCATTTCCGGTTTTCAAAATATCTCCATAAATATGATATATACGTATATTTTATTACTTATAAAAGTTTTAGATAATATAATTTACTATAACTTTTGTATTTAACATACTTTTGTATCACCGGTTGATTAGGAGTTATTCGTGAAATACCGATAAACCGGAAGAAGATGATTATGTACTTTGTGGGCGCTCTAACATGAAAACTATTTGTCGGATCAACACCAAATTTCATATGTAGTATTTTTATTACAGTCGTTAGAGTTGATTAGTGTTTGGAGTGAATCAGTTGACCGGAAGTAGAGCTTCATTCTTCAAAGCTCATTTCCGGTTTTCAAAATATCTCCATAATTATTATATTTAGGTATATACTATTATTTATAAATGTTTTAGAAAATATATTTTACTATAACTTTTGTATGAAACATATTTTTGTATCACTGATTGTTTAGGAGTTATTCATGAAGTACTGATAAACCGGAAGTTGCTGATTATGTACTTTGTGGGCGCTCTGGGCTCTATGGGCGAAAGGCCAAATTCATCGTTTTTCATCGAGCATGTCCCGAAAAACATTATTTATAATGTTTGTGACGTAAAAGATAATAATATATAAATTAATCACTCATCTTCCAAGTTTAGATGGAATATAGAGTTCGAAATTACTGTCGTAGATAATTAATTACATCTTATATATGGAGAAAGTCATGTGCTGGCCACATCAGATTTTTAATACGTGCTGTCATATATCCGTTAATTGGTATGGACGTAAAATCCCCGTGTATTCTAATGTGAAAATGCTTGTTTACTACGAAGATATTTTACATAATTTTCGTTCATTTGGCCATACATTTTGTAATATCTATTCGGGGAAGATATAACACGACCAAAATAAGAATCTGCATTTAATTTCCTTACTTTTGGTACCGACTTTGTAGGGCTATTATTTCCGATTTGATTCTTCCAAAGTAACAAGGCCTTCAAGGCACCTTTCAAAAGGTGACAATGTGATAGGAGGATCTGAAAAATGTCATAAATTTTTCGTTGTAAACCGAGTTTACTAGGATGCGCTACTTCAGAAAGAATGATTTATAAGACAAAATTCGTCTAATCTTTGAATTCCTCTTGACCATCTTGCCTTAAGAGAAGACTACTTCTTCACAGGCAATAAAAAAGACCATAATTTAAATATTTTTCTTTTAATAACCGTTAGTTTTACTTTATTTTATTTATAATTTCAGGAAATAATTAACCTATCGCATACTGTTAACAGTATTAAATATATTTTTTTTAAATTTCAACAATATTATAGTTGTTTATTGGCCATGCAACAAATGCACCGCTCGGTGGTTGGCAGATTTCCTCCAGAACAAATGATCCGAAATTCAAAATTCAAACAGTTTTAAAATGTATAAGATCATAGCTATCGTTGGTCGTAGCGGATTTTTTATATCATTTTTTTAAACAAAATGGCGGACACATGAGCTAGAAATAGAAATTTATCTGTCAAAAATTTGGCTTTAGAAATTCTTTTTCCGATAACTATGTAGAATATCAAAAAACTCCTACGAGAAATATGTAGGTCAAATGTAAACGTATTGTGACCAATATTTACTGAGATATCCTGCCAACCGTTTTGAAAAATGGCATTTTGAGAAAAAGGCGATTAAATTTTTAACATGGGGTATCGTATTTATAAATAATTAAATGGCATACTAATCAAAGTTCATATGCACCAGGACCATATAAATTTCCCTCTACAGTGGATGTTTGCTTGTCAGATGTTGATCTCCTATTTTTTTTTCGTAATCTTCCCTGCCGTGTAGCTTCTACGCTCACCCCCACATATTCTGCTGCTATATTCTGTTGCCCTATTCCCAACATTTATGCCTAATTCCTTCATAATTTTTAGGTAGATTTTTGTCCCATCATTTAATGTGCAAGTAGCAATATAAGCTGCAATTTGCACATCACATGCCAATGGGCAACGACCTCATCCTTCGAGAGACGAGGAATGGCGTCGCTTTCCGCCTTTTTCTTACTCCGTCCTCAACTCTCTATCGTAGTTCATTCTTCTTTCATTTGCCTGTGACTTCGGCCATTTTTATGTAATGGAGCGTTCCCATTCTTCCTTTTCTTCGCTTTCCTTAAATATTAAAAAGAAAAATAGAAGGAAAAAGATTAAATATTTTTCATTTATGTATTTATTAGGTTTCATGCCTAGCTACTATAGCCCTTCACCATTCTTTGCTCCGATGGACAAGTCAGGAGGTGTTTCACCGAGGCAATAGCAACAACAACAATGATTGTATGCGTTTGTTACGAAGTTATTTTTAACATATCGTACGGCTGTTCTCTGTACCATCTCAACCTCTTTAATCAGTCCTATTGCTTGTGGATCCCAAACCGTTGCGCCATATTCCAATATTGGCCTAACTAATGATTTGTACGCGATTTCTTTTGAGTTTAGACAACCCAATACCCTCATAATGCAGTGCAATGCAACCTTTAGATACTATATATTGCTGATATGAGTTCCCCACTGCAGATCCTTCGTTAGCGTTACTCCGAGATACTTGCAATCGTATTTTTCCATCTGTAAATTACCATTTAACATATGAAGATACGCACAGCTTATATTGGTTGCATATTCTAAGAACGTAATTTCTCTGATATTAGTTAGTGAATTTATCCTTTGAGTAAGTCATCTATCTTCTAATGATTCACGTCCCTTTATCATCTGAGTGACACTCGCTGTTTTATCGTAGCAATTCTTTACAAATCGAATCGCCCTTTGTTGTGCTTTTTCTAAATACGACATTTGTTGGCCCTTACATACTCTGGATAAGGCCTAACAAACGTTAAGTAACATACATCGATTGCAGACCTAAAGATTATGCTATTTAGACATATACATAATACAAAATTTACAAATACTATCTCAACTCATAAGAAAACATCCTTATGGTAACCTCACCATCATAAATTTCATGGAGTCAGCCAATCCTTACAAAATTTAATTCACAGCTATTACAATTAATTCAACTTCTCCTTGAAGGTACGCAAAACATGACACCTGTTGGCCCATGCAGTACAATCAATAGGCCTAACTAACGCCAAATAACATCAGATCGTCGCGAACATTTCCTTCGATCTTACCGTTTATTCTAAAGTTTGTTATTCAGCTGATTACACTTTTGAGCGGAGTTCAAATTAGAATTTACATTCCCGAAGCGGTGCGGAAGCTTTTAAGGCGTAATTCTATAATATTTTCCCTTTACTGTGGAAATTTGAACGATATATGATGTAGTTAGAATAAGTGACTGTCATACATTCGCGGAAACAGCTGTCAGCACGTTTTCTTCACCAGGGAAAGAGGAAATAAAGGTTACATCGAATACATTCTTCGAAGGGCATTTCATATGTAATACAGTATTGAGCAATCAGCGGAATATGTTTATTTCGACGCAATTTCATACGCGTGTATTTTAGACTTTGCTTCAAGAGGGAATGTTTTTATTCGTAATTTACCGACACATTACGCGTTATCGGAATTTGTCTGTTAAGCCAGCAACACGAAATATTTCTAAGAAGTATCATATAATTTCTCACGTTATTTTATTTATCTCATAATAATATGTATGTTTCCTATATAATTATTTCTTGGTAGTTATTTTAGTTGATTTTTAATTCATATATCTCCATTCATTTAATTCAAACGGAGGATAATTTTTCACTCACTGGAATAATTATATTTAATCGCAGTCATTTTTATTGAGTACCCGGTGTACTTCGTTCCACCTAAAATTGATCTGAATATACCACTTCATAGGCGATTATCAATCCTAATCAACGTTCCAATTCATTGAGATAGATAATATTCTGAATCTCTTCACTTGTCGTTTATTTTCAGTCGCTATCATGGATGGTCATCAGTTAGGTTTGCTCGTGTAGCAGCTCAGCCACGCATATGAATGACTACGACGACCTATGTCAGCTCTCCTTGGCATTGTTACGAACACTGTGAAACGACACGGAATTGTTATGTCGAACTTACCTTCAGAAGTTAACAATATTGAAATCCTCACTCTAAGTCCTCGAGTAGAGAGAGAGTAATACCGTTTTAAAACTCTAACTAAAAATTCAGTAAAAAATTGCGTTGCTGTAAACAAAACTTGGTTGCTACTGACGTTTAAACAAAATTGTAAAAAATATAAATGTTCGTACTTTTTCCGTGCGATTCTTCACAGGATATTGTTCGTAACAGCAAATGTTAAAATCTCTTGCAATTTTTTCTTCTTCATAAAGTGTATCACTTATTATCAGGATTAATTTTAACTTGACTTATATTCTTAATGCATTTTGATGGATAAATATATAAAGTTGAAATCAACAATCGCCTTCATTGTCAAGGGGGATGGGTTGTTTACAACCTCGAAATTTTGATAAAATATTCACGTATTTTATTGAAATTCTCGAAATTTCGAATCATAAACGATATTTCACGACCAAATTAATAATCTTTATTCTATTCCCTTTCTTTTAGTGCGTGATTCCTTTTTTGTACGACTATTATTTTTAATTTAAATTTTCAAATGAAACAAAGCCTGTAGCGAGAAAAATGAACTTTATGTGCATTTATTATGGAAATGCCTTTTTAATTTTTCGGCTATTTCTTTTGGGTTTTTCCTAATTTTCTTTTTCCCTAAACCACCTCCGTACCGAGGTAAACAAAACAAACAAATATTAAAATCGGTCGAGCAGTTTTCGAGTTTTAGACGACGTCACAAACACCATTTTTATATATAAGACTATCGTTCAATTACGTCGAATAATCTATTAATAAAAATATAGACTTTTTTATGTATTATTCATATAAATGTAAATAATCAGGTAAATGTTTCTCTTTTATAAATTTTATGAAAATTACTTTTATTTATTTTTAATTCATTTGTGCTCATTCATTCAATTTCAACTGAGGATGGTATTTACTCACTGCCATGATTATATTCAATCAATAATTTTTTAAATAATATTGTTTTATTACCTCATTTAATATGGTAATAACATTTCAGGATGTTTTATTATTTATTATTAATTTTTACGTTAATATTCTTTTAAATTTTTGTCTTTTGTTGACTTATTTACGTAGTCATAGGCGTATCCACAGGATACACAGCTGTTCGTTGCTCATTTGTTTCAATTTCCAATCGTCATGTCGTTTCTCAATTGTTTTACCTCTCAAACAATTCGATACTCAATTGTCCACGATGCGGATTTCCGTGTTTCGAAAGTTTTTCAATCGACCGCTGCTTCGTCACTCTTCTGTTTTTTTCTAAATACAATTACAGCCCTCCTTCCCCTCCTCTTCCCCCTCCCCTCAATCCTTCAGATGGCAGCACACACGAAAGACGTTTAACTCTATTCCGATGTGAAATTCATGCCAATATACGTAACCATGGCAATCGGCACATTTCTACGTATAAAGCAACAGTACGGACGCCATTCTTAAGCCTCTCCCACAGGTCGCATGAAATCGAGACAAACACCAAAAGAAAGGAATTTAAATAGAGTGTCTTATATATATATACTAGCTGAAGCGCCCGTTGATTCCCAACGGGGAATATAGAAGTAGATTAAATTCAAGTTGCCGGTCGTGCAATGCGTAAATTACCGTTAGAATACAGTCTAAAATCCCAAGCTATTCTTACTATACAGGAAAAAAAATTCATGAGCTCGGCTCAACAATCTCATTGATCGTGAGGAGGATTGGCTGTTTACAACCTCAACAATTTTGGAAGATTCACGCGTATTTTTTCGAAATTCTCGAAATTTCGATTCGGAAACAATATTCCACGATCAAAATGAGAATATTCATTTTATTTCCGTTCTATTGCTTCTCGTCTCGACTCTGCACGACTATTTTTCTATTTTAATTCTTCAAAAGAAATATAGTCTGCTACCGATTAAAGTGAAGATTAGATTTATTCTTTATGGAGACCCATCTGAGCGATCTTGGTTCGAAACCAGCAAAATTATCGAATAGCATTGACACAGTAATTTCTTCCTTGTCCCAGAAAACACGTGCGCAAAGTTTGACGCGAATCTGGCAAACGGCTTGTACTAAAATAGAAGACACACAACATACAAACAAACGTATAAACCCACAAAATGTTTGCTTTATATCATTCAAGACATCCAACTTCCCTCATCCATGAGCTGGTAATCACCTGACTGCAATTACGTACCTTTAATTGATGGTCACCTTCTTACAGAAAATTTCTCGTTATCCATTAAATATATCGTACTCTTCAATCATCAGCTTTATGAGCTTAAAGTCCACGAGTATTTTTATGGGATAAAACGTGAGCTCGGTTTCAACAATGGGATCGGTCGTCAGGGGGATGAGTTGTTTATAGCCTCGAATTTTCACAAAATGTTTGTATATTTTACCCATATTCTCGCAAATTATAATTGAAAGTAAGATTCCACGACCAAAATAAGAATCTTTATTTGATTTTCTTTCTTTTGGTGTTTGTCTTTGATCTGTACGACTATTCCTTCTAATTAAATTCTTCAAATTAAATAAAGCCTGCAACCGATAAAAGTGAAGCTTACGTGTATTTCTTATGGAAATCTATCTAAGCGATCTTGGTTCGAACCCAGCAAAATTCTTGAATAAAACTGCGACAGTACTTCCTTCCTGATATAAATGGACACGTATGCAAAGTTTGAGACAAATCGGGCAAACGTTGTAGACTCCAATCAAAGACAAACAAACCCACAAACACATAAACCCACAAACAAACCCACAGAATTTCTGCTTTATATATATAGATTATCTTTGACGTCACAAACATTATAAATAATTTTTTTCGGGACATGTTCGATGAAAAACAATGAAATTGGCCTTTCGCCCGCAGAGAACATAATCAGCAACTTCTGGTTTATCAGTATTTCATGAATATCTCCTAAACAATCAGTTATACAAAAATATATTTAATACAAAAGTTATGGTAAATTACATTTTCTAAAACTTTCTTAAATAATAGAATATACCTAAATATCATATTTATGGATATTTTGCAAAAACGGAAATTTGCGTCGAAGAATAAATCTTGACTTTCGGTTGACCGATTTACTCCAAAAACTAATCAACTCTGACAGCACACACCACAGTGCTATATATGAATTTTGGTATTGATACCACCAATAGTTTTCACGTTAGAGCGCCCACTATCACACACACACACATACACACACACATACACACTGACATCATTCCGAAAATGGTCAAAACGTGTTCTAGGGACCCCAAAACAAGTATTTCCGTTGAAATCTCGAAGTCGATTTTTTTTCATGAAAACAATACTTTTTCTATACTTCGTATATGGAGAAATTAAAAAGATATTTTAGAGCGAAATTAGGACTGAGCAGTTTCTTCTGCCATTTTTGCAAATATTCTCATTCATTATAATCTAAGAATATTCTCATTGGAGGCTAATTTGAAGGAAACCATGAAGGCAAACAGTGGGTTTTGCGAAACTGATTCGGTTAAAGGATAAATATTTCCGGAACACAGCCAAAAATTGATGTACAACAGCTGATAAAAGAAGGAAAAGTAGGTAATGCGAAACAGAGACGAACAAAAGTGTGATCAGAATTTCAGAGAGACGAGCGAACAGAAAAAAAGAAACGTCATTTGATACGAACTCTTTGGAAGTACCTAATGGAAATAACAGAGTGCGTTTCATTGTGGATCCAAACAAAATATTCCTCTTTGTATGTCTAAAGGACAGTGAAAGATGAATTGATTTGAAGAGACCGGAGAGGAAGCGCGGACTTTCCCGAAGTCACGACGATTCCCACGGCGAATCAAAAGCCTTTTTCGCTCTTTGTTGCGATATCCGTGAGACATGAGTTTGAAAGAGGAAGCAATCGTTTCGCTGAATTGTATTTCTGGAGGGGAATCGTCGGAAACTAAAGTTCTGAGTTCCAGCGAATTCAATATGTCTCAAGGATAAGTGGCGAAATACAAATTCGTTTGGAGTAAAAGCCGTATTTCTATTTGAAAGCACCGTAAACTCACTAAAACTCTTCCGAAATCCAGGAAACTTCTTGAAATTGAAATCCAAACGCAGAAAAGGTTCAAATCAAATCAGTTTCTTCCTTCCGAGCTCGCGCATTTTTCCAAATACTTCCCAAATAACTGAAGTTTGCTTATTCTGTGATGGCTAATTCCTTTTTTTTATGGAGGCATAATAATTACTGAAAAATATGGTCGGAATATTTGCATCACGCGTGCACCTAAAGTCACGAACCATCGTCGACTTGCACAGTTAATCGTCGCAGGGATAATTTTATAGGGAGATATTTTTTTTAGGTTTCGATTAATTTTATGAATTTCGCAATTCGGTTACTTTCCCGCGACGCGGGTTTTTTCTTTGTCAACCTTCAGTTGCGAAGATTTTTTCCCACACCCTACTCTTCCTTTTTGTATTCTTTTTAATAAATTAACTTATATAAATACATTTAGTGGAGAAGAATAGAATTTACTCCAAGCGGAGTCATTTTGATGAAACGAAATCCATATATCCTTCCTTGATTTGTATTCTTTTTGCCTCAATCTTATGCAACTGAATTACACACAAGTGCATCTTGAATTGCCTGTATTTCAGGACGAACAAGAAATTCATTCCCTCTGTGTTACTTACTTTGAAAGCCTCGGGTGTCTACCAAATGATAATGGAATTTCGTCGAAAACCTTCGTCTTTCCGTACGTTCACTCGATCATCAAAACGTTCCAATAGATGAAACATTCTGTCGTATTCTTCACGTTAATCTCAAAGTATTGTGTTGATCCGCTTAATTCACGATGTTTTCGCTCGGTCTGTGATTAGTTCTCCAATTTGAGATTATCTTTAATGACTTTTCGTATCACACGATGCAATTGCTGGAAATACCGTTTCCATAGTGACTCAGCATTGCTGTTGCGTCACTGCACCATCGTCGTTGAATTGCTATCGACTAATAGCTTAAAAAAGAGGCGAAAGTAAACTCCGCTTTAACGTAATTCGGTGACCCTTTCGATTCTAATTTCGATTCATCAACTCAACGACACTCATCCGATATTAGGGAAGGGCGGGGAAATGGCGTACACTTAAGCGAGATTTATTACAGCTCACATAATATTCAGTATAGAGGCATAGACGCATGATCGAATGTTACTTTGTTTTAATGGCTACCAAATCGTCACCAAACGGCTGGATTATCTATCTTCATTTCTTTGTAAAAAATTAAAGGAAAAAAGTTACACTGTACGGAATTGCCCCAGTGATTGGAGTAATCCCTTACGGGGGGACTTTGACCTCGTGACAAATTAACAACATAACCTTAAAAACCTTAGCATACACGAATCACCAAGTGAATCCAAAATATAGCTCAAGAACCGTAGATTCTTATGGTTTGGTAGTTACTAGCTAATATGTAAAGGCTTCCCACCTACCTCTCTAATTACTTGAAGCTTAGAAATAGTAACAAATCAAGCGAAAATACTATTTTGTTTCACATAAACCACACCGTTGATCATACAGCAACCACATGTCTCCTTGCGGGGTTTTTGGCTAGGGTGCAGACTCCCCTACCCCCACTCTAGAACCGGAAAACATGGTGTACGACTTTGCCCCGCTCTCCCCTAATCTTATTTCACAATTTCAATTAAAAAAAGAAAACAGTCATTCCGTTACACCTCTTCTATTCGTATTTGCAGCATTCATTGCAGAAAAGGACAATTCCAATACGATTATTCATTTGTTCAAAATTTGATTAGTTCGCTATTTTATCGATGCACCTGAATTGAAATGGCCCAAATTTCCAATCCTTTTTTCATAATTCAATATTTTATAAATTAAAACAATTAAATACATGTCTAATAACGTGCCTGCTGTCGTAACAGTGCGTCCCGTCGCATCGTTGATGTGATTTTCTCACGGCCGTGGTGGCCTAGTGGTTAACGCGTTGTTAACTCACTGTCCCGGGTTCGAATCCCTGCTAATCGGATTTTTTCCTGTTAGGGAATGGTTGTCTGTGTGTGTGATATAAATAAAATCCAAAAAAAGGAATAAAGTTAAGAAAAGGGGTCAATTGGAGGAATAGACTAAAATTCGCCCACAAAAATATTCCTCCAATGCTTCACTCATCCGAATCCAATCCTTCCAATTTTTACAATCACGTAATTTCCTATCATACACATTATATCTATGCTTCCTATATGTTTCTATAAGTCTGTTAGGTTTATGTAATTCAACATGCAATTGACAATACTAGTTTAATCTAGTTAGAACTCTGTAACTCAATTCCAAATTAGTTATACTTTTGTGTCAGAATTTTATGTTAATACTTCATAACTTGCTCTTTCTTGTACATTCTAATGACTTTATTTTTTTATTGTCTTATATAAGGCTATTTTATCTACTACATGATTTAAATTTAGTTTTCTATATGTAAGTTTCGCAGGTTTTTCACACCCCCTTCTTTTGAGGGTGTTTTCCTGCAGTGGAAATCCTTTGCTCTTAGCTTAGGTTTTTCAATCCACACATTAGTTTTCTTCTTTTGCAATCTATCTATTTCTTTCTGTTCCAACACGACAAAGGGTTAGGTGTAAGAAGAGACTTCCTAGTCTCTTCTTACACCTATATTATAATTTTAAGTATTTATTTATTTAATTTCGAGCAAGGCCGAATGTTTTTTCACGTTAACTTTTCGTCGGGTAAAAACGTATTCATAATTCATAATTTTAAATGATCGCGATCACATATTCCGACACGTTTTGTTTTTGCATCGGTCCTCTTCAACGCCGAGTATTCCATCGCGTTATCTCTCTTCCAATCTTTCATTTGAGTTTATTGAGCTCTTTTGAAATTATTCAGTTATTTTGATTCAATTCCACAATTAGAATGGTTTTGATGTTTCTTCGCTCCAATCGACCGGACTTCGAATCGAACTGTTTTGTTCGTCTCCAGAGCCATCTCTCGTTCACGAAACGTAATAATTCATGAATCATTATTTGAACACTCGTATGTTTATGATTGACGTAAATATTAATATCCTACGTATGTTAATGTATGCACTACCGATTGCAATGCTTAATTATTTAATGAAAAATGTTTCATCGACGCTTAAATGAAGTTTCCTCGTGTCGTTGTAACGATATTCAATTGTTGTTGTTGTGATTTTGGTGATTTAATCGCTCCTTCAAATTCAACTCCTTAAAAACCATTTCCGAGTCTTCTTTTTAAACTTTTCAATATTGTATTTTTTTAAATCTGAAATTCTTTCATTTATTTAATTTATAATGTCGTAACCATGCGGTTTTAAAATTTTGAACTATTACTTCTAACGTTCATTTATTTATCTCTAAGCACTGTTTCTTTCCGTTTCGAATGTGTGAATATCAAAGTGTTAATATAATCGATTTACACTTATCACGGAGAATATATACTTCACTCGATGGAATCATTGCTTTCGATCAAACACATATTATTATGGATCAAAATCGTTAAATCACGTCATATTATGTATTAATAACAATTGGATATTCTCTTTATTTATTATTAATATAGTAAAATGTGTGTTTAAATTTAATCATTTTTACTTTTCATAAATTTATATTTTTATATTATCAATTATTACTTTATTTATTCACGTAGACATCGATATTACCAAAAGGATACTCAGCTATTCATAGTTCATTTGTTTCTATTTCAATCGCGATATCGTTACTCTTTTGTTAAACACGTTCTCTAATTACAGGTAAATCGAACACGTTCGGTCTTCAGCTGTTTCGTTTGAATTCAAAATATCGCCTTTCTTTTGTCTTTCCCACCCTTCTCTTTTAAATCTTCATCAACCCCTGCAATTCGCAACTCAAGCGCCAAATATGTTCTTCTGTTTCCGACACACCTCTCTTCACATACGTAACTCGCATACCTTCTGTTTTCATTTGTTTCCGATTCGAAAAATCCGTCGCTACTCTTCTGTTTCTTCCCGTATTGTCGTTCGCCTTCCCTCTGTCGTCATGGTTACCGCCTCTCCTTCCCCTCCCCTTCCCCCTCCACCACCCATCTAGACAACAACTCCCACGAAATATAATCCGATACAAAACTACTCCAATGTCCTCTTTGAAACCGTAGCCAAGGAAGAATAGCCAAGGAAGAATTAATCCTATATTTCCTTCACTTAAATAACTCAATAAGAACTCTATTTAAAAATTATATTATGATTAATTCACTTTGTAGAAATTTATTCGCTCATTATGATAAATAAAAATTTATTTATAGCATATTGTGATTTAACATCGTATATTTATTTATTATTTAGTTATGTGTAAATATTTATTTAAATTATAATTATATTAGAAATATTTATTTAAACAAATGACTAATATTTAATTTATTAACATTCGCATTTTTTATTTTATTTTATAAAAATTTAATTACGACTTATTATATATATTTCGTCTATAATTACCTTCTTCAACGTCATATCTACCACAATAGGAACTTTTCACGATTCATTTGTTTTCCATTTCCATCATTACATCGTTATTCTTCTGTTTTCCACAATCTCTTTAAAAGCACGTCGTCAGAGAAAACGCAAACATATTCATACTTCATCTGTTTCGATCGAGTTTAAAATATCGTTACTCTTTTGTTTACTTTAAAGGGCCACCGCCTTCCCTTCAACACCTCTCCCCCCACCCAATTACTCGGAAATTTAATCTCCACTATCGTTGCTCATTTGTTTTCCAACAAACCTCCTTTCAATGACGTAACTCAGTGTTCAACTGTTTCTCATTCGCGTAACCCGTCGCTCCTCCTTTGTTTTTCCTATCGTTGTTGTTCCCTCCGTCGTCATGGTTACCTCCTTCGCCCTTTCGAATCATCAGACAACGCACTCGGGAATTTTGATCCGATATATAACCACTCTCAACTGGCGAACTTCTTGCAAGAATAGCCTCCTTCTCAGGTCATGTATTTCAATACGGGGAAGAGCCACGCTTCAGTTGGATTCATGGTTTCCTCGTAAGAGAGCATCGAAAAGCATTCTGTCGTAATTCTATACAGGAACCTGCAACAGAGGCTATCAGAAGCTCCCTTCGTGGTAATGACACTCAAAAGAGACGGCGTTTAAAAGACTATCTCAAAATACACGCGTTTAGTACATTTCGGTGTTTGCAGTCTCTATTTATATCGCACTTTAAAGTTAGAATTAATGACCTTAGGAAATCGAGACTAGCACCGTTTGAAAGATAATCGAACAGAGTTTCTTATTTATGTATTCGAATGTCATTACAAAGTCGTAATTGCGATGATTTTGACAATTAAAACGGACTTTTTTCCGATTTTGAGTTATTCGTCGACCCGTGGCGAGGCATGAGATCGTCGAATCCCTGGATTAATCCCCCGTAAGAATACATAGCTTTGGTGAGTGGAGGGGGAAGGGAGGGAGGGGAAGGAGGGAGGGAGGGGAGGGGGATTTTGTCCTCGTCTATTAGATGTGTTTGGATTTTGAGATGGCGGTCGACCCCGGAGTGTCGTTCGTCTCAGAGGGCGTTGACAGAGTTCGTGACGCGCTGGACCGCGTTTGGCAGGGATGCTGGGATCGATTTGAAATAAAATAATAAATAATTAAATACACTTTTATGTAATTTTTCAAGTGATTGCACGGTTTCAAAACGGAATATGAATTATACTAAAACAAATGTAATGTTAATTATGTTACACTTTATTAATGTTAATATCAATTAATTCCAAATAAAATAATTTAAAAATTAATTCATCGCAACGGAGGCGTGTCTCCCCGCTGATGGTTCAGTCGGCCGCGATAATGGAACTATATCGCATTATTAATTATATCGTATTGTTGCAACAATACGAGGACATTTGATTTAAGCAACAGTTACAATATAAATAGAATTACGTTTGTAGTAAATAATGAAGTATTTTAATTAGTCCTGAATATATAAACGTCTATAGATTATTAATATTTACGTCAATGATAAATGAATTGAATTTCGAACTATAATCAATAAATTAATTTACGCGAATGAGTGATAGTTTTCGATAAACATTAGTATTATTAAAACAACGATAACATGGAGTGAAGACGTATCAACTGTTCGAATTATGGAATGAAATGAAATCAGAAGAAGTAGTTTAAAATGAGAAACATATAATGAACTCAAACCAAAGAATTGAAATAATTAAATATCTTGGCACTGACGGATAAAATGAATCATTAAATAGAAGATAAAAGGCTAAATGCGATCATTAAAAAATAGGAATGCACTGTTCTATAGAGGGTAACAAAAAAACATTCGATGCGACGAAAAAATGGAAGCACTTCTTTTATAACAAAGACCGATTTCAAACGTCGAGTTGAGTGTTTATATAAAGGGAGATTCATTTCTCTTTACTGCTTGAGTGCGTCTCGAGTGCGAGGTGAGAGAGATCGTTCTCTTGGAGGCGACTTACCTTTGGTGAGGCAATCACCATGTGGCGATTCCTTTGGAGGACGCGAGAGATGTGCGACCGAGGCATTCGATGCCAATTGCCACTGCTCAGGATGAATACGTATCCCTCCGGGTTCGCCTCCTCCGGTGACGTCATCCATTGTCCCCCTCCTCTGGTGCGGGAGATGGGTGCTGGATTCTTGGGTCGGCATCAAACGAGTGCAGGGCCTTTTTCTGCTTTCCAGTTCCGGTGCGGCAGAGAGAGAAATGCGCTCCAGCCAGTGGAGCGGCGTTAGGGTCCTCTCGTCCCTCATTTTCACGAAGCCTTGTGGGGGGGCCATCTAATTGCAATCGCCTTTGTCAATCGCCGAATCCATAATTCCGCAAAAGCGAGCTTTCAAAATAGGTTAACGCGTCGCAAATATACTATCGAATGAATTAAAACGCAATAGTAATATAATTCTGTAGAGAGAAGGACCCTTGCAAATGTGTCGCCTCATTCGTCTGCAACATCAATGATGCATCGCTAATGAACGACCCCCTTCCAAGGTATCGAACCTCAATTTAACAAGAGACTTTACTTCTAGAGAATGTATTTCTATTCGCGCTCGTGCGAGGGAATGAAGGAGGCAGACACGCTCACCGCGCTTCTCCCGATGGCCGCACCAACAGGTGGTCTTTCGACAAACAACAGATTGTCAGAAGAGCACCTACTGCGAGCATTCTCCGTCTTTAGGGCCTTCCAGGATGTTATTTAAGCGATGCGACTATTTTATAGGTTGTTATAACGTTTTTGTGCGCTTAAAGATAATCATATCACGTATAATTTTTGCGTAGTCAACGCAATTAATCTTAAGTCTTTCTGGAAAGTCCACCTTTTCTTTATTCCGAACTACTTACAAAAAATTCACGGTGACGTCATCTACCAAGCAGATCTCTTTCCGGAAGATCTCATCTCGTAAACCAAGAGAAGCCTCGAACCCAGGCGCACTCGACGTGACAAATGCTCGTAAACTACGCTTTCGCAGGACTCGTTTCATTCGCAAAATTAAATTAGAAAGAAGCGAAATCGAATATAGTTTCTTATTTTTTCGATCGTGTAAATGACGTTTTCTGTAAAAATGACGATAATTTCGACGAAACAGTTTGTTCTCCCAATGTTCTCCACACGTTCGCCCTCTCTCAACTATGAATGCACTCAATACTGTGTTTCTATGGAACGAGTTGAGGGTCACTTATACAAACTTGATGTGTCACGTGGATTGCATGCACAGATTTAAAGCACTAACACGCACTGGGTAATGCATGTTCCCTCTTTCAAGGCAGTAATTTATTGCTAAGTGGATTGTTTCACACTGCAGATAATAACTGAAAATAGTTATCCCTTATTTCAAAGGTGCTATATTAAACAATGATAATAAATAAGGTGACTATTTACTATTGTTAGCAATGTCAAGACACTACGTAATTAATAGATCGTGCCGTAGAATGAGGTTGACATCTTTCTAGCTAGTTCACTAATGTCAGGAGAAATGCAGAAACCTCCATTAAAAAATAAAAGGTGCCGGATAACTAGATTCACGTTCACCGGAAAACCGATAATCCGGAATGTTTCCCAAGAACTACCTCACTCCTAACCCAGTAAGCCTCACTATCCCGTACCTCTTAAAGTGATATGAGTTATATAACCAGCCTTTGCATCCAACACTTGCGATATCACTACTGATAAAATATTCATTCGTTTAAACATTTGCCATGGCCAATTTTATCCTTCATTCATTTAGGAAGAATCAAACAGCGTCCTCTCGGATAGAGGAAGATCCCGGGTTCGATTCCCGGCCCTGTCAGACTTTTCTTAAGTCCGTTTTTCCTTGGGACTCTGCAAAGTAACTTTAGCCCTTTCCATGTCAGAAAGATGTTAAATTAATGCAGACTTATACAATTGACACCTATTAGCTTAGAGGAAGGTGGTGCCATACGATGGAACCACTCAGTGGTGCCACTCAGTGGTCAAAGAAATTTGAGAAATTATTTAAAGCAGTTTCCGATATGAAACATGTTCGCCACTTGATATATCGTTTTTATATTATATTTACTCACATGTGTTAATTCAATTTTTCTGTAATTATCCAGGAAAATACACAATATATATATTTCCTTGAATTAGAAATGCATAGTTATGAAGCTCGAAATATCTTTTAATGTTTTTTTAATTAATTTCACATGAATTAGCAGTGTTTCCTAGGTTTCCTCTGAAAATGACTGTCTTCATCTACTTCATTTAAATAATTGAATATGAGAGGAATAATAAATTGAAACTCTCTATTCTTCATATAAAATTAAATCTCAAACAGATCGACGGCCTTCGTTTTAAAAGAATATCACGTAATTAAAAACAAGTTCAGTGTATTTAAATGATCAAATTAAAATACAGATATCAGGAAATGTATGTGAAAACGCAGGGCTCAATATTGGAGAATCTATGAAATAGAATTCAATAACTTACATAAGAAACAAAGATGTAGAAAATTTCAATTATAAGATTTTTCCGATATAATTATAATTACCTTAGAAGCACATTGTTGCATATTTCAAAGTGAAACATTGTCGATATTCAATAATTTTTAAACACTCTGATGAATAGAAATGCTCATAACTCAGCCAATAGATGTAGAATAACAATAAAATTCAATTCTGAAGGTGGTCAATCACGACCTTTTGACGTTTAAATCGCCACTTAGTCGAGAAAATGCATTTAAAGTTCATTTTTAACAGTTCGAACGCATCATTTCATATACAAAATCAAATTTGAAATGATAGTTTTACGAAATCGAGTTGCAAAGAAATAGAAATCGATCCTTGATTGTAATTTTGGTATTGGAATATAATTCTGTAATCTTCGAAATTACGAGAATTTAGAGGATTAAAACGAAAAAAGTATTTAATATGGTGTTTATAAACAACCAGTTCCCCTGACGACTGTTACTCTGGACTCGATCAAGACCTGATGAACAGGAACACTTTCCTTTTGGATATATTTGTTTTTTAATGAAACGGAAATGCTTTGTATCATCGGTCAATGGCAGCTATATTTAAACAGGAAAGTTCAGAGAAATTTTTTTCGAATAAATAGCAATAACTCTATGCATCTATTGTAGAAAATTAATTTTCGAGGCATATTTTCGAATTTCGCGAATATGGGGTTTCGTGTTTAAAATTGCCGTCCTTTATCAGTATTTCCAAATATTTCCCGATTTTTTATAGAATATAGTAGCAGGAATGCCCGTTCATCCTCAAAGGGGAAATAGAAATTGAATTAACATATACAAGTTAAAGAGCGACATCGGAAAACATGTGTTATGTGCGTAGATAGATAGGAAATATCCGGTTATATGTGTCGGCATCTCTCCCGACATCGCATGTTTCCGGCTACGAAGAAAAGCACTCTTCATGTAACTGTAGACTGTGCTAACGAATGCGCTACGTACTGTAAATGAAGGTTGGATTGGTATAGTTCTTTGTTTGTAACTTTGTGAAGCAAAAATAAAAATGTGTAATTGTTACATTCTAAGCTACAGCAATAAATGTGTTTTTCATTTTACATTTTATATTTTTAAGATTAAAACAAAGACAATGTCTCAGCATCGGACACAACAGTTACATCAATTCCTGACTTACGTTATGTTATGCGCTCTTCCGGTGAAAAGGAATTCCCCCAATTGGCATCTTTTATTTTGTCTTCTAATATATGAACCAAAATATCAAAGGTTTTCTCTTCATTCTATAGAACGAATTGTATCCTCGCACAAGTTCAATTCCTTCAACAGATTAAATGCACCTTTCTCTCCCTCCAATAAGGATGTACCCAATATCGTCTTTTTCGGTCTTTTTAGCCAAATGCGATCTTCATCATCGGACATTGTGACTGAGGCCGCCTTCTCTTTTGGCGTTACCCCACCGCATCAAAATTTTCGTCTCCCGTTCGGCGCTTCCTTCGCATTTTGCTTCTTCTGTGGGCGACTTGGTCTCGCCCTGAATAAACACGATTATTATTACAATTAATATATCCAATGTGGAGGTTGTCTAATAATTTGCAAACGGGAATATATTCGTTTGAAGTCTTTTAATGAGCGTTAGGAAATATTATTATAAATGCACTTTGTTTCCTCTGTGGATTTTGGACGCGGAGGCGAATATTTCTTATTGTGCTATCGATCAGTGTCGATGAGATGGGATATTGGTGAGGTGTTGAAAATGCTCAGCTACGTGAAATTATCTTAGTTTGCCAGGAGACGTTTTGGAATGTAATGGATTTCGCAAATAAATGCGATTCGAATAAAAGCATATCCCTTGGAATGGCATTTTATAATTCAGCAATTCCTCCGCTTACGGAAATTGTAAATATTAAATTTTGAGTCCACGCATGTCCGTATTAATGAGTCTAAATTCTTACATTTTTTTCGCCGAGAGAAGGAAATAAGTATATAATTGCATAATTTACGCAATTTTGCGTGTAATAATCAATAAGCAGTGCCCGACATATAATTTGTTCGAGTACATCTTTGGTGGATAATGTAATTGGATATTTGATGCGTAGCAAAGTTTATTCACCAACTTATGCGGAAATGTTACTATGTTGAACTTTCTTGATTTTTATGGTTTGAAATGGATAGCAAAACGATTTTACCAATTAAACCGACGAAATTAAGTTTTTTACTCGTTAAAAAACTTTTCCGCGGCGTTTTTAGCTTAGAATTCGATATCACAGCAACTGTTGCCATCGACGCCATGACAACCAGTGACAATGGATAACACAACAACGGTTTCTATGGCAACGATTGTTTGGAGTAACCCATTATTACGGTTGCCATGGCAACGATTATTGTTGGTTGCCATAACACCGATTGTTATAATTGCTATGACGTCACCAAGTGATCCAATATGGCGGCGACAACATTTCACATATCCAGATTTCCTGTATGGTCTTCTCCGAAATCTTTGCCTGGCATTGCGAAGGCGATCCACGTACGAGTTTTTCTCCTCGAATTTCGTAATATCGATATATTGGGGACAATTAAGGGCATTCCGGGCAGCAATGGAAGGTTTTTAATCTAATTTTAATATTCGTTACCGTAACGATAGCTCAATGAAATTTTCGTGGTGAATAGCTGATGAATTGGGGCATTTTTTTAGTTCGTCAGCAAAACATAATTTGTCTCATGAAGATGAAGGTGTCGCCGAAGTGGTGCTGTGGAGGTAGATGAAAGGTGGCTTCGAGGCCACGGTTCCGGGTGCGGCAAGGGCAGGGTGTGCTGGATGCAGTCGGCAATGACAATGGCTGCTCCTCCTATCCGTTTCGCCGGGTGCAGTCTGCCAGTCAGTGCGGTAGATTATGTAGCCGGGAATGCTACATCGGAGGCGCGGGAGCTTTTCAAGGGAATTCTGCCACTGGAGCGGTGACGGCTTCTTGGAATATCAATCTGTCCATGGTGAGGATGAGATTCTGCTCCGACGTGGTGGCGGGTGCGGCTTCCAAAGGCGCAGTTGTGCGTCTTCTTTTCCTCGGCGGGATTTTCGGGGCGGCGGCCGTCTATTGGTTGAGCGCACGCGGGCGTGGGAGGTCGGGGAAGTCCTCCGGGCCGACGTTGGTGGGCAGAGCGCTGAGGCATGGCTGCTCCCAATATGCGCCTCGGCGCGGCTCGCTGCATCTGCGACGAATGAGAGGGCTGCTCCTCCCCGTCTCCTTCGGCTGCGGTCGCGGAAGCGCCATCGGTTGTGGCGCCGATGCGGGTGCGGCACGACGCCTGCCTACAATGAAAGCAGGAACGCGATACGGCTCTACGCTGCCCACCACAGTTGCAGCAGGTGGGCGTGTCCTCTCTTTTGAAGTCCGCAATCTGGTGCGGCGCAACGCAGTCAGCGCGGCACGGAAGTGTGCGGATGAATGGCCGTAGCGGCTACACCGGTGGCAGATCTGTGGTGCGCCGACGCGCGGAGATATATAGGGATTCTTCCCAATGGCCATTCGGGCGTTGAGGGAGCCGCAAATAAAAAATGGAGACTTTCTAGCCGTCTTTCATACGGAGTTGGTGTACTTTTCGCACTGGGATCCATAGCGCGTCCTCGAAGACTTCGTCCTTAGTGGTTCCGGAGGACAACTTTGGAGATTGAAACTCAGCCTTACCTTTCTACAATTAATGTCACCTTCTGTAAAATAGGTTTAACTTTTGGCTTCGTGAATAACAATTGATTAATGTTTTCGTTCTCACAAACAAGGATTTCCATCAAAACCAATAGAAAGGCAGCAACGAGCGCGTAGTTACAAAGAACAATCTAATCACGTAACGGGATTATCTCTGCTTTCGGTAACTAAACTTCCGATCATTTTTGACTAGGGAACTCATTAGTAATATACAACAAGTGAGTACACCACGATAATTAATTTTCTGCTGAGAAATGGGTTCATGAAAGTTCTATGGGAATAACTTCAAGATCATTATCATTTTATTTTTCGGTTCTTTTAATTACTCTTCCTGACCGATGTTTGCATTGTTATTTTCCATTGATTTGTATCATCTTGCTATTGGTATCACTAATATCAGAGTCATCTACATCCACCTTATACGGTCTAGAAAATGAAGAATGTTTTTGTGAACTTTGCGTGTGCAGTCCATTCTTACTCGATAGGACCTGCAAAGTTTGTAGAATTCCACTATCTATATTAACCATACATAAAATCGAAATTTTGTGGGTGTGATTGTCTTGGATTGGAGGCAACACAGTTCGTCCGATTTGCTTCAAACTTTATTTACGTGTCCTCTGCGATTTGGAAGGAATCACTTTCGCCTCTTTATTCCACAATTCCATGGGGTTCGAACCCAGATCGATCGGAATATTTTCCGTAAATAATACGCGTAAAACTCATTTTTATCGCATGCAGGGTTTATTTCTTTCGCAAAATTAAATTAGAAGAAATAGTCGCACGTTGACGAAATAAACACCTAATGAAAGCAAATCGAATAAATATTCTTATTTTATCCATGGAAGCTAAGTTTCAATTCGAATTTGCGAGAATATCGATGAAATATGCGAAACTTTTGTAGACATTCGATGTTGTAAACAACTCATCCCCCTGACGACCGATCCCATTGTTGAATCCGATGTGTTATCCCGTAAAAATACTCGAGGCCCATAAAGCTGATGATTTCAATCTTTTGTTTGAACTCCTGTTGAAGTTTGAAGAAAGCATTCATATATATATCGACGTAAGATTTCCTTTCGAGATGAGATGCTTATCTAAAAGTGTTGTTACGATGCGTGTTTAATGTCAATGTTTGCGCAATTTATGGTAACAATTATGCAAACGAAGGCTCAAAGTACCAAATTTATTTATTTATTTTATTTTTTTAGGCGTGCTGACTTTAATTGGTGGTCGAAGTGCCTTCCTATGGATCGAAATTAGATTTCCTTCTCAATTAAATCCGAAAATGTGATTTTTAACCTAATATTTCAACAAAATATGCACATTTTATCGTAATAATGAAGGAGAAAAAAACCTCAAGAAGTCCGATTTATTTAAATATCCATGAATGGACTTGGTTAGGGGCTTGTTTAGCGGATGGAGGATTATTACTCGCACTGGTCCATAGTCAATGGCCGACGAAACCGATTTTCACTTTGGTCGACTGTGGAATTCTTTTCTTTCGCAGAATTAAATCATAAATAATGGTCGTACGACATCAATATCAATACCAAAAGAAAGGGAATTGAATGAAGATTCTTATTTCGGTCGTGGAATATCGTATTCGAGTCGAAATTGAGAGAATTCGGACAAAAATGGCGACAAATGCGTGTGATTTTGTGGGAGTAAACAATTCCCTAACGACGAAGGTGATTGTTGAGCTAAACTCTCATAAGATATACGGGAATTATGGGCTCATGAGATCGTATCGGGAAAATTTATATCTTTGGTATGTGAATTTATTTTACATGCGTTATTTTTGACGGGGAATTCGCTTATTTTATATTTAAGCAAAATTATTGTTAACCACATTCGGAAATTCACATTGAATGAATATTTAAGGAAAAGTATTGCAGATGTACAGTAATTCCGTTGGAATACCTTCTTACTTAACTACGCCATTGCAATACAATCCTCCCCAGGTTACAACAACCTGTTACCTAGCAACAATAGTACTCTATTTCATTGTAGTCACAAACAATACAAAATGTGTATCTTGATTTTATTGTTAAATATATCCTAGTTTACCGAGTTATCCTAAATTGTCGTGAATTCGAGTAAAACAGTATTCGAAATAATAATAGTATTCTAAGTAAACAGTTTTTCTTTCCTCGGATTATTTTACGTACAATTAAAAATATAAGTCCCCTTGAATGTTATAAATTTCAAATGTACCATCGAACATTTACTTTAAATAAAAGTAAAATATATTTTATTTTTTCATGTGTATTTATATTTGCTACCAGAATTTATGTCGTAGTTCTAAACTCTATTTAAGATTCAGTATCTATTATTTTTCATATGAAATTTTAATCAACATTCTCTACACTAATGCTCTATTTTATGTATTTGCTCATTTTTAACATTTGTGACATACTTTGTGTTCTATATTACTGATAGTTATAATGATGGTGATATTTATGTCGTTAACTTAAATCATTTGTTACATAAATGTCTATGTTTTTGATATTTTAAACTTGTAAAATCTTATTTTCGATACTGTTTTAACCTTTTAAAATATTTTTGTGTGATTTTCGTGCTGTGATATTATTTATAGCAAAATGTTTTTATATCCCATTGAGTCAAGAAATAAATAGGTAAGGAAAAAAACTTTTAACATTTTACGCGGAATCATACAATTTAACCTATTTTTAAGAAGTGAAAATATATACGGTATATTATTTGAAACATTTTAATCGTTTTGAAAATGATTGATGAATGTCGCGTTGTGTAAAACCTGTGCTTACATTGGTTGCTAAGCAATCAGGAATATATCTCCCGCTCATTAAGATAAATATTGCGCTTAGCGAAACGGGCTTATTCAAAAGAGTGATCCTGGGACTGATTGCGTAGCTCCGAATGTAAATCTACTATTCTCCTTAAAACTGTTTCACCGATTTCAACCAAAATACCCCACGCTTACTCTTTGTATGATATAGAATAAGTCTGTGAAGATTTCATTCAGTTAACAGTGCTGGGTTCGACTCCAGAACGATAGGACAGGCTGCCGTAAGAAATGCACGAAAAGTTCATTGTCATGTTGTGCAGGCTCTTCATCTTTTGCGATTTTAAATTAGAAATATTTGTCCCTACGGAGTCGAGACGAGCACCAAACGGAAGGATATTGATGGAAGATTCTTATTTCGGTGGTGCAGTATACTTTTGAAGTCGAAATAATGAGAGATAGGGCAAAACATACGGAAATTATCTTAAATTTCGTAGTAGTAAACAACTAGTCACTCCTGGCAACCAATTCTGGACTTTCCTTGCCAACGGGTGAACTATTGCATTCATTAATTTTTAACAACATATATAGTAACACATTTAACATATAATATATACGATAGAAAATACAAGGGTGTAAATATTTCATGAGTAATAATTAAAAATGATTTTTAAAACGAATTTCTATTTTCTAATGCATCAGTTTTGATAAAAAAGGTGTAATATATATTTCATATTCTAAATAAAGGAGAATTAAGACTTTATTAACAATGGTTAAATTGAATAATCCAAATCTTCTAAAACAATAGAACTTAATTGGTTCATCATCCTCTGTCAATTGTATCATACATAAATTACACACATATTTCTTCTATTATTTAAACTTTTGAAGCCATACAAAAAAGAAGATTTCTCAAGTTGAACTTCATACTCAAACGTGGGAATAATTTTATAACTTCTGAAGAATAAAAACTTCTAAGAAATCGCTTTTGAACTGATTTATTAAATTGATCCATAATTGGTGCACGTATTATAGATGCTTACTCTATATTTGTACTGATATAAGAGTAAAATAGTTAATTCTGAAGCATTATTAGAATCTGAAACTTTAAAAATATTTTTATTTATTTATTCAAAGATTCACTTATTCCTTTTTTACTTTCTCCATATACGAAGTATAGAGAAAGTATTGTTTTCATGAAAAAATCGACTTCGAGATTTCAACGGAAATGCATGTTTTGGGGTCCATAGAACACGTTTTGACCATTTTCGGAATGATGTCTGTGTGTATGTGTGTGTGTTAGTGTGTATGTCTGTGTATGTGTGTGATAGTGGGCGCTCTAGCGTAAAAACTATTAGCCGTATCAATACCAAACTTCATATATAGTACTGCGGTATGTGCTGTCAGAGTTAATTAGTTTTTGGAGTAAATCGGTAAACCGGAAGTTGAGCTTTATTCTTCGAAGCTCACTTCCGGTTTTCAAAATATCTTCATAAATATGATATTTAGGTATATTCTATTATTTATAAAAGTTTTAGAAAATGTAATTAACTATAACTTTTGTGTTTAATATATTTTTGTATCACTCATTATTTAGGAGTTATTCGTGAAATACTGATAAACCGGAAGTAGCTGATTATGTACATTGTGGGCGCTCTAACATGAATATTATTCTTTGTTTCAACACCAAATTTCATTTGTAGCACCTTGGTTGATTTCGTTAGAGTTGATTAGTTTTTGGAGTAAATCGGTTCACCGGAAGTTAGGCTTTACTTTTCGAAGCTCGTTTCCGTTTTTTTCAAAATATCTCCATAAATATGATATTTAGGTATATATTATTATTTACAAATGTTTTAGAAAATTTAATTTACTATAAATTTTGTTTGAAATATATGTTTTTATCACTGATTGTTTCGGAGTTATTCATGAAAACCTGATAAACCGGAAGTTTCTGATTATGTACTCTCTGGGCGATTTGGGCGAAAGGCCAATTTCATCGTTTTTCTTCGAACATGTCCCAAAAAACATTATTTTACAATGTTTGTGACGGAAAAGATAATATTATATAAATTAATCACTCATCTTCCATGTTTTGATGGAATACAGAGTTCGAAAATACTGTCGTAGATAAATATTTACATCTTATGTATATCGAGAAAGTCATGTGCTGGCCACATCAGATTTTTTAATCTTATAAATGCTTCTTTGCTTTCTTTCCGTGGGTCGTCTTCTTCTCTGATAAAGATGTTCCCTTTGCTTTGCTAGTTCTCGGAGGATGTGTTTTTCGGGGGTCATTCGGGAGCGGAAAATTAATTTGTCAAGTGAATGTTACTCTCCGGAGTCGATTCCATGAAAACAGACTTTACTTAAATATTTCAAGCTTGAATTACAAACTACGTAAAACGCGAATGGCGAAAGTTATTCAATGCATTTTAATTGCTAGAGTTTCTGAGCAAAGATTTGCGTATTACATTATTTCGTTTTGACTAGACATAAGTAATTTTTAGATGAAATAAATTTTAATGATATCATGTGGCAAAAGAGGCCGTAAAAGCTAAACCAGAACCATTCTTTTGTGATCATCTTTGGCACAACATTGCAAAAGCTGGATTCACACCCCTCAAGTATTTCATCGATTCGGACGGAGATTGCCTAGAAAAATAAATATACAACTAAGTTACAGTTTTTATCTTGAAAAAATAAAAACTTTTCGATTTTTAAAAATCTTGTAATTTTGGTGTTAGGTAGTTTTTGTTAGCTAGTTTGTGTTAGGTAGTTTGGCCCTTTATTGGTAGTTGCATTCACTATCTACTTGACTCTCCGTACAAAGAGTAACGAAGTTCAACTTTAAGTCTTCACTGTAAAAAAAGATTTAAAAACTACAATAAGTTTCACTGGAAAACTGGTTTGCTTGGATTTCTACAGTAAGTATTATTGGGAAATTCCGTCTCCGGCTGACACGTTAAATGTCATTGTATTTTTCCAACAAATTTTAAAGTAAGGGCGAGGCCTTCTCTTACCCCCGCTGAACAATCATTAGATTCGCAGTGGCGGTTTCGGGACTTCGTCTATGCTAATTTATTAGAAGCAAGGGCTTCTTCTCGAGGTTGGCCCTAAAAAACAGCTCGTAAAAGGAAATCCATCGAGTTTGGGATGCTAATGCTTCACGGGTCCACCGATTTTGACGAAATGGAATTCATCAGTGCCTTCGCATATCGATTATATTGCATTGAAAAGTAGTTTTTCATTTTTTACTATCGTTTAATTCTAGAATGTTATATATAGTAATATAAGACTTTATACAGTAAACTATATATGTTTTATTATAGTTGTGCCGTTTACATATGATTTATCTCTAATGTGTGCTTTCTATTAATTGCAGCATTTTAGCTGTGATTATCATGTCCTCTCAATAGTGATAAGTCTGCGGTGTGTCGAAATATTTATATGCTGCAAACATTGCAAATAAGCATGCAGTTCTCATTTGAGCTCATTCAACCAGTTTTATTCAATTCATTGAAAATTAAATAAGTCCCATTGTCCCCTTGTCGTCACTCTTACCATAGCCTTTTAGCTATTTAGAATCATTATTTAAATTGCATTCTGACGAAGTATTTACTTTAAATTCAAGCATCAGGTGTAGATTAATTTTTTGGACATGCCATGAACAATTATCTCCTGAAAGTCCTTCGTGATATTTGTGCTCATATGAATATTGGAGTTGAAACCCATGCGGGATGCAGTAAACTTTTCAAAAATGTTAACTCCTTCAGAAGTCACATGTATAGGGAGTATAGTGCCTGGTCAAAGTGCAATTTAAAAGTTGATTACATCCATATTGACCTAAAAGAAGGCCCTTCCCACAAAAAATTACAAAACTAACTTAATCATGTATTACTGTATTTGTGCATGTGCTCTCTTACTAAATATGATTAATGTGATGTTGTTTTGAAACAGTTGTATTTGTGGGGCTTCAAGTGTCAGGGATATTGTAGTATCAATAAAGTGGCTGCCACCCGACTATAGTGTAACTGCAGGATGTACGTAACTAGCCCATTCAACGGCGAATATAGAAGGAAATTCAGATGTCGGTCGTGCAATGGCCAAATGCCTTTTAGTATGCACATCTTAAATCCCATCCTCAACATACAGGAAAATTCATGAGCTCGGGCTCAACAGTCGCGTTGGTTGTCGGGGGGACTGCTTGTTTACTACCTCAAAAATTTTAGAAAATTTATTTCTTTCTAATGATTTTTTAATTTCATTTCTTTAGTCAAAATTCTTGAAATTTTGATTCTAAAACAATATTCGATGACAATAATAAGAATATTTATTCAATTATCGTTGTTTTGGTGCTTGTCTCGACTCTGGGCGACCATTCCTTCCAATTTAATTCTTCAAAAGAATTAAATCCTGCAACCTATACAAATGAAGTTAACATGTATTTAGTATGGAAATCTATGTAAGTGATCTTGCTTTGAACCCAGAAAAATTATCGATTAAAAATGCGACAGTCCTTCCTTCCTAATCCTCGATTCAATCATCAGCTTTGTGGGCCTCGAGTATTTATACGGGGTAAAACATCGGATTCTACAATGGGATCGGTCGTCAGGGGGATGAGTTGTTTACAACCTCCAATTTTCTCATAATATTCGTATATTTTACCGATATTCTCGCAAATTCGAATCAAAAGTAAGATTCCACGACCAAAATAAGAATCTTCGTTTGATTTTCTTTCTTTCGGTGTTTGTCTCGTTGACGTGCGACTATTCCTTCTAATTTAATTTTGCGAAAGAAATAAACCCTGCATGCGATGAAGATGAGTTTAACGTGTATTCTTCATGAAAAACTATCTGAGCGATTTGTGTTCAAACCCCGTAAAATTGTCGAATGTAAATGCGAAAGTGATTGCTTCCAGGTCGCAGAGGACACTTATATTAAGGTTGAAGCAGATATTTCCGAAATAAATATTATAAATATTTTTCTAAATCGATTTAATCCTATCTAAAAGGCACTAATCCTAAGTAATGAATCTGTCACAATGTCTCATCAATATCTCAATTTGATAAAATTCCGGAAGGCTTTTCAAAAACATTTCCGAAATTCCACACAATGCTATCTCAAAATTCCGATATGTTTGCCCGAATTTCATCCGATTTACTTTATTTAACTAGCAACATCGAGGAATCGTATTGGGTAATTTAATTTTTGGTGAACAAACGCTGTTTTATGTGCATAATAAGACATAGAAGGTCACCTCCACCACCTCACTTACGTATGTTGAGCAACGAAATATTCCGACTTTTACACGTTCGTCGATAGCCTCGGTTTATTCAAAGAGAAAAAGGTGATTGTTTTCATCTGTTTAATAAAAAATAAACGGTAAAATACGTGTATTCACGTATATTTAAAACATTACTGCCCAATGATGCCCCATACGAGTAGAATTTGTAGCTATAATTTCGGTGGTATTTCATTGAAATGCTCATCCTTTAACGTACCAAGCCGTAAACTTTGTTTCCTATTGCCTCCTCAGACAAAATGGATTAGTTTACCTTTCTCAGTTCTTTGATACGGGATTTTAACCGACGAATTTAACCTCAAAGGCACGCACTTTTACATTCATACAATTCGGATTACTCCACTCCTTAAATCCGGGACCTTAAGTAACTTAAAAGTCTAAAGTTACTGAAAATCTTTGTTTCCCGACAAAACGAAAGGCACCTGCCAAATAATTCCAGCGAAGGAGTGGGAGAGGGTTAGTTTTTGGGAGTTAGCAAATCGCTCGAGCGTCGAAGACCGAGCCTGTAACATAAGGGTCGGCTAAAATTGCCATATCTAAATATCTCTCGACGTCAGTTCTGCCAACTATATTTTCGATCAATAGAGAGGATGAAAACATAGCCATATTTATTTTGCTATTCAAAATTAAAATACAGACACATTTCAGTAAAATGAAATTTGTCCATAATTCTACGTCCATTTTCTATAGTAGGGGTATCGAATTCCTATATAAAACTCTTTTCACATGAGTTTTTAATATGATTAGCAAGAATTGAACATGAAATAGGCTGATTGTTAGACTTAACATCCCGATTAAGACAGAGAAACTGGATTTGAGGATTCTATTGCGCCGCACCGCGCAACGCTGACGAAAAATCAACCGCAATCCCAGGGCAGCGGGTGAAATGAAACAGTTTCTTCAGGTTCCATATCTAGAAGCCTTGTAGATTGGCGTGGTATAAGACACTTTATAGCCCATTTACCTATTCCTTACTTTTTCTCGAAATTCGGCCCAAAATGGCGTCCACGATTTTGTTGCTTCAAATGAGCAAATACTTATCTTTTGGTGCAAAAATTCATTACATCGAAAGACAAAAAGTAATTGTAGATTACTGCGTCGTTGTTTTTTCCAATAGTTTTTCGTGAAATTCTCTAAAAGTCAACAAAGTTGAATATTTCTGCGAAAAATCCGAGACTGATTTCCTGTGAAAATTCCTCAAGTTTGACGCCCTGTATCTTTTCATTGCCTGGCAATATTAAAATACGACAAACGGAAACATTAAATTCGATCCTTTTGCAATGACTATGGGAAGTTTCAATTGTCATAGAAAACCATCTTTGGTCCAATGCCCGGTTTTTTTTTATTTCAGCGCTCTGCGAGGCGACGATGATCGTGGGCCCCAGCGGGAGCTTGTGCGCATGCGCGATGACGTAGACACTCGCGGGCATGTCCTCGAAACTGACGTTTATCTTGGACGTCGCGTTTTGGGCCGCGACGAGCGCTACGATGCGTGGCGGCGAGCGAACTAACCAACCCTCCCCTCCCCCTACTACCCGTGAATGAATGGACGAATATGAAAACTTTGGAACAAGGTTTCTGGTTGAAATAAATTGAAAATCCTGTTTTAACAAAATATATGGCCTTCATTTAGAATAATGTATTACAAAATCAACATCATTTAGCAATTTCAAGATTTTCACAGCTAGTAAAAATTATCTCCATTCACATAGCAAATGCACTACGTAAAATATTCAGGCTGGAAATATCAGCCCGTACTAGAAATGACCGATACCATGATATGAGATGACTCAGGTACGTAAATGCAGATAATTATAAAGAATAATTTACCGCAATGAGTATAGAAAATTAAAGTGAGCACATTCCCGAACTCTCTTCGCTTTGCAATGCATATTATCTAAGATTCACACCAAATACTATTCATCGCACTAATTATAAGCTTAATTCACTTCACCACTGTTAACCACACCATTGAAACGGAAAGAAATGTCAGATTCACTGTCGAGTGCTAACAATATTAAACGAAAACATTTCACAAAATCTTGGAGCCAGTTTGAAGAACCAGAAGATTATAGGAAGGGAATGTGAAGAAGGTGAAGAATTTTGCGAAAAATCGAAGACCGGATTTTTAGTAAAATTTGGTCAGCTTTGACCCCTGTAGATGCGCGGGAGTCTACGCAAAAGATTTTGCGGTTGTAAGCAAAACTCACTCATGAATGCCTATATAAAGTCCGCGCTAAAAATAAACACTTTTTTATTTTTTGGATAGCTTTTTTCGATTCTAGCCCACTGTGCGGCGTATGTTTGCCCTGACAAACAGACAAAAGGGTTGATGTTTAAGAAATGACAAGCTTGTCTGCGGGAGGTTTTTGTTGGGGTTTACCTCCAGTCTTTGGGCGAATGAATTGAATAATTTGAATGAATAATGAAATCTCTGGCACTTTTAACGAATAATATCTCTCTGAAAACACCATGGTGTTCGACCATCGACAGCTGAAGACGTAGAGAAGATGGGCTTCAAACAGTTCTAGTTTTTACGAATCAGTTAACACTCACGAGTTGAATACGTGCACACGCAACACGAGAAAAGCCTCGAAGAATCACGCTATGGATCCTCAAAACACGTCAGTAACAGTGGAGCTTATGGCCCCTGACTGCGTAATATACTATAGTGACATATATTATCAGTATAACAGATTCTCTGTTTCTCTCACTTTCGAACATAAATTGTGATACATTGTATTCATTAGGTGACCAACACCCGTCAGTATATCTAAAAAGTTCACCTTTATAGACTAGAAAATAGCTCCTGTCCGAGGGCTTTAAATTTCGCTATACCACACGGAGAAAGATACAAGAAATGAATTATACAGAAAATACAGCAACTCCTTTGAAACGGGACTTTATTCACAACATAACGTTTCAAGAGTTTTCTCTGATTAGCAACAATTAAGCCATTGTCGAATTCATATTACCATATTTTCGAAGTTGATTGGTTTTTCTATTGTTGTTTAAAAGAAAAGATACTAAAATTACTTGAAGATAAAGCTTTTAATGTTATTATTCATTGACCATAGACCTTAGGGAAACATTGTTATGAATACAGGTCAGTTTCCAAGGAGATGATAGTTCGGATTCGTTGTCAGAACTTGTGAAATGTTGGACTTTAATTGTTCGGCAATAACGATTAGAACTAGGCAACATTAAACTTAAGCGACTCTTATACTCAATGTGAAATGATTTCGCAATGTCCTTGAGGAAAGCGGTTCCGTTTTATTTTCCATTTAATCATGTCTAGATTAAACCGTGAATTTAATGTTAAACTCGTTTGAGAAAGACGTAGTGAAATAAATGTGTCCTTTCCTATGACGTCTTTTATATTTCCAAGCGGCTAATTTTTCGTCATCGCAGTCTCGACTTCAGCCACACACACTCTCCTCTGCAGACAGGCGAGTGAGAAGCGGAAAATGAATTTAGGAAGCGGCGAAAGGGAGCAGAAGGGGAAAGGAGGACTACGTCAAATGATCATAGAGGTCATTAGGTAAGAAAGCGTATAGAAAACAAAAAGAACTCGCTGTTTATATTTTCATCACTATTGAAAGTCTTAGCATTTTACTAGTTTATAAGGTACTAGCTGAGGCACCCGTTGATTCTAAACGGGGTGAATGTGAAATATTAAACACGATATTTTTAATTGTACGAAACCTTCTTTCAGATAGCAGCCTCGGTTTAATTAAATTAAATGTTAATTACCTAAATCATAATCTTAGGTACCAAAACAGAGAAGAGAGTATTTAAGGAGGATACCACCAAACAGCTCGTCAATTTAGAACTGTGAATGACAAAGAAAGGACTCAAACGATTTAATTGGCTTCCGAATTATATTCAATTACCGAGCGAACTAATGGATAAAAACTCAGCCTTCGTCGTCTCTTGTTGCATTTTTAATGTTACAGGAAGAATCGCTTATCAAGGAATCATACAGAGTAAGAAATAATCATATAGAACAATACATCTACATCTTACTTCCCTCATCAGTGGTAATCTACCCATCCTGACTGTAATTACGTACCATTAATTACAGGTTACCTTCTTACAGTAATTTCATCGCTACCCATGTAAAATATCGTCCTCTTTAATCATCAGCTGCATGGAAATTGAGTATTTTTACGGGATAACACATCGGATTCGACAATGGGATCGGTCGTCAGGGGGATGAGTTGTTTATAACCTCGGATTTTCACGAAATGTTCGTATATTTCACCGATATTCTCACAAATTTGAATCGGAAGTAGGATTACACAAAAAAATTAAAAATATTTATTCAATTTTCTTTCTTTAGGTGTTTGTCTCGTTGACGTGCGACTATTTCTTCTAATTTAATTTTGCGAATGAAACAAACCCTACATGCGATGAAAATGGGTTTTGCGTGTATTCTTTATGGAAAACTATCTGAGTGATCTGGGTTCGAACCCCGTAAATTTGTCGAATAGAAATGCGACAGTGATTCCTTTCAGTTAGCAGAGGACACGTGTATAAAGTTTGAAGCTAATCGGACGAACGGTGTGGCCTCCAATCTAAGACTAACACATCCGCACGATTTCGATTTTGCATATGGATATTTATGTATATGGATGAACAAACAGTTCCCCTGACGACTGAGGAGATTGTCAAAGTGTCATACACGTAAATTATAAAGAAAATCTATGGCGGAAGATATTAAAGAATACATTTGCAAACTATGGTGAACGACCTTTAGTCTCGTATTTGAAAAAAACTGTCCATTATGTCGACATACAGTGTGATATTTTCGTAATCTAGAGGGACAAAAGTAAATTTTATTACTTGTCTAAGTGGGTAAAATGTTTGTATGGTTATGAAGGGAACAAACCGTACGAACTGGATCTAAGGTTTATATTCCATAAAAACCGCACCAACCGATAGAAAAAAGGGTCGGACCATCTGAACTCAGCATGTCAAGTGTTTTAAGCGATTGCGTCATTCGTCTGAGTTTACTCTAAGAATAACGCTGTGTTCCTGCATGTTAGTAGCGGTTGTTTTTCGCTATTTTAAAAGTACCAAGGTTAGTTTACATAATATTTGACTTTAATATGTGTTTTAATTAAATCACGAGCATCATTAGAATTGATCGTCGTTTATTTCGAATGAGACAAACGTATGAGTCACTTTGAACTTGAGTTTTAGTTTATTATATCGCATTGTACCAATGTGCAATGGTGTTTTCCTGGAAGAATGACTTGTAAACTATAGGAAATACTGAAATTTGCTTGCGCCTATCTGCGATTTTCATGTAAGTATTCCTTAATTGCAAATAATTTTCAACGGAGTCGAGACGTGTACCAAAAGAAATTTAGCAAAGATTCTTATTTCGGTCGTTGAATATCGTATTCGAGTGGAAATTGGGAGAAATCAGACAAAAGTGACGAAAAATGAGTGTAATTTTTAGTAAACAATTCATTAACGACAAAGGTGAACTCAACTCTCTCAAGAATATACGGAAAAGGCAGTCTCATAAGAAATGTATAGATAAGAACATTTAATGGCAATAAAACCATTATAGTCCAGTAAAATTAGACACGTAAGACCTTGCGAAAGGATATGTATGGCTGATTTTATATGTGGTTAGGACCTATAGCAGAAGTGTGTGACCGAATTTGTATCTTCGAGACCGGCTGAGTATTGCCCAAATAACCATTGAAATCTGTGTATTTATCTTAATTTTGTTCAGCTGAAATAGGGGAGTCGAATCGGACCAGAATAGGAAGGATTTTCGAAAAATGCTTGACAGCGTTGCATACGTTGCTTCTTGGCAATCTTTTTCCTGCTGCAAGACACCATATTATTTCGAATCCATTTCTTACTTCTGTTACGATATTAATGAAATGGAAATCAGCTGATAGAACGTCCATTTCTTCTTTTGTTGATATGCGTTTAGATTTTTTAATCGCCATGGCTCTACAATTACTGTACTTTGTTTGAAAAAAGTACCCGTTTTTTTCACGTTGTTTTGAAAATGTAACGGCCTCACAGTTCACAAATGCGTATTTCCAAAGCACAGGTTTCCTTTTATCAACTTGTCTTCGTTTCGATGATAAAGACGAAAGAGAAGAGATTTGCTCCGATCACGAATTTATGGAACATGTTCATAGAAAATTGTAAAAGTAACTTCAGCCCGAGTCACGAATGCACTGTTGACGAACAGCTGCTGAGTTTCAGAGGACAGTTCCGAGTTTACGTGAAAGATAAGCCGGATAAATATGGGCTCAAGATTAAACGATGCAAAGACCTCGTACATGGTAAATAAAAAAATGTAATATTCTGTCATCATCTATTTAAATTTATTCTGCTCATTCTTTCATGTATCTTTAATCATTCACCCATCCAACCAATCATGTGTTCATCTATTTATTCGATCATTCCATCATAAATCACTCGCATAATATTTTTATACGTATTTTCATATGTTTACCATTTTTAATCGTTTAATCTGTTGTTGACTACTTATTAACATGTTATTTTCATTTTTATTTTACTTCTGTGACTTCCAAGAAGATATATTTTAACCAGAACTTGTCTCTAAACTGTATAAAGTGTTATCATGTAATGCTACCATTGTACTTATGGAGGTACTGGGGCCTCATCTACCCCAGCATTGTAAATAAGTCTCTCTCTAAGTGCGACGTGAGGCGTCGTTTGTGAGGAAATGGTGCATTCTTCCCGAGGTAATAACAGCTTCCATCGAGGTACATATAACGTACGTATTGGGCGCAAATTTCGACATTTAATTTACCAAATACATTGACGATAGTATTAAATGACAAATTTGGATTTGAAGGACATTTTAAGATGGATGGATTCTCTATGGTTGGTTTTTTAATTGAACCTTCTCTTATTTTAGGAAGGACTGAAACCTCTTCAGACCAAAGGATATACACTCCTATTCGGTGAGTCCGATATTTCATTTGTTTCTTACAATTCTACGTTTAGAGCCTGTCTCTTTTTTATTCGGAAGCCATTTTCAAATTCGATAGAATGGACCGCACGAAATGAACAGGTTTTGGAAGAATCCTCCTCATTTATACAATCAATACACAATCAGATACCGTTGAAACATCCCCTGGTTTGCTATTTAATTAGCTTCTGATAAGTTCGTGCTTTGTCTTAAACGCAGTAGTTAGAGCTGTTTTTTTTTAAACTTCCAATCATAATCACCGCTCTTGTCCATTCGGAAGAATTTATGTATTCCATTCTCTTTTTATCGTTATTTTGAAAGTTACCATAAGTTATTATCAATATGTATGAAAATAATTTTGATTCTTGTTCGTCAATGGGAATTCTGAATCCAGATTTCAGTCGATTGATGACGTTTGCATTGACTTGTCATTGTCACAGTTTGTCTGGTGATTCACTCACGAGCGAATGAAGTCTTGATGCACTGAATGTTTTGAGTTTGTGTCGATTCACTCCGATGTAAACACATTTAGAGGAGAAGAATAGAATTTACTCCAAGCGGACTTATTTTGATGAAATGAAATCTATATCCTTCCTTGATTTGTCTTATTTTGCCTCAATCTTATGCAACTGAATTACACACAACTGCATCTTCAGTTGCCTGTATTTCAGGACGAACAAGCAATTCATTCCCCCTGTGTTACTTATTTTGAAAGCCTCGCTGTGTCTACTAAATGATAATGGAAATTCGTCGAAAACCTTCGTCTTTCCGTACGTTCACTCGATCATCTAAACGTTCCAATAGATGAAACGTTCTGTCCTATTCTTCACGTTAATCTCAAAGTATTGTGTTGATCCGCTTAATTCTCGATTTTTTCGCTCGGTCTGTGATTAGTTCTCGAATTTGAGATTATCTTTAATGACTTTTCGTATCACACGATGCAATTGATGGAAATACCGTTTCCATGGTGACTCAGAATTGCTGTTGCGTCACTGCACCATCGTCGTTGAATTGCTATCGACTAATAGCTTAAAATAAGAGGCGAAAGTAAACTCCGCTTTAACGTAATTCGGTGACCCTTTCGATTCTAATTTCGATTCAGCAACTCAACGACACCCATCCGATATTAGGGAAGGGCGGGGAAATGGCGTACACTTAAGCGAGATTTATTACAGGTCACATAATATTCATTATAGAAGCATAGACGCATGATCGAATATTACTTTGTTGTAATGGCTACCAAATCGTCACCAAACGGCTGGATTATCTATCTTCATTTCTTTGTAAAAAATTAAAGAAAAAAGTTACACTGTACGGAATTGCCCCAGTGATTGGGGTAATCCCGTACGGGGGGACTTTGACCTCGTGACAAATTAACAACATAACCTTAAAAACCTTAGCATACACGAATCACCAAGTGTATCCAAAATATAGCTCAAGAACCGTAGATTCTTATGGTTTGGTAGTTACTAGCTAATATGTAAAGGCTTTCCACCTACCTCTCTAATTACTTGAAGCTTAGAAATAGTAACAAATCAAGCGAAAATACTGTTTTGTTTCACATAAAGCACACCGTTGATCATACAGCAACCACATGTCTCCTTGCGGGGTTTTTGGCTAGGGTGCAGACTCCCCTACCCCCACTCTAGACATGGTGTACGGCTTTGCCCCGCTCTCCCCTAATCTTATTTCACAATTTCAATTAAAAAAGAAAACAGTCATTCCGTTACACCTCTTCTATTCGTATTTGCAGCATTCATTGCAGAAAAGGACAATTCCAATACGATTATTCATTTGTTCAAAATTTGATTAGTTCGCTATTTTATCGATGCACCTGAATAGAAATGGCCCAAATTTTCTATTCTTTTTTTTCATAATTCAATATTTTATAAATTAAAATAATTAAAAACATGTCTAATAACGCGCCTGCTGTCGTAACAGCGCGTCCCGTCGCATCGTTGATGTGATTTTCTAACGGGCGTGGTGGACTAGTGGTCAACGCGTTGTTAACTCACTGTCCCGGGTTCGAATCCCGGCTAATCGGATTTTTCCGGTTAGGGAATGGTTGTCTGTGTGTGTGATATAAATAAAATCCAAAAAAAGGAATAAAATTAAGAAAAGGGGTCAATTGGAGGAATAGGCTAAAATTCGCCCACAAAAATATTCCTCCAATGCTTCACTCATCCGAATCCAATCCTTCCAATTTTTACAATCACGTAATTTCCTATCATACACATTACATCTATGCTTCCTATATGTTTCTATATGTCTTTTATGTTTATGTAATTCAACATGCAATTGACAATACTAGTTTAATCTAGTTAGAACTCTACAACTCAATTCCAAATTAGTTATACTTTTGTGTCAGAATTTTATGTTAATACTTTATAACTTGCTCTTTTTTGTACATTCTAATGACTTTATTTTTTTCTTGTCTTATATAAGGCTATTTTATCTACTACATGATTTAAAATTAGTTTTCTTTATGTAGGTTTCGCAGGTTTTTCACACCCCCTTCTTTTGAGGGTGTTTTCCTGCAGTGGAAATTCTTTGCTCTTAGCTTAGGTTTTTTAATCCACACATTAGTTTTCTTCTTTTGCAATCTATCTATTTCTTTCTGTTCCAACACGACAAAGGGTTAGGTGTAAGAAGAGACTTGATAGTCTCAATCTCGCCCTGAATGAAGTCCTTTTATTATTATTAATATTCGTACCTATATTATAATTTTAACTATTTATTTATTTAATTTCGAGCAGAGCCGAATGTTTTTTCACGTTAACCTTTCGTCTGGTAATAACGTATTCATAATTCATAATTTTAATCGCGATCACATATTCCGACACGTTTTGTTTTTTCATCGGTCCTCTTCAACGCCGAGTATTCCATCGCGTTATCTCTCTTCCAATCTTTCATTTGAGTTTATTGAGCTCTTTTGAAATTATTCAGTTATTTTGATTCAATTCCACAATTAGAATGGTTTTGATGTTTCTTCGCTCCAATCGACCGGACTTCGAATCGAACTGTTTTGTTCGTCTCCAGAGCCATCTCTCGTTCACGAAACGTAATAATTTATGAATCATTATTTGAACACTCGTATGTTTATGATTGGCGTAAATATTAATATCCTACGTATGTTAATGTATGCACTACCGATTGCAATGCTTAATTATTTAATGAAAAAATGTTTCATCGACGCTTAAATGAAGTTTCCTCGTGTCGTTGTAACGATATTCAATTGTTGTTGTTGTGATTTTGGTGATTTAATCGCTCCTTCAAATTCAACTCCTTAAAAACCATTTCCGAGTCTTCTTTTTAAACTTTTCAATATTGTATTTTTTTTAATCTGAAATTCTTTCATTTATTTAATTTATAATGTCGTAACCATGCGGTTTTAAAATTTTGAACTATTACTTCTAACGTTTATTTATTTATCTCTAAGCACTGTTTCTTTCCGTTTCGAATGTGTGAATATCAAAGTGTTAATATAATCGATTTACACTTATCACGGAGAATATATACTTCACTCTATGGAATAATTGCTTTCCATCAAACACATATTATTATGGATCAAAATCGTTAAATCACGTCATATTATGTATTAATAACAATTGGATATTCTCTTTATTTATTATTAATATAGTAAAATGTGTGTTTAAATTTAATCATTTTTACTTTTCATAAATTTATATTTTTATATTATCAATTATTACTTTATTTATTCACGTAGACATCGATATTACCAAAAGGATACTCAGCTATTCATAGTTCATTTGTTTCTATTTCAATCGCGATATCGTTACTCTTTTGTTAAACACGTTCTCTAATTACAGGTAAATCGAACACGTTCGGTCTTCAGCTGTTTCGTTTGAATTCAAAATATCGCCTTTCTTTTGTCTTTCCCACCCTTCTCTTTTAAATCTTCATCAACCCATGATATTCGCAACTCAAGCGCCAGATATGTTCTTCTGTTTCCGACACACCTCTCTTCACATACGTAACTCGCATACCTTCTGTTTTCATTTGTTTCCGATTCGAAAAATCCGTCGCTACTCTTCTGTTTCTTCCCGTAATTTCGTTCGCCTTACCTCTGTCGTCATGGTTACCGCCTCTCCTTCCCCTCCCCTTCCCCCTCCACCACCCATCTAGACAACAACTCCCACGAAATATAATCCGATACAAAACTACTCCAATGTCCCCTTTGAAACCGTAGCCAAGGAAGAATAGCCAAGGAAGAATTAATCCTATATTTCCTTCACTTAAATAACTCAATAAGAACTCTATTTAAAAATTATATTATCATTAATTCACTTTGTAGAAATTTATTCGCTCATTATGATAAATAAAAATTTATTCAAAGCATATTGTGATTTAACATCGTATATTTATTTATTATTTAGTTATGTGTAAATATTTATTTAAATTATAATTATATTAGAAATATTTATTTAAATAAATGACTAATATTTAATTTATTAACATTCGCATTTTATATTTTATTTTATAAAAATTTAATTACGACTTATTATATATATTTCGTCTATAATTACCTTCTTCAACGTCATCTCTACGACAATAGGAACTTTTCACGATTCATTTGTTTTCCATTTCCATCATTACATCGTTATTCTTCTGTTTTCCACAATCTCTTTAAAAGCACGTCGTCAGAGAAAACGCAAACATATTCATACTTCATCTGTTTCGATCGAGTTTAAAATATCGTTACTCTTTTGTTTACTTTAAAGGGCCACCGCCTTCCCTTCAACACCTCTCCCCCCACCCAATTACTCGGAATTTCAATCTCCACTATCGTTGCTCTTTTGTTTTCCAACACACCTCCTTTCGATGACGTAATTCAGTGTTCATTTGTTTCTCATTCGCGTAACCTGTCGCTCTTCCTTTGTTTTTCCTATCGTTGTTGTTCCCTCCGTCGTCATGGTTACCTCCTCCGCCCTTTCGAATCATCAGACAACGCACTCGGGAATTTTGATCCGATATATAACCACTCTCAACCGGCGAACTTCTTGCAAGAATAGCCTCCCCCACAGGTCATGTATTTCAATACGGCGAAGAGCCACGCTTCAGTTGGATTCATGGTTTCCCCTTAAGAGAGCATCGAAAAGCATTCTGTCGTAATTCCACACAGGAACCTTCATAAGAGGCTATTGGAGAAGCTCCCTTCTTGGGAATGACACTCAAAAGAGACAGCGTTTAAAAGACTACCTCAAAATACACGCGTTTAGTACATTTCGGTGTTTGCAGTCTCTATTGATATCGCACTTTAAAATTAAAATTAATGGCCTTAGGAAATCGAGACTAGCACCGTTTGAAAGATAATCGAACAGAGTTTCTTATTTATGTATTCGAATGTCATTACAAAGTCGTAATTGCGATGATTTTGACAATTAAAACGGACTTTTTTCCGATTTTGAGTTATTCGTCGACCCGTGGCGAGGCATGAGTTCGTCGAATCCCTGGATTAATCCCCCGTAAGAATACATAGCTTTGGTGAGTGGAGGGGGAAGGGAGGGAGGGGAAGGAGGGAGGGAGGGGAGGGGGATTTTGTCCTCGTCCATTAGATGTGTTTGGATTTTGAGATGGCGGTCGACCCCGGAGTGTCGTTCGTCTCAGAGGGCGTTGACAGAGTTCGTGACGCGCTGGACCGCGTTTGGCAGGGATGCTGGGATCGATTTGAAATAAAATAATAAATAATTAAATACACTTTTATGTAATTTTTCAAGTGATTGCACGGTTTCAAAACGGAATATGAATTATACTAAAACAAATGTAATGTTAATTATGTTACACTTTATTAATGTTAATATCAATTAATTCCAAATAAAATAATTTAAAAATTACTTCATCGCAACGGAGGCGTGTCTCCCCGCTGATGGTTCATTCGGCCGCTATAATGGAACTATTTCGCATTGTAAATTATATCGCATTCTTACAACAATACGAGGACATTTGATTTAAGCAACAGTTACAATATAAATAGAATTATGTTTGTAGTAAATAATGAAGTATTTTAATTAGTACTGAATATAGATTATTAATATTTACGTCAATAATAAATTAATTAAATTTCTACCTATAATCAATAAATTATTTTACGCGAATGAGTTATAGTTTTCGATAAACATTAGTATTATTAAAACAACGATAACATGGAGTGAAGACGTATCATCTGTTCGAATTAAGGAATGAAATGAAATCAGAAGAAGTAGTTTAAAATGAGAAACATAAATTGAACTCAAACCAAAGAATTGAAATGATTGAATAGCATTTATTGGCGCTGACGGATAAAATGAATCATTAAATAGAAGATAAAAGCGCCGCTGAATGCGATCATAAAAAATCTGATGTGGCCAGCACATGACTTTCTCCATACATAAGATGTAAATATTTATCTACGACAGTAATTTCGAACTCTATATTCAATCTAAACTTAGAAATAAGTGATTAATTTATATATTATTATCTTTTACGTCACAATCATTATAAATTATGGTTTTCATTAAATGTTCAATGAAAAACGATGAAGTGGCCTTTCGCCCCAGCGCCCAGAGCGCCCACAAGGTACATAATCAGCTACTTCCGGTTTATCAGTATTTCACAAATAACTCCTACACAATCAGTGATACAAAAATATGTTTCCAACAAAAATTATAGTAAATATTATGTGCATATGTATGCATATGAATGGATTTATGCACGTAGCTTTCACTTTTCCTACACCTCGATTCACTTTATCAAAAGAATAAGTGATTCCGAAATGCAGGTCCTTGGCGAAGTGAAAACTGTTTGTCCTCATCGTCTCAACTTTGTTCCCACACTGGGTTGTCATAGCGACCCAGTTTTAGTTGTTCGGGGGAGAATCTAAAGTTGGGAAATTCGTTCCTTTTTCCCCCCCTCGTGCTCTCGCCAAGTTAGTCTTGGAATCCTACTTTTACTTGGAGAGTCTTCCAAGTTTAATTCGATCAAAGTTAATTTAGGAAGGCTTTGATGGAGGCCATTCATGTGCGTCTGGGGAGTTTGCCCGCACAGCTGTGGTTCATTTTGAGTTGGATTGCGATACATAAAGTGTCTCCTTGAATACACAACTTCTGTTTAACGTAGTTTATACAAGTTTAGAGGTGGAAGTGGAATTGCGACAAGAAATAAAAATCACAAGTTTAACTGTAGTTAGGATGCGTTGAGTGCGCTTAGAATATGCTTTGTCCACTTAGGATAAGTTGAGTGCGCTTATAATACGTTGAGTTCGCTTAGGATGCGTTGAGTGCGCTTACAATGCGTTGAGTGCGCTTAGGATGCTTTTAATGTGCTTAGGATGCTTTTAGTGTGCCTAGGTTGTGTTGAGTGCGCTTAGGATGTTTCTAGTGTGCTTAGGATGCGTTGAGTGCGCTTAGGATGAGTTAACTGTAGTAAGGATGCGTTGAGTGCGCTTAGGATGCGTTGAGTGCGCCTAGGATGCGTTGAGTGCGCTTAGGATGCGTTAAGTGTGCTTAGGATGCGTTGAGTGCGCTTAGAATATGCTTTGTCCACTTAGGATAAGTTGAGTGCACTTATAATACGTTGAGTTCGCTTAGGATGCGTTGAGTGCGCTGACAATGCGTTGAGTGCGCTTACAATGCGTTGAGTGCGCTTAGGATGCTTTTAGTGTGCTTAGGATGCTTTTAGTGTGCTTAGGTTGAGTTGAGTGTGCTTAGGTTGTGTTGAGTGCGCTTAGGATGCGTTGAGTGCGCTTAGGATGCGTTGAGTGCGCTTAGAATATGCTTTGTCCACTTAGGATAAGTTTAGTGCGCTTATAATACGTTGAGTGCGCTTAGGTTGCGTTGAGTGCGCTTAGGATATGCTTTGTTCACTTAGGATAAGTTGAGTGCGCTTAGGATGCGTTGAGTGCGCTAAGGTTGCGTTGAGTGCACTTAGGATGCGTTGAGTGCGCCTAGGATGCGTTGAGTGCGCTTAGGATGCGTTAAGTGTGCTTAGGATGCGTTGAGTGTGCTTAGGATGCGTTGAGTGCGCTTAGAATATGATTTGTCCATTTAGAATAAGTTGAGTTCGCTTAGAATGCGTTGAGTGCGCTTAGGATGCGCTGAGTGTACTTAGGATTCGTTGAGTACGCTTACAATACGTACGTTAAGGATATAAACTTATCAAACTGACTGATAACATCTGTTCAGCGGTTCCGCGACAACTGAGCGATACGACAACCGATAGCGTCTCATTTTCAGGAATTGAATAAAAGTGCATAAAATAATATAAAAAGTGTGATAATGTTTTGGGAACAATTGAGTGGTAGTCGTTTTACCGAAAACTGATTAAACTTGTTTACATACTTCAATCAGTAAATGTTTTTATAATATGCATTCTTATACGCAGCAGTTTAGAGCAGGGATTTTATATACCAGGGCTCCGAATTTTAAATCGAAATTTCGTTCCTTTAATACTTCCAGGAAACCGGGATTCGATCAGTTGTCGTATCGCTCAATTGTCGTATCGCTCAGTTGTCGGGCCACTCTGTACAGCATAATGTTACATGTTTACAGTTGATAGTCGAATTGGGATGTAATATATAAACACATCAATCAGATATAGAACTTCTGTACGGAATAGTTTTACTTGTTTAAAAGTGGAATTGCGACACATAAATCCTAACGTAAATGAGCCTTTTTTAACCGTTATTCTCTGGCAATTCAGTAGCAAAAGTCGAATAAATCAATTAACCACACGAATACACGACAAACAACTCCGTAGAAACAGAAATCTGTAGTCCCAACAATTGGTTTGCGACATATTTCAAAATTGCTTTTATTCTTAATCGTTGCTAAGGCGTCCGGTGTCTTATATAAACAACCGGAGCTTTGTTCTACTCTCAAAAGTGTCCTTTATCAGCAATGAGGAACGAGGAAACACTAGTAATTGGCTTCACATATTTTTTTAAGAAGGAAAAGTATTTATATGTACGAGTATGAATCGAGATACCGAATGATATCACAAAAATATAAAACTTCAATCTGCGTATGTTTGTGGACGAAAATCTCGAAAAATACTCACTGTATAATAATTGAATTTTTTACACAACGTTGCATTTGAATACGAAAGTGTTTCTGTCGTAAAACATAGTGGACATTAAGTCCTCGGTTCGATCCCAGACGAGTCGAAGCATTTCCATAAGATATACACGTAAAGTTCGTTTTTGCCGCTGCAGGCTTCGTTTCTATTGCGAAATTAGATTAGAAAGAAAGGTCGTGCTAAATTGAGACAAGCACCAAAAGAAGGGGAAATGAATAAATAATCTTAATTTGGTCGTGTGTCAATCATTTCGAATTGATTTATCGAGATTTTAGATGAAATACAGGAAATTTTTGTGAAATTTCGAGGGTCTAAACAACCGGTCCCCCTGACGACAAATGCCATTGTTGAATCCGAGCTCCTGCGTATTGGCCTGTTTAGAGTTAATAAGAAGAGAAACGCTGTTGATTCCGTTCACATTGACGTGCATAATCCATAATTTTGGTAGCTATTTGAATTACCTATTTTCGAAAAACGAAATGTGAGTTAATTTCACATCGAATGTAGTATTGCGTTCAATTCATTTGTCTTTGAACTGTTAAAATAATCTGTTTTAAAAAATCAAGGCGTGAGTTACTTTGTATTTGATTGTATTAGTCAGTTCGATTAATTTCTTTCTCTATTTTCCTCTTTATCGCCGTCTTAGATAAACATCGTCGGCCATAGTACGCGTTTTACGTTTTTATAGTAATAAACTACGCCAAGAACTGTTAGATCAACAGCTAAGATGTATTATAGTAGTTACTAGAGTGTATTCTGTAAAAGTTGTGCATTCCACTTGAAATGAATTCGCTTTCAAAAGCCAGATGTCTCTAAAATCGTCCGTATATTATTTTCTCGATCCACAGGTGTGATCACATACGAAAACTTTTCACTTGTTTCCTCGCATTCTTCCCTGTTCAACTCCGTTAGTTAATTGAATCTTCTTTCTTTATTTTATCGTTCATAAAGGGCTTTTCAAAGGAAAGTGGACATTCTAAACGAGAACTCCCAATGACTTGTTTACTTTTGTGACTTTCGTTGGTAACGGTTGCTAACGGATGCACAAATTGATGCGTTTGAGAGTTATTCAATACTAATTTCCTATACACGTATAGTTTGATTAGGAAGCGCTAAGTTAGCTGACGAAGGGTTGAGTCCGCTTAGAAGAGGCTGGGTTAGTTTAGAAAGCGTTTAGTTAACTTACAAAACGCTTAGTTAGCTTATAAATCATTAAGTTTGCTTAGAGAGTGCTTAGTTAGCTTAGATAGTGCTTAGTTAGCTTAGATAGTGCTTAGTTAGCTTATAAATCACTAAGTTTGCTTAGAGAGTGCTTAGTTAGCTTAGATAGTGCTTAGTTAGCTTAGATAGTGCTTAGTTAGCTTATAAATCACTAAGTTTGCTTAGAGAGTGCTTAGTTAGCTTAGATAGTGCTTAGTTAGCTTAAACAGTGCATAGTTAGCTTAGAGAGCTCCTAATTTGCTTAAAAGCGCTAAGTTTGCTTTACATTAAGGTGACATTATTTATAAAAATATATAGCAGTACTTCAATTTTTAAACTTTACCAATGGTTTTATTGCCATGAAATGTCGGATCTTCTTCTTAATACATTTCTTGTTATCTTTCCCATTTATATTCGCACGGGAGTTCAACAATCACCTCTGTCGTTAAGGAATTGTTTATGCCCACGAAATCACACGAAAATTTCATCATTTCGTCAGAATTCTCTCAATTTCGACTCGAATGCGATATTCCACGACTGAAATAAGAATCTTCGTTCAATTTCCTTTCTTTTGGTGTTCCTCTCGATTTCGTACGACCATTATTTCCGATTTAATTCTTCAAAAGAAAAAATGTCTGCAATCGATCAAAACGAACTTTAAATGCATTTCTTATGAGAGAGACGATTTGAGTCGTCCAGAGTCGAACCAAGGATACTTCGGACAGATAAATTTAAGTAAGGAAATCTCCATTTGACATTTTAGGACATTATTTCAACCCAATATAAAAGAAAGCAATTTTTATTGCTAAAATAAATCTCGATAGGTTTATAGTTTGCAAGCGACATTTTCCTAAAATATAATGAGTTATTACAAACAAGACATCTAACTTGCCTCATCGGTGAGCTGGTTATTCTACCCTTCCTGACTGTAATTACGTTCCTGCAAATCCTGGTTACCTTATTACAGAATATTTCTCGTTATCCATGTAATATATCGTCCTCTTTAATCATCAGCTTTATGGGCCTCGAGTATTTATACGGGATAACACATCGGATTCAACAATGGGATCGGTCGTCAGGGGGATTAGTTGTTTATAGCCTCGAATTTTCACGAAATGTTCGTATATTTCACCGATATACTCGCAAATCCGAATCGGCAGTACGATTTTATGAATAAAATAAAAATCTTCGTCCAATTTTCTTTCTTTCAGTGCTTGTCTCGTTGAAGTGCGACTATTCCTTCTAATTTAATTTTGCGAAAGAAATAAACTCTGCATGCGATGAAAATGAGTTTTACGAGTATTCTTTATGGAAAACTATCAGAGCGATCTGGGTTCGAACCCCGTCAGATTGTGGAATGAAAAGAAAACAGTGATTCCTTCCAGGTCGCAGAGGACACGTATGTAAAGTTTGAAGCCAATCGGACGAACGGTGTGGCCTCCAATCCAAGACAAACACACACCCACGGAATTTCGATTTTATATATATAGATGAGACTATTTATTCCCTGAACTTTATGATATTATATGTCGTATATCATAAGGGAATATGTTTATATGTATATTTACTGGTTCGATCGTAGCTTATCTTCAAAATTGTCGTCTTTGGAATCCCTCTCGTCACCATGGGAACCCTTTTCCTTCCCCAAAACCAAAACACGAAAAGGGCATTAAAAGTAGCGAAAGTGCCAACAACTTCTGGAAAGATCGCTTCCTATAGTCGCACTCAAAAACGCCATTAATTGCAAATGCTATTTTATTCGCAACTTAAAATATGTTAAATTTCACCGTAGAGTTAATCTCTTAACATCATTTGCTGGAAACAATATGGAAAAGTAAGCTGTCTTTATTGTTTAGAATCTTTTATAATCATCACCGTTGTGTACATTTTTACGATGTCGATTACTCCCTTAAGAGAAATACGCAGGGGAAGTTTTCGAACATTAATTTCATGCACTTCCCGACAAAAGATAGGATTATAAATTATAAGGGAGTCGTTAGAGGTGCAATTGAGTGTAAAATAAAGATATTTCTCTGCCCATAGTATCCTTGGTTCGACTCTGGACGACTCGAATCGCCAATCGTATAAGAAATGCATGTAAAGTTCGTTTTGATCGATTGCAGACGTTTTTTTTTCTTTTGAAGAATTAAATCGGAAATAATGGTCGTACGAAATCGAGACGAACACCAAAAGAAAGGAAATTGAACAAAGATTCTTAATTTGGTCGTGGAATATCGCATTCGAGTCGAAATTGAGAGAATTCAGACGAAAATGACGGAAAATTCGTTTAATTTCGTGGGCATAAACAATTCCCTAACGACGAAGTTGATTGTTGAACTCTCTTTATTGAAAATATACAAAGATTTACTAAATCTGTTCTAATAGTCAACATTAGATTTCAATTCCAAGTTGTGAAAACTTTCAGTAAAGTAAAAACGTTTTTATTTTCTATTCAACTTTTGAAAAGTTATCGCAAAATAAGATATATTTAAAGCGATGATTGTTCATTTGTTTATCTAACTCCGTTTTAAATGTTATTGACGCAAAATATCAAATAATACTATATCGTTCATTCGATTATTTTAAACGCCGTTTAAAAGTTGTTGAAGATTATCAAAGATATAAAACGCTGTTTATTTCCTGGTTAAACTCCATTTTGAATTTTATTAACGCTTAAAATATTAAATAAAAGTACCTAAACTTAATTTTTACATCAATTTATTACTTTCGTTTACATTCATTTGTGTATTTACGCAGTTTAAAAAGTTATTACGTTTTATAAAAGTGTATAATATTAAAACTTAATTGATAATTCGTTTATAAAACACCGTCAAAACGGGTTGCCGCTAAAAGTATATAATGAAACAACATCGTTCATTTTTACGATTACGTCATCATCCCAAAACATCCGCCAAGTGTCAATCCGCAATGTTGGCAGCAGTGAGTTGGATTGCTTTGTCGTTTTCTTTTCCAAAGTTTTAGCGATAAAAAATATTAAATACATTAATTGAATTATACCGTTCGCTTAAATATGCTCCATCTTTGGCCATGTTTTTGCGATTAAAGTATAAAACAAACTCATTTCATTTATTCCGCTTAGTATAGGTTGAGTACGCTTAAAATACGTTTAGTGCGCTTAGAATATGTTTATTGCGCTTAGGATTGATTGGGTACGCTTAGAATATGTTTAGTCCGCTTAGAGTAGGTTGCTTATTTCACATTATTTAAAAAGTTATGAACGCAAAAATATTAAATAATATATATATATATATATATATATATATATATATATATATATATTGGTCGTATGTTTTATTGCGCATTGTATGAAAAGTTACTGCCTTTAAGAAAAACTAAATATAAATATGCTGTTTAGATGTTTATTTAACATTGTTGAAAGGGATTTTTGTCGCTAAGAATGTTAAATTAAAGTTCATTGTTGATTTATTTACGTTACACAGTTTAAAAAGTTACCGTCGCTATAATTATTAAATAAAACTATGCGCTTCTTTTGTTCATTCAATGCTTTTAAGATTTGTTGTCCATTGAAATGTTTAATTAGAAGACATTGCCAATTTTTTTTTATTAACGCCGTTTAAATAGTCGTCGTATCTAAAGAAATATACCACAAATTAATAATATTCTTCATTTCTTTGTTTTGTATATTTTGAAAAGTCATTGTCGTTGAAGATGGATTACGCGATCCTTCGCTTGCTTATGCTGCGAATACGTCATCGTCGCAAAACTTCCGTCAAGTGTCAATCCGCAATGTTGGCAGCAGTGAGTAGGGGAAAAAGAAATCCCGTTGTGGGGCGCTGTAAGGCGTTGCTGAGGAGGAGGGATTTGGCGGGAAAGCGGCTCCCGGTTGCTAAGGAGATGCGCCAATGGGGAGAGAAGAAAGGGATACACACAGAAAGGGTTTCTCTTATAAAACGAGTCATCCTTAATATAAGGGACGAAGTCAAGGCGTAACGATAAAGTTTTCAGTACGCGTTAAAATGGATGACGTCATGATCTCAGTTGTCTCCTACCTCACGTATGGACTGTACTGATAGTGTTAAATGTATCAATATTGATTTAAATATACGCATACATACATCATATATACTACTAAGCGGAGTCATCAATAACTAAGGAAATGCATCACATGCTCAGCGGAGTCATCACACATAATAAGCGGAGTCATCACTTACTAAGCGGTTACATCACATACTCAGCGGTCGCATCATATATACTGAGCGCAGTCATCACTATCCATGCGAATACATACTAAGGAGGTCACCACTTACTCAGCGGAGTCATCATATATGCTAAGCGGAATCATCACATACTCAGCGGTCTCATCGTATATACTTAGCATAGTCATCACATGTACCAAGCGAAGTAATCACGTACACCTCATAATATGCAATAAACGGGGTCATAAGTTACTCAGTGCAAACGTAAAATATAACTAGCGAATTTATAGCGAACCAAGCGGAGTCATCACAAACTCAGCGGACTCAGCGTATATGGCAAGCGGAGTCATCATATGAATTCAGCATAGTCATCACACGTTCACAGAACTCATACTAAGCCAAGTCTTACTAGCTTTAACATCGAAATTCACAGTTTTGGTGGGAGACCCGTGTTCGAATCCCGGCACCATCAGACATGTTCCTATCAATTTTTCCCTTATTATTGTTACGTATTGCTAATGTGTCAATGTTGTTACTTTTACTCAATAGTAAAGCGAAGTTCAGAACAATTTACGGGTTAAAATGGACGAAAGTTGTGTTATAAGCGTTCGCATCACCTGGATGATAAACACATCGATAATAAATATGAAAAAACCACGTAAATCCAGCGAACCGACTTCACGTATTCCGTGGGTTATCTTTGTACTGCGCCAAGCATTATCATTTGATTGATGAGCTATTAGTGGTGTTTACCTCTATAATGCATTTTAATAATCACTCTCGTATAATAACAAATGCGCGTCACTTTTATCCAAAGCCATCCTTTTGTATTCGTTTTTTTGGTTTTCTCAGAAAACTCATAAGGAGGGTTGGTTTTTGTCCTTTGCAGACCTTTTTGGTTTTGCAGATTTAAATAGGAGATAATGGTTTTGCGAAGTCGAGTTAAGTACCAAAAGAAAGGAAATTAAATGCAGGTCCTTATTTTGGTCGCGTTTTATCATTTTGGAATCTGTATTGAGACAATTTGGACGGTAAAGACGAAAGTTTAGTAAAATTTAGTCGTTGTGAACTGCCAGTTTCCCCTGACGACCGAGGCAGTTGTTGAAGTGACGAGTGATTGAGTTTATTAGCTCTGGTGGGATAGGATGTGGAATGGATGCAATTACGCGGTCATTCCGCTCTCATTGTACCTTAATGAAGAATTAAAGGGAAAAAAACCTCACTCCTCATCCATCCTAGTATACCTCATTACCCCCAAATAGTTTTAAGGTGGCCATTTTAACGGGAGGCATGAGGTATCGAACCAAGCCTATGAACTGAATACCTTTAAAGAGAGAGGTGGCAACTACGGTATTTAACTGCTAAACAAAACTGCTAACGATATTTAACAGATAAACAAAACTGCTACCGTTATATAAATGATAAACAGAAAAATCGACGATATTTAGCTGCTAAAACGTCCATAGACGATAAAATTAGAGGCTATTTACGTTAAAAAATGCAAAGATGAAGAGAAAAGTAGAAAAGATAAAGAGTTAATGAGGGAACGAGGTCTTAAAGGTGAGGAGATGACGTCATAATTAAGGAGGACAAAAGAAAGACGGAATTGCATCAGGGGAAGGCAATGAAAAGGCAGTTTGGAATTAAAAGTCGTAATTTTTCGATTAAAAGCGACTTCTTGAAGATGCGAAAAGAGATAAATGAAGGAGATTAAAGAAAGGGTTGATGATTTTGGGGATATGATAAATATCCAATTGCGTGTTATATTGTGCAAGGAGGGATTTTTATGAGGAAATATTTGCGTCACTTTCGCGAAATTGTGCTAACAATGGTTGCCTTGCTAAATTAAAGAAAAAAAAAGAAAAAATGGAAGAATAAAAAGATCGCTTTTTCAAATTTTTATTTGTTTACGATGAGATCGCTGAGTAAGTGATGACTCCGCATTGTATATGTGTTGAGCCCGCTTAGTAAGTGATGACTCCGCTTAGTATGTGTGTTGAGCTCGCTGAGTAAGTGATGACTCCGCTTAGTATGTGTGTTGAGCCCGCTGAGCATGTGATGTAATATCTCATTATATACACGCTTAGTGTATATAATGAGTCCACCAAGTATATTATTGATACTATTAGTTAGTGATGAATTCGCTGAGTATATTTTGCAAGACCGCTAAATAAGTGATGACTCCGCTTAGTGTATGTGATGACTCCGCTTAGTATTTATGATGAGACCGCTGAGTATGTGTTGTATGAGGAAGTGCCTTTTTGAAAGAAGAAATAGATTCACTCGTCGAATGGTTGATAAATCACCAATCGTGACCTTTAAAAAGAGTGAATTTATTCACTATAAAGTGGGGAACGTGGTTGTTTATAAACAAAAAATAATTTATATTTTACGCAAAATCCATGCAATACATAGGCATCCGAGAATATTAGCAACGGCGAATATTATAAAAGATACTTAAAATTCCGTGCAGTTATTGCTTTAGTTGCCAAGGGAACATTTGTTATTCATAAACAAGAAAATACGTATTTTTTCGTATGTTCCACACAAAATCTATCTAATGTACAAGTTTAAAGGTGAATATTATGTGGAAATTCATATATTTATGCTAATTCGATACTCATTTGTTTGAGGTCGTCATTATCTCGTAAAGAACGCATTTTTCATATTTGTAACTTTTTCTCTCTCTTCCAACGCCCCCCATGGAATCAGGAGACGTTTTAGGAACGCCAAATCCGCATATATATGTATGTATGTATTAGTACGCTTTCATAAATGCATTTATGTACACGCATTTCCCCTCAGGGAGGCGAGATTACTGCTAACGCGATTCTGATTGCACTTCATAATAGACCTTCTTTTTTTTTGGATTCGAGAGGAGACAAAAAAGCATCGGGATCCGTCCTCTGAACATCTGTTGGGCGGACGAGGTACCCGGAGACAAAGGAATGCCGAATTTGAATCGGGTAAACGCTAAATGACTCGCGAAAACGTTTTTGCCAAATTAAGTGAAAGTAATATTTGCGAAAATCGTCGTATTTTGCGATGTGTATAAAGCTGTATCGTTCTTGAATGTAGTAAATTATGAGATATCGATCAATATCGAAATTCGTAATGAATTATTATGTACGAAAAAAGATTAAAAACTAATAAGTCATTGGAATTTAATCCAACGTTAAAAAGATTCACAGGGAAATGTAAATATTTTCATTTGAACGCTAAATTGTCAACGGGGGGTAAAAAAGTAGATTAAATTCTATAGTTGTTGATCGTGCAATGAGTAAATACCCTTTAATTATACACAACTTTGATCCCATTCTATTCCATACAATATAATATGCATGGATTCAACAATGGGATCGGTCGTCAGGGGGACTGCTTGTTTACAACTTCGAAATTTTGGATATTTTACGCGTATTTTATCGAATTTCTCAAAAATCCGATTCGAAAACAATATTCCACGACAATAATAAGAATCTTTGTTCAATTTCCTATCTTTTGGTGCTTGTCTCTACTCAGTAAGACTATTCCTTCTTATTAAATTCTTAAAAAGAAATAAAGCGTGCATACGACAAAAGTGAAGTTTACGTGTATTTCTTATGAAAATCTCTCTGAGCGATTTCGGTTCGAAGCCAAAAAGATTATAGATTAGAAATGCCACACCACTTTCTTCCTAATCTCAGAGAATACGTGAATAAAACTTTGAAGCGAATCGGGCGAACGGTGTTGAGTCCAAACAAAGAAAAACACACAGAATGTCACCTTCATATCTATCTACTAATTATAGATGCTTCTCCGGATTCATTCATATATTCATATAGATAGATAGATAGGATACTAATTCACAGGCTAAACCACAAGCGTCATTGACTGAAAATTTTTATGACGTATTGGCCATAACGTGTAACTTCCAGGAAAATTGCGATTTTGAACCTCAGTGTCATGAGTTTGATTCCAGAGGGCCTCAAAATCCCGATTTTTCCCGTTTGAATGCATTGCTTTGAATTTCGGGAAATTTTTAAAAATACTTCTCGGATAGCTAGAGAATTTAAACTCAAGGAGCATATATTTATGGTCATGATCTATCGAAAAAATTAATAAATTTTACAGAAAGTATCCTGGGTTCGATGCTAGGACGATGCAAAATCTGTAATTTAAAATACATTGAGGTAGTTTTTCATTATTTATTTTGATGCACTATTAAGACTAACATTTTGATAATAATTATTATATAAGACCGTACTGCTCCTGGGTTCGATGCCGGGGCACATTAAAATTTCTCTCATAAGGAATATATGGGAAAAGTAGGACGTCGTTTGAGGCAGTTGCAGCCAATATTTCTGCTTGAATTTTCACACATAGTTAGAGATGGTGATCTTCTGTTGTGCTGCATAGAAAGTATCACCAGAAAGACCCGGGTTCGATGCCGGGCGGTAAACATATCTCCCATTTAAAACATATTGGTTGAATTATGATATATAAATGATTGTTTTGCTTGGTGATGATTACTCTATGGAGATGAATTATTTATTCTTACCCCAAATTAAACCATTTGCTTGCAGTATACAAGCAGCATTTTACTTGTAAAGTGTACTAGTTCTTATTGGTCATTAATTTAACGTCTAATCTCATAGAGAAATATGCATGAGCTCGGATTCAACAATCGCCTTGGTCGTCATGGAAACTAGTTGTTCACTACGACGAAATAATTCGTAAAGTTAATATATTTTGCCATTTTTTATCAATTACGATTGGAAACGTACATTTCCTGACCAAAATATGAATCTACATTGAATTTCCGTTCTTTACGCGGTATTTATGTAGTTAGTTTTTGTTTAAAGTGAAAATAAATAACATTTGTATGGGTCTCTATGGAGTTATTGTATTGTTGAAACTAGGTAAGCGTCGTTTTGGTAATAAAGCACGCTTTTAGCTTGGAGGCCATTCTGTTGCAACATTGACAAGTTGTTACTAATCGGCACGCGTATTGATGCATATTATTTTGCGATGGATGATTGATTTTCTGTGATACTCAAAAGCGTTGAATTTACTGCAATTTCATGAGGAGATTTTAGTATCAGATTAAAATATAAGTTAGTGTAAAATACTATTTCATTACGTCAGTCAGATTACGTTAAGCGGAGTGATAGTAAACGAAGGAGAGATATCAAAGCGATAAATCATAAACAAAGCGTATAAATCGTAAACTAAGCGTAGAAATCGTAAACTAAGCTTAGAAATCATAAACAAAAAGTAAAAATCGTTAACTAAGCGTGGAAATCATAACTAAAGCGAAGAATTCGTAAAAAAATTTGTAAAGCGTAATAAATCATAATCAAAGCGTAAACAAAGCGTCAAAATAATAAAAATAGCGAAAAAAATCCTAAAAAAATCGTAAACGAAGCATAAACAAAGCGTATAAATCATAAAAAATTGCGTAACTAAGCGTAAAAAATCGTATTCAAAGCGTAAGCAAAACGTCGAAATAATAAACACAGAAAAAAATCATAAACAAATCGTAAACGAAGCATAAAAAAAGCGTATAAATCATAAACAAAGCGTATAAATCATAAAAAAATCGTAAACGAAGCAAAAACAAAGCGTAGAAATCCTAAACAAATCGTAAACGAAGCAAAAACAAAACGTAGAAATCATAAACAAATCGTAAACGAAACAAAAACAAAGCGTAGAAATCATAAAAAAATCGTAAACGAAGCAAAAACAAAGCGTAGAAATCATAAACAAATCGTAAACGAAGAAAAACAAAGCGTAGAAATCATAATAAATAGCGTAAAATCGTAATTAAAGCGTAACCAAAGCGACGATACAATAAAAAAGCGTATAAATCATAAACAAACCATAAACGAAGCATAAACGAAGCATAAACAAAGCGTAGAAATCATAAAAAATAGCGTTAAAAAATCGTATGCAAAGCGTAAAAATAACGACGAAATAATAAACAAAGCGTAAAAATCGTAAGCATAGCGTAAAAAAATCATAAATCGTAAACAAAGCGTAAAGAAATCGTAGAAATCGTAAAAAAATCGTTAACAAAGCGTAAAATTAATAAAGAAGTAGAGGCTTTAAATAGAATACTATAAATGTATTTCGATAAGCGACTCATAAACCAATCAAATCAAAAATTGGACGTATACAACACAAACGCAAGAACAAAGACGTGAATTCCATTTTAAGAGACTCTGAGATGGATATTTTCTTCAAACTCAGTGGAAGACGAGCGTTATTATCGTTCCGCCATGTTTAATATCGCTTCTCATTTGTTTCTCCCATAATTCCGTTCGAATGGCGGAAATATCTTTTGCGCGGGAAGGAAGTCTCCTTTGGGAATATTCTCCCCCTTCCCTCTTATGAAAAGATATCTTCCCTCCATTTGTGCATTTATTATTCAAAAGGAACAGACAAATATCATCTCTCGAGCTTAAAATTCCGAATCTTAAAAGCGGCTCGGGAGATGGATGGTGGCTCGCGAGCCACACCTGAAAAAACCGTGTGGCTCGCGAGCAACGTGGGTATGATACAAGTGACTCGCGAGCCACTTGGGTATAATAAGAGTGGCTCGCGAGCCACTTTGTGGTCATTAGTGTAGAGTCCATGATTCTGACGAAAATTAAGGGACATTCGGGACACGACTAGGAATTTATCGAGACGTTTAAGGGACAATGCTCCAGTTCAGTTATTATAGTTGTTAGGAGCACAAGAATAACTATTGCATTCGCTATTTCTATCAATTTCAAAAAAATAGGACTCTATCTCAGAAAGTGATTGCCTGAGAGCTACGAGACGAACTGCGTTTTGTTTCCTGCAAGTTGAAACCTCTAGGTCAACTGTTCTTATCATTGGAAAGGTCCGGGTTCGAACCCAGGACTCCATCTTAGGTTTCCATAAGGAATACACGTAAAATTCGTTTTTTGAGCGTTGCGGTCTTGTCTTCATTTGCAGAATTTAATTGGAAATAGTGGTCCTATGAAGTCGAGACAGGTACCAAAAGAAAGGAAATTGAATGCAAAATCTTATTTTGGTCGTGGAATATTGTCTTCGGATCGAAATTACGAGAATTTCGACAAAACACGCGTGAATTTTCCAATATTTCGAAGTTGTAAACAACTCATCCCCCTGACGACCGATCCCATTGTTGAATCCATGCATTTCCCTGTATAGAATAGAATGGGAATTTTGTTGTTTATAATTAAAGGGTATTTACTCACTTTAAAGACCGACAACTTGAGTTTAATCTACTCCTATATTCCCCAATCGAGAATTAACGGACACCTCAGCTATTTTGCTCTAATTAACTAGGAATTGTCCCGAAAAAATTCAAAAAAATCGTCGCAATGCGTATCTACGCTATAATCGTGATAATTGGGCCCTCTTGGCATCGAGCCCATGATAGCGAGGGTCAAAATCACAATTAATCTGGCGGTAACTCGCTGTGGCAATTACTTCGTGAGAATTTCTAGTCAGCGACACTTGTGGAACTTGGTTAGAACTCACATCCTATCTTATATAAATAAAAATTCAGCATGCGTGTGTTTTTGACCGCATAACTCGAAAACCACTCGGTAGATTCACTTGAAATTTTAACACAACGTTGTACTTGAATAGGAGAGTGATTCTATTGTGATAAATGTTGTAATTTCGTCCTCGGTTCGATACTAGACGAGTAATTTCCATAAGAAATGCACGTTAAGATCGTTTTTGGCCGCTGCAGGCTTTATTTATTTTGCAAAAATAAATTAGAAAGAATGGTTGTAAGCAATTGAGATTAGCGTCAAAAGAAGGGAAAATAAACGAAAAATCTTATTTCAGTCGTGGATTATTGTTTTCGAAAAGAATTATTGAGATTTTAGGCGAAATAAACGAATTTTTTTGTGAATTCAGAGGAAGTAAACAACCAGTCCCCCTGACGACCAATACCATTGTTGAAGCCATGCATTTCCCCTGTATAGAAAAGAGTGAGATTTAATTTATGTATAATTAAAGGGTATTTACTCATTGTATGAATGAAAACTTGAATTCAATATCTATTAATTATAGACGCTTCTCCGGATTCATTCATATAGATAGATAGGATACAAATTCACAGGTTAAACCACAAACGTCATTGACATGAAACTTTTACGACTTATTGGCCATAATGTGTAACTGCCAGAAATATTGCGATTTTGAACCTCAGTGTCATGGGTTCGATGTCAGAAGGCCCCAAAGTCCATATTTTTCCCATTTAAAAGCATTGCTTGGATGTTCGAGAATTTTTAAAAAGTATTTCCCGGATAGTTAGAGAATCAAAACTCTAGGAGCCTATATATATGGTCATGATCTATCGAAAACATAAATGACTTATACGGAGAATATCCTGGGTTCCATGCTAAGACGATGCAAATATCTGCCCTTTAAAATACATGGGAGTAGTTTTCATTATTTTTTTTTATGCACTTATCGAAATTATAGGAAGTAGAAGAACCTATGGGGTACCTAACTCCATCACAATGTAGAATAATTTTATTTTTATTTTGTTTGTATTATCTTAAGATGGAATAAGTTCTCGCTCTGCTATAAGATGTATATTAAGAATCGGTTCTAGAAAAAAATTTAGGTAAGACCGTTTGGTTCCTGGGTTCGATGCCAGAGCACATTAAAATTTCTCTCATTGGGAATATAAGGGAAACGTAGGACGTCGTTTGAGGCTGTTGCAGCCAATATTTTTGCTTGAATTTTCACACATAGTTAGAGACGGTGATCTTCTGTTGTGCTGCTTATGAAGTATTACCAGAAAGACCCTGGTTCGAAGCCAGGCGGTAAATATATCCCCCAATTAAAATACATTGAGTTAGTTTTCGTTATTTTTTTTGACGTACTTATCGAAATAATAGGAAGTTCTTGCTTGGCTAAAAGATGCATATTAAAACTCGGCTTAAGAAATAAATTTAGATACGACAATGCTGTTCCTGGGTTCGATGCCAGAGCACATTAAAATTTCTCTCATTGGGAATATAAGGGAAACGTAGGACGTCGTTTGAGGCAGTTGCAGTCAATATTTCTGCTTGAATTTTCACATATAGTTAGAGATAGTGATCTTCTCTTGTGCTCCATAGTATGTATGACCAGGAAGACCCGGGTTCGATGCCAGACGATTAAATTGCAGCGAATTTTAAGACTATTTTCAATCCTCTTTTTTCTTTTGAGGACCGTCCCGATATGATGCCGTTTTGAAACTTGTGTTGTCGATCTGCTTGCAGTATGCAAGCTACATTTTACTCTTACCTATATATTCCCCGTTGAGAAGGGCACTCCATCTCTTTCAGTGCTAAAATAATGCCTAAACTGATCAAAAGATATTAATTTAGTTGAGAATTTTATACCATCCTGGAATTTCATGCGTCCGGAAATGTATTTCTGGACACCGGGACTTTCTGTCCAGAACAAATACAGGATAACCCATATCTCTTCATAGAATGTGACAATATGCTGTTAGCAGCAGAAACTAATTCTCTAACTGGAAACAAGGAAATCAACTTATATATGCGTACATATAAATGTGTATGTTGTATGGAATGCTGTGACGTAGTCCACCTCAGACATGAGCAAGTTTATGACGAACATTTGTGTCTATTCCACACAATTCTAAAGTTAAAAGTAACTGTATATACCAACCACAGTGTATTATTTGTTAGATTATTGCAGCAATCCATTTTCAGTAGTTTACGTATGATTTCCTCATGTAGAAACCTAACCGTCAAATATGAGGGAATTAAAATGAATTTAGTCACCTGAAATATAAATAATCTCGATACGGAGATCTTTAGAAATATGTTAGTATCAATACATGTTCAACAATAACATTCGTTGTTAGGGACTTGTTTATTCCCACAAAATTCCCCAATTTTCTCGTCATTTTTGTCTGATTTCCCCATATTTCGACTCGAATACGATATTTCATGACCACAAGAAGAATCTTTGTTCAATTTCCTTTCTTTTGGTGTTCGTCTCGATTTCGTACGACCATTATTTCTGATTTAATTCATCTAAAGAAAAAATGTCTGCAATCGATCGAAACGAACTTTACGTGCATTTCTTATGAGAGAGACGATTCGAGTCGTCCGGAGTCGAACCAAGGATACTCTGGACAGACTAAATATCAATATCTAACACTCCATTGGACCTTAAAACGTCTCCCAAAAATTCATAATCCTATCGTTTGCATCGTTGCCACGTGGTTACGCCAAAGCTATCTAAATAAATGTATAATAGTTAGTTAACTCTTTAAAAACATTTGCAAATAATGCAGTTAGGCATAAGGGATGATAAAATAAAGTATGGCACACACACGGAGAAGTATAGCATTTCTGTTACAATTGTTAATACGATCAGCAGAGTCCTTCTCAAGACTCGTCTACAAGTGCCTCCTTTTACCATTAAAGGTCGGAGTATTTAAAGGAGAATATAAACGACTGATTTATGTTTCATTCTCTCATGACTTTATCGGTTTTGCGATAGCCAAGCTGTTATATCGATCATTCCATGCAAACTGGTCTTGTGGTCTCCTGACTGTGAGATTTTGGTGACTTTGAGTATAGTATATCACGGAATTGTATTATGAAAGAAACAAAATTTGGCCATCATGTACAACTTTGTATGCTCTATCAAACAATATGATTAAAATAGCTGTAAGAGCGACCATGTTGCAGAAAATTCAGTGCAAAACTGCCTCAAAAAATTGAGGATCAAAAATAATTATAAGTTTGGCTATCTTATATTTCAGGAAGTAAATGCGTAATCAACGTGAAACTTTGAGCATTTTAAAATATCAATACCTAGTTTTGAAAATATAAAATTTCATCTTCCTAGTATTTTCCATTTTTTTTAAATTGAGTCAACATTCGACAGTTTTTGTGGAAAAACCAAAAATAGGATGTTTTTACCCTGCCTTTACAAGAAAAGACCTGAATTTTCTGCAACACCCTCGCTCTAACAGTTATTTTTATTATATTGTTTAATAGAGCTCATAAATTTCTACATGATAGCCAAATTTTGTTTCCTTCACAAAACAATTCCCTGAGATACTACGACTCAAAGTTACTGAAATCTCACAGTCATAATGAAGAAGGCAGAGACATGGGGTCAAACAAACTGCTATATCTTAGCAAGTATACCATCGGTGAAAGTAAAACTTCACAAATGTTCATAAGAGATATGTGTGAGTGTCCATGCAAAATTTTATTGAAATCCGTGATGGTCAAGTAGGGACAACTTGTCATGGAATGGCCCCAATGTGAATTTTTGTTCAATTTCCTTTCTTTTGGTACTCCTCTCGACTTTGTATGATCTTTATTTCCCATTCAAATGCTCAAACGAATAAAATCCTACACCTAAAGATAAAGAACTTTACGTTCATTTCCAATGGATTGCCTTTCCAAGGATTCTGGAGTCGAACCCGGTACTGCTACTTCATTAAAACCTTCACAACCTTATTCTCTATCATTCAAAGGCTAAATATGTGAAATTTTGTTGTAATCCGTGGAACTGTTTAAATAAGAAAGATCTTAAAACGAAGATTTGCATGGGAGAGATTTCCGAATGGGTTGCATGATACCGATTATATCTTCCGAAAATGTAGTTTCCCTGAATTAATCAACCAATCGCAGCTTCCAATCTCCTTTCTTTCAAGGATTCCCAACCTACGTCTGAGAGCATTTTGGTGCTTTTTTATCGTAGCATTTCTTAACTAAACGAACCGCTTTGAGCGTTATTTTTGGATCGATCGTGTTTTATTTTCCTTTTTCCTAGTTCAGTCGTATTTTTTATCACAGGTGTATGTATCTACTTACTGTATTCTCTGCATTTCATTTTTTATCAATTTTCATTCTTTGTCTTGATTATATGTCTCTAGCACTTCTTGTAATTTTCCAGGTACATTGTTTTCTTTTATGTCTTTTAGTTTTTGCTATCGGTAGGTTTGCGCAGGTTCTTCACACCCCCCTTCTTTGTGGGTGTTTTCCTGCTGCGGATATTTTTTCCTAAGCTTTTTCTTAAGTTTTTTTTTACATCCGAAATCCCTTTTTACATTTTCTTCTATTTTCCTCTTAAGTTTCATTGATACATGTAATATACTTTTAATAATATTCAGCAACTTCCAATCTCCTTTCTTTCAAAGATTCCCAACCTACGTCTGAGTGCTTTTCTATCGTAGCATATCCTAACAAAACGAACTGCTTTACGCTGCACTTTCTCGCGTTCGCGAGTACACGTTTCATCCAGATTATAAACAATGAATGTACTTTTAATAATAGAACTAGTGTTGCTATTTAAACAATATAATTTTTTCCTCTCCTACACTTTTTAATATCTGCAACTTTTTTAAAATTTGAGTTCCTATGAGCTTTGCTTATAATAATTTACAACTTGTCGTGGAATCTTACTTTCGATTAGAATTTTCGAGAATATCGGTGAAATATTAGAAAATTCTGTGAAAATTCGAGGCTATAAACAACTCATCCCCCTGATGACCGCTCCCATTGTTGGATACGAGCTCATGTGTTATCCCGTAAAAATACTCGTGGAATTGGGGCCAATAAAGCTGACGATTAAAGAGGACGATGCATTTCAATGATGCCGTGACGATTTAATTAGTTACCATACTTCGAACCGCTCATAAATATCTCAGTTAACTCTCAATTTATTCCATTTTGTATTATAATGCCTTTAATCAGGCAGCCTGTGTATAATTGACAACATTTTAACTAGTTTAATCAGTAATTGGTTAAAAGACAGCTGCTCAATTGTTTTGATGTTCAAATTTGATATTATTTGAATTACTTCGTACTTTGAGTTGTCGGGTCCGACGAGTTATCGAACTCTTGAATTGTCCGATCCGATGAGTCTTCGATCTCTGAGTTGTCGATTCATATGAGTTGTCGAACGCTGAGTTATCGCACCCTTAGCTGCCGGGTGCGATAAATTGTCGAACATTTACGTTGTAGGGTGACAGGGGATTTCGAACTCTAGAATATTCAGGTCGGATGAGTTTCCCACCTCTAAGTTGTCGGGTCGTATAAGTTATATAACTCTAAGTTGTCACAATCCGAGTTTTCCTACCTTGAGCCGTGTCAAACACGCCAAGAGCACTAACGACACGCACCTTCTTTTTTGTGTCATTTTCTTATTTTCTCCTAATTTTCCGTTTTTAGCTTTTCCTTCGCATGGGCATGACTTTTCTCATCATTGGAATGCTTTGTCCGCCTGCTTTTTTGGGATCGCATCCTTCCCTTTTAAGTCCTTCCCGATTTCTACGCATCCTAACACGTTTCTCGTTCACTTTCAGACCTTTGCACCTGGATGCTGTTCCTTCTGGTCCACTCGGAAGCTGTCTCCGAAGAATCCAAGAAATTCTCGTTTAACTATATGAATCTTTGCCCACCTTTTTTGATTTCCTACATAGTGTTACGTAATCATATAAACCTCATTGGTACCTCAATTTCGTTACTCATTTGTTGACTAGCTAAAGCGCCCGTTGATCTTCGATTGGGGAACTTAGTTCTATGAATGTTTTGTTTGAAATAGGTGTTTGATCGAGGGATTGTCTCGTTCAGTCTGCCCAAGCGACTTTCTTTTCCCGGAGTGTAATGACTCCCATTGGTTTCATCAGTCGGCAAGGGTGAAGGGAATTAAAGGGTTGGTTAATATTGGTTGAACTGTTAAAATTGGTGAAAAGCGGATGGAAGAATAAGCGTGCTGAGATATGAAAAGCCACACTTCCGAACGTACAGCGCGCGAGCCGGACAGCGCGAAGCCGAGCATAACGCCTATACTCAACATTTTTTTTCTTTCTTAAATGAAATATTGCCCTCGCCAAACTTTTGGAAATTGTAGACGAAGGTTTTATGTACAACATATAAAAAAGCTGATGTGACCAACAAATGACTTTCTCTATATTTATTGAAAACAGAAGCCTATGCCGGTATTATATAAATAAATCCAAAACAATGAGTGTTACAGGACAATATTTTATACAAAAGTTGTAGTAAAATAAATTATCTATAACTTTTGAATGTAATTGTATATACCTACATTGCATTCTGATGGAGATATTAAATAAGCAAACATTTGTTCCGGTTTAACCGGAACTTCCGGTTAAGCGATATTCACCAAAAACTAATCAACTCTTGGCATTGTCAGGAAAGTACTAAATATGAATTTTGGAAATGATCGGATAATTAGTCTTTAAGATGGAGCGCCCATAAACTCTTTTACCACACACACACTTTTCGGGAGAATAGCGAAAACGAAGTCTATGGGCCCCAAAACATCTATTTCCGTCAAAATTTGGGGGACAAATTTTTTTGCGAACACAATACTTTCTCTTTACTACGTATAGGGAGAAAGTCAAAATGAGAAAAATCGAAGGCATAGGTACACCATCAAAAATCGATTTGAAACTTTTAAATTTTTATAAAATTTATTAAATTGTTTAAATTCTATAATAGCTTCCAATATTCTTCTTTTCTAACACAAGACCTTTAAATTAACCCTTAAAGGACTGACGTTCCCATATGGGAACGGACTGCAGCTGGGTTCTCTAGGTAGCTACACAATATCTTGAGTGTCATAAAATGGTCGGAAAACGATATTTTATGAGCTAAGAGGGTCCAAAGCTTAGTTTCATTTGAGTTTTGGTGCATTTAAGTCAAGGGAAATATTTCTTGTGATTTTTCGAAAAACAGCGAAATTTTGAGATGGATGCTTCTGGCAACTAATTTTTATAAGTTTTACTGTTTTTAATTTAAAGTAGTCTTTTGCTTGTATACCTTTAGTATGATGTTCTAATCATCGAAAGAAATTTAATAGAGCAGATTTTGAGGTTATTTGTTGTTGTTATAACGTTGTTTATTGCTGCGTTCCCATATGGGCACGTCAGGCCTTCCCACTACTACGCGATTTCCTTGCCGATGGCTATCAAGGAAAGCTATATATAGTATATAAAAGAATATTTTGCGACATAATACATTATTTTTGGTGCAATTAAGTTAAGAATTATTTTAGTTTTAAGTTGTGACAAGAAGACTATGGCAATTATTATGCATATTTATGAACTAAAGCTCGGAAAACCTAAAATTATATAGTAGAAGCGGCAACAACATATATTAGCAAATGATTTCTGTACTAGATATACAAATCCTTTCAAATTTTATTAGCTTCACATAAAATTATATCATCAGAGGTGTTATAGTTTCTATTCAGGAAAAATGTAAGTTTTCATGAGTCGACTTCACTGAAGGAGGCTCTCCGAATCCTTGACCAGGTTGAAGAGAGTGAGGTAGATGTTACCGATTTCTTCATTTCACCAACAGAAGAAAATGAGCGAACTGATGAAGCATTGGCTGATGAAGATGAGGGAAGATTGGTTGACAATTTTACTGGTAAGCAAATGAGGGCACAAGCCGAAATTCGGTTGGCAACCAACGAAAGTATCGGTGCTGGAGAAGACGATGGGGCAAAAAAAATTGTGCGGAGAAAATGGATAAAGGGCAGCATTGAGTGGACGGGAAGTTTTTCTGAAGCAGATTACTTTTCATACTCTAAACTTAGCTGCATCTAATTGCTAGAGCTCTTTATCGATGACGATTTCGTCGCATTCATAGCGGAACAAAGTGAGAATTACGCCTGATTTTTTAATTGCCCCAGTCCACAAATTACAGCAGAGGAGATGCGAGCCGTCATTGGCATTTTGATTGTATCCGGGTACAACATTCTCCTGGAAAAAAATATTACTGGGACGCGAAAAAGGATGTACATATTGAATTGGTTAGTAGAGCGATGAGGAGGGACTGATTCATCCAAATAATGAAATGTTTACACTTAGCGGATAATACTAAGTTAGACAGTCAAGCGATGGGTTCTACAAAGTCTGGCCTACGATGAAAATAATTACACAGAGATGTTTGCAGCATTTGGTGCCTTCCCAGTTCTTAGATTGTGAAGAAGAGATGATAAGATACTACGGAAGACACAGCTGCAAGCGATGTTGTAGAGGTAAATCGATAAGATTCGGTTATTATAATTTGAAGTAGTATGTGAAATAATATAATAGCATTAATTTATTTAGCTTAATATATAATTTATACGAAAGAATTTATTGCCCCATTTGAAAAGATGTGGCTACAATGGAACTGGGCGAATCAGAAAGAACCGGATTCCGAAAGATTGTCCGCTACCACCAAAAAATGATCTAAAAGAGGAGGAGAGTGGAAAGAGCATCACAGCTATTTCTACATGTGAAGGAATAGGAATCACTAAATGGCTGGACAATTTGGTAATTGTGGCAGCCTCAACAGCGTATGGAGTTACGCCGTTGATGAAAGCTAAAAGGTTTTATAGGAAACAAAAGAAAGTTATTCAGCTTCCATAACCCTACCTCATATCCCAGTATAATAAGCATATGGGTGGAACTGACCAAATTAATGTAAATTCACTGCATATTTGTAAGATATGATTTATATAAATTATTTGCAACCCAGACAATCGAATAATAATAATAATAAAAGGACATCCTTAGATCCAAGGACAAAATTAGAGTTTAGACGGAAAATTGCTCAGGTGTACTTTATTCGGTACAAGACGGAATAAATACCACTCGGTGGACGACTCAGCAAGGCTTCCACGTCAAAAACTGGCTCCACGCAAGAGTTATGGTATGATCAATTATTCGGTGTAATCGGTGACATACCGCAGAACAAGGGAAAACGCTGCGCATATGAAGAGTGCGAGTGTCGTGGGAGAACAATGCGTAATAAGTGCGATGTTGGGCTCTGTGTTAAATGTTTTACAAAGTACTTAACAAAATAATTATAAAACAAATACATATATCTTCCAAGAAAAACCATTTCATACAATATTTTTTGAAATAAATATGACTTTTTTCAATAAAATGCTTTTTTTAAATTTCATCATGGCGCGCGTAATAGTAGTAGTGGGAACATAGAGTAAGGACTCTACTTACTCTATGGGAGCAACCGGGCGACTCTCCATAAGGTGGGGGTGGGAGGGATTCTTTTTGCATAAGTTTCACAGATGGCGTTGTGTTTGCACCCTGAAGTCAGCTACGCCGTAGCTCGTCTACATCGTAGCGTTCTTGTACGGATATTATAAGAATCGACTAGGGCTTCCATACACCGAAGAAGTTATATCGAGAGAATCTCGAGGTCAGAGGATTGAGCTTGTTCGTCGGGAGGGCGAGCCTATAGATTAATTTAGACTCCTGAGACCGTTCTTAGGCATTATCATCAAACTGAACTATTCCGAACAATTTTCCTCATATCTCTCTCTCTATATTGGGTTGCCCTCTTCGCCGCTGCACCTAATCATATCTCCTTCGGCGTAATGTGTTCTCTTTCCGTATCTTCGTTTCTTTCGATGCGCCGTCGAATTTCATCTTGGCTGGTTAACGTTTGCAGAGAGATCTAGGCGAAAGACCATATAACTCAAAATAACATATTTGCGAACGCGCAACGGGGCGTTGTACTTCTCTAGTTTTCACCATAGTTGATAGCGAGGAGGACAATTGTCCCTTCCCAAAGGTACGCTCAAAAGGGCCCAAGGACTTCCTCAAAGTAAGGTTGGATGGTATGTAAGTTGGTACGCCTTATGTTGCTCTCCTTTTTTATTCCAGGTTTATTTTAGCAATATTAAAATTTAAATCAATTTAGCGCCTTATCTCGTCCCTCCATAGTCGGTTTTGCCGAGTCCCTAAGGCATTCCATTTGAAATTTTGGTTTTAATTATATTTTAAACTTGTTTCTAGTATTCTTTCAATTAAATTATTTATTTATTTTCTTATTTTCTTTTAAATTTTTCGATCGCGATCTTTTAAACACGTTTTTTGCCGCGAATTTCAAATTTTAATTGTAAATTTTTACCTTTTCTAACTCAATTGTCAAATTGTTTCTTGTTCTTCAATGTGTATTTTAATTCTTGACTTTCTTTCGTATTTTTACCTATTTATTAATCATTCATTTCTTAAACTTCGACCGAGTCAATATAACTTGTTTCTCGCGAATTTTAAATTTCTAATTGAATTTTCTGACCTTATTGTAGAAATTATCTTGTTTATACTTTGTCTTCCCATCTTTTATTTCGGATATATTTATTGATTGTATTTTTGTTTTCTACTGAGTCTCCAAACCGTGTTTCAATTTCTGACGCTGCTTAATTAGTGTTTTTTTTTTCAATTTTACGTAGATTTGTATTTCTTTGTGTTTTTTCGCCTATTTTACCTTTAATTCAATCACCTGACGTTATTTAAACTTAACTGTGTGGCCAAACTCCGCTGCTACATTTGATTTTAACTGGGTTTTAAAACTTTTAACTCACGGAATTTTAATGAAATTATTTTCGTCAACTGTTTATTTTAACTGTAATAATAGCTTCTTTAAACGAATGTTTTACCAGCGCCTCATTGGTATTGTTTTAAATAAGTGTCTGCCTCACTTAACCTGAATTTCAGTTATTTTTAATTCTATCCTCTCAATTTCTTAATAACTAAAAAGTGAATATGCCCGAATTAGCTAATGACGAAAACGACAGACCAAATCTCGACTCAAAAGGAGGAAAGAGTGACGGCCGGTCGCCGCGCACCAGAAGTTCTTTCGAATTTCTAAGCGAAATAATTAATTCATCAAACAATAGAGACAGCCGCGATTGCGAAACGGTGTCCCGCCCGTCACGGCGATCCGAGGTCTCACGTGCCGGTGTTGTTGTCACCTGTCGCGGTTCTGAAAAGAAAGACAAACCACCAAGTAAATTCTTTTAACAAGGACGTCACCCCTGCCATGGAGCGCGGCCCAAAACAAAGCGAGCGGAACTCGCCCGAAAGAATTCCCGAAAGACCTATTCACGCAAAATGAAAGTAATGGGAAAAATAGAAAGGGCCATAAGAGCCAGAAGTTAAATCCACCCTTCCCTTCCTTCGGTTTCCTTGAAAACTAATATTAGCGTCGGGTCGCTTTCAAATGGGGTCAAGTCGCGTGATTTATTTGCCGGCAGCCGAGGATCACCGGGCGGCGAACCCGGTACCGCTGCAGCCTCCCCCCCTTCCAGTCAAAATAGCGCCGATGCGCTGAAGTTGTGCGCCCGCCCCCGCCGCCCCCCGAGGCGACCAGCTGCCCGAATGAGGCCCAAGCAAAAATCATTCAAACGCACCCCAAACCTCTCCCTCAGAGAGGAAGGGGGAGTGGCAGCAAAGAAAGAAAGTTAGAATTCCAAGGAAACGATTCTAGGTCCAGTGATGGAGATTGGCGCCCGGTGGGGTCGGACGGGGCCAACGACAAAAGAGATAAAATAAATAACGACTGGACCACCGTTCAGGGGGGGAAGCGCAAGGCAGGGTCTTCGCCGCCTGCATCCTCGGTTGCTATCAGCAATTCTTTCTCGCCCTTGTCCCCACCTAGCGCATCGCGGCCGCGACTTGATAATATAGTTGACGAAGTTCCAACAAATAATAACAAAAAAGGTCGAGTTCCGCCAATTTACCTGGGTAATGTAGATAATTGGGTTCAATTATTTAAGAAGCTATGTGCAGAATGCCAAATGCAGCCGGTTGCGCTAATGGCAGGAAAAAAAAATAATAAAATGTAGTACCATCAAAGACTACCTTTCGGTGAAAGAGATTTTAACTAAAGACGAGATTTAATTTTTTACTTATAGACTTGCCACAGAAAAAAATACATAATTTCATCGTTAGGGACCTTCCGCTTAGTATTTTTATTTCCGACATTGAGGGATCCCCCCGAGAACAAAAATAAATTTTAACAAAATTAAAAACTACGCAGCCGACGAAGAAGAACCTTGCGAAGAAAATTACGTCCTTCAAGCTCCGACCTTTTTTTAATAGAATTTGTCGACATACAAAATATCGAATTATTTTTAAATCGAAGAGTAATTTGTGGATTAAAAATTAGAATTAAAAGATTTAAACCCCCCAGCGGGCCCCCTCAATGTCACAGGTGCCAACAATACGGACATGTCAACAAAGCACGCCATATGCCGGCCAAATGAGTAAAATGTGGATCAGACCACCTAACAAAAGATTGCACAAAATCTTCTAAAGAGCCGGCCATGTGCGCAAACTGCAACGGTAAACATCCGGCTAGCTACCGCGGCTGTCCAGTATATCAATCTCTAAAAACTAAAATGAAATTACTCACGGAAAAAGTGAGACTTAGAAATTAAAAGTGAATAATGTACACGATTTTCAAATTGTAGAAGCGAACTTCCCGCCTGTGGCGCCGCGGATAAGTCCAACGTATGCAGCGGCGGCGGCCGGCGGAACTAAAAACTCCGATCCCGTAGAAGTCGAAATTGGGAGGGTGAGGGAAAGTCGGCCCAGTCGTCTTGAAGGAAGCCCTAAAATCGTCCCAAAAACACCGTTACCGACTCAAAAAGAAGGGAACAGCTGGAAAAATAATATTAAAATCTGGATAATGCAATTACTGATGTTACTCGCGGACGAAAATACCAGTGAGGCGAAATTCTTTGGACACGTAATAGAGACCACAAATGAGTTTTTGAATAATGGATGAGACCGGTTGATTAGGAGTTATTCGTGAAAAACCGATAAACCGGAAGTAGCTGTTATGTACTTTGTGGGCGCTCTAACATGATAACCATTTGTTGTATCAACGCTAAATTTCATATATAGGACTTTGGTTGGTGTCGTTAGAGTTGATTAGTTTTTGGAGTAAATCGGTTGACCGGAAGTCGAGCTTCATTCTTCAAAGCTCATTTCCGGTTTTCAAAATATATCGATAAACATGATATTTAGGTATATACTATTATTTACAAACATTTTAGAGAATAAAATTACTATATTTTTTGTATGAAACATATTTTTGTATCACTGATTGTTTAGGAGTTATTCAGGAAATACTGATAAACCGGAAGTTGCTGATTATGTACTTTGTGGGCGCTCTGGGCTCCATGGGCGAAAGGCCAATTTCATCGTTTTTCATCGATCATGTCCCGAAAAACATTATTTATAAATTTTGTGACGTAAAAGATAATAATATATAAATTAATCACTCATCTTCCAAGATTAGATGAAATATAGATTTCGAAATTACTTTCGTAGATAAATATTAACATCTTAAATATGGTGAAAGTCATGTGCTGGCCACATATGATTTTTTTTAAACTTGTTCACCTCTGACATTCCCCTCAGCATGAGCACGAGCATCTACCTATATGCCGATGACAGTACTTTGAATGCACAATCAAATAATAACAACCTCGCGAATGCCATTCTGCAATCGCATTTGGATTGGGTTTGCGACTGGGCCTCTAAGTGGAGGCTCAGGGTTAAAACCTTCCAAGTGCGCGAGAATGGTATTCGCGAGGAGGGAAAAAAGTCGCGACTGCTCGTCCTTGGGGGGATCCCAAACGAGAAAGAACAGCGATTCCTCCGCGTAATTTTTGACAGCCGTCTGTTGCGGAAAGCCCACATAGAAAAAACAATTACGAAAGCTAATGCCGCTTATTTTAGCCTCAGACGACTTTTTGAGAGTAGAAATATAAAATAAAGATTTTATTATGTAACGTAATGATCAGATCAATGTTAATATATGTGAACCCGGCCTGGCAGTACTGCGGCTCCACAGCGCTTAAAAAATTAATCGCGTAGTAGAGAAGGACCGTTAAAAAAATACTTCCCAAATTGACTTGGATGAGGGACATTTATCGGGCGCATGGGCTCAAGTCGTTGGAGACTGTCTTAAAAGAAGCCAACAAGAACTTCCATGAGCGACTTCCACAGGTGCCTTCGGAGTTATTTAGGACAATGTGGGACTCCCCTGAAATACAAAGGCCCAAGTATGGCTCTAACGTCGTAACTTTTAAATTCACTCAAATTCGCGCGTCCGAGTGTCGAAGTTTTTAGTACACCCAGGGCCTGCCTTGTGGCGCTGACGGCGGGACACTACCTCTCTCGGAGGGAAAATTCGAAACGTGGTCCTTTTTTATTTATCTAAATTTTTTAAATTATTTATTCTAGTTATTATTTATTTATTTATACGATTTAATAAAGTCACTTTCACTTTTATGAATGACTATCTTTCTCAGCTTTTGAAAACTCGCGCTCGTTTGCGTTCGATTTTAATTCAAAATTTTTAATATTTTAAATTATTTATTATTTTAATCCTAAAATCTTATTCTAATTTATCACTTTTACCTTAGTATTTACTTATTTAACTATTTATTCAGTTTTAAACTTCCTTTGCTCGTTTAAAATCGACTTAGACCAAACTTTGTTATATTTCAAAAATTCAGACTCCCGCCTTAGGCGCGAAAATTCAAAATTAAGTTTTACCATTTTTTTATTTCTTTTACTAATGGACCATAATTTTATTGTATATGAAGGATCTATACATTATAGACCTTTCAATATACTAGCAGTCTGAAAAATAATAATAATTTTTTAAATATTTACCATATTTCACTTAGTTCTCATTTCTACTTGGCCGATATTTTGATATGGACACTTTCCAAAAACTTGTGTGGTTTTAGACCAATCATTATAAAGTATTAATTCGCTCGGTTGGCATGCAAACGTGTGCACTACCGTTGGAGTAGAATCTACGTATCATATGTGAGCTCCAGATGGCTCTTTGGTTGTACTTTTCACATTGTTACTTATGGGGGAGTTCTTGACCGGCATATGTCAGCAATTCTGAGTTACGAAATATGTAGGACGATTTCAAAGGAAGTATGACAGAGCCACACTGTTCGCAGCCTTTTACATGTCCCGCACATCTCGAAGTTTTACTAAACATCACTGTGATGCTAATTTCATATCTACATGAGTTTAAGGAGATTACAGAGAAGGAGCATTATCCTATCGTACTGAATCCGCAATGGAGAATGGTGAGCCGGGTTTAATTGTAAATGCCATAGTAAAAATGTTGATCATTATTTTCCGAATTAAAATCCGCAATTAACCAATGACCAATGTTTCTATAAAAAAGAAAAAAATTGAAAACGTTCCATTCCGTTTCTGATATTTCCAATTATCGACGTTTTTACTGTTCTTTTATGATTTTCAGTCATTCTGTATTGAAATATTTCGGAAGATTCGGATATTTGTCGATTCGTGATGAATCCTCTTGATTAAAAATTTTGAACCCATCTTCTTGCTTATGTTTTATTTTTATTTTTCTTCCATTTTCTAAGATAAACTTCTTTGTTTTCCTGACCGTTGGGTTTCATTTAGCTGTCATTCTTTGTTGTTCATTCTTTTAATAGATTGGTGATTCTATTATTATACCGACTTCTCTTCCCGCTCCTCCCTGATCCTGTCGTTATTCCTCTAAAGTTATCCATAAACGGATACCTTTTCTCATCATCTGTCACCCCTTTACTGTCCTGCAATCTACTAATCTAATCTCGATTATATTTTCTTGCCTCAGTAAATGATTCATTCGAATCTTAAATTAGTCTCGGAATTTCATTCGGCCCCAAGCGCTTCTTGAATAGTTTTGCGTCGGATCAATTCATCAAATAATTATTTCAAAGGTAAAGTAAAATTTATCATTTTTTGTATTTCTCATCCCATTACTAATCGAAAGATATATATATATATATATATATATATATATATATATATATATATACATACATATCCCCTCCTCATCACCGCCACAGTTCATTGCCTCATCGGGGCGGAGGGGTGTTAACGGAGGTTGGAGGCGATGCATAGCCCAGGTTCAACCATGCTAAGAAGGCTTCAACAATATCTCCGGCCAAATAATGAAAGTGGCATTCACCAACCGGCAGTAGGACAGCCTGGTGAATCATTGTCCTAACCCCCCCAAATACAAGTACAATTTTCATGATGAGCTTCTTTAATGGAAATTTATCCGGACGTAAAAGCACCACCCATTCGGATGTCCGGGAGGTGGTGGCATTGAATAGGTCCATCATGAAGAAAAGAATTACTACCCTGCAATTCACAACCTACAACTGCCGCAGCTTGAAGAGTGAAGAACGACTGCTGGAACTACTCAATGAAGCAGAGAAGATAAAATGGGATATCATCGGTCTCAGCGAAGTCAGAAGAAAATCAGAGGAGCTACTTACACTGAAGGAAGGACATTTATTCTTTTACAGGGGTACCAAGGATGGAAGGAATGGAGGCGTTGGATTTTTGAACAACAAGAGATGGAAGGATAATGTGGTGAAAATCGAAGGTGTATCAGATAGAATTTGTAAACTCATACTAAAGATCAATGAGCGTTACTCAGTACAGGTCATCCAAGTCTACGCACCAACAGCGGCAAGCAGCGAAGAGGAAATTGAAAACTTCTACCAAACTCTCGGCACTGAACATGACAAGGAGGCCCACTACTATAAAGTCATTATGGGAGATTTTAATGCTCGTGTAGGCCAGCGGGAAACTGATGACACTGTCGCAGGACAATATGGACTGGGCCAGAGAAATGAGCGAGGTCACCGCTTAGTAGAGTTTGCAGAATGCACCAATATGTATATAACAAATACATACTTTAAGAAAAATCCTACAAGGAAATGGACGTGGAGAGGTCCCAATGGAACAAAAAATGAAATAGACTACATATTGGTAAACAGACTCTACACTGTAACTAACTGTGAAGTGTTGAATAATTTCAACACTGGAAGTGACCACAGAATTGTTAGATGCAGAATCAATATTAACCCCCGAATGGAACGAAAGAAGTTGGTTTCTTGCAAGAAGGAGGAGATAAATATTGATAAACTATCAGATAACGAGAAAAAGTTTCAGCTGGAACTTAGAAATAGATTCTCAGCACTTCAGGAGGGAGAACTCGAAACCAAAGTTATGGAAATTGTAAAGAAAGCGGCAGAGGAAGTAGCAAGCATGCCAAGAAAACCTAAGGATAAGAAATTTAGTGATAGAACCCGGAAAATGATGAAACGACGGAAGGAACTGAAGAATTTAAACACTCCAAGAGATAATATCGAATATGCCGAGCTTTGCAAAGCCATCAGAGTAGCAATCAAGGAAGACGTGAGGAATTTTAATGAAAAGATTGTGCAAGAGGCCATAGAAAATAACAAAAGCATAAAGAGGGCTAGAAGACGCCTAGCAATTGGTAAGAAACAGATTTTAGCCTTACAGAAAGGAGATGGCACCACAACATATAACAGACCAGCAATATTGAGGATTGTAGCAGAATACTTTGGCAACCTATACAAGAAGATAGGAAACGCCGAAGAGGAGAACCAAGATGAAAGCCAAAGCTCACAAAATCTCCTCTCAATCCTCCCAGAAGAAGTAATGGCGGCGATTAAGCAGATGAAGAATGGGAAAACAGGAGGAGCAGATGGGGTCTTGGCGGAATATCTGAAAGCTGGTGGAACAGAGATTGGTAATGTTTTAGCACAATTATTCAGTAATTGTCTAAAACAAGGAATGATTCCCAAGGAATGGAACCACGCAAGGATTGCCCTTCTGCACAAGAAAGGAAGCAAAGAAGATTTGAAGAACTATCGCCCCATTAGCCTCCTTCCAGTTGTCTACAAAACATTCATGAGGATAATAGCGGAACGTCTTAAGATGACCCTGTCTTCAGCCCAGCCTAGAGAACAAGCGGGATTCCGGAAAGGCTTCAGCACTATGGACCACATCCACACATTACAGGAAATTATAAACAGAACGAATGAATACGAGATGCCACTCGTCCTTTGCTTTGTAGATTATGAACAGGCCTTCGACTTGGTAAGTACCTCCTCCACTCTGAAAGCTCTGAAGAACCAAGGGATAGATTCTGAGTACATCCGCCTCTTGCGCAGTGTCTACGAGAATGCCACAGCTTCTGTAATGCTTCATGAAGAGACCGATGAATTCAAGATTGAGAAGGGAGTTCGACAAGGTGACGGTCTATCTCCCATCTTGTTCACAGCCATTTTAGAAGAAGTTTTTAAAACCCTTGATTGGGAAGAGAAGGGGTTAAGAGTAAATGGGGAGTACATCAGTCACCTCCGTTTTGCAGATGATATAGTTCTCTTTGCAGCTAACGCAGAAGATCTAACTTCAAGACTTGAAGAGCTAAACACAGCAGGACAGAAGATAGGACTCAGGATAAACCTAACAAAAACAAAGGTAATGTATAACTCTTTTACAGTGCAAGAGCCAGTCAAACTTCAAGGAAAACCTCTGGATGTTTGCTTGGAATACACATACCTGGGACAACTTGTAACAACAGGAGAGAAAAACAGGATTAATGAAGTAAACAGAAGAATGAAACTTGGCTGGAGTGCATTTGGAAGGAACTCACACATTCTGAAGTCAAGAATGCCAATGGTTTTGAAGAGGAAGGTCTTCAACCAATGCATTTTACCTGTCTTGACCTATGGAAGTGAAACTTGGGTGTTAAATGCTGCAATAACCCAGAGACTTCAGACAACGCAAAGGAGCATGGAGCGCTGTATGCTGGGAATCACAAGAAGAGACAGGAAACGCAACACTTGGGTGAGAATGATGACTGGAGTTACAGACATAATAGATAAGGTAAGATCACTGAAATGGAGGTGGGCCGGCCATATTGCAAGAAGAAACGACAACCGTTGGACATCTGCCGTTCTAAACTGGATACCAAGAGATGTGAAGAGACCAAGAAGACGACCTATGGACAGGTGGAACAGAGACATCATCAAGTACTTAGGTGTAACGTGGCAACGAGAAGCTCAGGACAGAGAAAATTGGAAAGTACTTGGGGAGGCCTACATCCGACGTCGGATTGAAAATGGCTGATGATGATGATGATGATGATGATATATATATATATATATATATATATATATATATATATATATATATATATATATATATATATATATATATATATATATCCATTGTAAAATTTAAAAAAAAAATTGAAAAATTAATGAAAGAAGTGTTACCTACTCGTTCTGTCTCGAACCACGATAGTATACTTTACCAGGAGTTAGGATGGAATATGAGTAAAAAAATGAAATATTCGAACATTTTTCTTGTACTATTTTTTATTGAATGTCAATTATAATAAAATATACTGAAGTACTTGGTGAAAGATTGTGTAAGATGGAAATATGCATAAAAATAGTTGATTGAGAGAAAAAAGCGGACATTTCAGTAAAAAAGCGGACACGGGACAGAAAAAGCAGACGTCTGGTAACCATACATCCGTATTAGAATATACTTCAGCTGCGCAGTAGTGACGTGTTACACCGTAATTTTCAGATCATTTCTTTATTTTATCATTATCTCACGTACGGCGAAAAGTGAACTTTTACAGTTGTGTATTTAAAGCGTAAAAATAAAAACATTTAATCATAAAAATCGCAATTAGACGAAACTCCAAGCCGATATCTTGGCTAACACGCAAAACATAGAACCGCCAAGGTCGGAACACATATTTTGGGATTCGGTTAACTCACTTTATTCTCTGAAAGTTCATTCATTGCCAGTATTGTATTCCTGCGAATTCCTTCTCTCAAACCTCATATCATTGATCGTCATTCTTCTCAATATACATAGTTCAATAATTGATATGCCTCGGAAATATTGTCCCTTTCCTCTAATGTTTCTGTTCCATGATGAAAGCTCCTCATTCTACATTTATTTGGAATAAGTAACTCTGCGGCATACGCTAAGAGCGGTCTCTTTCCCTTTCCTCTTAATAATTCTCAGTTTATTCCTCCACATTTACCTTTTCTACGCAATTTTTTCACTATCTGCATTCCAACTTTTTCTCTCAAACGTCAACCCCTTCCCGATAACATTGAAACTCAAAAACACTCAATGTTAATAAAGATTATAAATACATTTCTTGCAGTTTGCAAGCAACTTTTACTCGTATATAATACGAGTAAAAGTTTATTTGTGTGTTAATAATCTTTATTCAAATGCCAATTTTTAAGTTTCAAAGTTATCGGGAAGGGGTTCAAAATAAATCTTAAAATATTTCTAATTTTGAGACGCCTGGTGTCGAACCCAGGACGTATTGGCAGATGTGAATAGACAGTATAAGTTGTTAGGACTTGAATTTATTTAATGTAAAGTTTGAAGTCAATCTCATATCGGGAAGGTCCTGAAATAAGACTCCATTATCCCCATCTGAAATGCATAGGGTAATGAAAATGGCTCTCTGGGATCGAACCAAGGACGATAGAGGAAGCCTAAGATTTGTATTTAAAATTTAACTATGATTTTGATTCACATGCCAAGTTTTAAGTTTCTATGTCATCGGGAAAGGTTTCAAAAAAATCTTAAAAATCGCAGCAATTTCCAATCTTAGAGACGCCTGGTGTCGAACCCAGAACATATAGGCAGCTGTGAATACACAGTATGGCTTGTTAGTACTTGATCTTACTTAATGCAAAGTTTGAAGTCAATATGAAGCCGGGAAGTACCTGAAATTGATATACATCATCTCCATAAGAAATGCATTGAGGAATGTAAATCACTCACTGGGATCGAACCAAGGACCATCATCGGAACGCTCAACTGCGTGTATAAAATATATCCATGATTTCTATCCACATGCTGAGTTTCACGTTTCCATCTTATCGGCAAGTGATTTTTTTTTTTAATCTTATAAATCGCAATTTAAATTAAACGGGAGAATATTTGCCTTATTTAATGTTGATTCTACGGCAATACGAATTTTCTCGATTCAGTTGTTTTCCATTTCGATCATTTTATCGTCATTTTTCTGTTCTCCTCACTCACCTTTTATTCACGTCGTCAGTGAAAACGCTAACATATTCGCTCTTCATTTGTTTCGATCGAGTTTAAAATATCGTTGCTCTTTTGTTCTTCATGGCGATGTCGCACCTCCACGCTGGCAGATACTTGCTTCGATTCACCGCAAGCACTTGCCTAAAATTCCATCGGCGTTAACGCTATCCCTTTTCTTCGCTGGCGGGGAAATGAGGTGATCTTATGTATTCAAGATTCCTCCGTTAATTAAAATAGATATCAATACTTTTAATTCCGGTGAATGAATTTTACGACAATTTTTGGGTACATTTTTTCCATTTATGTCCTATTTAATGTAATGTGTTTATTGCCCATTCATTACATTTATTTTGCTTTCGTCATATTGCTAACTACATGCATTCCGTATGCCTATCTTTCCCTTATTTTCATACGAGAGTTATGCCTATCTTTCCCTTATTTTCATACGTATGCCTATCTTTCCCTTATTTTCATACGAGAGTTCAACAATGACCTTCGTCGTTAGAGAATTGTTTATGCCCACAAAATTACACGAATATTTCGTCATTTTTGTTTGATTTCTCTCAATTTCGACTCGAATACGATATTCCACGACCGAAATAAGAATCTTCGTTCAATTTACTTTCTTTTGGTACTAATCTCGATTTCGTGCGACCATTACATCTTATTTAATTCTGCAAAATAAATTAGTCTATGGATAAAACAGGCCCCAAACCAATCCAATTATTTCTTTATAGCTCTTCTATGTCCTTATATTCTTCTTCTTCGTGTCCTTCTGTGTTAAGGTATGATAAGAAAAACTGAAAAAATACGTGATTTTGTTGTGATGATAATTGAGAGTCCCTTATACGTGCAGCCTCTCCCATCCACGGCCAATGATTTTGTTGCATTTCAGACGATTAGCTCGAAACCGGTCGCACAGTAAAGTTTTCTTTTGTTGAATTTCGAAATTTAATTTAATATGATCCAGATTACGGAGTTAAGGCTTCTTCCATTGAATTAATGAAAGTCCTAATAAAATGCGATCAATTCAGGTAATTGAATAATAATTTTATGACCCAAAGACCAAAGAATACAGGATTTTAAAAAAATTAAGTTTTCTGGATGATTTCAAGATGAGGTAAGATATTCTGGAATAAAAACTTGCTTATTCGATTGCATTTATTTTAATCGATCTTTTTAATTCATAGAATTGGTCGTCGTTTTCCTTCTTTCCTCAGCTGCAGCGATTACGTTTATCTTGATTATCGAAGAATTCTGATAACCGTATCCAACAAATCTTTGTTTGTATAGTTATAAATGATTTAAATACATTTTGTATTGTTAAATGTCATTTAGTACAATTAATAAAAGAATGATGAATGCGAACAACTGAACTAAAAAGCTCTACATGAATCTACATTGTGATGACGTAGTAATGGCATTTTAATCGGTAAAAGGGTCGTACACCACTTTCCTACTTATGCTTCGTTCTCCCGTTTCTACGTTCCATAAGGATTTAGCTAGCGGAGAAAACGAGGATTTTTTTATTTCGTCTGATAACTTTGCTTTAATTGCTTATTTATTTTCATCTGTTAGGAACTTGAGACAACAAATAGGATTTTTAAACGGTTTCCAATGTTCTTGTTTCGTTCTTACCTTTAAACCCATTGACCCTGTTTATTCCATTATTTCTTCGCTAAATTTTCTTGTTTTCTTTTGAATATTCCTTCTTTCATATCTCTACGCTTTCTTCATTTTCTCCATTATTTTGAGCAGATTTTCGTAATCCTAATCTTATTAACTTTAGCTTAGTTTAGTTTCCCCGTTGGGAATCAAGGAGCACTTATGCTAGTTGTTATATAAGTAGTATGTCATTTTTTTATTAAATAATTTAAAAAAATAATTTTGACTAATTTAATTGGTCAAAGAACACGTAAATAAATTCTGTCAGCAATTTATATAGAAATTTTACGATAAAGTTGACCTTTTCTCAATTTTCAATCCTTTGAAATGGTTAGCGAAACGTATTCCCCTCTTATTCCGACTAAATACCTTTTCTACGCATTCAAAAGCTTTTCCGCGGCGTTTTTTGCTTAGAAATCGATATCATAGCAACTGTTGCTGCGGAAGCTATGGCAACCAGCAACAATGGATGACATAACACCGGTTTCTATGGCAACAATTGATAGAGGCACTACATTATTATGGTTGCTATGGCTACGATTGTTGGTGGTTCCCGTAACACCGATTGTTATAGTTGCTATGCAATAGTCAACTGATTCAATATGGCGGTGAGTGCATTTCGTATATCGAGATATTCTTCGCTATTATTTCCGATATCTTTTCCGTACATCACGAAGGCGTGTTTTTCTCTATGAATCTGTAATATCCAGATAGTGGGGTTAATTACGGGCATTTCGGGGGGTAATGGCAGGATTTAAATCTAATTTTAGATATGATGCTGTAGAGAAAGGTGAATAAAATTTTCGTGGCCGATGAATTGGGCAAGTTTTCAAGGTGGAAAACACTATTTTACTCATCACTCCTAGAACTTAATATTAGAAACTGCGATGAAATAGTTCACTCCTTTAATAGGTGCTGAAAAGGAGACTTAGATAAGAATACGCTTTCTCTTAGAAGTATGTTACGCGGAGGCCATTAAAAGTCGTATTAAACGCTGATAGAATTTCTTTGGATGGTGTGGATAGGATATGTCATTTGTGGGCCATATGCCGGTTTCTTTAAAGAAAATGGTTACTGTTATTCTTAAATAAGACATCTTTCTTGTTAACCTTTTCTTATATTTATAGATTCTTTCATTTCTAAAGTACCGGAAAGTGTCTCTGGAAATAAAATCTTTATAATTTTTTGTTCTTCCTTTGTGGAAGGAAATTATCCCTCTCGCCAGGGCTCTTATTCACGGAGAAAGGCAACGTATGAACATTTTATGCTTCTTAAGTTATTAATAGATTCCGGTAATATGCTTCGTTTCCCTTGCTAGGTTTACAATCACGTTTATAATTAAAATGCTAACTAATTAATTCTTTATGGACTGACCTTGTTTTCAGCAATCGCCCCTGTCGTCAGGGGGACTGTCTGTTCACTATGAAGAAAGTTTACGTAAAAAATTCATGGTGAACAAACTTACTTAGCCCATCACTCCCACATTCCACCTTCCTCCCCCTTTATTCCTCCTTCCGTTGCCTTCTCTCCCCTCCTCCTTTCATGAGCATATATATTCGGAAGTGTGATTTTATTTTGTCACCTGATGATGTAGCTATTTTACTCGTCTGGGTTCGAACCGTGGACTTTAGGCAAATAAAAAGTACCACTTGATCATCGCCGGAAAAACTTTTAATGATGTTAAAAGTTAAAACATTGTGCGACATATAGTTTTCGAGATTATCTGGAACATACATACATACATACAAACAAACATAAATCCATTTTTATAGATATAATAAGATTAAATAAAATTCCAATATTAGAAGTATGCGTCGCTATAAATAAGGTTAATTTGCTAATGACGCTTTAAAATATTGTTCTTCTTCTATCGGGTTGATCTGCACTATCTATTCTAACGGTGAAAACCTTATCTATTGATTCAACAATCACTTTGGTTGTCCATGAGAATTTTTTTGTTTACAACCTCAAACTTTCCCGGAATATTTCGTTCATTTCATTGCTGTTCTCCCAATTCGAATAAAAAGCAATATTCCACGACAGAAATAAAAGTATTCGTTCAAATTCATTTCTTTTGGTACTAGTCGCGACTTCGTACGACTTCGTTTCCTAATTTAATTTTGCAAAAGAAACAAACCCTGCATGCGATAGAAATGAGATTTACGTGCAAACCCTATGGAAATTAGAGGAGGGAGTAGAGGTCTGCAGACCCGGCCCATGCAGACCTTCACTCTCATGGCTGGAACAAAAGACGTTTTACCGAAACAATCCTCAAAAGCTATTGACGACGACTTATCGATGCGAAGCGGCGCTGAGTTGAGCGGGACAGAGTGAAGCGGGCGAAGTGAAGATTACTAATAGAAGATAAGTCACGTTTAGCAGCAACTTATTTTTTATAGAACATATCCAAGATGCGATAGGAAAAGCGAATGGAATGGAAAGATTAACTACGTTGAGAGGATGCTCATCGAGAGTCAAAGAAACAGCTTACTTCTCTCTTATTCGGCCGAGTCTAGAATACTGCTGTGCGGTTTGGGACCCACACGAAGTAGGTTTAGTCTCAGATTTAGAGATGGTCCAGCGTAGAGCACCCCGATTCGTTTGCGGTGATTTCAGGTTTGATAGCAGCGTTACGGCAATGATAGAGTCCTTCGGTTGGAATTCACTACAGATGAGAAGATATCGTCGGAAACTTTTCGAAAAGTTCATTCGTTTAGAGAATATATAGACGAAGTCAGTGAAATGTTAGTGCCAGTAAGGAGCGAACGAGAGATGCATCGACGAAGCGTTATAGGGAAGTAATCGCAAGGACGGATAATTAATTTTGGTCGTTTTTTCTCCAGGCTATTAGAGATGCTAATAGGGAGGAATAAACAATGGTGGTGTATTACACCCCCTGCCATACGCCTCTGTCGGCTCGTGGGATATATATATATATATATATATATATCTATTATATATAGATACTTCTCCGGATTCATTCATATATCATATATTCATATATATATATGAATGAATCCGGAGAAGCATCTATATATAATAGATACACTGGGGATCAAAAGTCTAACCATATTCCACAAGTGCCAACGACTTGAAATTTTTACGACGTTATGGCCATGACGGGTAACCTCCAGAAAAAATCCGACATTGAACCTCGGTGTCATGGGTTCGATTCCAGAAGGCCGTAAAGTCGCGATTTTGTCCGTAAGAATACATGGCGGGGATTTTCGAAAATTTTTTTGAGGCATTTCCCGGAAAAAGAGCGATTTGAAATTCAAGGAATCGCTAGATGCCGTGCATATCTAAAGTAAACCATAAAGACATTTACGAATATTATCCTTGGTTCGATGCTAGGTAGGGGCAAAAATCGGCCGTTTAAATTGCATTGTGGCGATTTTTAAGATTTTTTTTGGACCCTTTCCCGATGGCATGGAAACTTGAAATTCGGCATGGAGTTGGAGATCAATAATAAATTTCAGGATCAAATTTTACATATTCGCTGATGGTCCTTGGTTCGATCCCAGAGGGCCATTTAAATTCCTCAATGCATTTCTTACGGAGATAACGGAAACAAATTATAGGTACTTCCCGGCACGATAAAGACTTTAAACTTTGCACTAAGAAAGATTATGTGTATACGAATCAAACTGTGCATTCCCAGCTGTCAATGTGCCCTGGGTTCGACACCAGGTGTCCCTGCCATCAGAAATTAATCCGATTTTTAGGAATTATTTTGAAACCTTTGCCAATAATATAGAAACTTAAAATTCGGCATATTGATAGTGATCATAAATAACTTTCAGAAACAGTTTTTAGATTTCCAAAATCGTCCTTGGTTCGAATCCAGAGAGCCATTTAAGTTCGTGAAAATTAGAACGTCTCCTGAGGCTGTTATAGCCCATATTTCTGCTTGAATTTTCACACATAGTTAGAGATGGTGATGTTCTATTGTGCTGCATCGTAAGTTTATAGTAAAGACCCGGGTTCGATGCCAGACGATGGAATATCAGCGAATTTTAAGAAAAATCCATTCCATTTTTTTCTTTTGATGGCCGTCCCGGTATGATGCCGACATGAAAATAGTGTTGTCGATCTGCTTGCAGTATGCAAGCAACATTTTACTCGTATCTATTATATATAGACGTTTCTCCGGATATCTATTATATATAGATGCTTCTCCGGATTCATTCATATATATACCCAGATACCCAGATAGGATACAAATTCACAGGCTAAACCAAAAGCGTCATTGACTTGAAATTTTTACGACGTTATGGCCATGACGTGTAACCTCCAGGAAAAATCCGACTTTGAACCTCGGTGTCATGGGTTCGATTCCAGAAGGCCCCAAAATCGCGATTTTCCCCATAAGATTACATGGCAGGGATTTTGGAAAATTTTTTTGAGGCACTTCCCGGAAAAGGAAAGAGTTGAAATTCGAGGGATCGCTAGAAGCCGTGCATATCCAACGAAAATGAAAAAGACATTGCCGAATATGGTCCATGGTTCGATGCTACGTCGGGGCAAAAATCGGCCGTTTAAAATGCATTGGGGCGATTTTGAAGATTTTTTTTGGATCCTTTCCCGATAACATGGATACTTGAAACTCGGCACGTGGATAGATATCATAAATATATTTCATAATCGAATTTTAAATGTTCGCTGATGGTCCTTGGTTCGATCCCAGGGGGCCATTTGCACTTCTCAATGCATTTCTTACGGAGATAACGGAAACAAAATTAAGGTACTTCCCGGCATGCTATCGACTTAAAACTTTGCGTGATAGAAGAACAGGTCTTTACAAATCAAACTGTGCATACACAGCTTACAATATGTCCTGGGTTCGACACCAGGTGTCTCTGCAATTAGAAGTTGATCCGATTTTTAGGAATTATTTTGAAACCTTTCCCAATAATATAGAAATTTGAAATTCCGCATATAGATAGAGATCATAAATAACTTTTAGAAACCTTATTTAGTTTTCCAAGATCGTCCTTGGTTCGAATCCAAAGAGCCATTTACATTCGCGAAAATTAGAACGTCTTTTCAGGCAGTTGTAGCCAATATTTCTGCTTGAATTCTCACATGTAGTTACAGAAGGTGGTCTTCTACTCTGCTGCATAGTTAGTTCACCAGTAAGACCCGGGTTCGATGCCAGACGATGAAATGTCCGCGAATTTTAAGAAAAATTTCAATCCTTTTTTTTTTTTCTTTTGAGGACCGTCCCGATATGATGCCGATATGAAATTAGTATTGCCGATCTGCTTGCAGTATGCAAGCTACATTTAACTCGTACCTATCTATTATATATAGATGCTTCTCCGGATTCATTCATATATTCATATAGATAGATAGATAGATAGGATACTAATTCACAGCCTAAACCACAAGCGTCATTGACTTGAAATTTTTACGACGTATTGGCCATAACGTATAACCACCAGAAAAATTGCGATTTGGAACCTCAGTGTCATGGGTTCGATTCCAGAGGGCCCCAAAGTCGCAATTTTCCTCATAAGAATACATGGCGGGGATTTTTGAAAATTTTTTTGAGGCACTTCCCGGAAAAGGAGAGAGTTGAAATTCGAGGTTTCTCTAGAAGCCGTGCATATCCAACGAAAATCAAAAAGACATCGCCGAATATGGACCATAGTTCGATGCTAGGTCGGGGCAAAAATCGGCCGTTTAAAATGCATTGCGGCGAATTTGAAGATTTTTTTTGGATCCTTTCCCGATAACTTGGATACTTGAAACTCGGCACGTGGATATATATGTTGAATATATTTCATAATTAAATTTTACATGTCCGCTGATGGTCCTTGGTTCGATCCCAGAGGGCCATTTGCACTTCTCAATGCATTTCTTACGGAGATAACGGAAACAAATTTTAGGTACTTCCCGGCAGTCTATCGACTTCAAACTTTGCATGATAGAAGAACATGTCTTTAAAAATCAAACTGTGCATTCTAAGCTTACAATATTTCCTGGGTTCGACACCAGGTGTCTCTGCAATCAGAAGTTGATCCGATTTTTAGGAATTATTTTGAAACCTTTTCCTATAATATAGATACTTGAAATTCGGCTTATAGATAGAGATCATAAATAACTTTCAGAAACATGTTTTAGATTTCCATGATTATCCTTGGTTCGAATCCAGAGAGCCATTTACTTTCGTGAAAATTAGAACGTCTTTTGGGACAGTTGTAGCCAATATTTCTGCTTGAATTTTCACACATAGTTAGAGATGGTGATCTACTATTGTGCTGCATAGTAAGTTCACAGTAAAGACCCAGGTTCGATGCCAGACGATGAAATGTCAGCGAATTTAAAGAAAAACTTCAATCCTTTTTTTTTTCTTTTGAGGATCGTCCCGATATAACGCCGATATAAAATTAGTGTTATCGATCTGCTTGCAGTATGCAAGCTACATTTTACTCGTATATATATATAAGTTATATATAGGGGATCAAAATTCTAACCATGTTCCACAAGAGCCACCGACTTGAAATTTTTACCACGTTATGGCCATGACGTGTAACCTCCAGGAAAAAGCCGACTTTGAATCTCGGTGTCATGGGTTCGATTCCAGAAGGCCCCGAAGTCGCGATTTTGTCCATAAGAATACATTGCGGGGATTTTCGAAAATTTTTTTGAGGCACTTTCCGGAAAAGGAGAGATTTTAAATTCAAGGGACAGCTAGATGCCGTGCATATCTAAAGGAAACCATAAAGACATCTACGAATATTGTCCTTGGTTCGATGCTAGGTCGGGGCAAAAATCGGCCCTTTAAAATGCATTGTGGCGATTTTTAAGATTTTTTTTGGACCCTTTTCCGATGGCATAGAAACTTGAAATTCAGTATGAGGTTGGATACCATAAAAATATATCATAATCGAATTTTACATATTCGCTGATGGTCCTTGGCAATATTTCTGCTTGAATTTTCACACGTATTTAGAGAAGATGATCTTCTGATGTGCTGCATAGTAATTTCACCAAAAAGACCCGGGTTCGATGCCAGACGATTAAATTGAAGCGAATTTTAAGTATATTTTCAATCCTTTTTTTCCTTTCCGGGACCGTCCCGATATAATGCCGTTATGAAATTAGTGTTGTCGATCTGCTTGCAGTATGCAAGCTACATTTTACTCGTATATATATATATATAAATCTAAAATCTAAAGGAAGAGGAGCTGAGAGAAGCGATTAAAATTCGTAATTCTCTAATTTTACGGTTGCATCACGGATTTCCGCCAGAGATTGACTCCGTCATTCTAAATCGAGATTACCACAAGTGCCGTAGCAAGAGGAAATGTCACGAGAGTTACCGAACGTTAGTTTGTTTTTATTCACATAATGTTGCGTCGTATAATTTTAGTTTACGCAAAATAACTTGTTTAAATGTGTCCTGGATATAAGAATAGAATTTGCATTGACCATAGCGAGAAAGGGGGCGGGGCGAGAGAAAAAAGGCCGAGGAAATAGTATCTCTCTCGAATTTCGAGATTTTTCTGGTGTCTTGAGGTCCTATTTCATAAATTCATTGGTAACTTCGGCTCAATAAGATCATGAATCTGTTCATACGATCCATCATTATCAATATTTTACGGCGCATTGATCTGTATATGATATATATGAAAATGAGCATCGACATGGCGTTCTGTAAATTTTTCCCATCAATGGAAATAATATGGATGACCGGGGCGAAGTTGGCCCAATCCTTCGCTTGGCGGCGCTGCGGTCGAGATGTGCCTTCCGCGGGACTCTCTCGGTTCAAATGTGCGCTAAGAAAGTTTGCAGCCTGATCAATCAGTCTGGTCAACTCCGCGAAATTCTCAGTATTGTTGAGAATTTTGCGGAACCCTTTGTGAAAAAAGGGGTTTAAAAGAAAAAGTAAATTAAAAGAAAATCAATTACTTCAGCCTTCGTAATTTTCCGTGAATTGTGCTGGGCGACAATTGGAAGAGTGCAGAGTTCTAATCGTTGGGAAAATGCGGCGAGTAAATCGAGACATCGGTACATCTACATCTACATCTACATTAATACCCTACAAGCCGCCTTTCGGCGTGTGGCAGGGGGTGTAAACACCAGTTGAATCTAAATTACTTCCTTATTCGATTATTGTCACGTATTGTTCGCGGAAAGAATGAATCTCTGAAACGATTCGTCCTAGCATCTATTTCTCTTAACTTACGGTCATTATCGGATCGACCGACGTAGCAGGGGGGTTGCATAATACCGATTGTATCTTTGGAAAATGTAGTTTCCCTGAATTTATTAAGCAATCGCAGCCTAGCTTCCAATCTCCTTTCTTTCAAGGATTCCCAACCTACGTCTGAGAGCATTTTTGTAACGCTTGCTTTTTTATCGTAGCATTTCTTAACAAAACGAACCGCTTTACGCTGCACTTTCTCGAGTTCGCGAGTACACGTTTCATCCGCCGGATCCCATATACTTGCCGCATATTCCAGAAGGGGTCTGACCAAGGTAAAATAACATCGCTCTCTCACCTTTTCGTCGCAATTACCGACAATACGCTTTACAAAGCCAAGCCTTTTACTTGCTTTGCCGCCGATTTTTCGAATATGCGTGCTCCAATTTAAGTTATTAGTAATGTTGATCCCGAGATATTTAACTGAATCTACTACTTTGATACTAATTCCATTAATTTTGTATGGGTGATTTGGGCGCATTTTTTTCTTTTCGAAGAAATTAACTACGGAGCATTTACTTACGTTAATATCTAATTCCCATTTTTCGCACCACCTTTGGATGAGGACTAAATCGTTTGAGAGAGATGTCCGGTCTTCCTCGTTTGTTATTTCCCTATATATAACCGAGTCATCCGCAAATATCCTCACATTACTTCTTATCTCGTCACTCAAGTCATTGATATAAATAAGGAAAAGAAGAGGTCCAATTACACTGCCTTGAGGTACGCCAGAGGTAACTTTGACTCTATTTGAGCTAACGCCATCCAGTACAACTTGTTGTTCCCTCTCGTAGAGAAAATCCTTAACCCAGTCGACTACTTCCTTGTTAATGCCCGCTAGTTTTAGTTTGTAAATTAGTTTGTAGTGGGGGACTCTATCGAATGCTTTTATGAAATCTAGGAAAATAGCGTCCACTTGCTTTTTACTTTCGGCGGACTTTAGGATATCGTGTACAAATAAGCAAATTGGGTTTCACATGATCGGGACTTTCGAAAACCATGCTGGTTTGCGTCGAGGAATTCATTTATATCTAAAAATCCCATGAGTAAGCTTACGACGATATGTTCCATTACATTTCCGGACAGCGAAGTTAATGATATGGGTCTATAATTTCCTGGGTCCTCCTTTAATCCGCTTTTGTAAACAGGAGTAATATTAGCTAATTTCCAATCGGATGGGACCCTACCTTCATTTATCGATTTACAAAATATAATTTTGAGATAAGGGGCGACGCTTTCTGCCAGTTCTTTAAGCACTCTTGCTGGGATGCCTTCTGGCCCTGGCGACTTATTTGGCTTAATTTTGCGTAATATTTTAACTATACCGTCTGTCGTAAAAGTTATATTTGGCATGGAATCCAGTATATTAACCTTATATTCCTTATGAGAGAAAAGTAAATGTGCTCTGGCATCGAACCCAGGAATAGTACGGTCTTATGAATTTCTTTTTTCTCAAACCAATTCTTACCATACATCTTCCAGCCAAGCACGAACTTCCTATCATTTCGGTAAGTGCATCAAAAAAAGAATGAAAAACTACTCCCATATATTTTAAAGGGCAGATATTTGCATCATTCTAGCATCGAACCCAGGATATTTTCCGTGAAAGTCATTTATGTTGTCCATAGACAATGACTATAAATATAGGCTTCTAGAGTTTTGATTCTCTACCTTTCCAGGAAGTATTTTTTAAAAATTCCAGAAAATCGAAGCAATGCATTTAAATGGAAAAAAATCGGGATTTTGGGGCCCTCTGGAATCGAACCCATGACACTGAGGTTCAAAATCGCAATTTTTCTTGCGGTTACACGTTATGGCCAATACGTCGTAAACATTTGAAGTCAGTGACCCTTGCGGTTTAGCCTGTGAATTAGTATCCTATATATAGGCTATACAAACACAATCCAAATGAATACTAATCAATACCATTTGATGCTGGGAATGTGACGTTTGTTCCAAAACAAATCGAACCGAATTTTTCCTCTCTTCACAATGCAATAATTTTAATGGTTTGATCATGCAGCAGAGGAATTTAAATTTTATAATATAGCAGTCTCCACGATAAAAGTATAGATTTTTACTTTCTCCATATACGTAGTATAGAGAAGGTATTGTTTTCATGAAAAAAATCGACTTCGAGATTTCAACGGAAATAAATGTTTTGGGGTCCCTAGAACACGTCTTTTTCGGAATGATGTCTGTGTGTGTGTGTGTGTGTTTATGTGTGTGAGTGTGTATGTATGTGTGTGTGTGCTTGTGGGCGCTCTAAAGTATAAACTAATAGTCGTATCAATACCAAACTTCATGTATAGCATTGTGGTGTGTGCTGTCAGAGTTGATTATTTTTTGGAGTAAATCGGTTAACCGGAAGTCGAGCTTCATTCATCAAAGCTCATTTCCGGTTTTCAAAATAACTCCATAAATATGATATATAGGTATATTGTCTTACTTATAAAAGTTTTAGATAATGTGATTTACTATAACTTTTGTATTTAACATATTTTTGTAGCACCGGTTGATTAGGAGTAATTCGTGAAATACTGATAAACCGGAAGTTGCTGATTATGTACTTTGTTGGCGCTCTAACATAAAAACTATTAGTTGGATTAACACCAAATTTCATATATAGTACTTTTATTACAGTCATTAGAGTTGATTAGGTTTTGGAGTTAATCGGTTAACCGGAAGTCGAGCTTCATTCATCAAAGCTCATTTCCGGTTTTCAAAATAACTCCATAAATATGATATATAGGTATATTGTATTACTTATAAAAGTTTTAGAAAATGTTATTTACTATAACTTTTGTATTTAACATATTTTTGTATCACCGGTTGATTAGGAGTAATTCGTGAAATACTGATAAACCGGAAGTTGCTGATTATGTACTTTGTTGGCGCTCTAACATGAAAACTATTAGTTGGATCAACACCAAATTTCATGTATAGTATTCATATATAACAGGGCGGAAAAAGGAGTACCTACTTGAAATAATGTTATAAAACTGCGTAAAAAGAATTAATCGCCGTGAAACTCTTGCAGGTAGACAGGTGCCTTTAGACTAACTGATAAACGCCGTCAGTAGAGCAATCTTGTGGTTTTTCTTAAAAATACTGCGACTGGGGCATCTCACCCGGAATTACCTTATGTGTAGTTAGATCATCATATCTTTCAGCATATCTTTAAATGGAGGACGGTTCTGTTTTTAAGTAGATAAATAACGTATTTCAACTCCATAGAACAATGATACTGCAAAGAACCTTCACAGTATTGAGGTCTCTCGATAATGTTGTTAGATAGTTAACACCGTGAAAAGTTGCATCTTGGATGATCATTTGAGTAACGCAAATCAGACAAATCAAAATACCCTGCTAATATCAATGGCGCCCAAACAACTTCGCCGCTTTCATAAATTCGTTTTCTACAAGCACCTTATTTCCGCTTTGAGGTGAACTATCACACATTGTTATTTGAAATACTGGTATTATTTATTAATTAGCTGAAGCGCCCGTTGATTCTCAACGGGGAATATAGAAGTAGATTAAATTCAAGTTGCCAGTCGTGCAATGCGTACATTCCCTTTAGAATACAGTCTAAAATCCCAATCTATTCTTACTGTGCAGGAAAATTCATGAGCTCGGCTCAACAATCGCATTGATCGTGAGGAGGATTGGCTGTTTACAACCTCAACAATTTATTTTATCAAAATTCTCGGAATTTCGATTCGAAAACAATATTCCACGATCAAAATTAGCATATTCATTTAATTTCCGTTATTTTGCTTCATGTCTCGACTCTGCACGACTATTCTTCTGTTTTAATTCTTCAAAAGAAATATAGCCTGCTACCGATAAAAGTGAAGATTAGATTTATTCTTTATAGAAACCCATCTGAGCGATCTTGGTTCGAACCCAGCAAAATTATCGAATGAAATTGAGACAGTACGTCCTTCCTACTCCCAGAAAACACGTACCCCAAGTTTGACGCGAATCTGACAAACGGTTTGTACTAAAATCGAAGACACACAATCTCCTGACTGCAATTACGTACCTACAATTGCTGGTTACCTTCTTACAGAAAATTTCTCGTTATCCATGTAATATATCGTCCTCTTCAATCATCAGCTTTATGGGACTAAAGCCCACCAGTATTTTTATGGGATAAAACATGAGCTCAGATTCAACAATGGGATTGGTCGTCAGGGGGATGAGTTGTTTATAGCCTCGAATTTTCACAAAATTTTTCTATATTTTACCGATATTCTCGCAAATTCTAATCGAAATTAAGATTTCACGACCTAAATAAGAATTTTTATTCAATTTTCTTTCTTTTGGTGTTTGTCTCGACTCTTTAAGAGTCGAGACAAACTAGAGTCCTTCTAATTTAATTCTTCAAGAGAAATAAAGCCTGCAACCGATAAAAGTGAAGCTTACGTGTATTCCTTATGGAAATCTATCTGAGCGATCCTGGTTCGAACCCAGCAAAATTGTTGAATAAAAATGCGACAGTACTTCCTTCCTGATATCAGAGGACACGTATGCAAAGTTTGAGACAAATCGGGCAAACGGTGTGGACTCCAATCCAAGACAAACAAACAAACCCACAAACACACAAACCCACAGAATTTCTGCTTTATATATATAGATTACTCCAATTTTATTCTTATTTCGTTTTTTCTAATTTTCCCTCCCTCCGTTGACCTTATTTACAGTAGTTCATATTCTCTTAATCATTGTATAATAATTTAACATAATCATTACGAAAACGTTCATCCTGCGGGCATGTGGAGCATTAACTGAAATAACCAATTTAATTTTAACTCTGCATTGATGGAAAATTATATATTAGGAAGAAATATGAGCGGCCAAAGTAATCCATTTCCAATATTTTATGAAGAAGAGCGAATTACGCTTGAGATTCGAGCCGATTTAACGAAATACGAATTTAATTCTTTCATAGTATAATACTGATTCTACTGCAGCAAAAGCAATGACTTTTAGGGAGTATTTATAAAATGAACAACATCACAAAAGCCTTCAAAACGTGCCAGGCATAAAGAGGAAGACGAAACGCGTCAAAACAGAGAATCTGAAAGACTTGCTTTTTTAGAGTTATGCTGGTCGTAGGTGGTATTTTGTTTTTGCCCTTTGGTGTTCATTGATATGTATCAGTGATGTCCTCAAAGGCGATTGATTCTGCTGAGATCCAGTCGTGCTGCTGATGTCTATAAAAGGATAGTGCCACCGAAAGAAGGTCCTCTGAATGGATATCAAACGAATTTCGCATACTTAATGACGGAATATATAGATGTGAAGGTTTCATTTTGATAATAGGACCAGGTTCGACTCAAGAGCGATAGGAAAGGGTTTCATAAGAAATGCACGCGGAGTTTATTTTCATTGTATGAAAGGCTTTCCTTCTTATATAAGTTGGGAATAATGATCCCATGAAATAAAAAAAATCTGATGTGGCCAGCACATGACTTTCTCCATACATAAGATGTAAATATTTATCTACGACAGTAATTTCGAACTCCATATTCAATCTAAACTTGGAAGATGAGTGATTAATTTATATATTATTATCTTTTACGTCACAAACGTTATAAATAATGTTTTTCGGGACATGCTCGATGAAAAACGATGAATTTGGCCTTTCGCCCATAGAACCCAGAGCGCCCGCAATGTACATAATCAGCAACTTCCAGTTTATCAGTATTTCATGAATAACTCCTAAAAAATCAATGATACAAAAATATGTTTCATACGAAAGTTATAGTAAATTTCATTTTCTAAAACATTTTTAAATAATAGTATATACCTAAATATCATATTTATGGAGATATTTTGAAAACCGGAAATGAGCTTTGAAGAATGAAGCTCAACTTCCGGTTAACCGATTCACTCCAAAAACTAATCAACTCTAACGACACAAACCAAAATACTATATATGAAATTTGGTGTTGATCCGACAAATAGTTTTCATGTTAGAGCGCCCACAAAGTACATAATCATCTTCTTCCGGTTTATCAGTATTTCACGAATAACTCCTAATCAACCGGTTTTACAAAAATATGTTAAATACAAAAGTTATAGTAAAACACATTATCTAAAACTTTTATATGGTATACAATATACCTATATATCATATTTATGGAGATATTTTGAAAACCGGAAATGAGCTTTAATGAATAAAGCTCGACTTCCGGTTGATCGATTTACTCCAAAAACTAATGACAGCACACACCACAGTACTGTATATGAAGTTTGGTATTAATACGACTAATAGTTTTCACGTTAGAGCGCCCACTATCACACACACACACACACACACACACACACACACACACACAGACATAATTCCGAAAATGGTCAAAACGTGTTCTAGGGACCCCAAAACATGTATTTCCGTTGAAATCTCGAAGTCGAAATTTTTCATGAAAACAATACTTTCTCTATACTTCGTATATGGAGAAAGTAAAAAGTACCAAAATAAGGAAAAATTGAATACAGAGTCTAATTTTGGTCATTGAATATGCTTCTTTAAACTACGAGATATATAGCGAAATAAACAATGCAAAGTTTTGCGGTATTTAAAAAACAATTCCCCTAACGACGATTGTTGAATCGGAGCTCAATCTGTCAATAAAACACGGGGATTCCAGGCCCATCGTAATATACTCTTATTGACACATTTATGTACATTTTGAGGTTACATGAATATGTATTGGTCATTAGAACATTATGAATTAACAGGTGCGTATAAATATTGCATGCGAACAGAGAGATAAGAACCCGTCAACTTGACGGTGGTTAACACTTTTATATAAATATCTACATACATGTCACTTACATATGAAAGCCTTCTTAAATTACGAAAAGGCCATTTGAATTCGATAAATAACAACAACAGAAAGATTATTAAATAAATTATAAGAATCACAGAAATGGTGCTTTTTACATTGTAATAATCTACAATTTAATTTTGGGAACAACCCAGTCTACACTAAACAACACCCTATATCCCCTAATGCATAATTCCTTTAATTTTCCTTCAAGAGTTCTTCTAACAAGTCTTTCTGTAAAATTCCTTCAAAATATTCAATTATTTTCTCAATATCATTATGATTCATTTGTAAAAATGTTTTTCCCTTGTTATTCCTCACCCTCAATAACCTATTAAAAACATCACTTGAAACCTTATCTTTGGTCAAATCAAAAATATGAAATACATCATTTGTTTCATGGTTTACTGATGTAATGAAGAGATGGAAGAATGTATCTCCATCGTTATCTTGTGCCAGAAGAAACTCTTCAAAACGAGTTTCAAGCAACTGATGTGCATAATCTATTAAATACATTGGGTTCATTCCCTTATACCTGGCTACAAAATGCAAACATGTCTGACCAAATACAGTTCTCTCCAAAAAATAGTCTCCTATGTCTTTTTCAGACAAATACAAATGGAGAAAAGTAAATTCTATATTATGATTATTCAAGGCAGTGAAATGAAATATGTTTAGATTATCACTATTTTTACTTTTAAGCAACATTTTCAAACCATCTTCCCCAATAGTTCCCTTGATACAATTCAAATTGTCTATTAATGTATGAGTTGAATTATTTTTAAATAAGTTATGAATTACATTACTATCATATTTATTTTTACTAAGGAGCAATTCCTTAGTCTCCTTTTTTCCTAAAATATTGTCACAACCTTGAATAATACCCTCTAAGATTTTATCCTTAGAAGCAGCGAAATGAAATATGTTTTGATTAATTTTATTTTTACTTTTAAGCAACATTTTCAAACCATCTTCCCCAATAGTTCCCTTGATACAATTCAAATTGTCTATTAATGTATGAGTTGAATTATTTTTAAATTAGTTATGAATTACATTAAAATCATATTTATTTTTACTAAGGAGCAATTCCTTAGTCTCCTCTTTTCCTAAAATGTTGTCACAACCTTGAATAATACCCTCTAAGATTTTATCCACAGAAGCAGCGTAATGAAATATGTTTAGTTTAATTTTATCTTTACTTTTAAGCAACATTTTCAAAACATCTTTCCCAATAGTTCCCTTGATAGAATTCAAATTGTCTATTAATGTATGACTGGAATTATTTTTAAATAAGAAATGAATTACATTTCGATCATTTTTATCTTTACTAAGGAGCAATTCCTTAGTCTCCTCTTTTCCTAAAATGTTGTCACAACCTTGAATAATACCCTCTAAAATTTTATCCTCAGAAGCAGCGTAATGAAATATGCTTTCATTATTCCTATTTTTACTTTTATATAATATTCTCAAACTCTCATTGCCAACAATTATCTTGACACTATTCAAATTGTCTTTAAATATTTCAGGGGAATTATATTGAAATAAGGAAAGAATTACATTTTGATCATTGTCATCTTTGCTAAGAAGTAATTCCTTAGTCTCCTCTTTTCCTAAAATTTTTTCACAATGTTGAATAATACCCTCTAAAATTTTATCCTTACGTGCAGCGAAATGAAATATGTTTTCATTATTCCTATTTTTAGTTTTAAGCAACTCTTTGATTTCCTCTTCTCCAACAATTTTATTGAGACTATCCAAATTGTAGATTAACATTTCTGGGGAATTAAATGTAAATAAGCAATGAATTACATTACGATCATATTTATCTTTGCTAAGGAGTGTTTCCTTCAATTCTTCTTTTTCGAGATAATTACCAAAAAATTGTATAATCTCAATAATATGCTTATCCACTTTGTAAGCAGCTAAATGAAGTGCATTATTTAAGTTTCTATCTTTACTCCTTAAGAACTTTTTCATGGAGCAATTATCTGTCAACACCTGCTCAATGACTTTCAAAAATTTCACCGTTGGGGTGTTTGGACACTCTTTTATGAAAATGTGTATTAAGTAATCGCCATGATCATCACAACTTAGGAGGAGTTCCTTCAGTTGTTCACTGTCAGTACATTCCTGAAATATGCTGACCACTTTTTGAAATGGAAGGACTTCTCCATGCATACCATCAATTTCATAAAAAGAGTTCTGGATGAATCTAAATTTAAGATCATTGTCTATCAAGATTTGTATTTCTTTGTCAAAAACATTGTGCAATGTTTTGATGAAACTACAGACTTTATCTATACCTGCATGAAATATGAAATTACGTATTTGTAACTTATACTCAAAACTTTTAATTATCCTTTCCAAAAATTGCTCCTTTCCTAAACGATCTCTGAAAAACTTTAAAATATGAGCAGATATTTCTACTCTTTCATTCCCCATTGCATTGCAAAATAAATCATTTTTTTGGTAATCCTTTTTCCTTAACAACAGCACAAGACGCGTATCTTCGTTATGAATATCTTCTTCCCTTATTTTGCTTCTCGTATAGCTACTCCCAGGTCCCCCATCACTTCTAAATGTTATGCATTCAGTCAGTACATCGATTACTTCATTAGCACTCTCTGCGAATCTCACAAAATGCAGAAAAAAAATGGAGTTAACCTCAAAATTTCGATTCAACAGCTGTGTCATCATTGGAACAGTGAGAAAACGCACAACATAACTCATACTCTCTTTTCTTGATTCAATTTCCTCCAACAACTTATTTACTACGCTTACCTCTAACTTTTGTTCAATATTCACAAGCAATTTTTTTATGATCTTAGCAGAACAAAAACTATCAGAATCATAATTGATATCTAATTTTTTAGCCCTTTCCATTACATCTGAAAGACAGCTTATTTTCAAGAATTCTTCTGAAACTTCCTCAAAGCTTTTATTTTCCAATGAGCTGGAGAGAAATCTTCTGATCACTTTGTACTTATCGTCAGATATCAGTTTTATGATGTCCTCTTTTCGTACGTTTTTCCTCACCGATTCAGCCATGAAAAATTCAGCAAACGTAGGGTGGAGAAAACGTATCTCTCCTCCATGTTCGTACACCACTCCAAGACCAATACAGAGTTCCAATTCATATTCATCCAAACCAGAGGCTAGACATACTTTTCCTTCCTCTATTATCTGAATTGACAAATTCGTGTGAATTCTTAAAGCATCTTCCCTTGTAATTTTCACAATCCTTTCTTTTAGTTTACTTTCCTTCCTCAGATTTACTTTTTCTTCTATATATATTAGTATTTTCTGTTCTAAGAACTTATTGTAAAGGCTGTAGATGTTATAAGCGGTTTCAACATTAAAATTGTTAATGAAATTAATGATCCCAATCAAATAAAGATGTAATGGAATGCCTATGAACTCCATTGCTTCTTTACCCAACGAAGAATTCTCCAGAACATACTCAGCAAAATTTGTGAAATCTAAATTTTCTATATCAGATAAAATTGAAGTTAAACATTTCTCCCCATCTATTTTTTCGAGTTCATGTATTAGCTTTTGGTATTCTAATACAGTTCCTCCTTTTTTTGATTCATCGATGATATTTTGAATTTTTTCTTTGACATCTCTCTGGCTTCTCTGTTCTCCTATACCCTTTGGATCTTTCAATTTGTTTTTCCACAGCTTATTCATGAATTCTATTTGGAATTTCTTTGATAGAGGCAGCAATCTATGCGAGTATGTGTCCAACGTTTTCTCCAATTCTTCCTGGTAGTGCTTTCTGGTCGTTATTATCAAATTAACCTCAGTGTTTTCCTTTAGAGTGGAAAGGATTTTAAGAGCACTGTTCATATATTTCGATGGAATTTCGTCATAACCGTCAAAAAATATGAAACAGTGCCCTGCTCTATCGCTGGATTTCTTGAAAAGGTATTTCTCAAAGCCGCCATTCAATCTTAGCATTTGGCACAAGTGATCAAAGACTTCTTCTTCGTTACTGTTTGGATTGAGGTTAACCAAGGAGAGAGGATCCTTCTCATCATTGGAAAAGTTATTGAAATCGATTCTCCATATCCAAGAATCGGACCTGTTTTTCCTCACAGTACTGATAAGATTGGACACGACAGTAGATTTGCCACACCCTGCGTTATCAGATATTATGAGAATCCTTTTGCTTTCCAGGAAATCCAATATCTCCTTTTCAGAGAATGACGCTTCTTTCGTATGCTTTTTGAATTCTTCTCTAGTCGAATTTGAGTATTTCAGATAAAACGCACTCTTCTCGTGGTGCAGCCAAATAGTTGATTTTCTTGGGTTTTTATCTACTAAATCCATAAAAGTCGTGAAATCATTACCTCTAGAGATATATACTGATTTATCTTCCTGCATTATATCATCTGATTTCTCCAACCACTGCACTCGAATATTTTTTATCAAATCTTCCTCGAAATCCTTCTTATTGAATCTGGACAAGAAAACACTAGTGTCTGGAGGGATATTGTCAAAAAATTCTCCATTCACTGTAGTTGCCGTAAATTCTCTCTCAATATAAGTCTCAGTAACGTAACCCTGTGAATATAGATCCTTGCCATCATCTACTTCAATTACTTCACCGATTATTTGCATAATTTCATCCTCATTAAAATACTTGGGAAAATCACCCTTCTCAACGTATACGTACTCCTCCTGTCCCTTGAATAAAAAATGTATGATTTCAAGTTTGAATTTGTATTCATCCGTCAAGTCATCCCACTTATAATTTACAGCCCTTTCAAAGTTAAACATCTGATCAGTGGACTGGGAGCTTGCAATCATTATTATTTTCATTCCCTTGATTGAGAATTCATTGAAAAAATCTAAGTAATCAATGTTGAATTTCCATAAATTCAATGCCTTCTTATTCATCACAATTATCAAATAATCCCAAACATTACCTTTCAATGCATCCACTATTTTACCTACTTCCCTTTCTATGCATTTTCTGGAGAAGAAGAGCACTTTTTTCTTCAGAAGATCACCGTATTTCTCTTTCAATTCGTGGAATACGTGTAAGGTGCACAGTTTTGTGCAATTCGTCGTTAACACGAAAATCCCTTCTCTCTTCAGTTCCGGATACTCTGGGAACGATGGGAAACCCTCCAAGTATTCACTGAATGGAGGAAATCTTTCTTTTAGTGGTGTTATTGTCTTTTCTTTGGATGATATCAAATCATGCTTCTCCATCAATTCTTCCATTTTCCGATGAGGTTTCGTGTTTACACTTGGATCTGTGCACACTCTGCACTTGGGAATGACATTTTCTTCATAAAAGGAAAGTAGTCTGGACAATTCGGAAGATTCCATTAGAATCCCTCTCGCAGTTGCTTCACCGTAGAATCCTATGACATATGGAACACGAGCTATTAGCTCACACTCCCACTGCCTCTTCTCATAATCTGTGAAAATTGTTTTAATAGACGACTCTAAGTGACAGGAGCGACCTGCTAATGATTCCACTGCTGTGATGATATTCCAGAAGTCCTCTGACAACTTGGTCTGTTCCTTTCTGTATGGCTTCGCTCCATTTTCAAAAAGAGTCGTCATAGCAAGGTGACACAGTTCCTCCGCCACCACACCGTACACCTTTGCCTTCTTTTTAGGGTCGCCGGACATCAAATTCTTGGCTCCGACAAAGATTTCCTTCAAATCACTCCGAGTCAATCCATAGATTTCCATCTCTTCCACATCCAGACGATGTAATCTATTTACGTCCTCGGACTCGAAATCGTAAAATACATCGAAAGCTATAGTCTCCAAGACCATCATTAACAATTTCATGATTTCGGATTCAAATAAATCCTTGTACATGATCCTAACTGCTTTCCGATGCGACCCGTCAAAGCCCTGCCGAGACCAGCTCACGAACATCAATTTATCGACGCAAGATTTGTCAGATTTTGTGTTATAATTTTTAAGAAGGTGGTTTACACGAGTTAGATCTATTTCCAGATCATATAAGTCATCCATTTCGGAATCATGAATCTTCGCTCCTTTAGAAATAAGAATTGTGGCTATCTCATATTTCTCATTTGAAAATGCATGGTACAGAGCGGAGGCTCCTTCGTGTAAGAAGTACTGCTCAGCTGCGTGGTTCTCCATCAGATGACTAACGAGGTTGACGTCTCCATCCTTGATGGCCTTGTGCAGTATCTTACAATCCTCAGCGTCCATTGCAACCACTTCCAACTTCACGAGGTCCACACCACGATGAGATGGCACTGGAATAAAATGCAAGCTTTAATAAAAAGCTGAATTGACCTGAGAAATACGACTAAGTTTCGAAAATGTTTTAAGGTACATCCCGGTAGGATAGGGAATTCAAAATCACAGAGGTCCCTGAAAACGCGCCCTCTTATATTTATATCTATGAAATTTTCACCAAATGTACTTGATTTCGACGGCAGGAGGAGCATAATTCTCCTATTTGTATACATTGCGGCGATATTAAAGAATTTTCTTGAATCCCTTTCCCCATAATATGCAAACGTAAGATCCGCCATGTGAATAGAGATCATAAATATATTTCATGTAAGAATTTTATGGATTCCCCATAGATTCTTGGTTCGATGCCGGTGCGCCATTTACATTCCTCTATCCATTGCAATGGGCGATAATGGAATAACATTTTAGTTTGTTCACGGTATGATATCCTTTCAATGCTTTGGATTAAATACGTTCTATTCCGTGCTATGTCTCGATGTTTATACTTGGATCCAACTTCTCTCCGTAGGAGGTGTTATGGCTCTTTTTGGCGTCGCACAGGGTGATATTTTCGTAATCTAGAGGAACAAAAGTAAATTTTCTTACTTTTATAAGTGGGTCAAAGTTTTTTATGGTTATGAAGGGAACAAACCATACTAACTGGTCGTAAGGTTTATATTCTATAAAAACCGCGCCAATTAATAGAAAAAAAAGCTCGGACTATCTGAACTCAATATGTCAAGTGTTCTTAGCGATCGAGTCGTTCGTTTACTCTAAGAATACGCTGTGTTTCTGTGTGCTAGTAGAGGTTGGGTTTTGCTATTACTATTGAGGAAGTACCAAGGTTAGATTACATAATATTTTACTATAATATGTGTTTTAATTTAATCACGAGCATCATTAGAATTGATCGTCGTTTTTTCCGAATGAGAAAAACGTATGAGTCAGTTTGAAATTGAGTTTTAGTTTATTATATCGCATTATACCAATGTTTAATGGTATTTTCCTGGAAAAATGACTTGTAAACTATAGAATATACTTGAATTAGCTTACGCATATCTGCGATTTTCATGTAGGTATTCCTTAATTAGAGATGACTATTCAAATTTCACGCCGATATTTCTTCGAATTTCTGACGCCAATGAATTAAGAACAGGGGCTTTATTGAATTATATATTACAAGAATTTGGTGCACCCTCTCCTCTAGAAGACAACTTAAAAAGTTTTAAGATGTAATCAGGAGTGTCAGCCAAAACATCGAACAAATATGGTCGAAATCGGGTGGACACATGGAACGCTTCCTAAAAACGAATTCTTTTTGGTTAGACAATTACTTACTGTTTCCTGATTTTGTCAAGGATAGTATAGGCAATAGTGTACTATATAGATATATAGTATACTATATACCAGAACAAAGTGGACTTTTGGAAGACCAAGCCCTTGCTTTGGTGGTTGATGCGAATCCGTCAACACATCAATCCAATGTAATCCGGCAGCAAATTAAAAAATTATATAAGAACGTGTATCCAGTATATTATAAAATTAATGCGGTGAAACAGCTTTGCTATCCGAGTGACGTCAATGCCACGGAAACCTCCGCAGAAACAAAATTGCAATCTTTTATGGATCACACCAATACGCGATTGTTCAAAGATTTTTTGCGATGCTGATGAGTCAGCTGAAGTAACAGGTGTCGGCGTTAAGATCATTGCGCGCTTCCATATCATATTAGAGTGCGTAAATAGCGAATTCTCAATTAACAGTGCAATATTTTAGCAGTACCTAAAACAAAGCAGAGAATGATGCATTAGAGAGTACTCATGGTACGCAAGCGTGCATAAAATTCTATTTCACGGCAAAGACATTATAGATTCGAGTATTCTTCCGATTGGCCAACTTTCCGAGGAGGCGAATTCCGATTCTTCGATTCGGAAGAATCAGAAATTTATATCGAAGAGTCAGTTGTTGATTCCGAATAATCCTCTAGTTCATATTATATATTGTCTAATATTTTATTTCTCATCTTTCCTTTCGATTTGATTTGTGATTACAAATTATGTCTTACCATTTTTATGGTTTATTGTATTTTATTGTGCATTGAAAATCGATCATGTTGTATTGTTATTATTCATAATTGTACTATGCTAAAATATATGTTAATACATTCCTTCTTGAGATTTTAATAACCTCATATCCCTTTCCTTGCTCGAAACTAGGCTGAAAGCGGCCGCTGCCAGTTGCGCCTTATCTATTTGGGCCTGTGCGTGCCTTCTTTGCGCGTGGTTGTGTTTATGCTTCATGTAATGCTTGGCCTCACCTTGAGTATGCATGTAGTGTATGGGACCCCGCCGAGAAATGTCATATTCGGGATTTAGAAAAAGTACAACGAAAGGCGATACGATTTGTAAAGAATTGCTACGATAAAACAGCGAGTGTCACTCAGATGTTACAGGACGCGGGATGGGAATCATTAGAAGATAGAAGAAAAATTCAAAGGATAAATTTATTAAATAAGTTCAGAGAAATTACGTTCTCAGATGATGTAACCGATATAATGCGACCCCCCTGTTATATGGGCCGTGATGATACTGCCCGAAAGATTAGGGAAATAGATGCTAAAACGAATCGTTTCAAAAATTCATTTTTTCCGCGAAGTATACGCGAAAGCAACCGTTTAGGAAAATAGAGTCAAGGTGCTTGCACCCCCTGCCACACGCCGAAAGGCGGCTTGCAGGGTTCTAAAATAGACATAGACATAGACATAAACACTTTTCTCGCATTCCAAGGCTCAACATCAGTTAATAACTCAAGAAACACTAGAAAAATTCATTTATTTCCCAACTGTGCTAGATCCTCGTACACATATAAGAAAATTTACTTTTGTCCCCCCAAATTACGAAAATATCACACTGTGCGTTTAATTTCGAAATGCAATTCACTCGAGGTGTTTTTGTGACTGGAGGATGGGGTAGTGGGAGGATGGGAAAGTAAGGAAGAGAGACGAAAACAATAAAATGGTCCTCTTTTATCTCGTTGTATTGTTAGATCCATTTTTTATACCTTTTTAATAAATTTTTGGAATTAAAAAAATATTTTTCCCACTTTTTCTCTTAAATTATGATATTGCACGCTAGATTATTTTCGTGTGCGGATTTTCTGATGGCTGAGTTTTATGTGCAGTGTTTCTAATTTGTTGGCCATGACCAGTAAAGAATTGTGTTCAAAGTTTAATGTATTGACTTCGTGTTCCCATGTTTCATTTCTATGTTTGCATATTTGTTTTCCGGCGGGTTTTTGTAGTGCCTTGTACATTTCCCTGTCGAGTGGTGATTGACACTGTCGCCAGTTGCGTCTGTAAATATTTCTGTGGTTGATTGTCGTTTTGGTGTCGTCCGGGAGGTGCGTGTAATTTTCCTCCTTCGCTTGCGAGGCGACGAGGAAGTGATGACGTCACAGCGTGGGCTGTCTCGGCGTGTCACGTGTTCAATGTTTATTTCGCATTTCCGCTGTCCTTCTGATGAATAAAGCGAGGTTGGTGTACGACGTTATTGGTGCTGTCTGAGGGTGTTCGCTACAGGCGATGTTGGTGATGATGGGTAGATAGCCCGATGATAATTCATGGAGAGAGAATGTTGACGAAGTCTTTGTATATTGCTAAGTGTTATATTATTAAGTGTTCGCGCCGCACATTCAGCTTTGACACATCTTTTTAGAAGTCTCTCATTCGGAATTCACCAATACGATATGCTAAATAACTTTTCACCTTCTTATGTAGAGATTCTGTCTCTCTACTCGTTCTATTGTCTAAACGGTCGCTGCCCGCGGTATCGTCTAGCACCATAGGTGGGATCTCTACCTAACCTCGACTTGGGTAGTCTCCACAAGCACTTGGTGTGAACCGGCCGGATCTCCACGTTAGGACTTCGATATCCCTCCCGCCCTCCCATTCTTTTTCAGGTAAATCCCCAACCACCCTCTCCAATAACACTCTTATAGTGTTTCTAACTCTCTCGTCCTTCCTTCATTCAGTTTAACACTTGAGTTTTTCATTTTAGCTCCGCATAAATCGTTTTTATTGACTTTTTCCCGCCGTAACGCCGATTTTTTGACTAAATCTCCCGTTTTTACGATCCTTTTCCGCGATTTTCCGATATTCCAACACTTTCAGCCAATTAGTCGTATTCAGCTCTCAGATTCTTTTTTCCCACAACCAAGAGTCTTAATCCCTTTGACTAGTGTTTAGAGCATTAGTTCAGTATTTGTCACAGCGAACCATCAGCGGTTCAAACCTCACCCTTCCTAAACTTTTTTTGTCTTTATTCTTACCCTAATTCTTTTAAATTTCCTTCCCACCGTGGAAAATTTTATCTTTCACTTAAAAATTCGTTTTTGAATCCAATATTTTTTAATCTCAGATAGTCTTTGCTCTCTATCCTTTTAAGTTCACCTCATTTTTTTAATTTTCGTCGCTTTAACTTTATTCTATTTTTATTCCTTTCGTCCATAGATAAAAAAATCGTTATTTTTTCTGAAAGTTTCTCTTTCCGATTCTAAACACTCCTCAAGTGTCCCATTAATTGTATTTCCTAACTTGGGTTGTTACTTTCAGCTACTTATATGGTTTTTTCCATTTTTCACTTAAAAACAGTTCCTTTTTTACTTTCTACGTATATGTACGTAGTATGGTGTAAGTATTGTTTTCATAAAAAAATTGACTTTGAGATTTTAACGGAAATACATGTTTTAGGGGCCCTAGAATATGATTTGACCATTTTCGGAATGATGTATGTGTGTATGTTTGTGTGTGCTTGTGGGCGCTCTAACGTAAAAAACTGTCAGTCTTATCAATACCAAACTTCATATATAGCACTCTGGTGGGTGTTGTCAGAGTTGATTAGGTTTTGGAGTAAATCGGTTACCCGAAAGTCGATTTTTATTCTTCGAAGCAAATTTCCATTTTTGCATGATATCTCCATAAATATGATATTTAGGTTTATTCTATTACTTATAAAAGTTTTAGAAAATGTAATGTACTATAACTTTTGTATTAAATATACTTTTGTATCACTGATTGTTTAGGAGTTATTCGTGAAATACTGATAAACCTGAAGTAGCTGATTATACATTGTGGGCGCTTTAACATGAAAACTATCCATCGTATCAACACCAAATTTCAGATATAGTGCTTTTGTTTGTGTCGTTAGAGTTGATTAGTTTTTGGATTAAATCGGATTACCGGAAGTTGAGCTTTACATTTCGAAGCTCGTTTCCGTTTTCGCAAAATATCTCCATTAATCCGATATTTAGGTATATACTATTATGTATAAAAGTTTTAGAAAATGTAATTTACTATAACTATTGTATGAAACATATTTTTGTATAACTGATTGATTATTAGTTATTCATGAAATACCGATAAACCGGAAGTTGCTGATTATGTACGTTGTGGGCGCTCTGGGCTCTATGGGCGAAAGGCCAATTTCATTGTTTTTCATCGAACATGTCCCGATAAACATTATTTATAATGTTTGTGACCTAAAAGATAATAATATATAAATTAATCACTCATCTCCAAGTTTAGATGGAATATAGAGTTCGAAAATACTGTCGTAGATAAATATTTACATCTTATATATATGGAGAAAGTCATGTGCTGGCCACATCAGATTTTTTAAATTCCCGCCGGAGCGCCGGCGCTTTAAACTATTTCATTCGTTGCGGTGATGTTTTCTCCACATTTTTTCGCTTTTTACGTCCGAAATTTGTTCTTTCATCCCACAATTAGTTTCCTTAAGGTTAATGTTTTTATTTCCCCTTCCTCATTTTTCTTTTACCTTTAGATTTCTTTCTTCTCTTCATAAATCATAGCAGTTCTTTCCCCCTTTTTTGCAATCGGATGCTCGAGCTCGTCTATCTCTTGCTCCTCTTTCCTTACGAACTTTTATTTCTTATAATGAGCTCTGCAATATCCCAAATTCGCGAGACCACCGAGACGTCGCTCAGTTAAGACGGTCTCATTCCCTCACCGGAGGTAGATTTCCTAGTAATGACGCTTTTAACTATTTAAACAGCCTTCTGGATAATGTAAAATCATCTAACGATAAACAAAGTAGGCATCCCTTACCTCGGGATACCGAGATTCTAAGTGTCGATATTTCTGGCAACAGCATTACCTCCAACAATGCCACGTCTTCCAATTTAGCAGATCAAAGCACTATTCAAGCATCGTCAAAACTTCTTTAAAAAATTCCTTCTGGCGATTCCGGTGAGACGGCTCGGCCCAAATCTATTGGCAAACCAAACTTCAAAAATTATCCCGAGCTGTCAAAGAAAAAAGCTAGCATTGGTGCATCATCAGAGTCCGATGAAAAGAAAGGGATAAAATCCAATAAAGCGAAAGATAAAAATCGCACTGAAACTTTCTAGTAACGTCCCTCCCGCCACTCCTGTTACTATGGGTTACTTTAAAGAGGAAATTAGCGCTCGTATATTAGATATGACGGGTAGTCAGTCGTTGATGTTGGGTGGGGGGTCCACTCCACAGCCCCGTAAACAAGTAGCTAATATAAGATCACGCATATAAAATTTTATAATACATGTAATTAGTTCAGAGTATAAATTATTAATTTGACATTTCCAGTTACAGTTTTCTTTGAGATATACTCCCAGGTACTTTATATGTTGAATTCGCTAAATCCTAGTAAAGTCAAAAAAGGAAATTGAATTGTCTTTTATACACTTCGTGCGTTTATAATACAAGTGATTCTGGTCAGTTTCATCTAAGAATCAAAAGTGGGCGTTGGTTGCACTATTGGTGTCATCCGTTAGTTGAGTTCTTGTAAAAGGGCGTGTAGGAAAATCACTATTTTCTGTATTGTCGTCGGTGCGTTGCTGTTTCCCGATTTGTATGAACCATGTAAAACGTTCCGAGTTGCTGTTTGCGTTCTTCCGTTTGGCTGCACGACGTGGCAACAGTGTTCTCGGAGTGTTTAATCTCGGTTGCGATATCGTAGGAAGGGCGTTGGCAACCGAGTGACGTGATGATGAATATGCGCAAGGCGGTACTTGCTAGCCTTGCTGGCTCTCTGGGATCGAACCAAGGACCATCAGGGATACGTTAAATAGCGAATATTAAATTTATGCATGATCTTTATTGACACACCAACTTCCAAGTTTCTATTTTATTGGGAAGAAGTTCAAAAAAAATCTTAAAATCGTAGCAATTTCTAATTTTAAAGACGGCTGTTGTCGAACCCTGTAATTATTGGCAGCCGTGAATGAGCATTATAATTTGTTAGCGCCTGATCTTATTTAATGCAAAGTTTGATTTCGATATCATGCTGGGAAGTACCTAAAATTAATATCCTTTAACACCATAAGAAATGCCTTGCGGAATTTAAATAACTCACTGGGATCGAACCAAGGAACATTAACGGAACGTTAAACAGCGTACATAAAATATATTTATCATGTCTGATTATAAACCGAGTTTCAAGTTTCTATGTTATCGGGAAGAGATAAAAAAATCTTAAAAATCGCAACCATGCATTTTAAATGGGGGAATATTCGCCCTGACCTAGCGTCGAACCAAGGATAGCCAACAAAGATGTCTTTCAATTTTCCGTCGGATATGCACGGATTCTAGCGATCCCTCGAATTTCAACTCTCTGCTTTGCAGAAAAATGCCTCAAAAAATTTTCTAAAATCCCCGAAATGTATATTTATGGGAAAAATCGTGATTTTGGGACCTTCTGCAATCGAACCCATGACTCTGAGGTACAAAATCGCCTTTTTTCTGGAGGTTACACATTATGGCCAGTACGTCGTAAAAGTTTCATGTGAATGGCACTTGTGGAACATGGGTGGAATTTTGATCCACTATATATTGGTATATCCACAGCAACGTCTACATATAAGAGATATGTTAATATCTATAATTGCTTATAGAGTTTAAAAGAAGGAGTAGCTAGTTACGAAAATGAACAAACATATTTCACTAGCCAAAAACCTCGAAAAATGACAGCATATGAATTCGAAAATACGTTTTCAACAGCTCAACTATCACATTTCAATGCGTAAGCGGTTGGGTACGAGTCACTTAAGTGTGTATTCACGAATAGCAGAGCTTCTGCGATCCAAACGACTCGTAATTTAACATAAAACACTCACAAAAATGGATAAATTCAACAAGTCAATATTGATCACCAGAAAAGATAAGAAGTCTTGTTACAGCAACAGCGAAGACGAAAGCAAGTTCAGACTCACCTTACAAACCACACTCGGTCGATCTCAACGCACTTCCGGAACTGCCAAAATACTTTCCCCGGGAGGTAAATCCACGCAAGTCAATGTCGACAACGACGAATTCAACGCAATATTTACAGAAATCTGATTTATCTTACAAGTTGCACGTAACTTTGCGGTTAAAACGAAAGACTTCGGTGTATCGGTGCCGATACTTCCTAACTGTCTGCTCGTTCACTTGCTGACTGTGACTACATCACGAAGTGCGGCCTATCTTAATCTTTCGCTTGAAGCAGAGTTGGGGGCAGATTATAATTATAGCGAAATTCACCTGATGGAGCTGTTGGCGCTTTCCCGGCGAGGCCGCTCTTCGTCGCCTTCGTATGACTCTTCTGAGTCAACACCAAAAGATTTACGTATTATTTAGTACGAAATATATTTTACGTTTGAGGCATTTTGATGTTTTCGTCTACATAACGGTTAATCGGTATCATTCATATCAACCTTATTAAGGAAACAATGGGAGCTTGTCCGTGGGGGAGGAAAGAGAAATGGTCTCGATTTTACATATATTTTATAAATCTATAGGCAGCACCACATTTAAGGAGATCTCTTCAGAAATGCATAAATGGATATCGGTAACGATGATTAAACACAACAGAAATATATATCACTCTAATACCACCGATGAGTATTCTTTGCAGAAAGTAAGTGTATTATGTAGCTGACTTGTACCCCAATACTAAAATGCGTAACATAAACATGAAGCTCATCAATTAACACAAATGCAATCACATTCCCAAAACAGAGCCAAAGATTAAACACCGATAACAAAATAGATAGTAAATGTTTAAGAATTGGAAGCACTATAAAATAACCACAATGAATAAGATTTTTTATTCTGCGTATAACAAAAAATAAACTTGCTTTACCTTTTCGATCTAGAAATAGGATGTTGGAGATTTGCTACAGCTTTACAAATCGCCGTTTAACTCCAACACTGAATCTGGGAAATCTTTACGATATTAACTAAGTCCATTTTCATCAATCGCTAAATATTTATCGATGTAAATTGATAAGTTGTAATACTCAATGCAGAAGATTATATTAAAAACATACAAAACATGCAAGGTTTTTTTATACTCGTTCAGTTGTATTGATCGAGAGAAAGCAATTTCATCTAACAAACTACTAAAAACCCATTTATCCCACGAAATAGTCAGTAAACAATTACTTTGATATGAATAAAACTTGGTTGCTACAAACGCTTCCATAAAATTTAAAATCTTTCTTAAATACTGGTATTCTTATATTTGTAGGCTCTATTCTTCGCAGTATGTCGTTCATAGCTGCAGTTACTAATATCTCCTTAAATATCTCCCTCTTCGTATAATCTATCACTTAATTCTTAACATTAATTTGAAGTAAGCATATTTTCTCAATGTGTTCTTACGGATAAATTCATGAGCTGGGGACTCAACAATCGCCTGCATTGTAAAGGGGGACGGGCTGTTTACGACCTCAAAATTTCGTTAAAATATTCGCGTACTTTATTAAAATGTGCGCAATTTGGAATCGAAAACGATATTATACGACCAAAATAAGAATTCATATTTTATTCTCTTTCTTTTGATGCTTGAATCGACTTCCTACGACTACTGTTTATAATTTAATTTAGAAAAAGAAATGAACCCTGCACCGAAAAAAGGACCTTTACGTGTATTTCTTAGGAAGTGGTTTTGACCCGTCTGGGTTCGAACTGTGGACTTCTGGGAAATAAAAGGTAGCCTTTAGTCTGCGCGGGGTCGACTTTTAATAATGTAGAAAATTTCAAAGTTTTGAGACTCTCGGTTCTCGATTTTTAGCGAACATACAAACACACACACTCTCTATTTTATATTTTAGATGTTTAACGAAAAGTCAGATTTTAAAAGATTAGCATAAAAGTGAAAATCTCTTATACGGAAGGAACTAACTTATGAAACACGTTGCTATGACAATGGTAAACGATAAAAGAACAACATTCGCTCACGAATGATTGTTCGCATAAAATCTTCAATGTTTTGGCTCTGTTTCGGACAAAATACAAGTATGCCTACACGAATTGTGATTCGTTTTCAAAATCTTAACGAGATCATTCCAAATATCGAACAAAAGTTTCATTTATGCTTGCAATGTACTAAGAAAATGGGAAAACCATTAAATTTTGCGAACATGTTCATTTTATAAAAGGTACTAAGCACATAAGGGAGTGCACACAGGAAAAACGTTTTTTTTTTGCTCATTGTTGCTTAATATTCGAGTAAACCTAGTCGAATTTGGACACGTTTTAAGGACTACAACGTAATATTTCTAATTATTGAATAAAATATTAAATTTCAGCGTAAATTTACGAAGAAATCGGCGAAAATTTTGGCATTTATTTGCAGAAATTTTTATCGTTTTGGCTCTATTTTTCTTAAAATTGGAGATAACCAAGCAAAAATTTAGACTTCCTGATTGTATCCTTGAGATATTTCCAAATTTTAAAGTAAATGTTTATTTATTTCAGAGATACAGGATGAAATCTGCAAAAGACAAGGCAAATTGTCGAGAATTTTCTGTTTTTTCGAACTTTTTCGCTTACACAACGATAAACCTTGGTCAAATTATGAATCCTTTTGAAGATCCTTACGAGATATTTCCAAACAGGACAACAATTTTAATTCCTCTAGTAATTTAAGTAGAAATTCCGAAACTAGAAAATGTTTGATTCTTTTGGCCCACTGTTGCTTGAAACACCAGAAAACATAGTCGAATTTGTACTCTTTTCGAATATCTAAACGAGATCTTTCCAAAATAAGAACAATAACTTCCCTCTTATGTAGCAATTTACGAAGATATCCGCGAAAACCGGGCATTTATGCGAAAATTTTAAAATGTTTTGCACGTTTTTGCTTAAAATTAAACTGACTTTAGTCTAATTTGTACTCGTGTTTTTGAAAATTTGTCTCAAATTAAATTTATTACGTATTTCTTCCCAGTTTCGGATCCAAAAATTCTTCTTCTTTCATTTATTTATTCTTATTAACGTTGATTTAATACTTCAAAATGGAGATTAAATCCATCTTTATACCTTATCTTTAATGCCTTAGGAGATACCTTTTAAAATTACCTTTTTAAATTAAATTAAATCGCTCCACGACCTTTAAATATCGTGAACAAAATCTGGATCATTAGATCGATTTCCTGATTCCTAATCACCAATAATCGTCACTGGATAGTAAAATTGGCTGAAATACTCACGTAAGTCTCTCTTTATTCCACATTGAATGTTCCGTAAAATTTTGAATAGTATGTGAATATAAATCAAAATTTTAGAATTGAGAATACTCCATGGGAAATCGATCAAATTCAACATTTTGGATTCAACCCAATTTAAAAATCGATATTTTGCTGTTCGCTTTAATCTTTCATCGCCACTTTCACTTCCGAATGAGTAAGTTCTCATTCTCTCTGATGTTTAGGTTTGTTTCAATCACTTCTTACCGCTACAACTTATGGAATGTACGGCGGAGTTATCTCAGCACAAATGCATCGAAAATTGTTTACATCTCGGCTTTAAGTACATACAAGTCCTTGTGAACGTTCCGAACCATTTCAGAAACACGAGGTTCATTCGGATGAAAGGTTATCATCGAGGGGTCCACGTGTATGAGACGAAACAGCCTCAATCCGAGAGTAAATGCGCTTTCGGAGTTAAAATCGCAGATAAAAGACCGTGGCGGACGTAAAGGATTCGCCTCACGACCGTCGTTTGTTTTGCAGAATTTTCGCGTCGGCATGGCTTTCTACTTTTTTCATCTCCGCAGCTATTCTTTCTCCGAAGGAGGTGAAGCAGTCGCAAATCTTCCCCACCTTCTCCCTCACGTCACCGTTGCGATATCCGTTTTGCTTTGGATTGAAAATGGCTCCATCTCGCTTTTTCGCAAACACTTTTCCACTCGGGATTCAGGTTTATTGGTCTCGCGTCTTTTGGGGGCGCAGTCATAGGAAGCGTTTTTATTCTCACTCTTAGGATTTACATCGGGGAGAGAAGCCTGGGGATATTTTCAGTTCCGCCCGTTTCTTTAATTTTCTCCTTAAAACGTTGTTTATTAATTTTTCCGTACAACCATTCTGAACTGCTATGCATTTTATAGCGTTAAGTTCATAATTTTCTCGAGAAAGGGGAATTTCTAATAACCTTTGGATCATTGCATGGAACGCGGAGTTTTCCAAAGTTGAACATACCCCTTATTTTTATCTGTAATTTAGTTTTAAAAGGTAAGACGAAATAAATCGTAACTTGCTGTGATATTACTAAATAGTCCTAAAAATATTCCTTATCTTCTTACATTTCTTATTTGATAAGAAATATAAAAAGAAACTGGTAAGAATTTAAATATCCGTTTTTCATGTATAAGTGTTTCTGATTCATGCACTTCTTTCTTTGCAGGTAAGTTCATTGTTCATTTCAACACCTTTAATGGATTAAGAAAACGTTTGAATGGAGGTGGTGAGTATCTATTTGCGATTCTAACTATTAATACCTCTTTAATTATTATGAAAATAAGTGATATCTCTAACACGGAGAAAAATAGCTAAGCAATTTTTTAATTCACCAATTTTTCATAGTTTTTGAACAATGACTATGACGAATACATTGGCGGATATCTACGCATGCACGAACGAGCCAATATTTCAAATATATCCCGAAAGATAGTAAAGTATCTTATTGTAGTTTTTAGATAAGTACTTTGGTAGTTTCCGATTATATTTATAGATACTTGCGGATTCGGTATCCTAGCCAACAAATGTAAAACGAAGTATATTCCTCAGCTGCGGTATCGCTGTGCTAAACATTTTTTTTCGTTTTGATTCTTCGCAGACATTCATAGTTTTACGCGATGAATTGTATTGGCGATAGTTGAGTTTGCTATTTCATTTGATTGCTTATGGAAATAATACATTTCAATTGCAAATTTTCAATTGAAAATAGTGCGCTTATAAATACAAATCTGTAAAATTTAGTTTACCAAAAGAACCTCACTTAATGTTTAAAATTCTCAACTTGTTCAATGGTTTTCAAACATGAATAGAACAGTCTGTACCATTAAGATAGCAATAGGCATATACAAGTAATGTTAGAGGTTTCTATTCACACCTATTCCATTATATTCTAACTTCTTAATGCACCCAGCTGAATCTATTTACCTTTCATTCCTTCCATTTCCTTCTGGAAATTATGATGAGTGATTGGTTATATTGAGAAAGAATTTCTTTTGCATGGACTGAGACACATCGCTGTATCTTTGGTAATTAAACTTTCGTCTCATTTAATTCAATTTTCCACAATTTGTAAAATTCGAATGATAGACTAACTGAAATTTCTACTATGACCAAATGAGCAGAAATATTTCTAAATGTTGTATAATTTTACAAATTTGTCACGATATGGAATATATAATTTCATTGTGGGTCTGCAGATTTCGTTTTTTTTGTTAAAACCCCTCTGTTCTAAATATTTAGAGGATTGCGATGTATTTCTATGTAAGAATCCATAAGCCGCCTTCCGGCGTGTGGCAGGGGGTGCAAGCACCTTGACTCTATTTTCCTAATCGATTGCTTTCGAGTATACTTCGCGGAAAAAATGAATCTTAGTAACGATTCGTTTTCTAGCATCTATTTCCCTAATATTTCTGGCAGTATCAAAACATATAACAGGGGGTCGCATTATATCTGTTACACCATCTGAGAACGTAATTTCTCTGAAATTATTTTATAAATTTCTACTTTGAATTTTTCTTCTATCCTCTAATGATTCCCAACCATTTATCATCTGAGAGACACTCGCTGTTTTCTTGTAGCAATTCTTTACAAATCGTCTTTCGTTGTACTTTTTCTAAATCCCGAATATGACATTTCTCTGCCCATACACTACACTTAAAAGGTGAGGCCTAACTAAAGCTAAGTAACATTGCTTGCAAACTTTTTCTTCTCTCCTACCGACTATTCTTTGAACGAAGTTTATCAAGTGCTTTTCCACATATCTTTCGGATGTGTGCACTCCATGATTTTTCGTCCTTATAAATATAATTAGTAAATTGTTGAAAAACTGTTAAAACTGTTACGAATTCGAGAGCTTTTTGAAAAAAGAAACGTTTAAATGAATCGTAAATGTTAGGATCTTTTGAAAAGGGAATGGGTTAAGACTAAATTAACGTTTATTACCAAGTTAATACCGCAGACTGAGAAATAAGAAGTACTACAGCCATTAATCATTTTAAAAAGCAAATTTCAATTCATTATCGTGTGCATTGCGGATCTCAATGGTTTGAATATTTTATGACTACCGTAAGTGCTCAACCGAAAGAGGAAATTTATGTCAGTATTAATAATAGAAATCACGTAACAGCTATATTTGCAATTTTTCCAATTTTTATTGATCTTGAAGCATACAAACAAATTAAACATTTAAGCAAGATTTTAAATTGTTAGAATCAATATAGCATTCGCATAGTTGCAATATTTACCTAAGAATATTTTGGTTTCGAACTTTCCGACTTACAAGTTAGTTTTCTGTTTTTGGTATGTGAATTCTAAAATCCCTATTGAACGCCTTCACTACCCCACCCCTCCAACATTTCATCTCTTCTATTACTTAGTTAAATTGATCACTGATTTTCGTCTAACAAGGCCTTCGACGGGTGACCGCCTGAGGGAATATGGGAATACCCTTTTGGGAAGGGAGATGAGAGGTGAGGTATTTTTTTTTAGGTAAGTAAGTGATTTATTATTTATCCGTGGACATACAATGTCAGTAACAAAGTCATTCAGGTACATCAGAAAAATAATTGAACAAAAAATTGCACTTGAAGGTATTGGTTTCCCTTCTCCTGAGCCAATAATTGGCTCATCAGGAGGTGCACAAAATAACAGACAAACAAGATTACAGATAGAAATATAGAATACTAAATAATTACAGAAATATAACTTACTTCTAAAAACTTTAGGAATACTCAGCCATAAGTTTTACTCAAAACAACACATTAAATCTATATACACATCTTATCCAAAGTAGATTATAAAACAGTAATTTATAAGTTATATTGATTCATTGTGTAGTAGGAAGTTTTTCATACTATATTTAACGTCTCTTAATGATGTTAAATACAACAGATGTGCTGGCAATTTATTAAAGATATTCGGTACACACTGTTTAACCTATGAGCACCTTAATTATTATAGTTCTTAGGAACATCATAATTTATGGGGGAACATCATAGGTATGGGGGAAGCTGTTTTAGTTTGTAGGAAAACACTTTTCCGCGGGAAAATTCAAAACTTCTATTGTCTCTAGTTCATCCAACCGTCGTCCTTTCTTCTCCTGGTGAAGACGTGCGGGGACAAAGCTGCTCTTACGTCCCGATCCAGGGGAGATGAAGGGCGAAAGCAGAGGCGGGGGGGTATTGTTTGCGGCGGAGGCAAGCTCGATGTTCCGCGGCCAGTTCGCGGCCGCTTTGACCAACGTATCTGGCATCGCAGTCGTGACAGGAGAGGAGGTAGACGCCGCTGGTGGTCGCAGGATCCCTGTGGTACTTCAGATGTCGTCGGAAAACTCAAAAAGTCTTAACTTGGCTCCATTTTCAATATATTTATTTATTTACATTTTGGTGGAAAAAGGATGGATGAAGACAAGGAAGTGAAAACATGAGTCAATGAGTACCTTGAAAAGGAGCTGGCGGTGAGTTTCTATCGGATGGATAAAAAACCTCCAGCGCGGTATTAAAAGTGCATCCAGGTAAATGGGAGCTGTGTGTGAAATTAGTACTTATAAACGCAATATATCTATATAAATATTTATTCGAATTAAAATATTTTTTTAATTCAGAGACAATACTTTTGGTACAAGCTTCGTATGATAACACAGGTAACGCACCTGGGAAGTGCAATTATGGGGGATAAGTGATAGGATTTGATCAGAAAAAGATTTGACAGCTTTATTTATGTTAATTACGGCATTATTTGGTTTCGATAACATCCATATCATCTGCCAAATAACAAAACCCCATCAATGGAAGGAGATGATGCATCCAAGTTTCCGTAGCAACCACCAACTTTCCATTCACACTTTCCGGATACCTGAGAATAACAGCATTCGTGTCAGTAATGAAAAGCATGTTGTAAATGCAGTTGATGAATTAGATGGAAAGCTTAAATTTACATAATGATATACACATAAAATCATAACCAGTTCCTCAATCAAGCGTATCTATAAAATCAAAGGATTCCATTAGAAACGTCGAACCTACATTTAAGAATGTCATATGTTAAAATATATCCACTACCTGCATGTTAAATTGGTGGCGTCTATCCTCGCTTGCAGTACCCAGTCTAACCTTTTAGTTCGCCACAGTTCGCTCAAGAGAACAACATCCTCCTCTAATACACGAAGAAAAGGAAGAACTCTGCATCCACATTCAAAAGGATTGTATCCCAATAGAATAGTGGCATGGCTATACTTGTGTTTGTCGCATTTTGTGGTAATGTTCCGGACCAACTGAAAGAAAACGAGTTTGTTTCTAATTTTAAGTGGTAGTTTTCTACAACTATTTATCTGGCTCCGTTTCCGTCTGTGAATTTCATCTCTGCATATTATCACTCAGTGGAATCATATAAAGTAAGTCACACGCCTTTTATAGTGCTAATGATTTGTGATGATAGCAATATGGTCGAAAATTGATAAGTTTGATTTCGAGGTGAATACACATCTTTTTGTCATAATCTTTAAGTCAGATCCGAATATTAACCCAGTTGATGAATTCCGGTTATTTTTCAAACTTAAGAAAGCAAGTTAAATATTCTAATCATAAAGTTAATATTTTGTATACTTCATCAGGCTATCCATATTTCGAATTATTAATACTGTTCCATCTTCTGCAAGAACTGGCAATCCGTCCTAGATTATCTCAAGCGCTAGGGAGGATAATTTTCCAAATGTTGACAAAGGGGAGCCTCATAAGTAGGAATAAGTAATTCAACTTCCTATTCTCCAATACGAACATTAATGAATCAATCATATAAAAAGTAATTACGGGACATAAAATTTTGAATAATATTTAGTTCTACCTTAAAAGATTATTATTTTGTAACAACTCTCTAAAACTTAATGATAATCGGCAAAACGCTCTGTTACTTTCAAATGGTTCAATATGAAATGATGTAAAGATATCCTCCGTTGTGTTAAGTTTGAGGGTAATTATTTTATTGGTTGAAAAACACATCATTTGTAAATTTATCAGTGCATAAAAATTTTATTACTGTATATAATTTGGTATTATACGATGAGATAGTTTTTCTACGGTGGATGAAACATTATCAGTCGCACGACATGTGTGGACATGCCTTAAAATGAAAACGGGATAATACAATTACCATAAATAAGTCAAGCAATTTCACCGTCATAACCACTCACCATCGTATGAGGAATATGAATACTTCCAATCAAATTGTTCCTTAGGTCCACTGTTAGGTTGGGGAATGGATGATATGGGACATAATCTTCAAATTCGTCCCACATATAATAGGAGAACAGCAATTCTTGATAAGACAGATGTTTAATCTTGTTGTAGCGAAGATCCAGTATCCTCAGCTCATGGTTTTTTAATCGAAAATTTAAAGCAATGTCCGTTATCTCGTTGTGAGCTAGGTACAGCTCCTTTAAGGAAAACACAAAATGCCGTTGAAAAAAGAGAAAACAAAATAAATCTTGGAACAATTGATTGCAGTAACGTTTCGAATTGCTTCGAGTTTTCTTTGAAATGTTCCATAATAATACCTCCACTTTACCTTTCGATATTCTTGCATGTTTTAGTCCTTATTTGTAAGAATTAAATAGATAAATTGCACAGAAATTAAAAATACGCTGTTAAAACGGAGGGAATCGCCATGACGCTGTAGCGAATCCAAACTTCTTTAATATTATTACTAGCAGCTGCCTACTGCTCCGCAGGCAGGTTAGTTCCCTTACGTTTGATGGGTCAGCATCGAAAGGTATTCGAGGCCTTCGTCAAAGATTCCGAAAAAGTAGATAATGTCAGAGACCGCAAGGTCGGGACCTCACCCTCAGCAGTGAGATCAACCGATAAAGACTTAACTATGTTAAATGACGCGATAGGTAAGCGGCGTTCGTCATCCCAAAAGAAAACGTCTCCCACTGCCCTCATTTTCCCGATTTTTTAGTTTTTCGCCCGTTTTGCACCTCTAAACTCAACAAAAAAATTTAAATCTACTAAATTAAAATTTAAAAATTTTTGCACGCCTGTGCGTGCAGGCCGTCCGCCTCCAGTGCACTAAAAATCGTTGCGGGAGATTGAATTTAGACTCAGATTTTGCTAAAAGTGTTACATCCCTTTTTTGAGGACGGACGGACACGATTCTGTCTTAATATATATATATAGGATTATGGTGAGCACGCAAAATATTCTCCGGGTATTTTCAAATGATATAAGTAATTATGGGAAAAATTATCACGTATTAGAGGAATCACAAGAAAACACAAATACCGTTCATAATCAATGGACATTATTTTCTTAAAAATTGACTCAGTATGATCTCGTACCTCATTATCAAATTATGATATTTTTACAAAGGGTTCGTTGAATGAAATAAGTTCGTTTAATTTCTTTCCTAATATGCTCTTGAGGAACCAATTTCAAATATAATTTCAGAACCATGATGGGACCAATTTCAGGTGAAAGTAGACAGAAAGACGGCATTACTTGAGGCACATGAGTTGGATTCGGTATAGAAACGCCATAGGATCCCTTATCTTTATATAGTCTATTATGTTTCGCAGTTACGCATATATGGAAACCCACTTAATTCTAAATGGGCCATTATGAATTGTAATGTTCCCTAGTCCTATACACTGTTACTTTGACAGCAGGACATATGAGCACATCAATCAAGGGTGACCAACTGCGAAGGTAGGACAGCCTGCTTTCTCCTGTAATAGTTCCCATCATGCTACTTTTCATCCCAAAAAGAAACATCCTGTCATGGGAAGCTACGCCATGATGATCTAAAATAGCAATGAGCGGAGGGGAAAGCGAGGTAGCAGTTCTAAAACCCTGAAACCAAATGAAGCCCAACTTTCATGTTCGATATATGATTAAATCACCTCCGTACGTAAATCATACTTTATGTACATTTTAGTTTCTGGTTTGATACCAGAGGAGGTCTGCATTTTTTCGAGAAATGTTTGTAAAGTTCACCTTAACTCCTTATAGGATTTATTTTTATGGAAAAATTAATTAGAGAGCATAGACAATGATGCTAAAGGAGAAGCAACGGAATTATTTATTTCATTCGTTTTTTGCCATCAAATTCGGTCGATTTTACTAAAGCATGGTAGTTGTTATGCGATGCTAATTCCAGCCAATTAAAAAGGAAAGGGATTAAACTTAAGTTATTTAGTAATATAAGTGTTCGAACCATTCTTTTCTGAAATACGTAATTGTAAACCATAGACAAGCTTAAAATTAATTTGTCAAGTTATATGTACTCGAGTTTTTAGGAAATCCTTTTAACTGACCGTTTATTTCCGTAGCATTCTCGACCATGAACGATCCTCCATTTACGGAAACATTTGTATTACATATTCAATAATTCAAAAGAAGTATTTTCCGAAGGAATAATTATAACGTACTTTAGTAACTAGTCTATAACTAGTGCAATGAGTACTAGTATTAGTACTAGTAAATGAGAATTTTGTTCCATTGGACCGAAGGGAAACGTATCTCTAACTTAGCTAAAAACAGAAAATAGTCAGAACTACTCACCTCCAAATCCTGCAGATGCACAAAGGGGGATATTTTTCCTGTCATTTTCAGGTATTCATCGTAGAACCAAGGCCAGTTTTTGGAGTCGATTCGATTGTGAGAAAGGTCAAATACCAATACGTGCCCCAATGATTGTTTGGAAATCAATTTCGATATGTTGCAATTTCTAATGGACACTTTTCGACAGCTCATGTGGTTACCTAGCAAGCTGAGCTCTACATTTTCCATCGGATTTCCAGAGATATCCAAGAATTCTAGCTTCAGACCTTAGAAGAGTGTTGTGTTGTAGAATCCTCCTTTTAATTGATTCTGGAAATAATCATTCTCCGAATAAAGGTAATCTTCCTTCTGAGGATCAATGTACTCTGGCAGAGATTTCAACCGGTTGAATGACAAATCAAGAGAAGATAAGCTTTTTAGATGCATTGAGAAAACCTGTCTCGGAAGCTCTTCAATTCTATTGCCGGATAAGTTCAGGAAATTCAAGTTCGCGCACGACTCGAAAACTCTCAGGTCAAGATTCTTGATGAGATTGTTGGATAAATCGAGGTATTCTAGCGAAGACATATTCAGCCAAGATATATCGGTGAAGAAATTGCTTCCAGCGCCGATATGAGTTAAAAATTCGAAATTTTGAAAAGTTAGGAAGAATTTACCTTTCAGCATGTTATTTCCCAGGTAAAATTTTTTTAATTTACTCATTGGCTGTATAGCAACCGTATCAATCTGGGATATTTTGTTGTTAGAGATGTCGAAGTAGGTGATTTCTGGCATGCTAGAGAAAGGATCTCGCGGAATTCGTGTTAATTTATTGTAGGATAGATCCAAATGTTCCAAATAGGAGAAATTATGTCCGACAATATGATCAATCTTTGATATGTCGTTGTGGGAAACATCGATCCGAGTCAAATCAAGTTTGAGATCTTACAAACTCTTTGGGATTGAAGTTAGCAAGTTACCTCGAAGTAAAACTCCCTGCAAATACTCATTTACTTCAAAAAATCCGTCTGGTAAGTGGGTGAGTTGGTTATAGCTCAAATCTATACTTAAAATATTGGGAAAACTGCGAAAGAAGTCTTTATGAATCGATTTAATGGAGGAATTCCTCATTTCAATGTTAAAAACTTTTTCACCGTGTATAAAATTGTTCACGAAATTGATTTCACAACCGTTGTCGTTCAATTTAAAAGACTGTAACCTGTTCATTTGTATTGCACTATTTGGTAAACTGGATATGCGGTTCCCAGACAAGTCAATATCGATAGAAGTATTAAACTTTGAAAGACAATCGGGATGAAGGTCAAGATGGGGATTTTCAATTATGTAGATAAATTCAGCGTCAATCTGTCGTGAGCATGAGTCACCGTTGACCCCCTCAATGGATGTTTGAGATATTCTAAGGTATACCAGTTTTTGAAGTAGTTTAAAACTCTTCGGTAAGCTTTTCCATCCGATATCCTCAATTGACAAGGTTGATATATTATAAATAGGCACAAAGAAGTCTTCATTTATTTCTTTGGAAGGAGAGTTGTATATGATAAGTTTTCTTAAATTATGCAATCCGGTGAAATCTATCTTTCCGGAGGAGAGTTTTTTATTTGCGAAGAATTGGACGGATGTTAATGCTGGAAGATTTGAAAAGAACCCGTTCTCTAGTCGTTCAATCATTGTGTCTCCTATGGATATAAAAGAGAGCTTAAGTTCTGTCGACTTAAATAAGTCCTTCGGTAAGTTCCTTAGGAAGACGCATGATATCCTTAAGCTATCCAATTTACTTAGATTTTGGAATTGATGGGGAGCCAGAATAAAGTCTTTTCTCTCGGTGCATTCAAGGCGCAATTGCTCTATTTCGGCGGGGTACTGGAAGTCTAGTATGGAGTCAAGCGGACAATCATCAAGTATGAGTTTAATGGGAGATCTTGCAACTTCTTCGGATAAATGGATTATGTGGGCTCTTATGTCTTCTCTTCCAACGGTTTTGTTGCAGTTGATATTCAATTTATTATGCCATCTGTTATCGTAAATTGCAATTAAAAGTGCATCACATTGGTAGAAAAACCCTTTAGTCGTAGTCTTACATAAACATGACGTTCTCATCTTGCATTCCTTTTTCCATAATGTTTCCTCAAAATCTTTAATATATTTTTCGTAATACCACCTCATATCGTCCTGTCTGTTTTCTGATTCATCCCCTGATGCGAAGAGTAATAGATTGATGGAAATCAGCATCCTTAACTTGAAATCCATTCTGCAAAGAAAGAAAGAGGATAAGGAATGAGGAAAGTGAATTTAGGATAAAAGAGGGATTTAAGAAGAATTAACGAATGGAACAAAAGAAGTTGAACACTTACAGAAAATGGGTGAAAAGTAAAGAAGTACGTAATATGATGAATGTTAGCGGCAATGGAGGAGAACAATGCAATGAAAATATTAAGAACAAAATGGCGTATGCTTGGAATGGATTGGATGACATTAGGAAGTGATGATACTCAGAGGGAACGAGTGTGGTGGGAAATTTCAAGAGGGATGCAATGGAGAAAGAAAGCCTTTCGCTTTTAATTAAGTACGTTGGAGACAGGAGTAGGAGGGAATGAATGTGGCTTCTCAGGGTATCCAATTATTTCCCTACCTGCAATCCGCCGATTATATTCATGAGCAAAACACCAACTGTTTTTTTTCCGTTGACTAAACTTATATTTTCTTGATATTGCACTAGTAGTATATGCGTACCCATATCTCATCATCTATCAAGTTCTTGAACAACCGGAGTCCTTAATCCTCGTTCATGGAAATGGCTCCTTAGATTCCGAAGAATTAAACTCACTCACTCCAAGGAGTAATATAATACCATTTCTGTCATCGTGGGCAAGTATGATTTTATCTACCTTAATTACAATAATTAAATATCATATTAATATACTATTGATGTATTATTGGAATTTAGTACATATTAAGTTTTCTATCTTCTAAATTATAAATATTCTAATGCATTGTGGAATAAAGAGTTCAAATCAATGTGTAATATCGTATACTTAAGACAGAAAAGTTCAAGTTTCAGTGACGCAAACTAAGTACGTCTGAGGTTTTATATTAGAAGATTTCTTTCATAGGATTGATGCATAACATAAATGTACTCTTACGTTCCAATCTGTAATTTTAGGTTTTCGGGCGCTATACAACAGAGCGTCGCAAATAACCAAAGAGACTGCGGAAAACTCGAGGACTCTCAGATCTCAAGGGCACGATTCTTGAAACCCGCGCGCAGAAGTGAAATACCGAATTGCTCGATGAGCCCCGACAAGGAGTTGATGATCTTTCTTAGAAATAAATACGATCTCAATGGAAATTCAAGCAATTTGCCGAGATTTGAGCAAGCGTTGACCAATTGAACAAGTTGAATGTATAGCTAGTGGTAGTCAGTCCTTCGTCCATATTAAACATTTTAAATAGATCTCTTGAATCTTATATTAGTATAGAGTAGGTTAGCTGTTGAAATATGACTTAATTCTTAACATTCTCACCTTTATGAAGATGGCCTTTTTCTCTGAGGGAGCGATGTACTGCGAACAACAGGAACGAGGCAGAGAAACACCGATCGCTAACTCAGTGGAGCCACAACTGTGGATTCATCCAAAAGTTATTTGGAACTTATAGTAAATTGGTAACATCCTTTACACAGCATCCGGTTGATATACTCATAATTTAATTACTTAGGGAAAGGAATTGTTCCATTAAGTTTCCGGATATAAATCCGCCATCGGTATTTTCTTTCCTCAACCGTCTTGCAGCTTCTTGTCTCCAAATCTTGAACATGTTCTATAAAATCTATTTATGGCAGTTCTTTATTGATATATAGTAATTATTAATTTATTATTAAACTGTTGTGCTACTAGAGTAAGAACATATTTGATAATTCAGCGCTAAACGAAATGCAAGTGATGGATTCCTTCTGATTTAACACACAATATATTTTTTATCCGAATATTAGTTTTCTTCTTTGTAATTTTGCAAGTTTTCTATTTCCATTCATTTCTCATACGACGAAGAGTTAGATGTAAGAAGAGACTTCCAAGACTTAATCTCGCCCCAATAAAGTCCTTTTATTATTATTAATAGTATCATCTGATAAAAAGAAGTCTCCTTGATATTTCTGATGGAGAATTGGTTAATTATTCTCTGAAATGTAATTTCTTCAGGCTAAGATGGGATAATACTATAGTTAATAGGATTAAGAAATGTATGTCAAGTCAATTGCCTACTATTAGTTGCAGGCTTTACTTCTTTCGTAAATTTAAATAACAAAAAATAGTCGTACGATATCGAGACGGGAACGAGAAGAAAGAAATTTTAACAAAAAATTGCATTCGTTTCCCTGCTTAAGATTCAGAATTTCTAGAATTTTGATAATAAACTTGAATTTTTTGTAACATCTTGTGATTATGAAAAACTGGTCCCGTGACCATGAATTCGATTGTTGAATCCGAGCTCATAAGCCGAGTTTTACAATGGAGTCCATTCCTACAAATTGTGACAGATTTTAAACAATTATTTTATACCAATATTTTGACAATACTATTGGCTAATATAAATCCTGATTGCAGTGCACTAAACCAAAAATTTAGTGGCAATAGACGAAAGTTGGACCACCGAATTTTCATCACAAAAATCGGGTACATTTCTGAAATAAAGTGCAGTATAACTACCGAAACTGCAGGTTAAACTTTAATATTTACATCAATGAGCGAATAAATAAATTTTCTATCATGTGAATTTTACTTTTATTAAAATCGGTGTGCTCTACTTGAAGCAATAACTTCCCAAACGCGATCGATTCGACTGATTTAGAGGCCCTCGGTGTCCAGTGAAATTTCGTGTACTATTTTAGTGTCACTAAGTTCCGAATTGTAGTCTTACGATTGGATAATTCTAAACAAATCTCTCATTTTTAGAATTAACTGCGAAAATGAGAATTCAATCACAATACGCATTATTACCAGGCGATATATAGCAGAACCATTGAATGATCGGATGAGTAAGAAAACAAAGCTAACTGCATTAATTAACAGAAGCCGATGGAATAAAATGAATGAACAAAGGTATGGGCGGAAATATATAGGTAGTCTGGCCTTCCTTTTCAACTTTCAATTTCATAATGCATGGAATAATATTCATTCAACTTAATACGTAAAATAACAGGCTGAATGAAAAGCCTCATTAATGAAAGTGGCATTTGATGCGACATTTTAATTTTATGAAATATATATATATTAATGATAGCGTAATATGTTATGTGTAAATATAGGGAAGGAAAAGCATCTCTTTTAATTAATAATTCTGATGATAAATAAAACATAGAGATAAATAAAATGAGATGTATCTAGTATTCTAAAATGAGCTTGAAAGGCAAAACGATAAACTTGGATGATAAAATTATATTTTATAGGTGTGTGCATTTCCAATCAAAGGATTACAGAATGGAAGATCAATTTATTAGTACAGTTCTCCTATATTATTATTAATAACTGAGTGAAACACAAGATGAACACAAAATATTACTTTCTACAGTTGACCATTGAAGGTAAAAGAGGACGCAGAAGAACATTTTGGATGGACAATATAAAACGTTGGATTGCCAATTGCTGAGATACACACAGCAAATGCTAAATGTAATCATCCATTAATGGATAGGCAGAAGAAGACGCCTGTGTGACATTTTTATACACCGAGCTCTGTTAATTTCGAAAGCATTTTGACCTCTAGGTAAAAAATGAACTTAAAGTATTGCGGAATCGGCTAATCGTGGATTATAATTAATCATGGAATAATTCACAAACCAAATTGTTATTCTGTAGCGAAAAACACCTCAGAAGAAGTTTGAAGCAATTTAAGAACTAATTTAGAACTGTATGGTATTGCTTATCTTCGCATTAATGACAGAATCATTCAAAAAAATAAGATTTGTATACGAGTTTCAAAAAAATTATAAAAAGCATTTGCGATAGCTTCACACAAATAAGCATTACAAGATTAATTAGATGGAATAAAAAGGCCTTGTCTTCCTCTAAATGAATCTTTTATCGATTGAAGAGTAATCATTTACATATCATTACATGCTCTCCCATTTGCTATTTACTCGCGATGTGTTAGGAAATGGAATATAAAACCTGTCTAAGAATAGTTGTATTGGAATAGAATAGACTTAAATTGAATTATATTTAAATATATTCTGTATGGTTTGTGTAGAAATTGAACTATAAAAGACCATTCGAGCACTTATTCCATGAATAAGAGGTATGCTTTATTCTGATGAATACGAAAGTTTGTTATCTATAAATTTATCACGAAGAATGATAGAGACGATGGACATAGTAAACTGAATGCCATCATTATTTATTCCTTTTATGATAATTTTTTGAGTTAAATTTAATTCGAAACACTTTAATGTCCCTTTAATGCTCGAAATCACGTTTCATTAAACCAGTAAGAGCTTTTCATAATAAGTTAATTTGTTTTCTGCTTTTGATTGGATTTCTGGTGCCTTCAAGAAGAAAAGAAAACATTGAAAATGGAAATATCAAACGAAAAGAAATGAGATGAGACTTAGGAATAGATTATGAAATAACTTAATTGTTAAGTGACATTGTGCACCAGGATCATACGTAATAAGTACATCTTCACGGCCTTATTTCAAATTCGTCATCAAAGCTAAGTCATTTCTTAGGATAGTTGAAGTAGTTTGGTTTTCCCACGAAAGAGGAACCCTTCTTTTGCAAACAGTAATGAAATCACCGCTAGTAATCGAAAGAAACTGGAATATAGATTGAGCACACCCAGAGTCATGTGTACACACGGAGATCACGTTAACCTACCACGTATGGCTTTTGTTTCAAGGGAATCAAAGCATTTATTTTGCATATTGGGTCGATTTCCATGCTTGAAAACAATACTCATGCCTTGCAGTAAAACTGAATTTTGATACTTTTAGACCCATATTGGAAAAAAATTTAAATTGGCGGCAGGAAGGGCATCCGGCCGTAAAAGTTTCCAATCCATCGCCAAAAACAAGCTCATTCTCATAATCACCCAAACCATTCGCCATCAGCCGACACCATAAAATATGGGACAAAGGCGTAGAGGGGAAGGAAATTGTAATTGATGGAAACACAATTGAAAGAAATACGAATTTGCGTCATTCAATTCCATAATTTTTTAATTAAGGGAAAGTCATGTCTCATCGGATTTACATTTTCACTTCTATTAGAAGTAGTGAAGTGAAATTAATTCCACCAAGAAAATAATTATGAATATCTTAAATTATCATCTTCATATTAAGAACAAAAGGGACATAAATCAATAATTTGTTGCTTAGGATGCGTCAATAAGAGTTGAAATTTGGTTTAAAAATTATGATAGTTGTTTACAAATAATGATAACTCACGCTAATCATTCAGTAAAACCATTCCAGTGAGATATTCATTAGTCATGATATCATGAGTGATTCATTTTTCTCCTTCTATAGATTGATATCTAAAGTTGTAAGTTGTAGAAAACGGCTAAAGGATTCAAATGAATTACATTTTTATCGTAACTCAATGATTTACAATGTTAATAATCTGCCGTAACTAACCGTGCCGTGAAATTCCCCATTAGGTAGCGGGTAATAAATTCACGGATGATATAGAAAGATAACGAAGGGGAAATCTTTTATAGGAGAACGAGGAAAAACAGCCCCAAAGGAGAAAAGAGACATAATTAAGGCTAAGGGTGGCGATTGCGATTTATATTTTTCGTAGAGGATTCTTTATTCGGTTGCCATACCAACAGACAGAGAGGAAATACGACGAGTCGTTGTTTGAGGGAGAAATTTGAAATGGATTTGAGGCGGCGTTAGTCGCCATAAAACATTCGGAAATATATTAGAAGATTTTATAAATATTAGAATACTGTAACCAAGTTGACGCATTTCATGACCGAAAGATAAATTTTACGGGAAAATGTACAAGATCATATTCATTCAATTAATGATTCTGGAAATTTATTAGGGACTTTCTTCTAGGGAAACACTTTCTCTAGGGCTCCCGGATAGTCATGTGGACAGCGCGTTCGCCTTTGGTGAAAGTGGTCCCGGGTTCGATTCCCGGTGGGAGCCAATGTGCGAAATGACCTCAGCTGTCGAAGCACTTTTAACAATACTACTACTACTAACACTTTCTCTAATTTAATCTAAAATAACAATAAATGAATGCTTGGAAGATGGTTAGTCAACATTGTCTCACTTTCCTAAATATCAAAGAAATTTCGTTTCCTGGCAACCAAATCTCCATCGAATGAAGAAATGTAAGAGGACTTTGACAAAAACGTCCGCAGAGCGATTTTCATTGGCGCTCTGATGTCCAATTAGGTGCTTACAAAGTGAGAGACTTCCCTTAAGACCACCAAAGGACGTCCTTCAATTCCTTGCGATAAACTGATCTGCAAGAGGAAGGAGTTGATTCAATTGCGGCATGATATCGGAAACCTCAAAGCGAACACTTTCCTCGAAGTAAGACAACTCTCAGATATTAGTATCAAAAATACTTGCTAAAAATAACTTGCGGGTGCATCTTATCATCATCCTGTATGCCTTGTCTCTGCTTCCAGGAGCTCTTATCTTCTGCCACACCCTTAAGCTGGCAGTAGTCGTGAGAATAGTGAGAATAAATGGCAGTAGTCATCCACTGCCATCCTTACATTTATTTATCCTTGTCCGGATGTCTTCGATATATTTCTTCGTGGGTCTATCCTTTACTTTCTTTCCCAACGCTTTTCCTTCTAACATTATCCCTACCATACTGTAATGCCATTATGGATTAAGTGACACATGTGACTCCCCAACCCGCGCGACCTCAAGGTTCAAGTCCTTTAAAGAACTTAAAATCTCCTCGGACGTACGGGAACAGGCATCGTTGGCGCCGACATGGGCTACCACCCGCAGACTAGAGCAACTAGTGCCCGCGACCGCCGCACGAACCGCACCCGTGACGTGGGCCACTTGCCCCGAGGGAACAAACCAAGAATTGACCCTCATGTCACCGCCCTCCCATTGTCTATGTATGTCTATGTCTATGTAAGATCCCTGCAAGCCGCCTTTCGGCGTTTGGCAGGGGGGGCAAGCACCTTGACTCTATTTTCCTAAACGGATGCTTTCTCGTCTACTTCGCGGAAAAAATGAATTTTTGAAACGATTAATTCTAGCATCTATTTCCCTAATCTTTCTGGAAGTATCAGAACAGCCCATATAACAGGGGGGTTGCATTATATCGGTTACATCATCTGAATACGTAATTTCTCTGAACTTATAAAAAAAATATTCTTTGAATTTTTCTTTTATCTTCGAATGATTCCCATCCCGCGTCCTGTAACATTGGAGTTACACTCGCTGTTTTATCGTAGCAATTCTTTACGAATCGCCTTTCGTTGTCCCTTTTCTAAATCACGAATATGACATTTCTCGGCGGGGTTCCATACACTACATGCATACTCAAGGTGAGGCCTAACTAACGCTAAGTAACATCGCTCGCGAACTTTTTCTTCGCTCCTACCGACTTTTCTTTTAACGAAGCCGAGTATTTTAAGTGCTTTTCCACATATATTTCGGATGTGAGAACTTCATGATAGATTATTCGTGAGAGTTACTCCAAGATACTTTACCGATTCTACTGTCATTAGGTTTACCCCTCGGAGGCTATAAGAATAATCATTTATTATAGATTTACTTTCGAAAAAGTTAACTACCGAACACTTTTCTACATTAAGCTCTAATTGCCAATCATCGCACCAGTTCATAATTCAATCTAAGTCGTTCGAAAGGGTTAATCTATCCTCTGAACTAACTATTTCCCTGTAAATGACTGTGTCGTCTGCGAATATCCTACTGCTCTATTCCGCAATGTTCAACCAAATAACCAAAATACCTCAATTTTCCACAACACAAGTGTTGTGGATATTTGAGGTATTTTGGTTATTAGGAAGCTGGGGGAGATATTTTTCACATGGCAAAAGGAAGATTGCTCTCTTATCAAAAATATGAAGCGGTGTTGTCATATTTCATCCTTCGAAATGTTATTTTTCCGTACCTTTAATCTCCCATGTTTTTGGATGGAATTTTCATTCTTCAATTCCTTTTCATTCTTAAACTCTCTCTTTCCCTTATTCTCAAGCAATAGTCGTAACATATCTTTAAATGGCTTCATTCAATTATAATTATCGTAAATTCATACCGTTTTTTTTCTGTGGTGGTTTAGAAAATGACTGAAATAAGGCGAGTGACTTTAGCAGAGTGTGTTGTAATTATTTCAATCTCTAACTCTAAAATCGATTACTGAAGTCCTGGATGGAAGTTATTATAAATATAAAGATATAAATTGTACGAAAATGATTTTATTTTGCCTATAGAAATTCATAGACTATTTGAATATTTTTACAATTCTCATCGATGTATGGAATTCTCTATTTGTGATTATTACTGTAATTTTAAGTACGTCATTGAACAAATTTCTTATATTATTTGACAATAAGAAAAAACAAAACGCGCTTGCTTCGCCATGGAAAAAAAATCTTCCATCTTATTGAAAAATCATGCCCATGTCCTCATTAAGTACTGAGTTTACTCATTTAATCCATATGTTTGCTATTTTGTGTGCTGATCATCAACCTGCGGCTGCCGGTCTCGTAAAATTTCTTTCATGAGATATTCTGCGCTACATCTTCTTTCTTTATTTCTTTGGGTATCTGAATATTCTTCTTTAAGCTGATCGATCTCTTCCCCTACATTTCCATCATTTCCGAAGCCCTTTTTTCCCTAATCTTCATCGCAATATATAAATAGGTTATGGCCTGTGTCTGCACCTCTTTGAATTTCTCTCGTGCTTTCTAAAGCCTCGTTGTGTATGATATCCTATTTGCTCTCCGGATATCTCGTACAGATAAATACTAGACTGCGAGATATTTACTTGGGTATTCCCTTCGTTTTCGAAAACTTCTGTGCTGCACGGATACATCGAGGTAATTTCTACGATTTAATTTTTGATAGGAGACTTGAATTTTTCGCATGAGATGGATTCTTTAGTAGATTCTTGCAAAACGTTTCCTCTTACGTAAATAACTCTATTAATATAAGCAATGATTTAATATTTCAAACCAAGAATTTTAAGAATTAAAAAGTCAAGAAATAACTATTTATACAATTTCTTAGTTACGGTAAATATATTATTTATTTACAATAATTCATTCAATAATTTGTATTCTTATTAAAGGATTCGTGTGCATTTCTCTAAAACTGCGACTGAAATTCGTACTCGAAACTTCTATCATCTGCGTTTTGATATTTTATTTATTTATGTGTACCTTCCGTTTAAGTTCTCATATAACTATTTCAATTATGTATTATGCTGTCATTATGAATGAGCAATTAAATGGCCGAATGGCGCTGCCCTTAGTGCCTTGAGGAAGTGCCCGCTAATTATTCGGGAGGAACGCCATCTTATCTTCCTCCTTTTAGAAACGACACAATCGACGGTATGAATTGTTCATTTATCGTCCACAAATCAACGCAGTGATTGCACTTTCGGAATCTTTACTAACGCAATCGGTAACTATAGGAAAAAAGCATGTGTTCTGAAGCCTTCGTCGGTTGCTCTCAGCATGCGTGAGTTATAGTACATCAGAGCGTGCTTTTCGAAAACCATGTTGACTGTGCTTTACAACGGTATTAACAGCGTTGCAACGGATTAAATTATTACATACTTTGCGGTAAATAATTTAAAAACATCGAATTCAGTGATATCAGTTGGAAATTCTTCAGATTGTAATCAGGTATATAAGTAGAACTGTTGTGATGTATGTTATTCTTCTTAAGACCACTCGCATGTATTTCATCTAAGGAATTGGCGAAAAACACACAAACCTCCACAAGTAATCTACGACCTCTAGAGGAAATATGCGAAAATGAAGTGAAATTATTATTTGCAAGGATGGCAAGGATTAGGTGATAATGAGAGGTACAAAAGAATAAAGAAGCCACAAAAAGTAATTTGTTAAATTTGGTGAATGAGAACCTGAAGTTATCTTATTTGCGTAGTCAAAAGAATAAATCCGAATTGGCTGAAAAACATATTTCTTCGTGCCTAGCTACTGTTGCCCTTCACCGGTGAAGTCCTCCTTAGCTCTAACTTATCAGGAGGTGCTTCACCGAGAGGATAGCAACAACGAACACACACAACCATTCCCTGATCCGAAAAATCCGATCAGCCGGGATTCGAACCCGGGACCTTGTGGTTGGAGCGAAAGCGTAGATGGCATGCTGTCCACTCGGCCACCAATGCATCTGAAATTAATTTAAAGTAAAAATTGCATGGATAGAAAAATTGGAAGTAACTACCCAAAGAAGATATTTGTCTTATAATGAAGAATAACAATTTGTAGTTTCTCCTCAGTATTTAAAAGTAATAAAAGTACAAATTGTTCTTCTTCATCATGACGTATTCCCACAAGACATCACCAGAAACCGTGAATTTTATTTGTCTTATAATTTAAAGGAATAGCGCTACTGTTATGCACATAATGAGTTTTAATGAGTAGGAGGACAGAAAATGACCAATGTCCGTTAATAACAAGTTTCCTTCTATCAAAAATGATTCGAGTCGATGCATTTTTATTGGTGAGCATATAGAACTAATTACTAGGATTATCCCATCCTTATTCTACTCTACGAATATGATCATAAGTAATGCTGCACGCCTTGCGCAACTTTGGGAACTCTATCCGTAATCTACATTCATGATTCGAAAAAGTACCTCCTAGGCATCGCTGAACTTCATCTTGATTGTGGAAATTCGTATCCTTCCATTGCATTTCTGCGGGAGCTTTCGCTCGTTATGAATATTTCTTTATTCATTGTCTGCACTTTCATTCAGAAACGTTGAGAGTTGATATTGAAAGAGCAGGAATTCACGCCTCTTTGCCTCTTCGCATTCCTTTTCCTCATTTTTCCACTTCTCAATCACATTCCTCTGATTTCTATGAGCCTCACAATCACATACACACTCGTATACATCGTCACCGAAAACATGTCTAACCTCAACAGAGATTTCCAATCGCTGAAGCATTTCTGCGATGCGGTTGAAAATATTCAGCTATCACTTAACTATGTCTCGTTGAAATATGTCTATTTTGCAGGATATTTAATCTTTAACCATCCAAAGTCACATCGTCCAAGACGATGTGACTTCCTATTCAAGCATACACAATCACCCTTATTTATCATTTTAATTTAATTTCCTTTTCGTTTAGCATTTCGCATTACGGGTCGCCTGTAGGAGGTCTTTCAGTGCTATTCGTTGCATTTTCTTCGTCAATACCTTCTTTTATTTCTTAAACCAAGAGTCCATAAGGTAGAGTGAAAGGAAATAGTTTTATCAATATTTACCAGAGAAATCAATGAGTGTTACTTAGAGAGGCTTGTTGGAATAGGAAGGAAATCTTTCGAAGATAGAATACTAAAACTTAGGCATATTTTACTCTGTAAATTTTATGATGATTCATCAAGAAAACTCAAGTGAGTTAGATGCTAGAACTAATTGAATCAACGTATTATTTTTTCCGCGAATGTTGCTCAGCAATAACCGATTAGGGAAATAGAGATATGGTGTATGCACTCCAAGTAACATGCCCAACTACGGCTTTCTGGGCAAATCTATGTCGTGTGGGTTTTCACTTCGAAAAATATTCACTTTGCCGGACTACAGACTCTATAACATAAATCGAATGATTGAACAAAGAAAATATAATTATTTGTAAATGAGAAGAAATCATTTTCCAGCTCAATATTATTTTTATGCCATTTCAAAAATAATTATTTAATTATCTTATGAACCGGGCATAAAATCTTTTCTAAATGAGCAAGTTATTTTCATTACGTATCCAAAGCGAATGCGTCATTCGGGGAGAAACCATGGAGAAATACTGTTAACTGTAGCGAAACTTGGGCTTTGGTTGCGGCACGAGCAGCGCGATTGGTATGTATGTATTGAAGCTGTGAAAGCTTGTTACCCGGCATACCAGAGAGGAATGGTGTCTTGACAAATGCCTTTATTCGCGTACCGTTCGGGTGAGGAGTCCCCGCACCCCGCCGCGCCTCTCCTGCCGCACTCGGATCTTTTGCGGTTGTTGCGGCGGTCGACTCCGGACATCGGCGCTACTTCCCGCAAATACGCGGCTGAGGACACGAGATTACCGAAGCTCTCTCGAGTTCCGATAATTCCGTTGAAGTTGACCTATTACTACGGTAATGCCTTCTAATGAGAGCGGAAGTGACTTAGAATGAAGAAGATTTTCAGTGGTTTTCTAGAAAATTGGAAAAGATACTACGCGACAAAGTATCGCCACGCCAGACTTTTAATTATCACCGAGTTAATCCCGAATTTACGACTGAAATCCCCTTCGAAGAGTGAAATGCCAAGCCCAAATGTACTAGTTAGTTTTAATACTTAATTAACACTTAGTTTAATACTTTATGCTAAGATCGAAACTTATGCATGAAAGTGTGAAAGTTGTCTTTGAAGAAGATCTTTAATCTATTTAAATTCTAAAGTTTTAGTGAGCACAGGATCCTAAAAACACGCAACGCTGAATAAGGAGATTTTTTCGTCTCTAGTTACCTTTTTGAAACGAATCATGCTTAATCCTATCCTCCGTACTTATAAACAGTGTAATTTCGATACTTTAATTCCCTCAACTCATTTATGAGCTCTTTGAAGTTAGGTTCTTGTTCTCCTTTCACTTTGATTTTATCTACTGTCATGAAATATGTCATATCCCTTCAGATAACTATTTCAAATTTATCTAAAAAAAACGCTATAGAGATTACCTCCTCTGTTTTTGTAGAACAGACAATTTCATCCGAAGCCGCGCAATTATTAATACATAAATCATCTGAAATTGTGATTAAAAGATTTATATTTACTATTTTTTTCATTAAAATGTAGAAAAATTGACTCCATTATATAAATGGCGATTAATTAAAATTTTGATTGCAATATCTGTCTTCTTTTCGCTTCCGTCCAAGGAAAAAGCCCATGTCGAAAACCATCCGCAAGCAGGTATTTAGTTATAATGCAGTGAACATTACTTTTTGAGTATGTACTCATCTCTCGCGATATTAATTTGTTTAAATAACCGTAAGTATACAATACTTATTACTATCATCTATACTTTCGTAAAAATCATCGTTATACCGTCACCAGGAGCCAATTTCAAGTGCTGAAGCGATCAATGTTTCTATAGTTCCATCTTCCCTTCATCGGGCACGTTTTTCTACCAAATACGTAATTAATTAATTACTCAATTCTAATTCTATTCTTCAATTCATTACTCAAATTACTCAATTGAAACTATTTACCATCATAGCTTTTTGGAGAAATAACGGACATCGCATTATTTGAAATTCGTCGGAGTCTTTTTAAAGGAAGCGGCTGCTTAGCAACGACCCCCTCTGCATTCCAATGCATCGCACATTCTCCTTATCCTCTTATTTTACAATTACTTCTAAACATTCCGCCAAACTTTCTTCCTCCCCCTCCCTGCATCCGTCCCTCTGCGCCAGCCCTTCGATTTGCATAAAATGTTCCGATGAGGGTTGGCCGAAGGGAGGGAGTGGCCATATGTTGGGGGCGATCAATGGCATTCTCCAAGAGATAGGCGGAGGGATACCAACGAATCACCTTAAATATATCAGATATAAATTTCTTCTATAACGTGGTCCGCAATTTTCTAACGTAAAGTTTGTATATATCCAACGGTGATATTCAAGTCTTACGAAGGACAAAGAGCATATTTATAAAACTATATTTTACCTTATGATTGTCGTCTTTTAGATTCACCTTCGGCTTAAAGTTTAAGAAATACTACAAAAATCGAAGAGCGGAATTTTTCACTAAATTTAATCAACTTTGATCTTCTGTGGAATATCAAGGCACGGGAACGAATATAAATGACCTCCATAGATGTACACAGAATAAATTCAAGATTAGTCGTGCGAAATTTGAAAGCCCGCGCTAATTTCCGATTCCGGCCGCGAGCTTTTTAGTACGCGCAAGTCTTCGTTTGGCGGCGCTGCGGTCGAGATGTGCATGAGGTAGCGCGCGTAACGTTCTCGGTTCAAATAGTCTAGGAAACTTTGTCCGGTGTACAATCAATATAGCCCACAAAGACCCGTGAAATTCCCTGTGATCGTCCTCCATTTACGACGAACCCCTCCTCTTGGAAGGGTGCTCCGTATTTCGCTCGTTCGGTGAGAATCGTGTTATTGTAGAGTAATATAATAGATGTTTGGAGTTGAACTAGTGGTTTTACCAGGGCCTGGTTTTGTATAAGTAGCAACATCCGGCGCAAGGTCATTGAAATTTGTTACTCAATTTAAAGATAAGTTAGCAACCGTCGAGAATGACATTGTTAAACAGTTATGGCGCTCTGTCTATAGGAAAAGAAAACAGAATAAAAGACACAAAATATATTTGCAATACCTGAGAAAGAAATAGATAAGAAATGATTAAAAAAGGTAAAAAGTTATTCAGTGGAACCACCTAAATTAGTGCTATGATTTTGTTCGGAATTAGTGAAAACTTGCAACCATTAGATATTAAGATTGTTTAGCACCTAAGCCTGGTTTTAGTTTTCTCAAGATCCGATTCTGTGAATTTTTAAAATATGGTCAATAAGAGGGCGATAAAAAGGGTAATGCCAAGCATCCGAACAGGACAACAAGTCTGCAACAGAAGCCATTTCAACCGAAGAAGGCCGGAAATTATTATTCTTAAATTATTTACATTGTTACGTTACCTATTGTCTGTTTATTTCATTAGAAACGGATCTCATTATCGCGGTAGACGCCATTTTTATTAACATAGGATTCGATTGAATTATGTCTTGCACCGAACCGAGTACTACAGGTAACGAATCGTCTATCGATTTATCGCATTTTTTCTTATGGAGATTTGTATTCTGACTTATCTGTATTTCCTTAATTGAATTTTAGGAATGCGTATCCATCAAGGACTCAACTCCACAACTACCGTATCAAATGAACGTGAAAGGCCTTCGAAATAATTACAATATTATTCGATGAATCTCGATCTCACCTTTGAAAATCATGTATACGAAAGACAGCGGCATAACTAAAAAGAAACATCAATATATATTACTATATCATCGACGTATAACTCATCCCTTACTAATTTATTTGCTTGCAATATGCAAGAACCCATGTACTAGAGGGGATGGGAGAGGGTCTCTATGGGATGAAGCAGTCGAAGAAGAGGGCACTTAAAGCAGTTGGCGCACCACATTTTCATTCGTATCTTTCCTTGTAAACATTCTGCGTCCCTCGAGTCTTCCTACAACAATGTTCTCCATGTACATCATTTCAATTAGTTGTACTATTTTCCACAGTATATTTTGCACACGACCGGTTTCGTAAGATTACTTACATATTCAGGGACGAATGGGATATTTTCTTTTATCAAAGAATATCAGGAACTTTATCTTTCATTTGGGTTTGTCCCGGAATCAGTCATACCTGCGAATTCATGAAAGTTCTTGAGATATAAGTAGAGCTAACTAACGTCATTCGTCCACGTCTTTTTTATCGTCGAATCCTAACGAAAATGACATTCCTTGGGAAATTGTTGTTGGAGGTGGGCCAGTTACTCCAACAGTTCTCTGGATAAATAACGAAAGCAAACGACCACAATTCTTATCTTGCTCAACGCATCATATTATATAAATCATGATGAATTCAAATTTGCTATGGACCGTATGCTGTAGAGGGCAGTTAATTTACCAACTCTGAAATTCATATTTAAAATTCATACTTTTATTTTATGATTGGAACATATAATTGAACATTGAAATTGTTTACTTTCTGCAATTGTTTATAGGCTTAATTTTTTTCTTATTTTAATGCATTCTGAATAGACTTTTCCCCGAATTTGTCACAATCGTCCACCTGCCCATTCTGATTTCCCATCTAACTCGCTATGATTGATTCAAATTAGTCATAAATCATGCACATTTCCAAACAAACCCAATACTCTACGGCCTATTGCTAAATGTTGCAATTGCACTTTATCGAAGTCAGCAAATGAACTCGCATGTCCCTCAAAAACTCGAGTATTGGTTGTTCACCTCAGTCGCACTTATTATGAACTACGCCGTCTTTTATTTACTCTTAGCTTTCTCTCCTTGTCAGTGTTTAAGAGTGAGCATTATTATTCTTCAAAGTTATATTATTTAATAATTAAATGGGTAAATACTATAACTAAGCCACTCTTCAAGTTGCATGTTGGTTAGAGTCATCCCTAACTCATTAAGCAGTTTTCACGGAAAAAAAGTTGAAATTATTTTATTACGAGGATTTTTACGAAGTCTGAGTGTTTGGGATTAGATTCTTCTAACGCTTCGAAATGAATTGGAATGAGTGAAAGGGAAGTACGATTGGATATCCTGAGAATTGCGTCCCTAATGATTTGAGAGCATCTCTCGAGTGACTTCGTATATGTTGGCGTAAAATAGGTAAGTGCGATTAAAGTATCAAAAACAAAATAAATTAAGACAATACATTGTAGTAGAAGGAATGAATAGTACGAGCTGAAGCATGGATTTAAGGAAATTATTTACTGCTAAGTGAAATATTGGCATTGCCGATCGGTTATATTCTATGAATTTCCTTGAATGTATCTGAATATTGAAATGACATATAATTTCAAAAACTTGTCTTATTTTACGCAGTTTTATGGGACTCAATGTCCTAATTTTCTGCACAGAAAAGTAAGGTCAGAAGTACGGGAATTGGGTTCAAAAACCTAGCAAGACGAAGTTTAACAACATATTCCACTTCTACTCATTCAAATCCAGGTACCTTCCAATGTCACCCGCAATCGTAAATTTCGGAATAATTAATACACCATGTAATATAAGCTCTGGGATAAATTGCTGAGATATTTGAGGATACGGAAGCTAATAGTATCTAATTAATGAAAAACAGCTGTTTCATAAAAACCTCCGTGAACAGAAAAAATGGAGCCCAAAACAATTCTTATTTCCTTGTAAGGACCGACGTGTAGCCGAAAAGAGTATTTTATGCTGCATATACGCTCGTGAAAATAACCACCGCTTTCCTTTCCTTTTTCCTCGAGAAGGCAACTCAGAACACCCTTCTTTATCTCCAAACAACACTTGTTGAGATTGGAGAGGATTAAGTTGGTTAGCTGACGGCGTCGAGCAGACGCTCCAATCTGAAGAGGGCCCTGTTTGTTATCACCGAAATTCGGTTGCGAAAAGATGCCGACATACAATCGGACACCCAAAGGGGGAGTTGTGATTCTGTTAGTCCAAGAGGAGCTCTTCCGATTATCACTACTTTCTGGGACATATTTGTGGTTCGTTGTTCCCATACTTAAATCCGATTCGAATGTAATAATAAATCGCCTTTATTCGGGCGAGAATGAGACAAAAAAAGTCATTTCTTACACCTAACCCATCGTCAATGCGAAACAGAAAGAAAGAGATAGTTTGCAAAAGAAGAAAACTAATGTGTGGATTAAGAAAAATCTAAGCTGAGGACTCAGGAAAATATTTTCACTGTTGGAAACATTCAAAAGAAGAGGAAAACCTGCGAAACCTAAAAATGAGAAATTATATTTTGTGATTGAGGAGAAAGAAAAGAGTTATCATATTCAGGCAGTGAAAATATAAAAATTGTAGAAAAAAAAGGGGAAAAATTATAACTGCACTACAGACAATCAGATAAAATGAATCAACTTCACTAAACTGACATTAACTATAGATGAATTGAAATGAACGTTGAGCAATGGGAGATAAATCTGAAAGAAATGAAGAAAATGAAATTACATTAAGAAATACGTACAAATGAAAGATTGAAAGGTCTATTTCACTGAAAATGATCAAAAACATATTTTATAGGAAATTGTTAAAAGACAGAATAAGAAACAGAAAAAGAATATCGGATTAACATTCGTTTAATCCTTTCACCAGCAATTCCAGTGGTCGTTCTTCAATTCTAATTCCCTTCTCTTCCGATTTTTCGGAGGACCGCCCTCCGAGTGCTTCACACCCGCTCTCAAGTCTGAGGGATAAAATCGCCAAATATTTTACATATTTCTTCCTCTATGATTACGATCACCAACGGGTTTTAGAGATTGACGTTACCTAAGTAACGAATGCATAGAGATCAAACAAAAGCCTGTCTTTGATTCAGCGGTCCATGGAACACTAAAATAATCACTCTGCGATTTGGTGCAGACACCGAATAATGCTTTGTCCTCCCCTAAATCAGGGTTCCTCTGTCGTGGGATTCTCCAAATACTGACTAAAATGATTTAGTTATACGATTCCGTTCAATAACTTGGGAAGCTAAGTTAGCAAATCGGAGTGGACTGATTAGTGGTTAATTAATACGAAGTAGTGTTCCTCGTCATTAGAAAACATTCTCTCAACTCGAAACGACCGCGGGATGCATTGTTGAGATTACTTTCAACAATGGTCCCTACTTTGTGATGCTCGCGAGGGATATTGTTGTTGACGTCGCCTAGTAACGAGGGGGAAGTGGTATTTGTTCCTACCGCCATAAGAATGCCAAAGTGATACCAATTAGAAAAACCTTTTGATGAATTGGATAATTGAACACATTGATATAATAAAAATTTGAGCTACAATGAGGTGTTGAGTCGTTCCTTATTGCGAGCTTACCAAGTTTAACCGCTAGAGAGTGCTGTTTAACACTCCGAAAGAAAGTGGATCTCAATTAAAGGTTTAATACTTTATCTCCACTTATTCCGACGATACTTCCTGATTTAGCAATTCTTTAAAATAGAATAGAGAATGATTAGTAGATATTTTCGATACCTAATGATACGTTGGCATCCATTATTGCTCCTATCCTACCAAAGGAATTAAAAGTGACTCAAGACGAGAATCTGCGATATATTTTTCCTAAAGTAATACCGGGAGATGATTAATATATCCATGATTTGTATTAAGTAATGCAATACTCCATGATTCGAGGATGCTATTTTAATTTTTATCTTCATGTAGTCTTTTTAAGATAATACTAAATTAGGAAGTATATATATTGATTTATTTCTGCAAGTACAGTGCAATCCATCATTGAAAACCTCTTCGAAATGTTAAAATCTGTTGCAATTAATGTTTAATGTCTCTTTCAAAAAAGCCAAAAATCTTTGCAGAATTTGCCCCAAATAATATTTGACTTTAAATTTAAAATAATTGCGTAATATGATATATTTTCAACCTCTGCTGCAATAAATATTATAGACCATTGGCATTCTTGTTTTTCCATATCAATTGATTAAAAAAGGGGTTTCCAACCTTTTATCAACTGCATATAACTTGAATTTATAAAAATTAGGCGTACCAACAGTCCTATATTCTTTTACGAAAAATATATTTACTCGCGGAAAAATGCCTTGTTTTATTCTGCCTATATTACTGAGAATAATTTATATCTATTTAACGAATATTACGAATTACGAATACGAATATATATTATATTATTACGAATTTATATTTATTTTTACGAATTGAATTTATCCTCGTACAAATTCAATTCCTTGAACAAATTAAATTAAATTAATTAAATGCACCTTTCTCCCCCTCCAATAAGGATGCACCCAGTATCGTCTTTTTCGGTCTTTTTAGCCAAATGCGATCTTCATCATCGGACATTGTGACTGAGGCCGCCTTCTCTTTTGGCGTTACCCCACCGCATCGAAATTTTCGTCTCCCGTTCGGCGCTTCCTTCGCATTTTGCTTCTTCTGTGGGCGTCTTGGTCTCAATCTGAATAAACACGATTATTATTACAATTAATATATCCAATGTGGAGGTTGTCTAATAATTTGCAAATGGGAATATATTCATTTGAAGTCTAAATGAGCGTTGCGAAATACTATTTTAAATACACTTTGTTTCCTCTGTGGATTTTGGACGCGGAGGCAAATATTTCTTATGTGCTATCGATCAGTGACGATGAGATGGGATACTGGTGAGGTGTTGAAAATGCTCAGCTACGTGAAATTATCTTAGTTTGCCAGGAGACGTTTTAGAATGTAATGGATTTCGTAAATAAATGCGAACGAATAAAAGCATATCCCTTGGAATGGCATTTTATAATTCAGCAATTCCTCCGCTTACAAACCTTATAAATAATGAATTTTTAGACCACGCATGTCCGTATTAATGCGTCTAAATTCTTACTTTTTTTTCGCCGAGAGAATGAAAACTTTTCCCGCTGTATAATTTACGCAATTTTGCATTCAATAATCACTTTTTTGTGTGGAGAGCGCATTTTTATGAATAGGACATATCATCATCCTTATTGAGAGAATAGAAAAAAAGAAAAGGTATTTAATAAGGTGTGCGTGAATTCTAAATTTTACTAACTTTAACGAAGGGATTTGAATTACTCGGGATAGTTCTTTCGTGCTCCTTTAAAGCGTAGAGGCCTCTTGGTAGATTAATTAAGAAAGAACTTTGCCCAAAAGAGATGCTTTGATGAACAGCGACAGAAATAACTTATCACAAGATAGCCTTTGACCGCGGCTGTTGGGCCCTCCATCAACACGCGTCGAGGAGAAATTCATTGCGAAGATCGTTATGTACGCCGCAATTTTCTGCTCTAAAATCTTCTCTACCAGATATATCTGTAATGTATTCTTAGAGAACTTAATGCTGTAACTCTTAAAGAAACATATTTTTAATTTGTTACTAGACTATTTTCGAACTTTACTGCAGTATCAGGTAATAAGATGTGTATGATGTAACTGAGCTAATGATTCGGTAATGTTCTGTTTTTAAGCTGCTATTAGAGTCAACAGAACTTCTTGCATCACCAATGCCGGGAATATACGAGATCATTCACAATTATTTTATTATTCAACCTCCGCATTTGAAATCAGTTAGCGAAAATGTTTTGGCACAACTTCCAGCAATAACCCCATCGTTTAAAATTCCCTCTATAAAGATATTGCTTCCAATCTCCTTTAAATAAGGATTTTTTGGATACAAAGGAAATATTTTTCTAATAAATATGTATTAGGTTTTTAGATCTAGCATGGGATTATCATTTGAGCTTCTGGAATCTCTGTAAATGGAATTTTTCTATTCCTATATAATATTCGCAATATTCCCGAGTTATCAATTATTCGCGAGCCACAGAGACTACTTTATTTTCCATTGAGCTCCATGCTAACGACTTGGTTTCGAAATTCTGCTTCCAGTCAGTTCTATCAATTTTTACCCTAATTAGTTTTTATTCTAATGTTTAATTTCTTCCAATTTCTAATTACCTGAAATCTTATACAAGTTTCTGTAATCACTCAATGGGAATGTATATATTGCAATATTATGTTATAAAATGTACGAATAGGAATTTGCTATGAATTCTTGCTAACAAAAATAAGTGCTATTACCGCATCAGCAATTGAAATAGAATCATCCATTCCCTTCATCCGTTAGTTTAAATGTTCTAGTACACATCTATTATTTATAATAACAATCAAATATTATAACTACTCTAAAAAAGGTCCTCCTCTCCCTTAGATTCGTCTTTCGCTTTTTCTATCGCCTTCTCTTATTGTGTTTTTCATAAGTTTCGGTTATTATGTCGTCATATACTTAGGTATAGGAGTTAAATAGAAGTGAAACCCATTTAAATCTAATCCCGCTACAAAGGTATTCGTCTATTTTTCGATCATTTAGAGTTCTTACCCATCGGCTCCTAAATGGCATAAGGTCAAGTCGATTACCAAAGATCTAAATTCGTAATATTTGGCTGAACTTGTACATTTTGATTTTTATCTCCATTATATAGTGAGCCAAGAATTGCGATGTACGCTATATGATTATTTTTATCTATAATGAAATAATTTATGCTAAATTTAATTAGAAATATTTGTCGTAGGAAGTCAAATCAATCACTAAAAGAAGTTAAATAGAATAAGGATTCTTATTGTGGTCGCAGAATATCGTTTTCGATTCGAATTTGCGCACATTTTGATAAATTGCGTAAATATTTTATCGAAATTTGAGGTCGTAAACAACCCATCCCCATGACGATCAAGGCGATTGTTGAGTCCCCAGCTCATGTATTTCTCTGGAAGAACACATTGAGAAAATATGCCCACTTCAAATTAATGTTAAGAATAAGTGATAGATTAAATGAAGAGGGGAAAATTTGATGAGATATTAGCAACTGCAGCTATGAACGATATACAATGATGAACCGAGCTCACAAACATAAGAATACCTGTATTTATAGAATATTTGAAATATCATGGAAGCGTCAGAATCGGGTAGCAACGGAAAGTCTTCTATATATTATGTCAAGTAAAGGGGAATTAATTTTGAGGAAAATGAACTTCTATACGATTCTATCTTCTATTATCTTCGTAAGCATTGAACATAGAACGAAATATATATACCTACCGGCCATTCCTGAAGCTAACTGTACCAGCTTTAAAATTACGTAGAAAAATTCGGAAGCTGCAATAAAAACTAAATATTACTTGACATTGATAATAAGACATTTAGTATGTTCTTCTTAAGATTCCAAGTAGGTAAAGAGAGGCACTCAAATTATTCTTTTATATTTATATATTTAAATCGGAAATTTTCGCACGATTTATTGAAATCATATTTTTTCTTCAGAACATACTGTTTTCCATAATTAATCTTTTGTGCGTGCATTTTAGATAAATTTGGAATATTTTCCACCTTTTACAAGCATTCAAATATGAAAATACCTGAGCACCGCCTTCTATGCAGGTAAAGGGATAGTCGCTCGTAAGTATGGTATTGCAGCGGTAGAATGCGGGTTAATAACTTTGAGAGGAATTGCGGGCAAATGGAAGTTAGAAAAAGGAAAGGGCGTTAAGTTGACATTAAAGGGAACAGAGAGAGAATTAGATATCAGTTGAGTGCTGCAGAGAATTGAAGGACTCCACCACAAGTCAATCAACGAAAAGGTTCCCCAGGGGAATTTCAGAAATTCACCTGTCCGTTACTATTCCGCACACTTATGAGGACGACTATTTATCGAATAATCTGTTCTGTTCTTCCATCCTTTTTAGCGTCTTACATTTTACATACTGAGATCATTTTATCTTCACCTATCTCAAAACCCAGCAAGCGGCCTTTCGGCGTGTGGCACGGGGTGTGAACACCAGTTCTCTGAGCTTCTTCTTTACTCCTGCAATGATCGAGTATCATGGAATGATTGATTGACTTGGTGATACACGTTATCCCATTGTTTCTCAATTATATTACCACGATGATGCGTGGTGATAAGTCTCCGGAATCGCTATGGTGTTCATAACAAATGAAAAATATTGAAATGGTCTCTCGACGTCTTACCGGCTGTATCTCTGACAATATTAGGATTCTGTTGTCCACTAGGCGATGCCTTCTAGTAGACTCTTACATATTTTAGTTAAATATTGTTTACACTGCGATTACAAAAACGTATCACCATGACAAATGATCGAGCGATAAATTATTGTGCAATTAAGTACTCAAACTACGTACTCTCTCATAGTTCTTAATTTGCATGCAGAGAATATAAATATGTAATTGCATCATGATTATAAATACGTTTTAAACTCATATTTCCGACCGATCGTATATTTAAGTGAATTTGCAGGTTAACTATAACTGAATATATAATGATTAACCTTTCTTCAAGTGCTATTCCTTACTGAAATACTGAACTTTGCAATGCTGTCCATGGTGCTCCTTTCAATTTGTGTATGCTGATGCTTATAGGTATAGCAACTTTCATTTTAAATACGATTAAAATTTTAATATTTATATAAACAGCTCGAAAGGGCCTTCATATAATTTGATTAATTTTTCAAATCCTATCAGTTTTCCCAAAAGCAAAGCCATCCTTAAAATCCTTTTATCCTTCTTCAGAGAATAGAAAAAAAGAATAGGTATTTAATAAGGTGTGCGTGAATTTTAAATTACTATCTTTAACTAAGTGAATTTAAAATTTTACGCTCCTTTAAAGCGTAGAGGCTTCTTGGTATGTTAATTAAGAGAGGTCATTGCCCAAATGAGATGCTTTGACGAACAGCGAAAGAAATAGCTCATTCACAAGATAGCCTTTGACCGCGGCTGAGGGTCCCTCCATCAAAATATCAACACGCATCGAGGAGAAATTCAATATTTATATTACAGAAACACTAAAGGCATGGAATATTAACGAAATTATAGTCCTCTCAAAAATGTTTATGTTCCGTAGTTAATTTCTTCGAAAAGAAAAAAAATGCGTCCAAATCACCCGTACAAAATTAATGGAATTAATATAAAAGTATTAGATTTAGTTGAATATCTCGGGATCAACATTACTAATAACTTAAATTGAAGCACGCATATTCTAAAAATCTGCGGCAAATCAAGTAAAAGGCTTGGCTTTTTAAAGCGTATTGTCGGTAAATGCTATGAAAAGGTGAGAGAGTGATGTTATTTTACCTTGGTCAGACCCCTTCTGGAATATGCGGCAAGTACAAGGCGGATGAAACGTGTGCCCGCGAACCCGAGAAAGTGCAGCGTAAAGCGGTTCGTTTTGTTAAGAAATGCTACGATAAAAAAGCAAGCGTTACAAAAATGCTCTCGGACGTAGGTTGGGAATCCTTGAAAGAAAGGAGATTGGAAGCTAGGCTGCGATTGCTTAATAAATTCAGGGAAACTACATTTTCGGAAGATACAATCGGTATCCCCCCTGCTACTGATCCGATGATGAAGTTAAGAGAAATAGATGCTAGGACGAATCGTTTTAAAAATTCATTCTTTCCGCGAACGATATGCAACAATAACCGATTAAGGAAGAAGTTTAGATTCAACTGGTGTTTACACCCCCTGCCACACGCCGAAAGGCGGCTTGTAGGGTATTAATGTAGATGTACTTTTGAATCGATTTTGTATCTATCTACTTAATTAACTTATGATGCCCAAATAGAAATATGGGAGATAGAGTCACAAAATGAAAGAGAAATACTATTTTCCATTAACTACTTCTGCCGTTAAATGAAAAATGCTATGAGGACGGATTCATTGCTTTTCTATTTCTATGTATAAAAATCAAATTCATATTAATTTTGAACAGGATTTAATATATATATGTCACACAAGCTAAAAAGAGATACTATTTTCCATTAACTACACCTGCCGTTTAACGCCATTGAAAAATGCTTCCGTAATAAATGAGTGACGTCTTTGTGTAGATCTCATCATCTGTTGTTACAGTTAACACACGTAAGGAGCGTCGGATAGAATCCTGAAAGGGAATGGTCTGTCAGGAGAGAATTCACGTATCGCAGACACTTAATGCTTTGGTTCTCTTCTCCGTTAGCATCTCTCTTGACGGCCTTTCCTTTCCTTTAATATTGCCATGGAAGAGCTTGTGAAAGCCGTCTTTCCCAATGGACACTCAGAGTTGATTGCCTTGCAACGTCCCCGTTCATCATGAGCTCCTTCTAATATAAAGTGTTTCTAAGGCTCTGCGATTTGACGATTAATTTAACTAATGATGTTTCGAAAGTTAATCCTTTTCAGCATATTTTAGACACGCCGCTTTAGCAATTCATTCATCCTTAAAATGAAATATTGGGGTAAATAATATTGAGCATTCTTAGTTAAGCTATGAATTAAAAGTAATTTATGTCGAATGCGATCTAATGCCTGTAAATCTATTTATATATAGAACAGTCTATTGTGTATGTGTATTATTTAACACCTGTTATCTGTTGTATTTTACTGCTATTATTGAAAAGGACTTACCATAAAAATTGAATTATTTTACTAACTAACATATATATATTGGATATTTATGTAAGCTGTAATGTAATGTCATGTAAATCGATGAAGCCATTAACATTTTCAAGCAGAACGATGGCTATTTTCCTAATTTTCTCGTCCCTTTCACTCATTGTTCTGTTATTATTGGATTTGTTTCTTTTAAGTTGTGAACTCTACTGTAGTGCATAACAAAACTTGTTATGTATTTTTTAACATCTGAGTATAATTTACGTGTACATACTGAATCTGAATTATCATTGCCCTCTAGATTAAATAGCGTCCGTAATATTATTTAATGTTTTTATAAGGAATAATGTTTCTGAAATATTACTCACTTTCATTTGCTTGGATTGTAACAATTAGTTTCAAGTTGTATTCCGGTAGAATGTTTTTCTTAAAAATGCACCATTGACTAGTGGATAGTATAATTAAACGTCTTTTGCATTGTAGATTCATTCATAAGATTTGATTCATTATATATTAGTAGTCACATTGTTACTGGATACCAAATAAACATTCTAAATCCAAATTCTTTCAAATCCCCTACTACGCTTATAAAGGATCTACAATTCTAATTTTCCAGTTCCTCCAAATATTTTTTAATATTTTCTGAAGCTGATATAAACCAGGGAGGTTAAAACAAAGAGATAAATTAGAACTGGGCTTCTTTAAAAACATAGAATGGAAATCTGTTAAAAAAATAAATAAATTTCGAAGGAATTTGACCGTTATCTCCGCAGAACCTTCTCTCGGTTTCTCACTTATCATATCCTTCAAAGGAAACGCCGCATGTAAAAGGATTTTGCTGAAAACATTGTTTAACGTACAAATATGGATACAACTCATATGAAACTATTTTGTATGGAGAGCGCATTTTTATGAATAGGACATATCATCATCCTTCTTCAGAGAATAGAAAAAAAGAATAGGTATTTAATAAAGTGCGCGTGAATTTTAAATTACAAACTTAAACGAAGGGAATTGAATTAGTCGGGATAATCCGTTCGTGCTCCTTTAAAGCGTAGATGCTTCAGAGAGATCTTTGCCCAAATGAGATGCTTAGACGAACAGCGACAGAAATAGCTCATTCACAAGATAGCCTTTGACCGCGGCTGTTGGGCCCTCCACCAACACGCATGAGGAGAAATTCATCGCGAATATCGTTATGTACGCCGCAAATTTCTGCTCTAAAATAATCTTTACCAGACATATCTGTAATGTATTCTTAGAGAACTTAATGCTGTAACTCTTAAAGGAACATATTTTTAATTTGTTACTAGACTATTTTCGAACTTTACTGCAGTATCAGGTAATAAGATGTGTATGATGTAACTGAGCTAATGATTCGGTAATGTTCTGTTTTTAAGCTGCTATTAGAGTCAAGGGAACTTGTTGCATAAGCTATGCCGGGAATATACGAGATCATCATCAATTATTTCATTATTAAACCTCCGCATTTGCAATCAGTTAGCGAAAATGTTTTGGCATAAATATTTTTCTATTCCCATATAATATTTACAATATTCTCGAGTTATCAATTATTCGCGAGCCACAGAGGTTATTTTTTTACTTTGAGCTCCATGCTAACGACTTGGTTTCGAAATTCTGCTTCCAGTCAATTCTATCAATGTTTTACCCTAGTTAGTTTTTATTCTAATGTTTAATTTCTTCCAATTTCTAATTACCTGAAATCTTATTCAAGCTTATGGAATCACTCAATGGGAAAGTATATATTGCAGTATTATGTTATAAAATGTATGAATGTAACTAATTTACTATGAATTCTTGCTACAAAAAATAAGTGCTATTACAGCTATTGAAATAGAATCATCCAATCCCTTCAATCATCTCATCGGAGAGTTTAAATATTCTAGTACAATAAAATTTTAAAACTACTCTAAAAAGGTGCTCTCTCCCTTAGATTCGTCTTTCGCTTTTGATATCGCCTTCTCTCATTTGTTTTTCTTATATTTTGTTTATTATGTCGACATATAGTTAGATATAGCAGTTAAATGGATGAGAAACCTAATCCTGCTAATAAGGTATTGGTCTATTTTTCGATCATTTAGAGTTCTTACCCATCGGCTACTAAATGGCATAAAGTCAAGTCGATTACCAAAGATCTAAATTCGTAATATTTGGCTGAACTCATACATTTTGATTTTTATCTCCATTATATATTGAGCCTAGAATTGCGATGTATGTAATCTGATTATTTATATCAATAATGAAATAATTTATGCGAACTAAAATTAGATATATTTGTCGTAGGAAGTCAAATCAAGCACTAAAAGAAGTTAAATATAATAAGAATTCTTAATTAGGTCGCGGAATATCGTTTTCGACTCGAATTTGCACAAACTTTGATAAATTGCGTGAATATTTTATCGAAATTTTGAGGTCGTAAACAATCCATCCCCCTGACGATCAAGGCGATTGTTGAGTCCCCAGCTCATGTATTTCTCTGGAAGAACACATTGAGAACACATTTGCCCACTTCATATTAATGTTAAAAAAGTGATAGAATATATGAAGAGGGAAAAATTTGATGAGATATTAGTAACTGCAGCTATGAACGCTATACTGTGAAGAATCGAGCGTACAAACATAAGATTACCTGTATTTAAGGAAGATTTGAAATATTATGGAAGCGTCAGAAACGGGTAGCAACGGAAAGTCTTCTATATCTTATGTCAAGTAAGGCTGAATTAATTTGAGGAAAATTAACTTATATACGATTCTACCTTCTATTATTTAATAAATCTTTTTTTAATTTTATCCGTAAAATTAAAACTCCTGATTGGATATGGCTACTGTCGATTTTTGCGGGCCCTCTACAGGTACACTGACCTGCTAAGGGCTTCTCCAGGGAGGGGCCATAATTACGACCTTTTTGGACCTTTTCTGGCCTTATCCTGTGGACCCTCGCCGCGGGAGGGGACCTTCACATATTTTAACGTGTGTAGTACGATTAGAAAAGTTATAAACAATTCAAATTAGCAATCTCCAGAAAATCTCGACATTAACCTTAGTACTTACGCTTACTCGTGTTAAGGGAAAGTATTTGATGTTATAATAATTGCAGGATGTTGCGGGGTAAAGGTTTGTAGGTATGTGAATTCCAAACACACACAAATAAATTTAAATGATCTCACTTCATTTACAACTTTTATTGGAACAAATATTAAACTAAGAAAGAACAAAGATGAGGCATCAATCAATATAAAACTTCCTGAAAATAGTTCTCAAGCAATTATACTTCATTCTGCGAAGTTAGCTGACGTCGAGTTGCAATCATTCTGAATTGTAAATGGAGTACACTGTGCCACTACGTGTTATCCTAGTCTCCGACTTTATTATCCTCAGAATTTTAATTTTTACTGCTTCAATTCCTCGCTTTACTTCTTTCAATTATCTTCTGAATATCGTTCCTGAAAGTGCAGAATTTACTTTTATGGTTGTGTGTGATTAAAGTAGTTTCGCAGATTGCTCATTAATATACTGCACAGGAATCAGGATGCTGTTCATACTATGAAGACAATTTACCCCAAGTTATGAAACAAAGGGTTGGTGAATATAAATAAAGTGAAGATTAGGTTTTCTAGGAAAAGCAGTTAATGGAGGACTCTCATAGACCTTAAAGAGCAGTGCATCCTAACTTTGACTTAGCAAAAGAACAAATTCTAAGCAATTAAAAGCTCCTTCTGAAATAAAAGTTTCCAAGTTCCAGTACACATTTAAAATTTGAACGAACAAACCAACGATATTGGAGCTTGTTTTTTAAGATACCTCTATCCTAATTATCTTGTTACGTAGTGTATTTCTATAGGTTATTTACAGACTTACCTATCATTTCTCACAGCTTTATATTGCCTCTACAATCACACTACATGCAATGTTATGCAATCCCTCTCATCCACTCCTACGCATCAAATCCTAGAAAGAATCTAAGGCTGATTTATACTTTTTCCACAAATTATATTTTTTAACGAAACAGTTACACCACCTGTATAAAACAGTTGATCTTCTGGAAATTGAAGTGAAAATACGATACTTTTAGTCTGCAAGTATTAGGATCTATACGGTTTACACAAAGTACAATTATATCAATTCTTCTCTATTGAGCGGCAAATTCGTTGGCATGTATTAGGCAAAGGGCAGCGTACAAATACGATTCTACATGAATCGAGAAAAAAAGGGATGATATTCATGTTTGTATTTGTATCGCAGTCACATTTTTATTAACAGAATCTGCTATTTAAAATGGAAAGGAAACAAAATTGATACATCCGGAATAACTATTTTCGAAATATCTAATAAAATCATAGTTTGCATTATGAAGTGAAATTAGAATGGATTACTTATCAAAGTGTGTGCTTCTGAATCGGTGGGCTGTGCAACAGTTAATTAGGTGACTCGGCTCTTCGTGGAACGCAAAATACCCAAGGTTAAATATATGTCGCATAGTAAATTGTCAAATTAGCTAATTTCTATCATTTTGCTTCGAATTTCTTTCCGCTATCTTCGATTTGAAAGGTCAACTTCTTGAACCAGGAAAATGCACCGATTTCTCGGAACGAAGAGGAATGGACTTAACTTCCTCTTGGAATGGCTGGCCATAATAATTGGTGGATAAGACAAGGTTGGGGTCATCGAATACATAAAAATGAAATGACGTTCGTGACGTCGTCTAAAACTCGAAAACAGGTCGACCGATTTGAATATTTTTTGTTTTGTTCGCCTCGGTACGGAGGTGGTTTAGGAAAAAAGAAAATTAGGAAAAACTCAAAAATTTAAAAAGCATATCCATTAGAAATTCACATAAAGCTCATTTTTCTCGCTGCAGGCTTTATTTCATTTGAAAATTTAAATTAGAAATAATAGTCGTACAAAGTCGAATCAAGCACCAAACGAAGGGGAATAGAATAAAGATTCTTATTTTGGTCGTGAAATATCGTTAACGATCTGAAACTTTGAGAATTTTGATAAAATGCGTTAATTTTTTTATCTAAATTCCGAGGTTGTAAACAGCCCATCCCCATTGACAACGAAGGCGATTGTTGATTCCAAGTTCATGTATTTATCCATCAAAATGCATTAAGAATATAAGTCAAGTAAAAAACTTAAAAGAATTTAAACTTTAATTTTTTACGATTTTGTTTGAACGTCAGTAGCAACCAAGTTTTATTTACAGCAACGTAATTGTTTACTGAATTTTTAGTTAGTGTTTTAAAACGGTTTTACTCCCTCTCTACTCGAGGACTCACTGTGAGGATTTCAATATTGTAAACTTCTGAAGGTGAGTTCGACATATTTGAGTGACTGTGGAAACAATTCCGTATCGTTTTACAGTCAATTTTGGTGGTACGAAGTTCACCGGATCATCTAGTGTTAAATAAAATTATAAGTACGTTTCCGAAAAGATAGCTCAATAAAATATACGTGGTAAAGAGATAATAAATTGGGCAAGTTTTTAGAGTAGTCGCCAAAAAAATGTTTACGTGACTTTTTATTTAAATTGGCCTCGAAGATTTTGATCGAATTCACGACGTCACAGTTTTTGAAATTCGAGGTTTAACTCTGACGGAATGGAAGCAGCTATACACAACTTTCTTTAGCATATTTTAGCTTGTACTATCAGTAGGTTTGCGCAGGGTTTTCACACCTTCTCTGTGGGTGTTTTCCTGCTGTGGATATTTTTTCCTAAGATATCACCTTAGGTTTTTTCACTTCCATTCCTTCTAAAGTTTTCCTCTCTATTTCTGTTCACATACACACAAGTTGTTATGCATATAATTCCATTGACGAAAGGTTAGATGAAAGAATTCAGAAGAATATATTCAATACATTCTCTACATACCAGAATATTTATACGCAGCCCGTTGAATTGATCGAGAAAAATCAATTTTCGGTAACCCACAACTATAAAACTCATTTATATTACGAAAAAGACGGTAAACAAATATGTTAATATAAATAAAACTTGGTTGCTGCAGACTATTCAACAAAATTCGATTTTTCGTATATTTGTCCGAGAGATTGTTCACAGGATATTGTTTGTAATTGCTAATGTTTAAATATCATCGATAATAATGTTTAAATCTCAACTTCTTATAGCCTGTCTTATTTAAAGTATTAATCTTATCTGGGCATTCATTTTCCTCGTCTTCTTATGGGATTACGCATGAGTTCGGAATCAACAATCGCCTTGATCGTCTGGGGCAGTGATGGCGAACCTTTGACACGCGTGTCACCGCTGATACGCGAGCTCATTTTTGGTGCCACGCATGTTCAAAGATATAAAATCTGACGAGGCCAACACATGACTTTCTCCATATTTATTGAAAACAGAAGCCTGTGCCGGTAATATATAAATAACTCCAAAACAATGTGTTACAGAAATGTTTCATACAAAAGTTGTATTAAAATACATTATCTATAACTTTGGTAGATAATTGTATATACCTACATTGCATTCTGACCGAGATCCATTCCATTCTGGATAAACGACAACTTCCGGTTAACCATTATTCAAGAATAACTCCTAAACAATCAATGTTACGAAAATATGTTTCATACAAAAGTTCTAGTAAAGTATATTATCAATAACTTTTGTTAATAATTGTGTATACCTAAATTGCATTCTGATAGAGGTATTAAAGTAACAAAATTTTGTTCCGGTTAAGCGATATTAATCAAAAACTAATTATTATCCTGGCATTATTATGGGTCGTCCATTAATTACGTTAGGCGTTTGAGGGGGGTTAAGCCGAATCTCACTCACGTGGGGGAGAGAGGGGGTCCTCGCCAATATTACGTAATTTTTTATCCGCAAAAAACAGTGTAGAATTATAAGATAACTGGGTTAAATTGAGTAAAACGTGTTTCTCTACTAAAATATGACTAAATTTTTGACAATAATATGGTTATGCGAGCGCCACAAAGTAGCAAAGTCGATTGTTTAACCACCTGCTAGCCGAACACGCGATTCGACGAGCGCTGCGACGTACGAGTTTTTTTGGATAAATCCAATGCAATGAAACATAGATTGACATACTTACACTGAAAACACTCATTTTGAATAATCTCACGTGAGATTAGAAGAGGGGGTCGAGCCAAATCTCACGATATCTCACTAGTGGGGGTCAAAAAATCGCAAAAATCACCTCACGTAATTAATGGATGCCCCCTTAGGAAAATACTAAATATGAGTTTTGGAAATGATCGGATAATTACTATTTAAGGTAGAGCGCCCACAAACTACTTTTTTACCACAAACAGGCACACACTGAGAGACATGTTCGGGAAAATAGCAAAAACGAGCTCTATGGGCCCCAAAACATCTATTTCCGTCGAAATCTGGAGGTCGAATTTCATTTTGCGAATACAATACTTTCTCTATACATCGTACTATAGGGAGAAAGTGAAAATTTCATAATTCAAATATTTGTCTCTGATAACGGCCAGTGTTGGTTATTAATAATAATATTATTACTGAAGTTAATAATGATTAATAATTTAATTCTGGAACCAGACGTGCATGTACAAGTTCAATAATATTGCGTAACAATTATACATGTTAAAAACATTTAAATACATTGTTTCGATATTGATATCAATATAAAAATGCCATATTCTGGAAATATGTACGTCGGGTAGTATGATAGAATCAACTGCATATGCATTATACAATTAGCAGTTTGCATGCACTGAAATTAAACAGTGGGATGAAGAGGAACAATTTGTACTTTTTCCTCAGTATTTTATTAAAAACGATAGAATGAAATAAAACACGACTAGTTTCATTGTATTGTTTTTAATAAAATAATGTGGAAAAAGTACAAATTGTTTTTCTTCTTCATGACGTATATTCACAAGACATCGCCAGAGACTGTGATTTTTTTTAAACAGTGGAAAATTAATTAATAATACAATTACGGTAATCGGTAAAAAATCGCAATCAATTAGGGTCCTGGATGGAACCTCTTGGTGGAATTTACTTCGTGCAATCCTCAAAATAGTGCCATTGAAATGATCACTGCAAATTCCAACAGGTCAGAATATTTCTGCGTAGATGTTTATTGAAGAGACATTCTTTGTTATCTAAATCTAAAGTTGGATACTAGATACATTTCATTATAGTTTTTCCGTCTTAAAAGTCGGCATCATGAACGAACATTATGTTAAGGAAGCTGGAAATTCGTCTTACTAGCAGCAATAAGAGGAAAAGCGAGCACGAACGATAAGAAAAAACAAATAAAACGGGTGAAGGTTATCCTCTTAGCTGGAGAACCGAGTATAAATAGAAGGGGATCTCTCATTGCGATGATCATTTGTGCTGTGGATTGTGTGTGAAGATCAACTAAACAAGCACTGAAGATGCTGCAAAACCTGATTGCCTTGGCCTTCGCGGTCTTCTTTATCGTTCTGGCGAATGCGGAGAAGTGCAGCGTTGCCCACCCCAGCAAGATGATGAGGCTTTCAATCAGAAGCATCAGAAACGACACTGGTGAATGGGTAACCAAGTTCACCACTTGCAGAGGAGCAGATACTATGGTGGATGGAATGGCATTGGACATATCTCAGAACATCGTCAATTGCGGAGGAGTGGAAGTTGTGAAAATAGAAGGTTATCTGGCCTCCGAAGTTGATTGCAAAGGAACAGCCAAACATCGTATTTTGAAAGGTAATTCTTTTAATCTGATTTGTGATAATATTTATAATTCATTATTGTGGCATAATTAATTGATATTTTAAAAAAGGTTATTGATTAACTAAAATTTAAATGATAGAATGAGGGAAATATCGGTCCATCGCTTCCATGTTCTGTCTTCCCTCGCACATTTTTTCTAAATACTGCTGAAAACGATTAGTTTTCCATCTTTTCAATACCCGTAATTGATAAATGCAGATGTTTCAAGAATACTTACTAAATCCCTTCCACCTCTTTGCTTCTTCTACTTATCTTCCAACCCCAGAGAGTAACTTGAGTTTTGTTCGTATATATAAATAATAGTATACAATTATTAGTTTGGAGCTAAGATTTATCTGGGTTCAGCCTTTCCACTGTTATTAGGCGCAGCACTTAAAATACTGACATAGTTTTATTCCCTAAACATATTTAAGCGAGAGGAGCTCTACCGCCCTTACTCAAAAATAGCTATGGGTTGGTGAAGGTGATGTCGTTACTGAGATATGAGGTGCCACTACAATTCCCATTGAGACGGTCCATCTGCCAGTACTGCTGTACCTGATGATGGCTGCAAGGCCGAAACCGTCAAACGATAAAAATTTTATAGATAAACGAAGCCCAGTTATAATTATTAAATGGCATTTTTGTAGATTCCCCTGTAGATTTTCCTGTAGATTCTATAAATTAGGGCCACAGCCACGCGCCACTGGTGGATTGCAGGGTTTAAATGTAGATTAGGTCAGCCTCTACTTATTACGGTTAGATCCTGATTTTACTGACAGCAAAAACAAATACCGATTCAACTTATACAATTTCAATCTTTTGATGAATCATTAACCAATCTCACTTCAATCGGGTAGAGGGAATGAACCGTTGGACGGGCATATACGCTGATAGTAAATTTCACATCTGGTAAAGACGAGGACACTATCGACGTGTATGCAAGACTTGAGACGTGACACTTGTACGACAAACTTGGAACTTGGTACTAGCGGACACAGTCAGAACGTGAACCTCAGCCAATCAGAGACATCAGAAAATCGTAGGGAACAATGGACAGGCGCTATGCACGCTGAGTGTTCTAACATTTACAAAGAGATGAAGAGAAGAATAATCTTATAGAATGATGGATGAAAATGAGGCAATTATTATGTAGTTGGGTTTAATAATTATGGCTTAATTATTATTCAAATCTTCGGTCTGTAATGGCAGACCCCAAATAGTAGTAGTACTTGTATTTAACTTCAGATGGCGCAGCTATCGCAAGGTGAATCCTGATTGGTTGTTCGTGAACACGTGAAACTTGTAAACTTAGAAGTCGCCCATCTCCTTAAGTACACGTGGGTACGTACGCGGGGACTGTGTCCGGTGCCATTCATTAAGTTCCCGTTGATTTTGTCCCAGCCTTTGGACATTTCCAGACAAAACTGTACTTGATTTCTGTGCGTAATAATCCCCTGATAAACGTTATTGTTGATGTCTGACAAACTAAAATTTTACTTTATCTGCTTTATTTTAGCAAGGATGGCAGAAGATACCTCTTCCTTTAGAGCTACATTGTATCTCGAAGGTTCATCGGGAACAAATGAAGTTCGTCGATTTGATTTACCCAAAAATGCTTCGACAGATTTTCATTTCCTTGAGAAGAAGTTGAAAACTGTATTCCAGTCGTTAAAATCGTTGCCATTCAGCGTGAAGTGGGAAGGTAAATCAGCTTACATTAGCATCCTTTGGCTAATTAAGAGGTATTGTAACACATTTATTTTTTAATTCCGTCTTCCTTCATCCAACAGATAGCGAAGGAGAAGTTTTGATTTCAAGTGACGAAGAATTGAAAGTTGCAATAAAAGAAATGAAAGGTGATGTGTATAGGTTAAAAATCGAGGTGAAGAGTGCTTCAGGCTTGAAGGATGAAAATGCTGAAGGTAAGTACAATGAAACTTATATGAATCTTGTGTCTGATAATCAGGGACTGAAATAAGTATTCCCATTTCATACGCATTCACCCCAGAGTACATTGTGACCTGGCGCTTGGTAGCTAATGTTAGAGGGGATGATGATGTTCTTTTAAATCTATTTGTTAATTCTATTATTATTATTCTATATTATTATTCTAATTAATTTTATCATAACGATGAGAGTGATAAGGAAATTTACACATAGTATATATAATACTTATAAACGATATCATTCAAAGAAAATAAGAACTATTTAGTATTAGTTATGAATATGAACCTACCGAAAGGTAAGACGCACGAATGAATTTTATAATAACTCCTATATAGTCTCCTAAATATTTAAAACAATTTAAAGCGTTTGTCAATGAGTGATATAAATACAGGTGAAAATTATTTATCACTCAATTTGTAGCATTAACCGATACAGTGATGAACATTGCAAGGTGATATGTTCTTGATGAAACACTACAGTATCTTTGAACTGAATTGAGAACCTTTTCCTTTTTCTATTCCGATTGTGAGGATAAAATATTCTCCCCGGAAATAATTAGGGCGTTTTCCTGTATTTGCATCATTATTTCTTGGATGCTAAGTTCGTGTATAATTTACAAAATTAGCAGTTTGCATGGACTGAAATTAAACAGTGGGATGAGAAGAACAATTTGTACTTTTTCAACAGTATTTTATTAAAAATGATAAAATGAAATAAAACACGACTAGTTTCATTTTATTGTTTTTTAAAAAAATTCTGTGGAAAAAGTACAAAATGTTTTTCTTCTTCATGACGTATATTCACAAGACATCGCCAGAGACTGTGATTTTTTTTGTAAACAGTGGAGAATTAATTTATAATACAATTACGATAATCTGTAAAAAATCGCAAGCAATTAGCGTCCTTGAAGGAACCCTTTGGTTGAATTTACTTCGTACGATCCTCAAAATATTTCCATTGAAATGATCGCTGATAATTCCAAGACGTCGGAATACTTTTGCATAGATGTTTATTGAAGGGACATCCTTTGTTATTTAATTCTAAAGTTGGATACTAGATACATTTCATTATAGTTTTTCCGTCTTAAAAGTCGGCATCATGAACCATCATGATGTTAAGGAAGCTGAAAATTTATCTTACCAGTAGCAATAAGAGGAAAAGCGAGCACGAACGTTAAGAAAAAACAAATTAAGACGGGTGAAGGTTATCTGGCCTTGGAAGTTGATAGCGAACGGACAGCTAAACATCGTATTTTGAAAGGTAATTCTTTTACTCTGATTTGTGATAATATTGGTAATTCATTATTGTGGCATAATTAATTGATATTTTTAAAAAGGTTGTTGATTAACTGAAATTTAAAGGATAGAATGAGGGAAATATCGGTCCATCGCTTCCATGTTCTGTCTTCCCTCGCACATTTTTTCTAAATACTGCATAAAACGATTAGTTTTCCATCTTTTCAATACCCGTAATTGACAAAAGCAGATGTTTCAAGAATACTTACTAAATCCCTTCCACCTCTTTGCTTCTTCTACTTATCTTCCAACCCCAGAGAGTAACTTGAGTTTTGTTTGTATATATAATTAATAGTATACAATTATTAGTATCGAGCTAAGATTTATCTGGGTTCAGGCTTGCCACTGTTATTAGGTGCAGCACTTAAAATACTGACAAATTTTGTATTCCCTAAACATATTTAAGCGAGAGGAGCTCTACCGCCCTCACCCAAAAATAGCTATGGGTAGGTGAAAGGTGATAATGTTACTGAGATATGAGGTGCCTTTACAATTCCCATGATGTCGAGACAGTCCATCTGCTTGTACTGCTGTACCTGATGATGGCTGCAAGGCCGAAACCGGCAAACGATAAAAATATTTTAGATAATCGAAGCCCAGTTATTATTATTAAATGACGTATCTGTAGATTTCCCTGCAGATTTTACTGTATATTCTATAAATTATTGCGTCCCCTGCCACGTGCCACTGGTGGATTGCAGGGTTTAAATGTAAATGTAGATTAGGTCAGCCTCTACTTACTACGGTTAGATCCTTATTTGACTGCCATAAAAAACAAACACCGATTCAACTTCTTCAAATTTGATTTTTTGATGAATCATTAAGTAAACACACTTTAATCTGCTAGAGCCCCTTTACAAACTATTATTGTTTCCTTGAGTAAAGTTTCTCATCAGAGCCAAATCGAAACAGCTGCTGTTACCGATGGAATACACTATTGTGAGCGTAATTTTTTATGATGCACTTCCAAGTAGCCAAAAAATATATCACAGTCTCAATGTGTTAAATGTGATGATCAATGGAAATTAATTATAGTATAACCCTATTGTGAATCCCATACAGAAACCGTTTCGGAGGGAAAAATCACCAATATAGTAAAAATATGTTATGATTTTTATGATTTTAAGGGAAACTTTTTCTTAGTCATTTTTTCCTCTGTAAGTACCTGATATCAGATGCATGTGTGTAATTACAATACCATCAAATATGTATTGATTACTTTGAAGTATTTCCGAATCTAATCTCATTAGCTGAGATAACAGATAGTAACGAGATATGTTGTAATTTCATTTCCTTTAGATAACAAAACTGAAGAGGTGCCACCGCAACCATTACGTTTCCACGAGAGGACTGGTGAGAACATTGTTCTCAGCAACGGTAATCGCACCGCTGCACGAATGTGAGTGAGTTGATTTAGTCGAATAATGTAAACTTTATGGATCATTCCTAAATAATAATTATATGGTTCATAATATATTTAATAGTATCTCTATGAATTGAGTAAATATTATTCATTTTCGCAAATATTTCACTCCATTTGAGAAACATATTCGTGTAACGGGAACAATAAGCTCTGGCTTATCTGGTGAAATAATTATCGCGGTATGTAACTGGGAAAAATTCTTTAGGTAATTTAGTATCAAATACACAGAAATGAATTTTTAATTATAATATTTCATAGAACATTAATATTCGAACAAAGATTAAACGAATAAAGAACAAAGACGGGACATGAGTCAATATAAAAAATCTTGAAAACAGTTCTCAAGCAATTATACTGCATTCTGCAAAATTAGCTTATTTAGTATGTTGAGTTGCAATCATTACGAATTATAAATGGAGTACACTCTGCAACTACTTGTTATCCTTGTCTCCGACTTTATTATCCTCAGTATTTTCGTTTTTGCCGCTTCACTTTCTGGATTTACTTCTTTCATGTAATTCTTCCTCTTCGTATCACATCCGAAAGCGTACACACATCTCTATATGAATTTAATGTAGAAGTAAATTTAAAATGGGTTCGAAGCTTAATCTTTAACAAACTCTGGGAATTAAATCAACTACGGGATGGGAATAATATATTAATACAATGTTTTTAACTGTTGCATAGGTTAGATAAATAAATGTCAAGTTTAGAACTATACATGAAAATCATAGAGGTGATAGAACAGTGCCTTCCAAGATTTTCTTTTAAACGGAGCAATTTTATAGTATCTCAAAGCCTCCTGCAAACCAAGGGTTTCCAAGTTTCAGGCTAAATTAAAATTAATAACGAAAATCACACTATCTGTGGATTTTTATATTACAATTTCATTTTAAGGATATCCTGTTAAATAAATAATTTTGTCACAAATTACAGTGCAGCCGTAACTCGGAATCAGAAATGCATGTCAATTCCACTTGCTGTGCTTCACAATAATACAGTACCTTACGCACGACAAACCGGTTGGAAAGCACTGCAATGGAGTATCGTAGATCATATCTTAGCTGAAATGTCTGCAAATTCCAAAAATAGTAAACAAGGACATCAAAAGAATGAATCCAAATGAATGCAAGCAACTTTTACTCGCATATATAAATAGCGTCTAGGACACCATGAAATGTCTTAAGACAGCAATAGATCCATCATTATTAGCTTTGACTGTATTTATAGAAGACAAGAGTTTCCATATTCTTCCCTGGCTGAAGATTGCACCTTTCAGATCTGTAATTTTAGGATATAAGGATTCATGTTGAAAAGCACCAGCAGTATAAACCAATGAAAGTCAAATGTACCACGAGGAGGAAATTTATACTCGGCTTAAATCGGAGGCCATTAGCTTGTTCAAAACATTTAGGACGAGGCAGACTAAAATTTTTAGCTTAAAACTTAACCTTAAGTATATTTTAGTTAATAGTATATAATCCTAAGTTTATTTGGTTAAATTTATTGAATATATCCCTCAGTTATAAAATATAATGAATTCCTCATTTTGGCTGGCGTCTGTTTCTTTCAACGGCTGATTTTTTTAGACTAGTTAACGCGTATGGTGTCGATAGGAAAACACTTATATATTTATCAGCTACTAAACTTTTACTGATCTATACTGGTACATAATTTTAATTTATATATGTGAGTTTATTAATGGTAGTAACCATACTAACAAACTATTTTATTCACTCCAGTTACGAGGCAAACGTTTATGGAGGCAGCTTGATAACGAATCGACCTCTGAAAGACAATGAACTCTTCGAAGTGCGGTTGGACACAATTATCGGCAGATGGGTATATGGTTTCAGTTTTGGAGTCACAGTTGCAAATCCTTCCACCGTCTCCTTCAAGGATCACTGGAGCTACTTCAAGTATAAATAAATTTTTAAATATATCGTTTGATGTATCATTGTTTGTGGATATTTATCTAATGAACCGTATCTTCCATAGAAATGGCATTTGGCTCTATCTCGGACACAGTATATTCCATAATGGAAATATTATTCAAAGTGGATATGGGATCAGTCTTTTCAAATTGAAGGTAAGCGCTTTTAAACCATCAGGTTTTGAATTCATAACTATATTATAAGTTGAAGAAGGAAACTCATTAATGCAATGCCTCTTATGTGAGAGAATTAAAGAGGGATACAATTTGTGTTCCCTTTATCTACTGAAGATATTATAGTGCGCTTTGAATTCAGTTTATTTCATGACATGGCTAAACATTTATTCAACTGATGTGAAACTAATAAAACAAGGAACTACTGATTATTTACCGTGATGTCTCTTATTTCATCTTATTGCAATTTTTATCTTCTGAAACCTTTCTATCTACGTCGTCTGCAGTGTGAATAATAAGTCTTTTGATTTGTTTTATTTTTTTAGAGAGAAAGTACTTCAAACATTGCCAAATTAGAGTAATATTTCATGATAGTTGATATTTACACTAATACTCGCTTGAATTCTCTATTGCATCCAATTGAAGCTCTGTTTCCATTATTAGAGCTTTTACTGCTTATGATCCCATAAATATGTGAAACATTCACTCATTCTTCACAGTTTCATTTTTGTTTTTAATTAATAATCTCTCCTGTCATTAGGTCCTATAGAAACTAATTAAATACCTGTTTTTATGAACACACAGGTTGGTGATCGTGTCGGTGTTATGAGGAAATCAAATGGTTCGCTGCATTTCTTGGTTAATGGAGCAGATCAAGGTGCAATTCCGACCACAGTTCCAGAAACAGTTTACGTAGTGATGGATTTGTGGGTAGCTTCAGCGCAGGCCACGATTGTGAAGCCATAGACGAAACGTATAATGTCATTGTTTTATAAATAATAGTAGAAATATTTTTAATGTATATAGAATGGGGTGATTTTAGTTGTGGATAATATCATAAGTAGCATAAGCTTCATAGCACTACAATAGATATGTACAAAATGAATAAATTTTTTTATTGTCATGATGAGTGACCTTCCATATTTAGCGTTTGTCCAACTTCAAAGAGTTCATTGAGTTTCGGAGCTCGAGTCGTTATTACGCTGCCTCCACGTCTGATTACCTCGTGACTTAAATGAAAAATAATTGTTCCTTAGTATGGATAATTTCACTAATCAGCATTCTGACATACGTTAAATAGATTTACCAATATAGATTAAAATTATAGAGTAAAATTGTAGCAGCTGATAAACGGAAAATTTTGGAGGCACTGCTTAATGATGTCCGTGAGATTCTTGCATGATTAATGTTCACACCGAATCTTATTTTCACATAGTTTGCCATCATCCAACCAACGAAAGTAATAATAATTACATTCAATTGTCCCCGTACAATGATTTGATCCTGTGCGTAGAGTAATTTAATGATTAAGCTTCGCATCAAATTGAAGTAAAATTCTACATTAGAGCAATACATAATTTTTTTGCACCTTCATATATGATATGGATACTGTGAAGAAAATTTATATGAAAGAATCAAATCAAGGAATTGAAGCAGCAAAATGTTGGAGACCAGAAAAACACGCAGCTGGAGGGTGTCCTCGCAACTTGATGTACTGATTAAGCTAACTTCGCAGAATGCAGTGCAATTGCTTGAGAACTTTGTCTGGAAAATTGTGAATTGATTTTTGTCTCATTTTATGTCTTTTCTTGTAAATTAGTCTAATAAAAGTGTCCCATGAAGTTCGAATATTAGTCCATTATTTGGGTTTCAAGTATTTAAAAATTTACTCCCAGCCACATTCATGCGATTGAACTTTTATCATATTAGTCAGAACATATCTTTCTCTTAAAACAAATAATTATCTTATAAGTAGTAATAGTTTTGCGAATATGTTTGGGGAATTCTTACTTAATTGATTTTCGTGCGATCAGATCTATTAAAAATTATTCCATCCTTAGAAAGAATCAATAGTATAAGCTGGATTAGACCCAAGTCATTCACACTACAGCAAATGAAACAAATATATATTGCATTTTGTACGTCATCAGGGCCGCATCTGTCGAATTTAACTTCAAATATTTTTCGTGTACCAGTGCGTTTATCGTTACTCTTTACTTTCATTAAAATACATTAGTTTCATCTTCTCTTAAGTTATGTTTACATAGGAAATGCAATTTACAGCAATAGCTCAACTGCGTGGATCGTCAAGAGTGAAACCACATAAAGAGCAGTGCAATAGATGTTCTCTCTTTTAAACTGTAGACACACTCTAGCAGCTCATTCATTAATAGAATGAAATATAAATTTAAAATATATATTGTTTATTCATGCGTATATAAAGCATTTAATTATTCAGGTATCATCTTACATTCCTATTTCGGCTGGTGTATTTAACGTATTTATTTAAGAGCAAGATATTTACTACCTCTCGTTGACTCCTCCGTCGATAAAATATTTATAAGGAAAGGGTTGAGGTGACTTTGCACATAGGGGCGTGCACCCAGTTTCCGGCCCTGTCAGACTTTTTTCAAATCTGTTTTTCCTTAGGGATAAAATATATGTTTGCTAGTATCTCCTTATTATACTGAGTATTTGTTTTCTATTCTGTATATACTTTGAAACAGGATTGCCAAATCCTCTTGGTCGGAGGATACATTAAAAATGTCATCAAAGAGGCGACCAAAAGTATTTCGTATTTTATTATTTCACACAGAAACCATTTTTTAGATCTTTAATTTGGAAGCACATCGACGTACACCAATACCTATTTTTCCTTTAATACATGCTCAACGACTGATTAGCAACCAATCTGTATACGAAATAAGTTTATATTTTTACATTTTGTGGAAAGACAGTTCAACGAAGCTTTTATTAAATTTCGGATGTGCTACACGCATATTTCGTATTTCTTGTATATGTATTTTAGCCACGGAAACAAGTGTTTAAAACGGAAATTTATTTTTTTAAACCTCGAGAAAGGTGATTAGATTATAAGAGACAGCGTATTGCCAACCTGGCATGGAAAATTTAAATCCAATATTTGAATTCGTTGACTGACCGCAAAATTCTATGTAAATATCTTCTTATTTGAGGGAAAATGTATACTCAGTCTTATCAGCTTTATGCTGCATTTATTTTATCTTTTAGTTTAACTGCTCATTGTATCAAAGAATATGTGTGCAGGTTATTCCAGCTACCTATTATTTCTAATAGCTTATGCGATTTTTTATGTAAAGTAATTAAAACTCTTATATTTAATATTATTCTCGATTGCAAATTGTTTTGAATGGGAAAGATATACGTAATTATATAGAAGTATACAAAATTAATTCATTGAGGTAGATAGGTTATAGACATAAAATAGTTTATAGAAATTCTATTTAGAAAAGCAGTTTATCGATCAAATTGTATTATCTGAGTACTCTAGAGTGCTCCTTAGTCTAAAATATGAAATGGGTTTATCATTATATGAATCATGCGTTTATTATACATGCACATATTAATTGGGATGTTGCCTAACCTTATTAATGGCGTTAGTTCTTAATTTTTAAAATCAACTATAACTAAATAAAGGCATTATTTACTCCACGGAATGGCGTCTATGATCGATTTCTGCGGATCAGCGTTAAATACATCCTGAACGCATCTATCTGCATTGCTGCAGAGCCGACGGTTTTCGAAGCGCTGTAACTCGGTGCATTCCCACGGCCTGAAAGAGCATTCGCTACTTCTTCACAAAATCCGACGGAGAACTTAATTCACCGGTAAAAATGGCAATAAAGTCCAAACGATGGGAGAGATTGGCGAAATAGAGGGAGCGCTTTTCGAAGGGTTGGCGGGGCGGATGAGTTCTTTGGTTTGAGGTGGGAAAGCGGGGAATATTTCAGACCGAAAGGTGGTGTCGTAGAACACGCTGCGTCGCGTCATAAAAGGATACCGCTGGACCTTATATCGCCTCACGTGCCCCGATGATGCAGACAGAGTAAACCCCTAGCAGTATCTTACCGCGAGTAATGCTCGCCCAGAGGTCGCTTCTGCTGAGTACCCCGTTGATCTCCGTTGAAGTTGTCTCGCTGAAGAAGTCCGACTTTACTTCCTCATGACCGGAATCGAATCCGGGATCGGGCTTCACCCATAAAAACAGATATTCGTATATTTTACCAAACTTTTATCAACTACGACCGGTTCAGACGTTAACAGTCAACATCAGGTATAATATGTACGAAATTAAGAACATTCGTGCTGATCGCTTTAATCTTGCCCATAGGTAAGGTAAGGGGCCAATGAAGGTTTGTTAGATTTATAGTTGAAGCTCTATCTTTCTAAACCGTTAAGTTTTCTTACTTTGGATCTCCAATGGAATGTTCATAGAGACGTTTAGAGTAATTTGTGATAGCTACTTATATATATATAAGCTAGCATTTGATAATATTTTCGTAAAATCGCGAAATATTCTTCTCGCAAAGCGTAAAGCATACTATCCCGCTATCAGTTTTAATTTTTCGAAGTTCCAAATTAGTCTTTTCACATTCAAGCGATAGGAAAAGAATTCGGTAAGAGTTATTTCTTTTTAAATTATGAGAGGTAGTTGATATATCTTTATAAAAATTTAATTTAACTTTTCGATCATTTATGCAAAATTAACTTTGCATCGCTTTTAGCTAAAGTAGGGTCATGGCGAATACTTATGAAAAAATAACCTACAATTTCTCATTAAATGACTGTCTGCAGATGACTAAATTGCCGCAAAGCTGGTATTATTGGCCTTAGGAAGATAAAATTAATTAATTTAATATTTGGAATTTATTCTGTTGTGGTATCTTTATTGTTTTTCTACGTTTATAGAAGCATATTTTCGAGTTCTTGAGGCTGGGACTGACTTTTACATCGATAAAAATAGTGAGCATCAATAGGTAAAAATTGTGTGCAATAGGATTCTGTACATCATATTCCCTCACTTATTGAAACGGCATATTATCAGTATTATAACCATTGACATTATTTAACGAAATAGTATTTTAAGTTCATCATTAGCTGCTTTCCTGTTTAAGCCATGAACGACCGCCAGGCGCGACGGAACACACAACTATCTCAAGTTTGCGGGGTAAATACCCTTCTTCCACAACTCCCCCCTCCACCTCTGCACTCAACGCCACCGCCTCCCGTCATTCATTCCGTCTCGACAGTCATTATTACGCAACAACCGAGCTTTACGACACTTCCCCTTCATTCCGTCTCGCCAGTCTTCCTTCCACAGCTTATCTTTTGACCTCTCTCCCGTCCTATCCCAATGTATCTTTGGTTGGCGCTGCGCGGAGGTTAAGAAACGCTCGAAAGACATCGAAGAAGCTAATGGAGAAGCAGGTTTCTCCTTCGAATGTACTTTCGCGTTCCTCAGCTTGAGTTTGCATGTAGTCTAGTACTTAAATTTTACTTGAAATTGTCGTGTTTTTATTCTTTTTATTGGACGTGAATGAAAATCCCACTGTTGTTGATTGCAAAGCTGAGTTGTTAAGCTGTTTTTCTTCTCCGAGACAATTATTCGCTGACGATGTCACAGCATCATTTTTATTATTTTCAAAAACTGACCTCCGTTCAATGATTATATTTACGAGGAAATCTTTCGCGGCTGTAGTGAACCTTTCGAACGACATTTTCACAATGATTGCGTCCCTGCTAAGACGAGTGAATATCTTAAATTGGGACTTAATTGAAGTATAACCACATTGGAAGTTACTAAATTAGGTGTTCCGATCACAATTATCATAGATTGACTGAAAGTGATTATTACTTTTTGTGAAATTGAATCTGTCTTCAGTATTGACATTCATGTTTCTGAAAGAGAGGTGTTATTGGGAATTAATCACACCTTTCACGCTTGTGAATCCTTCACACACTGATATCAATTCAGATTCTGCCGAGGAAAGTAGCGAGAGGTCCCCATTCCACCACTATCGCGTTGAGAGCTGTGGAGGAGGAAGATGACTTCGCTTTAGCACGAGCCCCGGCCGTTCGGAAGATGAGCTGAGCGAACTTGAGTGACGTCACAATTCTCAGCTCAACTCCGCTTCGTATCCGGTGGGCGCATCTTCAAAAGTATTCGGTACGATCGTCGAAGCGTAGTCCGCTCTGCGTAACTTCGCACAACTTAGCTTCGCTTCGCATTTGGATGCCACCCGGCCATAGAATCGTCATTTACATTCCGTTCCTTTGGCGCTTTTCTCGACTCTGCACGACCATTCCTTCTAATTCAATTCTTTAAAGGAATTAAACCCTGCAACCAATAACTGTGAACTTTACAAATACCTCTTATGTCAATATTTTGGGGTGATCTTGGTTCGAAGGGAAGTTATCGAATAAAACAGTACTTCTTTCCTAATCCCAGAGAACACGTATGCAAAGTTTGACATAAATCGGGCGAATTGTGTTGATTCCAATCGAGGACAAACACACATACGAACGGGTCATTCCACAACAATTCGACAAGAAAATCGGCAGAATTGACCCTCGAGGTGACCGATTTACACCAAATTTGGCAAATCACCGTGATTTGTTAAGAAAATGGGAATCCCAGAACAATTTTCACAATTGCTTACGAAATATTGCAATGCTTGAAAATTAAAATTTTACGAAAGTTCCTTCGCATTCGAGGCCATATCTCCGGTGATATAGAGGCTAAAAATACCCAATATAGCTTAATTTAAAGGTCTTGTGTTAGTTAAGATAAATGTAGAACTTTAAAAATTAAAACAATTTGATAAAGTTTATAACAATTTTAAACTTTCAAATCGATTTTTGACGGTGTACCTGCCCCTTCGATTTTTCTCATTTTTTATATGTTGTACATCGAACGCTCTTCTACAAATTTAAAAAATTAGTGAGGGTTATATTTCATTTAAGAAAGAAAAAATATTTTGAGTACAGGCGTGACGCTCGCGCGCTGAAGGTTCGGTAGTCTGTTTCGTCAGATCTCAACACGATTATTCTTCCATCCGCTGTTCACCTATTTTTTCTCTTTACCGACCCTTAAATTCTCTTTACCCTAAAGAGAATTAAAGGGTAATATTCACACTTCGGGTATTCAGTTCGGGTCTGTTCTCCACAAACCAGAAACCAGAGGATACGCCATCGTCTCCTTTGTCGCAAAAGAGAAGATTGCAAGAGTTTTAAAAAAACATGACATAGTCACCCGGCTCAACTGTATCAAGAAAAAAAATGACTGCCTACCGGGAGCAAAAGACCCCAAGAACTTCATGAAGACATTTTTCTAGTCCCTTGCTCCTGTGGAAAATCCTATTTAGGAGAAACATGCAGATTTTTAAAATATTGAATAAGGGAGCACGAAAGAGCGACGAAAAATAAACAATTTAATCTCTCGCAGACAACGCCTGGAGCGAACCGGTACACGACGTCCAATTTAAGGAGGCTGAAATAATTTCGAAAGAGAGACGATATTACCCACGGGTAATAAAAGAAGCGATAGAAATATTCAAAACGCCAGAAAATATGAACAGAGAGGATGGCTATTACATTCATAATAGTTGTAAAGGAATCCTAAGAAGAAAACACGGAGTAGCAGTGGAAGGGGCGTATATAAAGGCGACCTGAGGGAAATACATTCGACCTGAGATTCAATTCGATGATGCCGCTTTAACCTTTGAGGTGCAAATAAACTTTTGCGAGATCCCAGGGCTAGTCCTCGGTATCACCTAGGACCACCAGGAGCTTCGTTCTGTTTTCTCATATTCTATGAGTATTGCTCTCTCGACCTTTTATTATTTTATTCTTAGTTTGTAGGTTTTATTTTTTAGGTGTTTAAATTCATTACGTAGATCAGTGGCCGCGGGCACTTAGTGTTTGTTCTTTCGCTTCGGCGCAATCGCCTCAGCTGTTTCAAATCGGTTCGAAATTCCTTTCTCATTTTATTCCGCCCGTCGGAGGATGTTTTTTATTTTTCCGCTCCCGCGGGAATTGCTTCGATCAATATTTTACATAAAATTCTGCAATTGCTAGTAGTTTGCTCGACCACGGCTTTCGGAGGCCCGTGCGTATATTTTGTATATTTTTTTAAATAAGACGTAAATGTTTTAATAAGGATCGAAAATGAGTTATTCTAACTTGGCCAAAATTCCCAATGCTCGGGACAATCGCGATCCTCGAGGCAGAAGAATTCTGAGCGACGGACGTTCTCCCTCAGAGAATTCTTTTTATTTTTTGAGTAATATCATTCAAAATATTAATAAAACCGAGAAATCTAAATCTAATCGATCAACTGCCGTCTCTGTTGGCAACTCCCACCTCTGTAATTTTAACAAAATGAAGGCCATCAAACGAAGCACCTTTATGTTCGAAATGTTACACCGAAGTCGTTGACTCTCCCGACAATGCCGATTTAATTGCACCGAAAGAGTTATTTCAGGAAGCCCCGCCGGTTAATTCTGCCGGCAGCAAGGGGAAAACAAACAGTCAAAACAAGTCAAATACAATAAAAGCGAATGTCCCAATTCAAAGGGCATTTCTACAATCCGTCGTATGTGGCCGAAATTTAGATATTGCCGGACGAAGTACTTCATCTAAAAAGTGGGTATCGCAATCGTTGTGCCACGGAACAGTACAAATGCGCCCGTCTCAGAGAGGACGCAAGAAATGATTGACGATGTTTATGATAGTCCACCGGCCATAGAGGATCAAATGAGGCCTCGGCGACCCGTCGCCCCCGCCCGCCGTGGGATTCCAGGCCAATTTAAAAAGAGTCGCAAATATTTTTGGTGACTACCTTAAAAAACTTCTTCAATTTATTAGCTGTTTCTCACGAATATTATATTGAGCTATCTTCACTGCAACATACTCGAAATTGGATTTAAAACACAGTTAGTCGGAGATTTTCCGTTTTAACGGACGAGTCAGTGTAACTCGAATTGGTGATATTAATGCATTTAAACTATTAAACGTTTTCCTAGTTGGCATCGCTTAGGCACTCTCATAAGAAGAAATCCCCCTTCCCCCTCGTTACTAGGCGAACTCAACAACAATATCCCTCGCGAGTATTACAATTTATGAACCATTGTTGGGATTCGAGGCGTAACCAAGCTTTCCCAACAATGCATTCCGCGAACGTTTCAATTCATACAGTCTTTTGCCTGCTTTTATTCGTTGCTATTCATTACGCTCCTAGTTTTTGATCTTCATGACGACTTTGGTATATTTTACGGACTTGATTGGATAACGTTCTTGATGAGTCTCACGCCGCTGTATACTCAGTTGTGATCCTGGCTTTTGATATCTATTAGGACTTATTCTGTGAGGCTCTTGTGGGAGAAACTGTTTCGCCATGAGTTTTTTACAACCTCAAAATCTTCGTTTATTCTATCGAAATTCTCGGAGCTCCGGATCGAAAATTATTATCTATAAATCATAGACGTTTCTCCGGATATATCTATGTATAAGATACGAGTAAAATGTAGCTTGCATACTGCAAGCAGATCGACAACGCTAATTTCATATCGGCATCATCTCGGCACGGTCCTAAAAAGAAAAAAAAGTATAATCAATATGTTCAATCCTCACTTGGTGGAATTCAGTACAAACCATCGTAAAGAAACACTTAGTAACTTCCACACATTTATTTTGAGCGACCGGTTTCGTCAACGAGTTGACATCTTCAGGCATCTTTGACCTCCTGAATCGTAAACTTATGAAAATAACTTCCAAAAGGATCACCCCCTCTTTGTCCGAATCAACTCCCTCTCCTGTCTCTTGGAGAAGACTCCCTTTCTTAGGAACCATTTCTGGGACAGACCGGAAGGGCCCTTAAGACTAGGATTTCAGAACATAAGCGTTGCTTACGCACCGGGGGTCCAGGCTCGGCCTTCGCAGACCATCTCAACGACCAGAGCCACAGCAGCGTCTTTCAGCCTCAACTCCTTCATCGAGAGTCGAAAGGACGCCGCCTCGACGCCCTCGAAATCATCGAGATAACCAGCAGAAGGAAAGAAATGCTTACAAACGAATATTTGTTTCCTAACCCCTCCCCACTCCTTTCCTTACTTTGTTTCCCTCCCCCTCTTCTCCATCCTCCTAACCCCCCCTTTTCCTCTCTCATATATATGTCCGGAAATTTCTATACGTGTACCTGAAGATGTCAACTCGTTGACGAAACCGGTCGCTAAAAATAAATGTGTGGAAGTTACTAAGTGTTTCATTACGATGGTTTAGAAAAAAAAAAGGATTGAAAATAAACTTAAAATTCGCTGCAATTTAATCGTCTGGCATCGAACCCGGGTCTTCCTGGTTAACCTACTATGCAGCAAAACAAAAGATTACCATCTCTAACTATATGTGAAAATTCTAGCGGAAATATTTGCTGCAACTGCCTCAAACGACGTCCTACTTTTCCCTTATATTCCTTATGTGAGAAATTTTAATGTGCTCTGGCATCGAACCCAGGAACATCCTGGTTTTATCTATTTTTTTTTTCTTAGACCGAGTCTTAATATACATCTTCTATCTAAGCAACAACTTCATATTATATCAATAAATGCATCAAAATAAATAATGAAAACTACCACAATGTATTTTAAATGGGGGATATATTTACCTCCTGGCTTCGAACCCGGGTCTTTCTGGTAATACTTTCTATACAGCACAACAAAAAATCATCATCTCTAACTATGTATGTAAATTCAAGCAGAAATATTGGTTGCAACTGCCTGAAACAACGTCCTACTTTTCCCATGTATTCCTTATGAGAGAAAAGTTATTGTGCTCTGGCATCGAACCCAGGAATAGTACGGTCTTATAAAACTTTTTTTCTTAAACCAATTCTTACCATACATGTTCTAGCCAAGCACGAACTTCCTATCATTTCGATAAGTGCATCAAAAAAAATAATGAAAACTAACTCAATGTATTTAAACGGGAGACATATTTACTGCCCGGAATCGAACCCGGGTCTTTCTGGTGATACTTCCTATTCAAAAAAATAGATGATCACCATTTTTAACTATGTGTGGAAATTCAAGCAGATTTATTGGCTGCAAATTCCTCAAACGACGTCTTACTTTTCCCTCATATTCCTTATAAGTGAAAAGTTATTATGCTCTGGCATCGAACCCAAGAGTAGTACGGTCTTAAAAATATTATTTCTGAACCAATTCTTACCATACATGTTCTAGCCAAGCACGAACTTCCTATCATTTCGATAAGTGCTTCAAATCAAATAATGAAAACTACTCCCAAGCGTTTTAAAAGGCAGATATTTGCATCGTCCTAGCATCGAACCCAGGAAATGTTCCTTTATGTTTTCCATAGATCATGACCATATATATAGGCTCCTAGAGTTTTGATTCCCTACCTGTCCGGGAAGTATTTTTTTTAAATTACGGAATATCAAAGCAATGCATTTAAATGGAAAAAATCGGGACTTTGGGGCCCTCTAGAATCGAACCTATGACACTGAGAGTCAAAATCTTAATTTTTCTGGCGATTACATGTTATGGCCAATACGTGGTAAAAATTTCAAGTCGATGACGTTTGTGGTTTAGTCTGTGAATTCGTATTCTATCTGGGTATCTGGTTATCTGGGTGTATATATGAATGAATCCGGAGAAGGAATTATATTTAATAGATAGAGAGAATAAGGAAATGTTTTTGTTTGACGTAGGTCATGCTAATATTATTAATGCTTATAAGTGCTGTCGTTTCTCATTTGTCTTAAATTTTTTCCCTTTTCTAAGTAAAACGATATTTTAGAGGAAAACGATTGATTCGAAGCTCAAAATAAGATCAAAATGTAAACTTATTATTAGACTAAAATTACATGTAATGTAAATCAAAAATTGGCGATAGCTTTTGTAATCGAACTACTGTTGTATAACTCCACTGTCATCAATTGACGAATATCGGAACTTATGTTGTAAAACTTGCCTTTGTTGATTGTTTTTGCCCTGTTGCCATCGCTGCCAGCTGCTTAAAAAAATTTGAACGTTTTTTTATGTAGAGGACTATTTAATTATTCGATTTTAGTAATAGGTTTGCACAATCTGCCGTGAAATTAGGATTCACGATGATTAAAATTTTCTGACAAAAGTTCAGGCTATTCATGCTCCATGTCTATCCAATACCCTATTCAAAATATTGAAAAACATGAAGCCTTTGACTCTGCGAAAGTTTATTATGTTAGCTATAGTTTGTAAATGTGGACATTTCTAACAAATGTTCGCATATTTACTTCTCTGACAATATTTATTCGATCATTTTTATGCAAAATATTCTACCTTTTCCGAATTTGGTGCTGTGGAAGAACTTATTATGTCAATTGATGAGAGGATACGATTCTGGTCATCCTACAATCAGAGCTGCATCGCCGCCTTCTCGTAAGCGAAGTTAACTTGGCAGCGCTGTGCAGAGGCGCTTCCTTGGCTCTCCAGTTCAGAGCCCGAGAAGCACGCCGCGCTTTACGTGCCCTTAACGACTGCAAGTGTTCGCGTGTAATACGGGAGTGCATTGAAGAAACATAAGAATCACGAACCGAAGTGTGTTGAATTCCTCTTAGCCGTATTGCAGTGAAAGTGCCTGTGCATTGCACCGCGTCAGCTCGTTCACGGTTGTGGTCGTTCTATCGCAATGTATTTTTACATTGAAACGCATCCAGACCTTATTGTTTTAGCGTATCGTAATTGCTCATCTCCCGTGTGGATGTTCCTTGGATGTACTATTTTACCGCACGTAATCCAATGTGCAATATGCGCTGGTTCAATGTCAAATCGGACTGTAGGTGGAGAAGAAGAAAATGTGCCGTAGCAAGGACTCGAACCAATTCAAAAATCATGGCCTCTGGACCATGTGCCTATCATCGCTTTAGTTGCCTGCTCTACGACTCACCTGTAAACTAATTTTGGTTAGTACATCATTTTGTATTTTGATCAAAGATGTTGTTGAAGACAATGTGTCAAACTTTGCAAATTGAGGTGTGCTCTCTAAACTCAATGAGAAACAAATCGAAGATTATCGGCATGACAGGGACTCGAGCCAAGGTTTATGTAAATGCTTTTTTTTCCCTTAGGTCTATGTCTATGTAAGAACCCTGCAAGCCGCCTTTCTGCGTGTGGCAGGGGGTGCAAGCACCTTGACTCTATTTTCCTAAACGGTTGCTTTCGCGTATACTTCGCGGAAAAAATTAATTTCTTAAACGATTCGTTTTAGCATCTATTTCCCTAATCTTTCTGGTAGTATGAAAACGGCCCATATAACAGGGGGGTGGCATTATTTCGGTTACATCATCTGAGAACGTAATTTCTCTGAACTTATTTAATAAATGTATCCTTTGAATTTTTCTTCTATCTTCTAATGATTCCCATCCCGCGTCCTGTAACATCTGAGTGACACTCGCTGTTTTATCGTAGCAATTCTTTACAAATCGCATCGCCTTTCGTTGTACTATTTCTAAATCCCAAATATATGCAAAGATCAACACCTTCACTCATCCATGTTATTTCCTTCTATTGGAATTCCTCTTAGTGAGTCCTCCGTGAGGATTTCTGGCGGTGGTTTGCATTCCGTCAAAAGGGTGTAATTGGCAGTGCTAATGGATAGTAGAAGGTCGCGAACAGAGTCCCAGTCATGTTGATATTTTTCACTTTGTTTCTTCTTTTATTTACTGTGTTTAGAGTATCCTTGGGGGTATTTAGAGTATCCGTCTTAAGCAGGAGTGTTTCCCCAGGTTCCAAAGTAAATAGATATTCTGTTCAAATTACGCTGCTATATATGAAAGACGAATTCAGCCCTCCAGTATAGGTGGCGCGAAAACGTTTGGTCATTTACCTTATCAACGCACTTCAGCGAAGATAATAGCAGAGTGCATTGCATGACTCGTTATCTATTTTACAGAGCCTTTGCGGACAGAAAAAGGATGCTAATGTGGCATCCAGGCAAATGACCGCCAATTCCTCGATTGATCGTGATTATTTATGCCGGTGTTATCGCAGCCTCATTCAGAAATATCTACCGCCTGACCTATTTTGAATTGCAATTTGTCGATGACAGTCTTTACTTCGACAAATGCGTTGTTCAGTCATCTTTTCATTCGCCAGACATTGAGAAATCGCATTCGAAATTGTACCGTAGAGAGAGAATTTATGAATTTGTAAACTTTCGCAATTCATAGGATAAAATTTTTAGTTACATTGATTTTTGGTCAAGCTGCAAATTAAAATGATTATTTTACCATTTAATATTTTTCAGATGTTATTAATTAATCTACTCCTCTATCATTTAATTATTATTATTAGCTAAATCATTCCTTTTTCTTCTCTTTCTGTGATTTTTATGGCAATATTTTTCTTCTGCGGATCTATTAATTGCGATTTTAGAAAGATAATGCTGTAAACTTGTAGCTATGTATGTCGATGTCCCGCACCACTAGGATACTTGAAATACACAAAATAACATGATAAAAATAGAAAAATGATGAATATTTATTAAAAATGGATGTTTAGTGAGCAGAATTAATTCATTTGCGTTACATGGAATCATCAGAATAATTTTTTTCGCAGCTTTCTTGCTGTGTATGAAATCATTTTGTTGTTAGGAATCTCAAATGCTTCGATCGCTTTGTTTTCGAACTTCTGGATCAGCGTAAAGAATGATCCCAGATCGTGGATTTAAAATAATTACCCTGTTAATTTCGACAATTTCATTTCATCTTCAGGTCGAAGAATACATTTCGCAATTATTTATTCTCTGTTATTAGTTAGGAATAGAGTAAAACTTTACTTTTGGGTAATCATATTTTAATGTATAATTGAGTACAGGAGCAACATTTCATATTTCTTTTGCAAATTGACTTTTTGCTCAATTTACTACGCTATACCTACTGGTGAATAACAAATAGCTCAGATAAAATCAATAATATTTTAAATCACATATAAAAATACACAACACATTTTCTGCAGTGATAGTAAACATTGAGCAAAATAAAATACGCAATTAGATTACGTAACTACTCAAAAATAAAAAGTATTGTAACCGTTTAATATTTTTTTCTTAAAGTATATCCTCAAAACTATTATTTATATTAGGGTCTTTCCTAATGATTTGGAGAATGAAATTTCTAAATGCGATCAGTGGAGGTAAAGAGAAAGGTTCCAGTATTTATTCTGAAATTTTTCGGTTGACATGGAAAAGAGGAGTCACAATAGTATCATAAGAAAACGTACTGTTTTTTTGGGGAAATGACATCATGGAATACAGTCGAACCTCGATAACTCGAAGAAAACGTCCGGCCCTTGAGAAAACATCGATTAGTCGAAGAAAAAACAGTACATAACTCGATTTTTTTCCTGACGACGTTTTGGGCGTAAAAACCTTTATAAGTCGAATTTTCGTTATCCCGACCTCTATAACTCGAATTTTACAAGAATTTACTCTTTTTTACTTTCTCCATATACGAAATATATAGAAAGTATTGTTTTCGTGAAAAAAATCGACTTCGAGATTTCAACGGAAATACATGTTTTGGGGTCCCTAGAACACGTTTTGACCATTTTCGGAATGATGTATGCGTGTATTTGTGTATGTGTGTGTGTGAACGTGTGTGTGTGGCCCTCTAACGTGGAAATTATTAGCCGCATCAATACCTAACTTCATATATAGTACTGTGGTTTTTGCTGTCAGAGTTGATTAGTTTTTGAAGTAAATCGATAAACGGAAAGTTTAGCTTTATTCTTCGAAGCAAATTTCCGTTTTTGCAAAATATCTCCATAAATATGATATTTAGGTATATTCTATTATTTATAAAAGTTTTATAAAATGTAATTTACTATAACTTTTGTATTTAATATATTTTTGTATAACTAATTGTTTAGGAGTTATTCGTGAAATACTGATAAACCGGAAGTAGCTGATTATGTACTTTGTGGGCGCTCTAACATGAAAATTATTCGTTGTATTAACACCAAATTTTATATATAGTACTTAAGTTGGTGTTGTTAGAGTTGATCAGTTTTTGGAGTAAATCAGTCAACCGAAAGTTGAGATTTACGTTTCAAAGCTCGTTTCCGTTTTTGCCAAATATCTCCATTAATCTGATATTTAGGTATATACTACTATCTATAAAAGTTTTAGAAAATATAGTTAACTATAGCTTTTGTATGAAACATATTTTTGTTTAACTGATTGTTTAGGAGTTATTCATGAAATACTGATAAACCGGAAGTTTCTGATTACGTACGCTGTGGGCGCTGTGGGCAAAAGGCCAATTTCATCGTTTTTCTTCGAACATGTCCCAAAAAACATTATTTATAATGTTTGTGACGTAAAAGATAATATGATATAAATTAATCACTCATCTTCCAAGTTTAGATGGAATATAGAGTTCGAAATTACTGACGTAGATAAATATTTACATCTTATATATGGAGAAAGTCATGTGCTGGCCACATCAGATTTTTTAATCTTGATTTTATAAGTGTTGCTGAATACCAAAGTTTGTACAGTGATTCATTCCGTATTCTGAGAGATGTACAACTTTTAATTGTAATGAAGATATTAATTTACCCAAAGAAAAAGCTTACGTACTTAAAATGTTCCTAATTCCAGCTGTCTCTTTTATTTCCCCAGATTTATTGCCCCACTTTTAAGTAAGTACTGCAAAAAATTCTCAATAAGTCACTGGATTTTGTTGGATGGTCTTAATCAAAGATGAAATTTTTAATGCACTGGTAATCATAAGAAAACCTCGATAAGTCGAAACCTTGATTACTCGAAACCTCGGTAACTCGAACGTTTTTGCTGTCTCTTGAGATTCGAGTTATCGAGGTTCGACTGTATTTTATTTTGAGTGATGTTTTCAACCATCGTAATGTTGTAGGCAATATCCCTCTCATCATCATCATGAGTGCTTTACCTTTCGGTAGGTTCGGCATAATCAAAAATCCCTATTAATCGCCATCTCCTTCGTATCCTTATATTTAACCCCACCCCTTCCAACATCTTCTGTCTTCCCCTCTGCCTTTTCACCTGAATCCTACCCTCCATTACAACCTTTAACAATTCCTCTCCCCTCAATACTTGGCCCACCCATTTCTTCTGACGATGCTTAATCGCGTCAATTAAAGCCCTCTCCTCCTCAAACATCATTCTTTTACGAACCTCATATTTACATCTTCCGTCCCAAGAGAGAGTACTTCCCAAATAAGAGAATTTTATCCACCTGCTCTAGTTTTTCCCCATCCACCCTAAAAGTTAACTTAGCTTTATTTCCTTTAGTGAACCACAAAACTTTAGTTTAAGTTACGTTAATTATCATTCCAAACTCCCTTGCATTAACGTTAACAGCATTTACTAAAGTTTGCAAACCCTTTACGGAATCACAGACAATAGCGTTTTCAATAATAATAACAATAGCTAAAAATGCGACAGTCCTTCCTTCCTAATCCTCGATTCAATCACCTGCTTTATAGGCCTCGAGTATTTTTACGGGATAACACATCGGATTCAACAATGGGATCGGTCGTCAGGGGGATGAGTTGTTTACAACCTAGAATTTTCACGAAATATTCGTATTTTTCACCGATATTCTCGCAAATTCCACGACCAAAATAAGAATCTTCGTTTAATTTTCTTTCTTTCTATGTTTATCTCGCTGACGTGCGACTATTCCTTCTGATTTAATTTTGCGAAAGAAATAAACCCTGCATGCGATGAAAATGAGTTTTACGTGTATGGAAAACTATCTGAGCGATCTGGGTTCGAACCCCGTAAAATTGTCGAATGTAAATGCGAAAGTGATTCCTTCCAGGTCGCAGAGGACACATGTATAAAGTTTGAAGCAAATGTTTCCGAAATAAATATTATAAATATTTTTCAATCGATTTAATCCTATCTAAAAGGTACTAATCCTAAGTAATGAATCTGTCACAATGTCTCATCAGTATCTCAATTTGATAAAATTCCGGAAGGCTTTTCAAAAACATTTCCGAAATTTCACACAATGCTATCTCAAAATTCCGATATGTTTGCCCGAATTTCATCCGATTTACTTTATTTAACTAGCAACATCGAGGTATTGGGTAATTTAATTTTTCGTCAACAATCACTGTTTTACGTGCATAGATAGGTAAGGTCACCTCCACCACCTCACTTACGTATGTTGAGCATCGAAATATTCCGACTTTTACACGTTCGTCGATAGCCTTGGTTTATTCAAAGAGAAAAAAGGCTCTTGTTTTCATCTGTTTAATAAAAAATAAACGGTAAAATACGCGTATTCACGTATATTTAAAACATTACTGCCCAATGATGCCCCATACGAGTAGAATTTGTAGCTATAATTTCGGTGGTATTTCATTGAAATGCTCATCCTTTAACGTACCAAGCCGTAAACTTTGTTTCCTATTGCCTCCTGAGACAAAATGCATTAGTTTACCTTTCTCGGTTGTTTGATGCGGGATTTTTACCGGCGAATTTAACCTCAAAGGCACGCACTTTTACATTCATACAATTCGGATTACTCCACTCCTTAAATCCGGGACCTTAAGTAACTTAAAAGTCTAAAGTTACTGAAAATCTTTGTTTCCCAACAAAACGAAAGGCACCTGCCAAATAATTCCAGCGAAGGAGTGGGAGAGGGTTAGTTTTCGGGAGTTAGCAAATCGCTCGAGCGTCGAAGACCGAGCCTGTAACATAAGGGTCGGCTAAAATTGCCATATCTAAATATTTCTCGACGTCAGTTCTGCCAACTATATTTTCGATCAATAGAGAGGATGAAAACATAGCCATATTTATTTTGCTATTCAAAATTAAAATACAGACACATTTCAGTAAAATGAGATTTGTCCATAATTCTACGTCCATTTTCTATAGTAGGGGTATCGAATTCCTATATAAAACTCTTTTCACATGAGTTTTTAATATGATTAGCAAGAATTAAACATGAAATAGGCTGATTGTTAGACTTAACATCCCGATAAAGACAGAGAAACTGGATTTGAGGATTCTATTGCGCCCCGCCGCACCGCGCGACGCTGACGAAAAATCAACCGCAATCCCAGGGCAGCGGGTGAAATGAAACAGTTTCTTCAGGTTCCATATCTAGAAGCCTTGTAGATTGGCGTGGTATAAGACACTTTATAGCCCATTTACCTATTCCTTACTTTTTCTCGAAATTCGGCCCAAAATGGCGTCCACGATTTTGTTGCTTCAAATGAGCAAATACTTATCTCTTGGTGCAAATAATTCATTGCATCGAAAGACAAAAAGTAATTATAGATTACTGCGTCGTTGTTTTTTCCAATAGTTTTTCGTGAAATTCTCTAAAAGTCAACAAAGTTGAATATTTCTGCGAAAAATCCGAGACTGATTTCCTGTGAAAATTTCTCAAGTTTGACGCCCTGTATCTTTTCGTTGCCTGGCAATATTAAAATACGACAAACGGAAACATTAAATTCGATCCTTTTGCAATGACTATGGGAAGTTTCAATTGTCATAGAAAACCATCTTTGGTCCAATGCCCGTTATTTTTTTATTTCAGCGCTCTGCGAGGCGACGGTGATCGTGGGCCCCAGCGGGAGCTTGTGCGCATGCGCGATGACGTAGACACTCGCGGGCATGTCCTCGAAACTGACGTTTATCTTGGAGGTCGCGTTTTGGGCCGCGACGAGCGCTACGATGCGTGGCGGCGAGCGAACTAACTAACCCTCCCCCCCCCCCTACTACCCGTGAATGAATGGACGAATATGAAAACTTTGGAACAAGGTTTCTGGTTGAAATCAATTGAAAATCCTGTTTTAACAAAGAGTATGGCCTTCATTTGCAATAAAGTATTACAAAATCAACATCTTTTAGCAATTTCAAGAATTTCACAGCTAGTAAAAATGACCTCCATTCACATAACAAATGCACTACGTAAAATATTTCAGGCTGGAAATATCAGCCCGTACTATATGTATAACATACACGGTTATATGCCCGTACAGTATAACAGATTCTCTGTTTCTCTCACATTCGAACATAAATTGTGATACATTGTATTCATTAGGTGACCAATACCCGTCAGTATATCGAAAAGGTTCACCTTTATAGACTAGAAAATAGCTCCTGCCCGAGGGCTTTTAATTTCGCTATACCACACGGAGAAAGATACAAGAAATGAATTATACAGAAAATACAGCAACTCCTTTGGAACGGGACTTTATTCACAACATAACGTTTGAAGAGTTTTCTCTGATTAGCAACAATTAAGCCATTGTCGAATTCATATTACCATATTTTCGAAGTTGATTGGTTTTTCGATTTTTGTTTAAAAGAAAAGATACTTAAATTTCTTGGAGAAGACTTTTGAAGTTATTAATCATGACCATAGCAGCCTCTGTTTAATTAAATTAAATGTTAATTATCTCAATCATAATCTTAGGTACCAAATACAGAGAAAAGAGTACTTAAGGAGGATACCACCAAACAGCTCGTCAATTAAGAAATGTGAATGACAAAGAAAGGACTCAAACGATTTAATTGGCTTCCGAATTATATTCAATTACCGAACGAACTAATCGATAAAAACTCAGCCTTCGTCGTCTCTTGTTGCATTTTTAATGTTACAGGAAGAATCGCTTATCAAGGAATCATACAGAGTAAGAAATAATCATATAGAACAATACATCTACATCTTACTTCCCTCATCAGTGGTAATCTACCCTTCCTGACTGTAATTACGTACCATTAATTACTGGTTACCTTCTTACAGTAAATTCATCGCTACCCATGTAATATATCGTCCTCTTTAATCATCAGCTTCATAAAGTATTTTTACGGGATAACACATCGGATTCAACAATGGGATCGGTCGTCAGGGGGATGAGTTGTTTATAACCTCGGATTTTCACGAAATGTTCGTATATTTCACCGATATTCTCACAAACTTGAATCGGAAGTAGGATTACGAAAAAATTAAAAATATTTATTCAATTTTCTTTCTTTAGGTGTTTGTCTCGTTGAAGTGCGACTATTCCTTCTAATTTTATTTCGCGAAAGAAATAAACCCTACATGCGATGAAAATGAGTTTTACGTGTATTCTTTATGGAAAACTATCTGAGCGATCTGAGTTCGAACCCCGTAAAATTGTCGAACAGAAATGCGACAGTGATTCCTTTCAGTTAGCAGAGGACACGTTTATAAAGTTTTAAGCTAATCGGACGAGCGGTGTGGCCTCCATTCTAAGACTAACACATCCGCACAATTTCGATTTTGCATATGGATATTTATGTATATGGATGAACAAACAGTTCCCCTGACGACTGAGGAGATTGTCAAAGTGTCATAGACGTAAATGATAAAGAAAATCTATGGCGGAAGATATTAAAGAATACATTAGCAAACTTTGGTGAACGACCTTTAGTCTCGTATTTGAAAAAAACTGTCCATTATGTCGACGCACAGTGTGATATTTTCGTAATCTAGAGGGACAAAAGTAAATTTTCTTACTTGTCTAAGTGGGTAAAATTTTTGTATTGTTATGAAGGGAACAAACCGTACGAACTGGATCTAAGGTTTATATTCCATAAAAACCGCACCAACCAATAGAAAAAAGGTCGGACTATCTGAACTCAGCATGTCAAGTGTTTTAAGCGATTGCGTCATTCGTCTGAGTTTACTCTAAGAATAACGCTGTGTTCCTGCATGTTAGAAGCGGTTGTTTTTCGCTATTTTTATTTTAAAAGTACCAAGGTTAGTTTACATAACATTTTACTTTTATATGTGTTTTAATTAAATCACGAGCATCATTAGAATTGATCGTCGTTTATTTCAAATGAGACAAACGTATGAGTCACTTTGAACTTGAGTTTTAGTTTATTATATCGCATTGTACCAATGTGTAATGGTGTTTTCCTGGAAGAATGACTTGTAAACTATAGAATATATTTGAAATTTGCTTGCGCCTATCTGCGATTTTCATGTAAGTATTCCTTAATTACAAATAATTGTTCAACGGAGTCGAGACGAGTACCAAAAGAAATTTAGCAAAGATTCTTATTTCGGTCGTTGAATCTATTATATACGAGTAAAATGTTGCTTGCATACTGCAAGCAGATCGACAACACTATTTTCATGTCGGCATCATATCGGGACGGCCATCAAAAGAAAAAATGGATTGAAATTTCTCTTAAAATCACTGAAATTCCATCGTCAGGCATCGAACCCGGGTCTTTACTGTTGAACTTACTATGCAGCACAATAGAACATCGCCATCTCTAACTATGTGTGAAAATTCAAGCAGAAATATGGGCTAAAACTGCCTCAAAAGACGTTCTCATTTTCACGAATTTAAATTCCTCACTGGATTCGAACCAAGGACGATCGTGGAAATCTAAAAAATGTTTCTGAAAGTTATTTATAATCTCAATCTACATGCCGAATTTCAAGTTTCTATATTGTTGGGAAAGGGTTCAAAATAATTATTGAAAATCAGATCAGTTACTGATATTAGAGACGCCTGGTGTCGAACCAAAGACACATTGACTGCTGGGAATGCACAGTTTGATTTGTATACAATAAATCTTTCTTAGTGCAAAGTTTGAAGTCCTTATCGTGCGGGGAAGTACCTATAATTTGTTTCCGTTATCTCCGTAAGAAATGCATTGAGGAATTTAAATGTCCCTCTGGGATCGAACCAAGGACCATCAGCGAATATGTAAAATTTGATTATGATATATTTTTATGGTGTCTAACCTCATACCAAATTTCAAGTTTCTATGCCATCGGAAAAGGGTCCAAAAAAAATCTTAAAAATCGCCACAATGCATTTTAAACGGCCGATATTTGTCCCGACCTAGCATCGAACCATGGACCATATTCGGCGATGTCTTTTTGATTTTCGTTGGATATGCACGGCTTCTAGCGATCCCTCGAATTTCAACTCTCTCCTTTTCCGGGAAGTGCCTCAAAATTTTTTTCGAAAATCCCCGCCATGTATTCTTATGGGGAAAATCGCGACTTTGGGGACTTCTGGAATCGAACCCATGACACTGAGGTTCAAAGTCGGCTTTTTCCTGGCGGTTATACGTTATGGCCAATACGTCGTAAAAATTTCAAGTCGATTACGCTTATAGTTTAGGCTGTGAATTAGTATCCTATCTATCTATCTATCTATCTATCTATCTATCTATCTATCTATCTATCTATCTATCTATCTATATCCTTGAATGAATCCGGAGAAGCATCTATATTTAATAGATAGATGCTTCTCCGGATTCATTCATGTATATACCCAGATACCCAGATAGGATACTAATTCACAGGCTAAACTACTGGCGTCATTGACTCGAAATTTTTACCACGTATTGGCCATAACGTACAACCGCCAGAAAAATTGATCGATTTTGATCCTCAGTGTCATGGGTTCGATTCCAGAGGGCCTCAAAGTCCCGATTTTTTCCATTTAAATACATTGCGTTGATTTTCGGGAATTTTTAAAAAATACTTACCGGATAGGGAGAGAATCAAAACTCAAGGAGCCAATATATATGGTCATGATCTATCGAAATCATAAATGAGTTTTACGGAAAATATCCTGGGTTCGATGCTAGGTCGAGGCAAAAATCGGCCGTTTAAAAAGCATTACGGCGATTTTTAAGATTTTTTTTGGAGACTTTCCCGATGGCATGGACGCTTGAAATTCGGCATGGAGTTGGAGATCATAAATATATTTCAGAATCAAATTTTACATATTCGCTGATGGTCCTTGGTTCGATCCCAGAGGGCCATTTACATTCCTCAATGCATTTCTTACGGAGATAAAGGAAACAAATTTTAAGTACTTCCCGGAACGATATCGACTTCAAACTTTGCATAAAATAGCATCATGTACTTACAAATCAAACAGTGCATTCACAATTTACAATATTTCCTGGGTTCGATACCAGGTGTCTCTGCAATCAGAAGTTGATCCGATTTTTAGGAATTATTTTGAAACCATTCCCAATAATATAGAAACTTAAATTTCGGCATATAGATAAAGATTATAAATAACTTTAAGAAACACGTTTTAGATTTCCAGGATCGTCCTTGGTTCGAATCCAGAGAACCATTTACTTTCGTAAAAATTAGAACGTATTTTAAGGCAGTTGTAGCCAATATTTCTGCTTGAATTTTCACACATCAGACCAAAGGATATACACTCCTATTCGGTGAGTCCAATATTTCATTTGTTTCTTACAATTTTACATTTAGAGCCTGTCTCTTTTTTATTCGGAAGCCATTTCAAATTCGATAGAATGGACCGCACGAAATGAACAGGTTTTGGAAGAATCCTCCTCATTTATACAATCAATACACAATCAGATACCGTTGAAACATCCCCTGGTTTGCTATTTAATTAGCTTCTGATAAGTTCGTGCTTTGTCTTAAACGCAGTAGTTAGAGCTGTTTTTTTTAAACTTCCAATCATAATCACCGCTCTTGTCCATTCGGAAGAATTTATGTATTCCATTCTCTTTTTATCGTTATTTTGAAAGTTACCATAAGTTATTATCAATATGTATGAAAATAATTTTAATTCTTTTTCGTCAATGGGAATTCTTAATCCAGATGTCAGTCGATTGATGACGTTTGTATTGACTTGTCATTGTCACAGTTGTCTGGTGATTCACTCACGAGCGAATGAAGTCTCGATGCACTGAATATTTTGAGTTTTTGTCGATTCACTCCGATGTAAATACATTTAGAGGAGAAGAATAGAATTTACTCCAAGCGGACTTATTTTGATGAAATGAAATCCATATATCCTTCCTTGATTTGTCTTATTTTGCCTCAATCTTATGCAACTGAATTACACACAAGTGCATCTTGAATTGCCTGTATTTCAGGACCAACGAGCAATTCATTCCCTCTGTGTTACTTACTTTAAAAGCCTCGGGTGTGTACCAAATGATAATGGAATTTCGTCGAAAACCTTCGTCTTTCCGTACGTTCACTCGATCACATCGATGTAAACCAATTTAAAGTTTTTTCAACCAATTCTTCAAAGTTAATTCTTTCTTCTAAATGTTTCTCTTTCTCGCATCAAAATGTTCCGATATATAAAACATTCTGTCCTATTCTTCACGTTAATCTCAAAGTATTGTGTTGATCCGCTTAATTCACGATGTTTTCGCTCGGTCTGTGATTAGTTCTCCAATTTGAGATTATCTTTAATGACTTTTCGTATCACACGATGCAATTGTTGGAAATACCGTTTCCATAGTGACTCAGCATTGCTGTTGCGTCACTGCACCATCGTCGTTTAATTGCTATCGACTAATAGTTTAAAAAAGAGGCGAAAGTAAACTCCGCTTTAACCCTTTCGAATCTAATTTCGATTCATCAACTCAACGACACTCACCCGATATTAGGGAAGGGCGGGGAAATGGCGTACACTTAAGCGAGATTTATTACAGCTCACATAATATTCATCATAGAAGCATAAACACGTGATCGAATGTTACTTTGTTTTATTGGCTACCAAATCGTCACCAAACGGCTGGATTATTTATATTCATTTTTTTGTAAAAAATTAAAGAAAAAAAGGTTACATTGTTTCATCGACGCTTAAATGAAGTTTCCTCGTGTCGTTGTAACGATGTTCAATTGTTGTTGTTGTGATTTTCTTAATTTAATTGCTCCTCCAAATTCAACTCCTTAAAAACCATTTCCGAGACTTCTTTTTAAACTTTTTCAATATTGTATTTTTTTAAATCTGAAATTCTTTCATTTATTTAATTTATAAATTCGTAACCATGCGGTTTTAAAATTTTGAACTATTACTTCTAACGCTCATTTATTTATCTCTAAGCACTGTTTCTTTCCGTTTCGAATGTGTGAATATCAAAGTGTTAATATAATCGATTGACATTTATCACGGAGAATATATACTTCACTCTATGGAATAATTGCTTTCGATCAAACACATATTATTATGGATCAAAATCGTTAAATCACGTCATATTATGTATTAATAAAATTTAAAAATTCTCTTCATTTATTATTAATATAGTAAAATGTGTGTTTAAATTTAATCATTTTTACTTTTCATAAATTTATATTTTTATATTATCAATTATTACTTTATTTATTCACGTAAACATCGCTATTACCAAAAGGATACTTCAGCTATTCATAGTTCATTTGTTTCTATTTCAATCGCGATATCGTTACTCGTTTGTTAAACACGTTCCCTAATTACAGGTAAATCGAACACGTTCGGTCTTCAGCTGTTTCGTTTGAATTCAAAATATCGCCTTTCTTTTGTCTTTCCCACCCTTCTCTTTTAAATCTTCATCAACCCCTGCAATTCGCAACTCAAGCGCCAAATATGTTCTTCTGTTTCCGACACACCTCTCTTCACATACGTAACTCGCATACCTTCTGTTTTCATTTGTTTCCGATTCGAATAATCCGTCGCTACTCTTCTGTTTCTTCCCGTATTGTCGTTCGCCTTCCCTCTGTCGTCATGGTTACCGCCTCTCCTTCCCCTCCCCTTCCCCCTCCACCACCCATCTAGACAACAACTCCCACGAATTATAATCCGATGCAAAACTACTCCAATGTCCTCTTTGAAACCGTAGCCAGGAAGAATAGCCAAGGAAGAATTAATCCTATATTTCCTTCACTTAAATAACTCAATAAGAACTCTATTTAAAAATTATATTATGATTAATTCACTTTGTAGAAATTTATTCGCTCATTATGATAAATAAAAATGTATTTATAGCATATTGTTATTTAACATCGTATATTTATTTATTATTTAGTTATGTGTAAATATTTATTTAAATTATAATTATATTAGAAATATTTATTTAAATAAATGACTAATATTTAATTTATTAACATTCGCATTTTTTATTTTATTTTATAAAAATTTAATTACGACTTATTATATATATTTCGTCTATAATTACCTTCTTCAACGTCATATCTACGACAATAGGAACTTTTCACGATTCATTTGTTTTCCATTTCCATCATTACATCGTTATTCTTCTGTTTTCCGCAATCTCTTTAAAAGCACGTCGTCAGAGAAAACGCAAACATATTCATACTTCATCTGTTTCGATCGAGTTTAAAATATCGTTACTCTTTTGTTACTTTAAAGGGCCACCGCCTTCCCTTCAACACCTCTCCCCCCACCCAATTACTCGGAAATTTAATCTCCACTATCGTTGCTCATTTGTTTTCCAACAAACCTCCTTTCAATGACGTAACTCAGTGTTCAACTGTTTCTCATTCGCGTAACCCGTCGCTCCTCCTTTGTTTCTCCTATCGATGTTGTTCCCTCCGTCGTCATGGTTACCTCCTCCGCCCTTTCGAATCATCAGACAACGCACTCGGGAATTTTGATCCGATATATAACCACTCTCAACTGGCGAACTTCTTGCAAGAATAGCCTCCCCCACAGGTCATGTATTTCAATACAGCGAAGAGCCCCACTCCAGTTGGATTCATGGTTTCCCCTTAAGAGAGCATCGAAAAGCATTCTGTCGTAATTCCACACAGGAACCTTCATAAGAGGCTATTGAAGAAGCTCCCTTCGTGGTAATGACACTCAAAAGAGACGGCGTTTAAAAGACTACCTCAAAATACACGCGTTTAGTACATTTCGGTGTTTGCAGTCTCTATTGATATCGCACTTTAAAATTAGAATTAATGGCCTTAGGAAATCGAGACTAGCACCGTTTGAAAGATAATCGAACAGAGTTTCTTATTTATGTATTCGAATGTCATTACAAAGTCGTAATTGCGATGATTTTGACAATTAAAACGGACTTTTTTCCGATTTTGAGTTATTCGTCGACCCGTGGCGAGGCATGAGTTCGTCGAATCCCTGGATTAATCCCCCGTAAGAATACATAGCTTTGGTGAGTGGAGGGGGAAGGGAGGGAGGGGAAGGAGGGAGGGAGGGGAGGGGGATTTTGTCCTCGTCTATTAGATGTGTTTGGATTTTGAGATGGCGGTCGCCCCCGGAGTGTCGTTCGTCTCAGAGGGCGTTGACAGAGTTCGTGACGCGCTGGACCGCGTTAGGCAGGGATGCTGGGATCGATTTGAAATAAAATAATAAATAATGAAATACACTTTTATGTAATTTTTCAAGTGATTGCACGGTTTCAAAACGGAATATGAATTATACTAAAACAAATGTAATGTTAATTATGTTACACTTTATTAATGTTAATATCAATTAATTCCAAATAAAATAATTTAAAAATTAATTCATCGCAACGGAGGCGTGTCTCCCCGCTGATGGTTCAGTCGGCCGCGATAATGGAACTATATCGCATTATTAATTATATCGTATTGTTACAACAATACGAGGACATTTGATTTAAGCAATAGTTACAATATAAATAGAATTATGTTTGTAGTAAATAATGAAGCATTTTAATTAGTACTGAATATTGATTTTTAATATTTACGTCAATAATAAATTAATTAAATTTGAACTATAATCATTCAATTATTTTACGCGAATGAGTTATAGTTTTCGATAAACATTAGTATTATTAAAACAACGATAACATGGAGTGAAGACGTATCGTCTGTTCGAATTATGGAATGAAATTAAATCAGAAGAAGTAGTTTAAAATGAGAAACATATAATGAACTCAAACCAAAGATTTGAAATGATTGAATAGCATTTCTTGGAGCTGCCGGATAAAATGAATCATTAAATAGAAGATAAAAGGCTGAATGCGATCATTAAAAAATAGGAAAGTACTGTTGGATAGAGAGAAAACATTCGATGCTACAACCAAATATGAGCACTTCTCTTATAACAAAGACCGATTTCAAACGTCGAGTTGAGTGTTTATATACAAGGAGATTCATTTCTCTTTACTGCTTGAGTGCGTCTCGAGTGCGAGGTGAGGGAGATCGTTCTTTTGGAGGCGACTTTCCTTTGGTGAGGCAATCACCATGTGGCGATTCCTTTGGAGGACGCGAGAGATGTGCGACCGAGGCATTCGATGCCAATTGCCACTGCTCAGGATGAATACGTATCCCTCCGCTCCGGGTTCGCCTCCTCCGGTGACGTCATCCATTGTCCCCCTCCTCTGGTGCGGGAGATGGGTGCTGGATTCTTGGGTCGGCATCAAACGAGTGCAGGGCCTTCTTCTGCTTTCCAGTTCCGGTGCGGCAGAGAGAGAAATGCGCTCCAGCCAGTGGAGCGGCGTTAGGGTCCCCTCGTCCCTCATTTTCACGAAGCCTTGTGGGGGGGCCATCTAATTGCAATCGCCTTTTTCAATCGCCGAATCCATAATTCCGCAAAAGCGAGCTTTCAAAATAGATTAACGCGTCGCAAATATACTATCGAATGAATTAAAACGCAATAGTAATATAATTCTGTAGAGAGAAGGACCCTTGCAAATGTGTCGCCTCATTCGTCTGCAACATCAATGATGCATCGCTAATGAACGACCCCCTTCCAAGGTATCGAACCTCAATTTAACAAGAGACTTTACTTCTAGAGAATGTATTTCTATTCGCGCTCGTGCGAGGGAATGAAGGAGGCAGACACGCTCACCGCGCTTCTCCCGATGGCCGCACCAACAGGTGGTCTTTCGACAAACAACAGATTGTCAGAAGAGCACCTACTGCGAGCATTCTCCGTCTTTAGGGCCTTCCAGGATGTTATTTAAGCGATGCGACTATTTTATAGGTTGTTATAACGTTTTTGTGCGCTTAAAGATAATCATATCACGTATAATTTTTGCGTAGTCAACGCAATTAATCTTAAGTCTTTCTGGAAAGTCCACCTTTTCTTTATTCCGAACTACTTACAAAAAATTCACGGTGACGTCATCTACCAAGCAGATCTCTTTCCGGAAGATCTCATCTCGTAAACCAAGAGAAGCCTCGAACCCAGGCGCACTCGACGTGACAAATGCTCGTAAACTACGCTTTCGCAGGACTCGTTTCATTCGCAAAATTAAATTAGAAAGAAGCGGAATCGAATATAGTTTCTTATTTTTTCGATCGTGTAAATGACGTTTTCTATAAAAATGACGATAATTTCGACGAAACAGTTTGTTCTCCCAATGTTCTCCACACGTTCGCCCTCTCTCAACTATGAATGCACTCAATACTGTGTTTCTATGGAACGAGTTGAGGGTCACTTATACAAACTTGATGTATCACGTTGATTGATTGCACAGATTTAAAGCACTAACACGCACTGGGTAATGCATGTTCCCTCTTTCAAGGCAGTAATTTATTGCTAAGTGGATTGTTTCACACTGCAGATAATAACTGAAAATAGTTATCCCTTATTTCAAAGGTGCTATATTAAACAATGATAATAAATAAGGTGACTATTTACTATTGTTAGTAATGTCAAGACACTACGTAATTAATTGATCGTGCCGTAGATTGAGGTTGACATCTTTCTAGCTAGTTCACTAATGTCAGGAGAAATGCAGAAACCTCCATTAAAAAATAAAAGGTGCCGGATAACTAGATTCACGTTCACCGGAAAACCGATAATCCGGAATGTTTCCCAAGAACTACCTCACTCCTAACCCAGTAAGCCTCACTATCCCGTACCTCTTAAAGAGATATGAGTTATATAACCAGCCTTTGCATCCAACACTTGCGATAACACTACTGATAAAATATTCATTCGTTTAAACATTTGCCATGGCCAATTTTATCCTTCATTCATTTAGGAAGAATCAAACAGCCTCCTCTCGGATAGAGGAAGATCCCGGGTTCGATTCCCGGCCCTGTCAGACTTTTTTTAAGTCCGTTTTTCCTTGGGACTCTGCAAAGTACCTTTAGCCCTTTCCATGTCAGAAAGATGTTAAATTAATGCAGACTTATACAATTGACACCTATTAGCTTAGAGGAAGGTGGTGCCATACGATGGAACCACTTTGTGGCTCCACTCACTGGTGCAACTCTGTGGTCAAAGAAATTTGAGAAATTATTTAAAGCAGTTTCCGATATGAAAAATGTTCGCCACTTGATATATCGTTTTTATATTATATTTACTCACATGTGTTAATTCAATTTTTCTGTAATTATCCAGGAAAATACACAATATATATATTTCCTTGAATTAGAAATGCATAGTTATGAAGCTCGAAGTATCTTTTAATGTTTTTTTAATTAATTTCACATGAATTAGCAGTGTTTCCTAGGTTTCCTCTGAAAATGACTGTCTTCATCTACTTCATTTAAATAATTGAATATGAGAGGAATAATAAATTGAAATCCTACATTATTCATATTAAATGAAATCTCAAACAGATTGACGGCCTTCGTTTTAAAAGAATATCACGTAATTAAAAACAAGTTCAGTGTATTTAAATGATCAAATTAAAATACAGATATCAGGAAATGTATGTGAAAACGCAGGGCTCAATATTGGAGAATCTATGAAATAGAATTCAATAACTTACATAAGAAACAAAGATGTAGAAAACTTCAATTATAAGATTTTTCCGATATAATTATAATTGCGATAGAAGCACATTGTTGCACATTTCAGAGTGAAATATTTTTGATTGTTAATAATATTAAAACACTCTGATGTATAGAAATGCTCATAACTCAGCCAATAGATGTAGAATAACAATAAAATTCAATTCTGAAGGTGGTCAATCACGACCTTTTGACGTTTAAATCGCCACTTAGTCGAGAAAATGCATTTAAAGTTCATTTTTAACAGTTCGAACGCATCATTTCATATACAAAATCAAATTTGAAATGATAGTTTTACGAAATCGAGTTGCAAAGAAATAGAAATCGATCCTTGATTGTAATTTTGGTTTTGGAATATAATTCTGTAATCTTCGAAATTACGAGAATTTAGAGGATTAAAACGAAAAAAGTATTTAATATGGTGTTTATAAACAACCAGTTCCCCTGACGACTGTTACTCTGGACTCGATCAAGACCTGATGAACAGGAACACTTTCCTTTTGGATATATTTGTTTTTTAATGAAACGGAAATGCTTTGTATCATCGGTCAATGGCAGCTATATTTAAACAGGAAAGTTCAGAGAAATTTTTTTCGAATAAATAGCAATAACTCTATGCATCTATTGTAGAAAATTAATTTTCGAGGCATATTTTCGAATTTCGCGAATATGGGGTTTCGTGTTTAAAATTGCCGTCCTTTATCAGTATTTCCAAATATTTCCCGATTTTTTATAGAATATAGTAGCAGGAATGCCCGTTCATCCTCAAAGGGGAAATAGAAATTGAATTAACATATACAAGTTAAAGAGCGACATCGGAAAACATGTGTTATGTGCGTAGATAGATAGGAAATATCCGGTTATATGTGTCGGCATCTCTCCCGACATCGCATGTTTCCGGCTACGAAGAAAAGCACTCTTCATGTAACTGTAGACTGTGCTAACGAATGCGCTACGTACTGTAAATGATGGTTGGATTGGTATAGTTCTTTGTTTGTAACTTTGTGAAGCAAAAATAAAAACGTGTAATTGTTACATTCTAAGCTACAGGAATAAATGTGTTTTTCATTTTACATTTTATATTTTTAAGATTAAAACAAAGACAATGTCTCAGCATCGGACACAACAGTTACATCAATTCCTGACTTACGTTATGTTATGCGCTCTTCCGGTGAAAAGGAATTCCCCCAATTGGCATCTTTTATTTTGTCTTCTAATATATGAACCAAAATATCAAAGGTTTTCTCTTCATTCCATAGAACGAATTGTATCCTCGCACAAGTTCAGTTCCTTGAACAGATTAAATGCACCTTTCTCTCCCTCCAATAAGGATGTACCCAATATCGTCTTTTTCGGTCTTTTTAGCCAAATGCGATCTTCATCATCGGACATTGTGACTGAGGCCGCCTTCTCTTTTGGCGTTACCCCACCGCATCAAAATTTTCGTCTCCCGTTCGGCGCTTCCTTCACATTTTGCTTCTTCTGTGGGCGACTTGGTCTCGCCCTGAATAAACACGATTATTATTTTAATTAATATATCCAATGTGGAGGTTGTCTAATAATTTGCAAACGGGAATATATTCATTTGAAGTCTTTTAATGAGCGTTGCGAAATATTATTATAAATGCACTTTGTTTCCTCTGTGGATTTTGGACGCGGAGGCGAATACTTCTTATTGTGCTATCGATCAGTGTCGATGAGATGGGATATTGGTGAGGTGTTGAAAATGCTCAGCTACGTGAAATTATCTTAGTTTGCCAGGAGACGTTTTGGAATGTAATGGATTTCGCAAATAAATGCGATTCGAATAAAAGCATATCCCTTGGAATGGCATTTTATAATTCAGCAATTCCTCCGCTTACGGAAATTGTAAATATTAAATTTTGAGTCCACGCATGTCCGTATTAATGAGTCTAAATTCTTACATTTTTTTCGCCGAGAGAAGGAAATAAGTAAATAATTGCATAATTTACGCAATTTTGCATGTAATAATCAATAAGCAGTGCCCGACATATAATTTGTTCGAGTACATCTTTGGTGGATAATGTAATTGGATATTTGATGCGTAGCAAAGTTTATTCACCAACTTATGCGGAAATGTTACTATTAAGTTGTACTTTTTTGATTTTTATGGTTTGAAATAGATAGCAAAACGATTTTACCTATTAAACCGACGAAATTAAGTTTTTTACTCATTAAAAAACTTTTCCGCGGCGTTTTTAGCTTAGAATTCGATATCACAGCAACTGTTGCAATCGACGCCATGACAACCAGTGACAATGGATACCATAACAACGGTTTCTATGGAAACGATTGTTAGAGGTAACCCATTATTACGGTTGCCATAGCAACGATTATTGTTGGTTCCCGTAACGCCGATTGTTATAGTTGCTATGACGTCGCCAAGTGATCCAATATGGCGGCGACAACATTTCACATATCGAGATTTCCTGTACGGTCTTCTCCGAAATCTTTGCCTTGCATTGCGAAGGCGATCCGCGTACGAGTTTTTCTCCACGAATTTCGTAATGTCGAGATGGTGGGGATAATTACGGGCATTCCGGGAAGTAATGGAAGGTTTTTAATCAAATTTTAAAATTCGTTACCGTAACGATAGCTCAATGAAATTTTCGTGGTGAATAGCTGATGAGTTCGGCCATTTTTTTAGTTAGTCAGCAAAACATAAATTAACTCATGAAGGTGAAGGTGTCGCCGAAGGCGCCGTCAACGAAGTGGTGCTGTGGAAGAAGATGAACGGTGGCTTCGAGGCCATGGTTCCGGGTGCGGCAAGGGCAGGGTGTGCTGGATGCAGTCGGCAATGGCAATGGCTGCTCCTCCTATCCGTTTCGCCGGGTGCAGTTTGCCAGTCAGTGCGGTAGATTATGTATGACCGCGGCTGCAGTCGCGGGAGCGATATCGGCTGCGGCGCCGATGCGGGTGAGGGTGCCGCACGACGCCTGCCTCCAATGAATGCAGGAACGCGATATGGCTCTACGCTGCCCACCACAGTTGCAGCAGGTGGGCGTGTCCTCTCTTTCTTAGAGCGCAGTCCGCAATCTGGTGCGGCGCAGCGCAGTCAGCGCGGCACGGAAGTGTGCGGATGAATGGCCGAAGCGGCTACACCGGTGGCAGATCTGTGGTGCGCCGACGCACGGAGATGTATGGGGATTCTTCCCAATGGCCATTCGGGCGTTGAGGAAGCCGCAAATGAAAAAATGGAGAATTTCTCGCCGTCTTTCATACGGAGTTGGTGTACTTTTCGCACTGGGATCCATAGCGCGTCCTCGAAGACTTCGTCTTTAGTGGTTCCGGAGGACAACTTTGGAGATTGAAACTCAGCCTTACCTTTCTACAATTAATGTCACCTTCCGTAAAATAGGTTTAACTTTTGGCTTCGTGAATAACAATTGATTAATGTTTTCGTTCTCACAAACAAGGATTTCCATCAAAACCAATAGAAAGGCAGCAACGAGCGCGTAGTTTAAAAGAACAATCTAATCACGTAACGGGATTATCTCTGCTTTCGGTAACTAAACTTTCGATCATTTTTGACGTGAGAACTCATTAGTAATATACAACAAGTGAGTACACCACGATAATTAATTTTCTGCTGAGAAATGGGTTCATGAAAGTTCTATGGGAATAACTTCAAGATCATTATCATTTTATTTTTCGGGTCTTTTAATTACTCTTCCTGACCGATGTTTGCTTTGTTATTTTCCATTGATTTGTATCATCTTGCTATTGGTATCACTAATATCAAAGTCATCTACATCCACCTTGTACAGTCTCGCAAATGAAAAATGTTTTTGTGAACTTTGCGTGTGCAGTCCATTCTTACTCGAGAGGACCTGCAAAGTCTGTTGAATTCCACTATCTATATTAACCATATATAAAATGGAAATTCTGTGGGTGTGATTGTCTTAGATTAGAGGCCACACCGCTCGTCCGATTTGCTTCAAACTTTATTTACGTGTCCTCTGCGACCTGGAAGGAATCACTGTCGCCTCTTTATTCCACAATTCCACGGGGTTCGAACCCAGATCGCTCGGAATATTTTCCGTAAAGAATACTCGTAAAACTCATTTTCATCGCCTGCAGGGTTTATTTCTATCGCAAAAATAAATTAGAAGGAATAGTCGCATTTAAACGAGACAAACACCGAAAGAAAGGAAATCGAAGGAAAATTCTTATTTTATTTATAGGATCTAACTTCTAATTCGAATTTTAGAAAATATCGGTGAAATATGCGAAACCTTTGTAGAAATTCAATGTTGTAAACAACTCATCCCCCTGACGACCGATCCCATTGTTGAATCCGATGTGTTATCCCGTAAAAATACTCGAGGCCTATAAAGCTGATGATTTCAATCTTTTGTTTAACTCCTGTTGAAGTTTGAAGAAGGCATTCATATATATATACATCTACGTAAGATTTCCTTTCGAGATGAGATGCTTTTCTAAGAGTGTTGTTACGATGCGTGTTTAATGTCAATGTGTGCACAATTTATGGTAACAATTATGCAGACAAAGGCTCAAAATACAAAATTTATTTATTTATTATATTTTTTTAGGCTTGTTGACTTTAATTGGTGGTCGAAGTGCCTTCCTATGGATCGAATAAAGATTTCCTTCTCAATTAAATTCTGAAATTTGTTTTCTAACGTAATATTTCAACAATATGTTTACATTTTATCGTAATAATGAAGCTGAAAAAAAACCTCAAGAAGTCCGATTTATTTAAATATCCATGAATGGACTTGGTTAGGGGCTCGTTTAGTGGATGGAGGATTATTACTCGCACTGGTCCATAGTCAATGGCCGACGAAACCGATTTTCACTTTGGTCGACTGTGGAATTCTTTCCTTTCGCGGAATTAAATCGGAAATAATGGTCGTACGACATCAATATCAATACCAAAAGAAAGGGAATTGAATGAAGATTCTTATTCCAGTCGTGGAATATCGTATTCGAGGCGAAATTGAGAGAATTCGGACAAAAATGACGACAAATGCGTGTGATTTAGTGGGAGTAAACAATTCCCTAACGACGAAGGTGATTGTTGAGCTAAACTCTCATAAGATATAAGGGAATTATGGGCTCATGAGATCGTATCTGGTAAATTTATATTTTTGGTGAGTGAATTTATTTTACATGCGTTATTTTTGACGGGGAATTCACTTATTTTATATTTAAGCAAATTTATTTTTAACTTCATTCGCAAATTCACATTCAATGAATATTTAAGGAAAAGTATTATAGATTTACAGTAATCCCGTTGCAATAGCTTCTTACTTAACAACGCCATTGCAATACAATCCTCCCCAGGTTACAACAACCTGTTACCTAGCAACAATAGTACACTATTTCATTGTAGTCACAAACAATACAAAATGAGTATCTTGACTTTATTGTTAAATATATCCTAGTTTACCGAGTTATCATAAATTGTCGTGAATTCGAATAAAACAGTATTCGATATAATAATAATATTAAAAGTAAACCTTTTTTATTCCCTCGTATTATTTTAGGTACAATTAAAAATATAAGTCCACCAAATGTTATAAATTTCAAATGTACCATTGAACATTTACTTTAAATAAAAGTAAATTATATTGTATTTTTTCGTGTGTATTTATATTTGCTACCAGAATTTATGTCGTAGTTTTAAACTCTATTTAAGATTCTGTTTCTATTATTTTTCATATGAAATTTTAATCAACATTCTCTATACTAATGCTCTATTTTATGTATTTGCTCATTTTTAACATTTGTGACATACTTTGTGTTTTATATTACTGATAGTTATAATGATGGTGATATTTATGTCGTTAACTTAAATCATTTGTTACATAAATGTCTATGTTTTTGATATTTTAAACTTGTAAAATCTTATTTTCGATACTATTTTAACCTTTTAAAATATATTTGTGTGATTTTCGTGCTGTGATATTGTTCATAGCAAAATTGTATAATATCCCATTGAATAAATAAAGAAATAGGTAAGGAAAAAAGACTTTTAGCATTTTACGCGGAATCATACAATTTAACCAATTTTTAAGAAGTGAAAATATATCCGGTATATTCTTTGATACATTTTAATCGTTTTGAAAATGATTGATGAATGTCGCGTTGTGTAAAACCTGTGCTTACATTGGTTGCTAAGCAATCGGGAATATATCTCCCGCTTATTAAGATAAATATTGCGCTTAGCTTAACTCCGACTGTAAATCTACTGCAATCTATCTTTCCTCCTTGAAACTATCGCACCCATTTCAACCAAATTTCGCACACACAGTCTTCGTATAATAGATAATAACGCTGTGAAGGTTTTAAAACCGAAGCATTGCCGGGTTTGACTCCAGGACGTTTGGAAGCCACCCATAAGAAATCGGTGTAAACTTCGTTTTCACGTCTTGCAGGCTTTTCTTCCCTTGAACATTTAAATTAGAAATAATTGTCCTACGGAGTCGAAACGAGCACCAGAAGAAAGGAAATTGAACGAAGATTCTTATTTCAGTGGTGCAGTATACTTTTGAAGTCGAAATAATGAGAGATAGGGCAAAACAAACGGAAATTATGTTAAATTTCGTAGTAGTAAACAACTAGTCACTCCTGGCAACCAATTCTGGACTTTCCTTGCCAACGGGTGAACTATTGCATTCATTAGTTTTAATAGCCTAAACTAGACAAGACTCGATGCTGCCGATTTTTACCTGCATTCAACAATTGCTGATGGGTTCTCCAAAATTCTTATTTTGAGTCCATGCATTATAATTACAAAGAAAAAAATCTGATGTGGCCAACACATGACTTTCTCCGTATTTATGGAAAACATAAGCCTATGCCGGTAATATATAAATAACTCTAAAAAAATGAGTGTTACAGGAAAATCTTTCATACAAGCTTTGTAGTGAAAAACATTATCTTCAACCTTGGTACATAATTGTATATACCTATATTGCATTCTGACAGAGATATGTATGAAAAACTTCCTTTTCTGGGTACACAACAACTTCCGGTTAACCATTATTGAAGAATAACTCCTAAACAATCAGTCTTACGAAAAAATGTTTCATACAAAAGTTGTACCAAAGTACATTATCTATAACTTTTGTAAATAATTTTATATACCTACATTGCATTTTGACAGAGATATGTATGAAAAACTTCCATTTCTGGATTAACAACAACTTCCGGTTAACCATTATTGGAGAATAACTCCTAAACAATTAGTGTTACGAAAAAATGTTTAATACAAAAGTTGTAGTAAAATACATAATCTACAATTTTTGTGTGTAAATGTATATACCTATATTGCATTCTGACAGAGATATGTATGAAAAACTTCCTTTTCTGGATAAACAACAACTTCCGGTTAACCATTATTGAAGAATAACTCCTAAACAATCAGTGTTACGAAACAATGTTATACAAAAGTTGTAGTAAATTACATTATCTACAACTTTTGTGTGTAAATGTATATACCTATATTGCATTTTTACAGATTTATTAAAGAAACGAAATTTTGATCCGGATAAACCGCAACTTCCGGTTAAGCGATATTCACCAATAACTAATCAACGTTTTGCATTGTTAGGAAAATACTAAATATGAATTTTGGAAATGATCGGATAATTAATTTTTAAGATAGTGCGGCCACAAACTTTTTAACCACAGACAGACATATTCGGGAAAATAGCGAAAACGTGCTCTATGAATGGGCGTACCCATCTATTAGCCTATGGGGGGGGGGCAAATCACAAATGCAGAAGGGCCTAGGGGGGGCAAATCAGAAATACAAATAAAAAATTCAACATAAATTGAAATTTGCATTTATTAGATTGGTTTCACATACGAGTAATTATTTGAAAAGCAATCTTCTTGTATCTTCTAAAAAGCGGTTTAAAACAGCTTCTGTGAGAAAATCGCCCAAACAATTTACTTTTTATTTAATGTACACTGAGCATGCAAAGCCCATTTAATCTTTCTTCAACCATTGTGGATCTCAGCCAGGTTTTTACGCGTCTAAGAGTACTAAATGATCTTTCAATGGTAGCTGTAGAACAAGGCATAGTCAATACAATATGTAGGGCTATTTTAACGTTTGGATAAAACACTTCTGCGTGTTGAATCACTTCTGTTATCTGCAAAGTTTGTAGATTCTCCTCCTTGTTTGTCTCCGCCACAGCTTCTGACACAATTCCGTCTAATTCATGAAATTTGCCATACGAATTTTTAAATCTGAAGCTGTAATTTTTGTTATCTGAGCAACAACGACAGAGCAAACGCCGGCTTTAATTAAAATCGATTACAAGATATGTAAAGGCTAAAAAGTAGAAAATAAAAAATGTGAAAAACACGCTTATACTAGAGTACAGTATAGATAGAGTGTAGTCGAAATTGATTTAAGGTTAAATGAAAATCATTGGGCCGTATGAATAAAAGGAAGTAAAATCTTTTAATTACAAAATTTCGAGCAAATGCTTCAACAATTATGTATAAAAATTGAAGTAAAAGCTTTTACCTTTTTACTTCCTCCATATACGAATTATAGAGAAAGTATTGTTTTCATGAAAAAATTCGACTTCGAGATTTCAACGGAAATACATGTTTTGGGGTCCCTAGAACACGTTTTGACCATTTTCGGAATTATGTCTGTGTGTATGTGTGTGTGTGTGTGTGTGTGTGTGTGTGTGTGTATGTGTGTGTGTGTGACAGTGGGCGCTCTAACGTGAAAACTATTAGTCGTATCAATACCAAACTTCATATATAGCACTGTGGTGTGTGCTGTCAGAGTTGATTAGTTTTTGGAGTAAATCGGTTGACCGGAAGTCGAGCTTTATGCTTCAAAGCTCATTTCCGGTTTTCAAAATATCTCCATAAATATGATTTATAGGTATATTTTATTACGGATAAAAGTTTTAGATAATGTTATTTACTATAACTTTTGTATTTAACATATTTGTGTATAACCGGTTGATTAGGAGTTATTTGTGAAATACTGATAAACCGGAAGTTGCTGATTATGTACTTTGTGGGCGCTCTAACATAAAAACTATTCATTGTATCAACACCAAATTTCATATACAGTATTTTGGTTGATGTTGTTAGAGTTGATTAGTTTTTGGAGCAAATCGGTTTACCGGAAGTCGAGCTTCATTCTTCAAAGCTCATTTCCGGTTTTCAAAATATCTCCATAAATATGATATTTAGGTATATACTATTATTTATAAACGTTTTAGAAAATGTAATTTACTACAACGTTTGTTAGAAACATATTTTTGTATCACTGATTGTGTAGGAGTTATTTGTGAAATACTGATATACCGTGAGTTGCTGATTATGTACGTTGTGGGCGCTCTGGGCGCTGGGGCGAAAGGCCATTTCATCGTTTTTCATCGAACATGTCCCGAAAAACATTATTTATTATTTTTGTGACGTTAAAGATAATATGATATAAATTAATCACTTATCTTCCAAGTTTAGATGGAATATAGAGTTCGAAAATACTGTCGTAGATAGATATTTAGATCTTATATATGGAGAAAGTCATGTGCTGGCAAAAATCAGATTTTTTCTTAAGCAAGTGCTTCTTCGGCCGACCTTTTGCTCATCCGAGAAATAAAAGGTTATGCATAAAGTTTACCTTTTACTCGCAAAGGAAAGCAAATGCTTCAAATCGGATGCATCAGTCGTAGACTTAACGGCTGAGTAAAAAGTTATGCATGCATGGTCATGGCAGAAATAGTGAATGTGCGGAGCGCGTTTGCAAAACTCGGCCCTCTTGATGAAGAATTTAAACATTTGAGGAGGAGGACAACGTATAGTGGTTGGCAGAGACTTTCTTAGGAGGAGTAGTCGAACATCGAGGTGGAGCACTGACTCCCTTGCATAAGATATTTCATACATTCCAATTGGTGGGAATCCTTAAATTAAGTTTCAACCACTAATAAGTATCATTGTATCCTCCATTGTTTTCAACCTCAGTCCTATTATCTTCTCACCGAACTTCTCCGCCCCTACCTTCCGCTTTAACAATGAACGCAAATTTTATTACTAGAATGTGATTAATTAATTTCGTATCACTTACGTCTTACTTTGTAACGCCCAATTTTTGCATCTTCAGCCCTAAAAACCCTCTCAACTCCCTCCCCTCTCCAAATTAATGATCCAATTGCAAGAGTTTGGTGAATCTTATGATACCTAACAACCTTAAACCGGTCGTTTATGAAAATTAATGGTCCATTTACACGAAAAATATATTTCATGCGTAATATAGTTTTCGTGAAGGTGGATTGATACAGCAATTATATTAAATGAATGTTTCGAAAATTTAGGAAATTATTAGGGATATTAACACTATAAATTTGAATAAATGCAATCGAAGAAGTCTTAACTTGGTGGAACTCAGTAATCGGGATCATATTAAATAAAAATTCCACAAAACAGAAACTTAAAAGGTTTTTGTTTTGTGGAAATTTGATTTTTATTTCATATGATCCCGACGATAAATTTGATTTAAATTTTTACTACCAAATACTCAAAGTTAGTGAAGAAAAATATTTTGGCGACAGAATTTTTTCTATAACTTCATTTGGTTCCAACGAATCTTTAGCACCCAAACTCTATATTGGCAGCACATCTTCAATAGAGGATGATCTTCCACAAACACCGCTGATATTCAGAATTGATTGTAATTCAAGCCGGAATTTGATGTATGAATACCTATATCTGAAGTTCTCACAAATTTCTAAAAACTTCGTGATGCCACCCGTATTTCCTTCCATTTTCAAAAATGTTTTCGTTTCATTTTTGAACACGATATTTAATTTGCGAAATTTGGTATTATTATAAGAGGCGTGATATTTATCGTGGTACAAAGCGAAACACGTCGGCTTGCGTTGGGTCGATAGTTATATACTGAATAGTTATATTTAAGTGGTATTTATACTTAATGGTAGTATTAATAAATAGTTATCGTATCCTATAGGGATTCCGGTGAGGGCAACGCAACCGTCAAAATGATTGCTTACAAAAAATGGCTAAAACTGAATCAAATATTTAAATGTTATGCATGATTAACGTTAATACAATTTAAGATCGTGAATCTACGACGCACTTGAATATGGAAGCGCAAAACTAAATGAAGATGATAATATACGGTGAAACGCAATGCTTTTGGTAAAATGTAACTTCTTCGAAGGATTTATATTCATATTAAAAAGCGATCTTAAAAAAATAGCTTGTTTTCCACCCCTTCTTCTTGCATGTTTTTTTCTTACACCACACATTCATAATCAAAATTTTATGCTTTCGAGTTTGTATGATTCCTTACTGATCTCCTCTATGACAGACAAGCTTTGGATTAATAAGAAGAATGGTTCTCACTTCGTATCAGATCCTCGCACCAAGGAGTACAAATAAGTCCTTACAACTTGAACGCAATTAATCGCGAACGATATTTTCCCAATTATTTCGGATAAAATGCACCGCCATGTTTCTTACAGATCATTCCTCCAATCATGAGAAAGGTCACCTCTACAAATGGGAGTTCTCCATCACTTTTTCACACGATTATAATAATCTCATTAGTAATAAAATTAATGAAAACTCATTTGCAAGCAACAGTTACCGATTTACGTTTCAATTAAACAAGTTAAATCTGTTCGTTTGGCGTCTAGAGCTGAATCCTTCATTTCCATGGAAACAATAAGACCTTTTACTCGTCATTTGAAGCATTTGCTTGCGAGTAAAAGCAAATGATTATGCAGATTAAGAGAAGGTTTTGCTTTTTCTGCTACCTTTTACTTTTGAGCAAATTCTTCTTTTTATGCATACGGCCCAATGATTCGAGTCGAACCAAGGATACTATGGACAAACAAATATCAATATGTAATGCTCTTATGGACTTTTAACGATTCCCATTAATTTGTATTCCTACTAGGCCGGCAAGTGCATGAAATTAATAACTGTATAACTTCGTTAACTTCTCCCATGTATTTCATGCGGGAGTTTCTGACATCCGATAAATAAATGTATAGCGTTTGCTGTATAAGATTGGGAAGATACTATTGAAATTCTTCATTGGGGAGGAACCAATTATTTCCGTTGCTTGGCCGCAAATCGACGACCACCACGCAGAAAGACTAAGACCTTGACCTAGTTCACAGCAACAAGGTCATTGCTCTCAGCTGTTGTTGGCGCACAACTGTCGAGGCGGAAAGAGGGAAGGTTGGCTGGCGTGGATTGTACACGTGGACGGTGAGGAGGCCTGTTGAGATAGGGTAAAGGAGGGGAGGAAAATGCGTCCAGGAAGAGCTGGCAACGTCGCTTTAGGAGCGATCGGAGTAAAGGAATAAATCCAACAATGCCTCTCCACAGCGTAAACACTCAACAATGTAGCCAAAAAGCATTAGTCAGTTAATGGAACAATTTGAATGTCCGATCGTTCATAATTCATTTCTCCTGTGAGCTGTGGTGAGGTTTTACTTCTTCTCATTACGACGAGGAAATCGGGTGTGTTTTGTTTCATCGCGGATTTTGTAAATCGCGGGTCGCTCGTCATCCCAGCACTTGTTCATTGCTTAGTTCTCTTTTCCATTGATTCTGAGCATTCTGTTGTGTTAGATGTCAACTGAGCTTTTTCTGACAAGAGAGCTTTCTTGGCATTCGCTCTTCTGGCTCTAATTTCCTTCCTACCTCTTCCATCAGAAGATATCAAACTACCCCCAGGCAGGGGACCTCCTCTCCGCATAATTTCTCCATTTTATGTGCACTTCATCAGCCTTGTTTTGCCTTTATAGATCCTCATCCTACAGTCAACTCCAGTGACTCTAAAGAAGCTCATTTTCAGTCACAATGAAATATCGTCAGCGAAGCGTATTTCAATATAAAGGCTTCCATTTGTGTCCATGGATATTCTTGTCTCTCTCAGCGCCTCCTAGATGCTGAATAACAATGGCGAAACGCATCTCAAAAGAATTTTAGGAATTTCCCCGAATATATCGCAATTAATTCAACAAGTATGATCTGATCAGCAACAAAAGATCTCTTTCGGGCACGATTTACCTACGACGCAATGCAACTAGAAAGTTCTGAGATGAATCAAAGATTTCATTGTTTTAACCTCGTTCAATTATGTCGCACGAAAATCACCTTCTTCTAAGTCAACACTCTTGTCTGTCGATGTCTTTTTTCCCCAAGCTCAGTCATTCCTCTAAGAATTCCTACTTAATTTCCATCGAAATAAATTATTCCTCCTAAATTGAATTCGTAGCATTAAAGATTTCCCTCGCAATAACTTAGCCATTCGTATAAATATCTTCTTTATATGCCCCGTATAAATCGTTGCGATGATTGATTGCAATATTTGCCCATTATGTGTAAACAATTGCAGCGTTTCCTCGATAACAGTAAAATACTTGCAGACAACAAACGTTATACAAGGAATATCGCGCGTTCGATACGCTACGCTGCAATAATACGCTCAGAGGTATTCGAGGGGGTTCGAATACCTCAGAGTTAAGTCTATGACACTCACACCCTCTCACATCCACACCTTCGCTAAAATTATTTGGCAGCTGTGTTTGGTTTTGTTAGGAAATCTTCTTAAAAATAAGGAAATGGTTGAGGTGACTTTGCGTGGCGTGCACCCAGGAAAATTCCCAAGGAAAAACGGACTTGAAAAAAGTCTGACAGGGCCGGGAATCGAACCCGGGATCTTCCTCTAACCATCTTGGCTAAAGTTCTGGTCGGGTAGCCTAGATGGTTAATGCAGCCTCCCGGTTAGAGGAAGATCCCGGGTTCGATTCCCGGCGCTGTCAGACTTTTTTCAAGTCCGTTTTTCCTTAGGAATTCGAAATTTAACATAGAAAATCAGTAGAAATCTGATGTTCACAGTTAAGTTACACCAAATATCCCCGGAAGTTATCTTATATGTAAAAAAATCAGCTTGCGAACGTTTGTTCGAAAAATAATCGGTCGATTGACTTGAAATTTTAACTCATCGTCGCATTCATATACGAGAGTGTTTCCTTAGTAAAAAATGTTGACATATCGTCCTCGGTTCGATCCCAGACGAGTCAATCCATTTCCATAAGATATACACGTAGAGCTCATTTTTGCCGCTGCAGGCTTCGTTTCTTTTGCAAAATTAAATTAGAAATAATGGTCGTACGAAATTGAGACGAGCACCAAAAGAAGGGAAAATGAATAGAGAATCTTATTTTGGTCGTGTATTATTGTTTCCGAATTGAATTATCGAGATTTTATCTGAAATACAGGACATTTTTGTGAAATCTCGAGGGTCTAAACAACCGGTCCCCCTGACGACAAATGCCATTGTTGAATCCAAGGTCCTGCATTTTGGCATATTTAGAGTCGAGAAGAAGAGAAACGCTGTTGATTCCGTTAACATCGATTAGTATTATCAATTGTTGGATGCTATTTACATTTTATATTTTCGAAAATCGAAATCTGAGTCGATTTGATATCGAATGTAGTATCCAGTTCAATTCATTTGTTTTGTTTAGGGAAATTATTTAATAATCTGTTTTCGAAATTCAAAGTGTGAGTTACTTTGATTGTTTTATTTAATTCAATTCTTTCGTTATTTTCCCGTTGATAGTTGTGTTTTTGTTTTGCAGGCTATAATACTAGTTGAATCTAGAAAACGAAGAGCAGGCATTGAATTGAATGATGTGTTTTCTCGGTGAATGTATGCTCGCTGGAATATCTTTCGAATTCATTTCATATGTGACTAATTGTAAGCCAAGCGAGGCAGGGTTTAGTTAGTGCGGATATAAATTTACAAGTATCTTCACACTCCGAGAAGTTTCTTCACGCGATCTCGTTCAGTCGAGAGGGGAGCTGATGCGGTGTCTTCCACTCTCCCTGTTGCGTGGAACGCTCTCATCAGCGTCTTCTTGGACTATTTCATGGCCTGCCTGAGTAACAACGTCTTTAAGATGCGAAACATGAAAATGAATCAACGTATTGAATTATACTACAGTTGTTAACCGATGTCCGTGACTCCCGTAAGAAATGCACGGGAGATAATTCCTAACGTTGATTTCATGCACTTCCCGTCATACGATTGGATTATACATTTTTGGGAGTCATTCCAGCTTCAATGGAGTATTACATATATTTGTTAGTCCAGAGTATCCTTGGTTCGACTCTTGACGACTAGAATCGTCTTTCATAACAAACGCACGTATAGTCCGTTTTGATCAATTGCAATTGATCTTACGAAATCGAGATGAACACCAAAAGAAAAGAAATTAAATGAAAATTCTTATTTCGGTCGTGGAATATCGTATTCGAGTCGAAATTAATAGAATTCAAACAAAAATGACGAAATATTCGTGTGATTTAGTGGGTGTAAACAATTCCCTAACGACGAAGGTGATTGTTGAACTCTAATACGAGTGAGTGAAATGTATTGGGAAGAACAGCTGACGCTTTACGATAATAAAACTTTTGTTAAACTTTCAAAATTGAAATTCATCTCTATATATTTACAAATTGTATAACCTTCTGTAATTTTATGCGTATTGGAGACCTCACCATCGCGATGGTGAGGTCGCGAGGTGAGGCGATCGCGAGGTGAGGCGATCCTCCCCGATGCATCGGGGAGGATTCAACCCAGGATCACATTATATAAGAAACTAGCTGAAGCGCCCGTTGATTCTCAACGGGGAATATGAAAGTAGATTAAATTCAAGTTACCGGTCATAAAATGAGTAAATACCCTTTAATTATACACAACTAAAATCCCATTCTTACTATACAGGAAAATTCATGAGCTCGGCTCAAGAATCGCATTGATCGTCAGGAGGATAACCTCAACAATTTTGGATAATTCACGCGTATTTTGTCGAAATTCTCGAAATTTCGATTCGGAAACATTATTCCACGATCAAAATTAGAAATTTAATTTCCGTTCTTTTGCTTCTCGTCTCGACTCTGCACGTCTATTTTTCTATTTTAATTCTTCAAAAGAAATATAGTCTGCTACCGATTAAAGTGAAGATTAGATTTATTCTTTATGGAGACCCATCTGAGCGATCTTGGTTCGAAACCAGCAAAATTATCGAATAGCATTGATACAGTAATTTCTTCCTGGTCCCAGAAAACACGTACGCAAAGTTTGACGCGAATCTGGCAAACGCCTTGTACTAAAATAGAAGACACACAACATACAAACAAACGTACAAACCCACAGAATATTTGCTTTATATCATTCAAGACATCCAACTTCCCTCATCAATGAGCTGGTAATTTTCTGACTGCAATTACGTACCTGCAATTGCTGGTTACCTTCTTACAGAAAATTTCTCGTTATCCATGCAATATATCGTCCTCTTCAATCATCAGCTTCATGAGCCTAAAGTCCACGAGTATTTTTACGGGATAAAACATGAGCTCGGATTCAACAATGGGATCGGTCGTCAGGGGGATGAGTTGTTTACAGCCTCGAATTTTCACGAAAGTTTTGTATATTTTACCGATATTCTCGCAAATTCTAATTGAAAGTAAGATTCCATGACCAAAATAAGAATCTTCATTCGATTTTCTTTCTTTCGCTGTTTGTCTCGACTCTGTACGACTATTCCTTCTAATTTAATTCTTCAAAAGAAATAAAGCCTGCAACCGATAAAAGTGAAGCTTAAGTGTATTCATTATGAAAATCTATCTGAGCGATCTTGGTTCGAACCCAGCAAAATTCTTGAATAAAAATGCAACAGTACCTCCTTCCTGATATAAATAGTAAAGTAGTAAATCAATAATTACTCAGTATTTAAATTTTTACCTTAAAAATTTAACGAATAAAATACCGTGGAAGTCGAACAGAATACATTTAGGATAAAACAATAAATAATTTTCATAATAAGAGAGGGGGATCACTGATTCCAGTCTCTTGTATTTGTGGTAGGCGTAGTTTTAAGATTAGCTATTATTTTTGAAGGATACAAAATAGTGTATTGCCTTAATCCTTGTCAGCTTTAATTTAGACGATAATGCGTCGATCGACGGGCCTCTTTTTATATGGAAATTCGCAGAGTCGTATTTGGGGGAAAAAGAATTTGTGCGAATACGGATTATTTTTTAACTGAATCGCTGATGTTTTCATTATCACGTTGAAATGGTTTTTCGTACTCGGGAAATGGTCAACGTTTGATCAAATCTAAGAAAACGGTTACAATAATTGTGACCTTGGGTTTTAAGAGTCTGGGTGTTCTCTACAGTCTGTCTTTTCTACGTGCAACGTTTATTTATATACTTATTTGTGAATTCTGCAAACTCTACTAAGCGTGTCTCTTTTATTTCTCTGGCACAGTTCGTACTCTCCTGCGATGGTGCCATATGCTTCTAGCTGACCTACACGAACATTAAAATCGACCATTATTACTTAATTAGTGTACTGTAAAAAATCATTAACATGTAAATTATAAGGTGACAAATATTTATGTGATGCAACTTTCGTTTGTTCAAAATCCCTTAAAAAATAGCTACTCTCAAAACTACAGCTATCACGAGTGCAAGATACTGGAATTAGTTTCCCCGTTACGTATTATAAAAATTACCAATGATTTTATTGGAAATGCATTCTGTTCAACATTTGTTAATAAAATTTTACTCTGTCTTCATTCCGTCTTCCACATTTCAAAAAGAGCTAGTGATTCTTATGTTTGTCTATAGTTAGTGAGTTCTTCTATCAATATCGTTTATCATGACCAAAATTTAAGCGTTCTCACCTGTTAACCTTTTTCTCCGAGGGAGCGCTGTATTCCATGGAATGAAGCAGAAGAAACTCATTTAGAATATCGACTGGAGGTGAATCACACCTGTGGAATTGTCCATTAGTTACTTTGGAGCTTCTAATAAATTGGAAACATCCTCAACACCGCAATCGGTCGATAAACTCATTAAATATTCACTTAGGTAAAAAAATTGTCCCATTAAGTTTCCGGATATAACTCAACCATCGGTATTTTTTTCCTCAACTATGTTGCAGTTTCTTGTGTAAAAACGTTGAACATGTTGTATATAATTAATTTATAACAGTTTTTATTCAAATATATTAATTAGGATTTTATTATTAGACTGTTGTGCTACTATAGTTATAATATATCTGATATTTTAGCGCTACACTAAATGCATGTGATGCTTTTCTTCTGTTTTAACACAAAAAGGTATTAAGTCGAGTTTAAGTTTAACCGACGGAACCGAAAATTATCAATTGTTTTATTCAGAATGCATTCTGTTCGACATTTGCGGATACTATTTCATTTGTTAAATTAATGAGCTGAAAGATGAATATATATTAACTAGTTTTCATTTAAAAAACACTTCGATTTTAATGAAGCACATGTATTCAATGATGCATATTTATTAAAAAGTAAACTTTCATGCTCAACGTAAGAGTGCACTTGTTAGAGAAACAATATTCTTAGCAATTAAACTGAATATCCGCGTTTTCTGGTATTTTTCGGTTTACAGCCTTTCGGAGCCGAGAATTTATGCTAGATATTTTGGGGTAGGCATTCCATCTTCCCTATTAGTCATTTCAAAAGGTGCTACTGAATCTTATGTTAGTCTGCAGATAGTGAGTTATCGTATCTATATCATTTATCATGACTAAATTCTAAGCATTCTCACCTGTACGCTGTTCTACATCTACATCTACATTAATACCCTACAAGCCGCCTTTCGGCGTGTGGCAGGGGGTGTAAACAACAGTCGAATCTAAATTACTTCCTTATTCGGTTATTGTCACGTGTTGTTCGCGGAAAGAATGAATCTCTAAAACGATTCGTCCTAGCATCTATTTCTCTTAACTTACGGTCATTATCGGATCGACCGACGTAGCAGGGGGGTTGCATGATACCGATTGTATCTTTGGAAAATGTAGTTTCCCTGAATTTATTAAGCAATCGCAGCCTAGCTTCCAATCTCCTTTCTTTCAAGGATTCCCAACCTACGTCTGAGAGCATTTTTGTGCTTTTTTATCGTAGTATTTCTTAACAAAACGAACCGCTTAATACTGCACTTTCTCGAGTTCGCGAGTACACGTTTCATCCGCCATATACTTGCCGCATATTCCAGAAGGGGTCTGACCAAGGTAAAATAACATCGATCTCTCACCTTTTCATCGCATTTACCGACAATGCGCTTTACAAAGCCAAGCCTTTTACTTGCTTTGCCGCAGATTTTTCGAATATGCGTGCTCCAATTTAAGTTATTAGTAATGTTGATCCCGAGATATTTATCTGAATCTACTACTTTGATACTAATTCCATTAATTTTGTAGGGGTGATTTGGACGCATTTTTTTCTTTTCGAAGAAATTAACTACGGAGCATTTACTTACGTTAATATCTAATTCCCATTTTTCGCACCACCTTTGGATGAGGACTAAATCGTTTGAACTAAATCTGTTAACACTTTTCCCTGAGGGAGCGATGTACTCCGTACGACAGGAATGAGAAACGCCGATCTCTAACTTCAGCGGAGTCACAACTGTGTATTCATCCAAAAGTTCTTTGGAACTCCTAGTAAATTGGTAACATCCTCAACACAGCATCCGGTTGATAAACTCATAATTTATTAACTTAGGGAAAGGAATTGTCCCATTAAGTTTCCGGATATAAATCCAACATCGGTATTTCATTTAATCAAACCGTCTTGCAGCTTCTTGTCTCCAAATCTTAAAAATGTTCCATATAATCTATTTATGTCGAATCGAGGCTGACTAAAGGAATTTTCCTTCTGAATGGCAACGCTCCGTCACATGTTTCCCGTGGACCATAAGCCGTTTTGGGTCAGTTTGGTTGGGACGTCAAACTCCCATTTAGCCAAGACCCATCCAACTTCCACCTGTTCCTGAGGCCGAAGGAACATTTTGGTGGAAAAAGGAAGGATGAAGACAAGGAAGGGAAAACATGAGTCAACGAGTACCTAGAAAAGGAGCTGGCGGTGAGTTTCTATGCGGATGGATAAAAAACCTCCATTGCGGTATAAAAGTGCATCCAGGTAAATGGGAGCTGTGTTGGAAATTAGTACTTATAAACACAATATACAAATATAAATATTTATTCGAATTAAGATATCTTTTTTTAATACAGTGACAATACTTTTGGTACAACCTTCGTAAGAAAACACAGGTAACGCACCTGGGAAATGCAATTATGTGGGATAAGTGATAGGATTTGATCATAAAAAGATTAAAACGCTTATTTTTATTAACAATGGCATTATTTGGTTTCGATAATATCCATATCGTCCGCCAAATAACAAAACCCCACCAATGGAAGGAGATGATGAATCCAAGTTTCCGTAGCAACCACCAACTTTCCATTCACACTTTCCGGATACCTGAGAATAACAGAATTCGTGTCAGTAATGAAAAGCATGTTGTAAATGCAGTTGATGAATTAGATGGAGAGCTTAAAATCACTTAATGATGCACACATAAAATCATAACCAATTCCTCAATCAAGCGTACATATGAAAGCAAAGGATTCCATTAGAAACGTCGAACCTACATTGAAGAATGTCTTATCTTAAAAAATATGCACTACCTGCATGTTAAATTGGTGGCGTCTATCCTCGCTTGCAGTACCCAGTCTTTCCTTTTAGTTCGCCACAGTTCGCTGGCGAGAACGACGTCTTCCTCCACCACACGAAGAAAAGGAAGAACGTCACATCCACATTCAAAAGGATTGTATCCCAATAGAATAGTGGCATGCTGAACTTGTGTTTGTCGCACTTTTTGGTAATGTTCCGGACCAACTGAAAGAAAACGAGTTTGTTTATAATCTTAAGTGGTAGTTTTCTACAAATTTTTATTGGGCTCCGTTTCCGTCTGTGAATTTCATCTCTGCATATTATCACACAGTGGAATCGTATAAAGTAAGTCACACGCCTTTTCAATGTGCTAATGATTTGTGATGATAGCAATATGATCGAAAATTGATAAGTTTGATTTCGAGGTGAATACACATCTTTTTGTCATAATCTTTAAGTCAGATCCGAATATTAACCCTTTTAATGAACTCCGGTTATTTTTCAAACTAAAGAATGCAAGTTAAATATTCTAATCATAAAGCTTATATTTTTTATATTTCATCAGGCTATCCAGACATCGAATTATTAATACTGTTCCATCTTCTGAAGGAACTGGCAATCCGTCCCAAATTATCTCAAGCGCTAGGGAGGATAATTTTCCAAATGTTGACAAAGGAGAGCCTCATAAGTAAGAATAAGTAATTCAACTTCCTATTTTTCAATATGAACATTAATGAAACAATCATATAAACAGTAATTACGGGATATATAATTTTGAATAATATTTAGTTCTACCTTAAAAGATAATTATTTTGTAACAACTCTCTAAAACTTAATGATAAATAACGGCACAATGCTCCGTTACTTTCAAATGGTTCAATATTAAATTATGTAAAGATATCTTTCTTTGGGTTAAGTTTGAGGGTAATTATTCTCTTGGTTGAAAAACTCATCATTTGCAAATTAATGAGTGCATAAATATTTTATTGGTGTATATAATTTGGAATTATACGATAGCTTTTCTACTTGGAGCCCTTTCCTGTCAGTTCTCGGGAAATGACTTTGAAGGTGTTTGGAGTAATTTTGGACATTCAGTGAATCGCACGGTGGATGAAACCAGTCGCACGACATATCGCTAGGTATGAACATGCCTTAAAATTAAAACAGGATAATACAATTACCATAAATAAGTCAAGCAATTTCACCGTCATAACCACTCACCATCGTATGAGGAATATGAATGCTTCCAATCAAATTGTTCCTTAGGTCCACTGTTAGGTTGTGGCATGGATGATATGGGACATAATTTCCAAATTCGTCCTTATAATAAGAGGAGAACAGCAATTCTTGATAAGACAGATGTTTAATCTTGTTGTAGCGAAGATCCAGTATCCTAAGCCTAGGGTTTCTTATTCGAAAATCTAAAGCAATGTCCGTTATCTCGTTGTGAGCGAGGTACAGCTCCTTTAAGGAAAACACAAAATGCCGTTGAAAAAAGAGAAAACAAAATAAATCTTGGAACAATTGATTGCAGTAACATTTCGAATTGCTTCGAGTTTTCTTTGAAATGTTACATAATAATACCTCCACTTTACCTTTCTTTATTCTTGCATGTTTTAGTCCTTACTTGTAAGAATTAAATAGATAAATAGTACAGAAATTATAGGAAGGTGTAAGAACGGAGGGAATCGCCATGACGCCGTAGCGAATCCAAACTTCTTTAATATTATGATTATGATGAGCACGCAAAATATTCTCCGGGTATTTTCAAATGATATAAGTAATTATGGGAAAAAGTATCACGTATCAGAGGAATCACAAGAAAACGTAAATACCGTTCATAATCAATGGACATTATTTTCTAAAAAATTGACTCAGTATTATCTCGTACCTCATTATCAAATTATGATATTTTTACAAAGGATTCGATGAATGAAATAAGTTCATTTCATTTCTTTCCTAATATGCTCTTGAGGAACCAATTTCAAAGATAATTTCAGAACCATGATGGGACCAATTTCAGGTAAAAGTAGACAGAAAGGCATCATTACTTGATGAGCATGAGTTGGATTAGGTATCGAAACGCCATAGGATTCCTTATTTTGATATAGTCTATTATGTTTCGCAGCCACGCATATATGGAAACCCACTAAATTCTATATGGGCAATTTTATAATTACTAGTTATGTTATGTTCACTAGTCCTATAAACTGCTACTTTGCCAGCAGGACATAGGAGCACAACCATTAAAGGTGACCAACAGCGAAGGTAAGACTGCCTGCTTTCTCCTGTAATAGTTCCCATAATGCTACTTTTTATCCCGAAAAGAAATGTCTTGCCATGGGAAGCTGCGCCATGATGATCTACAATAGCAATGAGCGGAGGGGAAAGCGAGGTAGCAGCTCTAAAACCCTGAAACCAAATGAAGCCCAACTTCAAGTTCGATATATGATTAAATCACCTCCGTACGTACATCATAGTCTACCCCCTATATACATTTTAGTATCTGGTTTGATGCCATAGGAGGTCTGTCTTTTTACGAGAAATGTTTGTAAAGTTCACCTTAACTCCTTATAGGATTTATTTTTAAAGAAAAATTAATTAGAGAGCATAGACAATGATGCTAAAGGAGACGCAACGGAATTATTAATTTCATTCGTTTCTTGCCATCAAATTCGGTCGATTTTACTAAAGCATGGTAGTTGTTATTCGATGCTAATTCCAGCCAATTAAAAAGGAGAGATATTAAACTTAAGTAAGTTAGTAATATAAGTGTTCGAACCATTCTTTTCTGAAATCCATAATTGTGGAACCATATAAAAGCTTAAAAATAATTTGTCAAGTTATATGTACTCGAATATTTAGGAAATCCTTTTAACTGACCGTTTATTTCCGTAGCATTCTCGACCATGAACGATGCTCCATACTTGTTACATACTTTAGTAACTAGTCTAGCACTAATGCAATGAGTGCATAATTTTGATATGGGTACGAGTGAGAATTTTGTTCGATTTGACCGAAAGGAAACTTATCTCTTATTTAAAAATAAACAGAAAATGTTCAAAACTACTCACCTCCAAATCATGCAGATTCACAAAGGGGGATATTTTTCCTGTTAATTTCAGGTATTCATCGTAGAACCAAGGCCAGTTTTTGGAGTGGATTTGATTGTAAGAAAGGTCCAATATCCTTACTTCCCCCACCAATCGTTTAGAAATCAATTTCGATATGTTGCAGTTTCAAATGGACACTTTTTGACAGCCCATGTGGCTACCTAACAAGCTGAGCTCTACACTTTCCATCGGATTTCCAGAGATATCCAAAAACTCTAGCTTCAGACCGAAGAAGATTGTTATCCTGTAGAATACTTCTTTTAATTGATACTGGATATATTTATTCTTCGTATAAAGGTGATATTCCCTCTGAGGATCAATGGACTCTGGCAGAGATTTCAACCGGTTGAATGACAAATCTAGAGAAGCTAAGCTTTTCAAATGCCATGAGAAAACCTGTCTCGGAAGCTCTTCAATTCTATTGCCGGATAAGTTCAGGAAATTCAAGTTCGCGCACGACTCGAAAACTCTTAGGTCAAGATTCTTGATGAGATTGTTGGATAAATGGAGGTATTCTAGCGAAGACATATTCAGCCAAGATATATCGGTGAAGAAATTGCTTCCAGCGCGGATATGAGTTAAAAATTCGAAATTTTGAAAAGTTAAGAAGAATTTCCCTTTCAGCATGTTATTTCCCAGGTAAAATGCATTTAATTTACTCATTGGCTGTATAGCATCCGTATCAATCTGGGATATTTTGTTGTTAGAGATGTCGAAGTAGGTGATTTCTGGCATGCTAGAGAAAGGATCTCGCGGAATTAGTGTTAATTTATTGTAGGATAGATCCAAATGTTCCAAATAGGAGAAATTATGTCCGACAATATGATCAATCTTTGATATGTCGTTGTGGGAAACATCGATCTGAGTCAAATCGATTTTGAGATCTAACAAACTCTTTGGGATTGAAGTTAGCAAGTTACCTCGAAGTAAAACTACAATCAAAATGTCGTTTACTTCAAAAATTCCGTCTGGTAAGTAGGTGAGTTGGTTATAACGTAAATCTACTAGTTGAATATGGGGGATTCTGCGAAAGAAGTCTTTATGAATCGATTTAATGGAGGAATTCCTCATTTCAATAATACGAACTGATTTACTGCGCATAAAATTGTTCACGAAATTGATATCACAACCGTTGTCGTTCAATTTAAAAGACACTAACATGTTCATTTGTATTACTCTATTTGGTAAACTGGATATGCGGTTCCCAGACAAGTCAATATATCTAGAATTATTAAATTTTGAAAGAAAATCGGGATGAAGGTCAAGATGGGGATTTCTAGTTATGAGGAAACCTTCAGCGTCAATCTGTCGTGAGCATGAGTCACCGTTGACCCCCTCAATGGATGTATGAACTATGAATTTCTATTAGAAGTAGTGAAGTGAAATTAATTCCACCAAGAAAATAATTATGAATATCTTTAATTATCATCTTCATACTAATAACAAAAAGGACGCAAATCAACACTTTGTTGCTTAGGATGCGTCAATAAGAGTTGAAACTTATCATCGCTTAAGAAAAGACTATCTTTTAATATCCCCATCAGTTTTGGCCACTGGACTCTATGGAAAGCCTTTTCAATATCTACAAAATTTCCTGATGGTATCCTAGAGATCTTTCCAAATATCAAAGTAAATGTTTATTTATTTTAGCAATACAGGATGAAATCTGCAAAAAACAAGGCAAATTGTCGAGAATTTTCTGTTTTTTCGAACTTTTTCGCTTATACAACGATAAACCTTAGTCAAATTATGAATCCTTTTGAACATCCTTAATATATTTCCTAACATAGGACAAAAATTTAAATTCCTCTAGTAATTTACGAAGAAATTCCGAAACTAGAAAATGTTTGGTTCTTTTGACTCCCTGTTGCTTAGAATACGAGCAAACATAGTCGAATTTGTACTCTTTTCGAATATCTAAACGAGATTTTTCCAAAATAAGAACAATAACTTCCCTCTTATGTAGCAATTTACGAAGATATCCGCGAAAACCGGGCATTTATGCGAAAATTTTCAAATGTTTGGCTCGTTTTTGCTTAAAATTAAATTGACTTTAGTCTAATTTGTACTCGTGTTTTTGGAAATTTGTCTCAAATTAAATTTATTACGTATTTCTTTCCATTTTCGGATCTGAAAAATCTACTTTTTTCATTTACTTATTCTTATTAACGTTGATTTAATACTCCAAAATGGAGATTAAATCCATCTTCATGCTTTATCTTTAATGCCTTAGTAGACCTTTTTATGTAAAATTAAATCGCTCCACGACCTTTAAATGTCGTGAACAAAATCTGGATCATTAAATCGATATCCCGATTCCTAATCACCAATAATCGTCACTGGAAAGTAAAATTGACTGAAATGCTCATGTAAAATCCTGATTGTACTTGTTCCGAGTTTAATTCTTAAAGAAGTAAATATTGAAGCATTAATTCAATAGTAGTGAATTACCCCGTCAAAAATGAGGTAATTACAATTAAATTTATTTACTTACAAAAATTCTAATAATCGCTATTCGATACCAAAAATATCCCGTGTTTTTGAAATAGAAAACCATTAATCATTTGAAATCATATTACCCAAGCCAAATTTTGAACCTGTATCGCTGAATTTTAGCTTCCAAAGTTAACTGATGGTTTCATTGCCACAAAATGTCGGCTTTCCTTCTCCATACGTTTCCTTATGTCTTTCCCATTTATAATCGTACGAGAGTTCAAAAATCACCTTCGTCGCTAGGGAATTGTTTATTCCCACGAAATCACACGAATATTTCGTCTTTTTTGTCCGAATTCTCTCCATTTCGACTCGAATACGATATTCTATGACCGAAATAAGAATTTTTATTCAATTTCATTTCTTTTGGTGTTCGTCTCGATTTCGTACGAAAATTATTTCTGATTTAATTCCGCGAAAGAAAAAATTATCGGCAATCGATAAAAATGACATTTACGTGCATTTCTTATGAGAGACACGATTCAGGTCGAACCAAGGAATTGTTTAGCGAAAACTAAGCGGTGTCAACATTTATTAATCAGTCTAAACTGAGCGGTCTCAACATCCCCCTTTAGCGAAGGATATTTTATAAAAGACTCACGGAACACTAACAAAGATTTGTTAAAGAAATAAAATTACGACGACAAAGATAAATACTGCGGAGAGAATTTGTTAAATTTTTCTGAAATTGGATATCTGCGATCCATTTTGGGGTCACAACTGAAAACATATTTATAGAATGCTAAAGAAGGACGAAATTCAATCGAATGCACATTAGAGTGTATTACGAAAAAACGTTTTTTTGCGAAATTCAAAATTTCAAGTATGATAATATCTGCGAGAAATGGTGCTATTCTAATGTATTCCATCAGTTTTCCTCAAAGTGTAGTAATTTGGTCTGAAATTGTTCCTTGCTAAGAATCGAGGAGATAAAGTATTCCGGGTAGCGAAAATCAAGATGTGGTTTGTGGCAACGCTGAACGGAAATGAGGTTCTTGATAACCGCTGGACTTCCGTTTATCGCCGCCTCCCTTCCTCACACTGGCAACCAAAGGGTGACCTCCAAGAATCCCAGAAAAGGGTGAATGACTGACGAATGCGATTAACTTTCTCTGATTATTTTAAAAGTCAATAAAAAACGTCGTCCATCTTGATTCTCTATCATATCGTTTGAGGACGTGAGAGGCGCTTTTCTGGAAGTGGTCCTTGGTTCAACTTAAAGCCTTTCGCTTTGCAAAATGAATTTGCGAGCGTCGCATTGGACGAAGAGTCTCTTCGGTGGCCAATAAAACTGGGTTATAAGATCAGAAGTTCCGTTTCGAAACAGGAAGGAAACGGTTGATTGATTTGTTACATTTCATTTGTTAGTTTAGCTTCCGTCGAATTAGTCGCCATTTCGAACTAAAGATGTTAAACCATGGTATACTTTACGCGACAAAGACAGGCATTATTTGAGCCTTCTTTGTGAAGCGTGCTAATGCTCTGGAAATATGCCGAAACGTATTTCCAATTTGGTGAAAATTCTATTTAAATGCGTAAATTTTCATCTCCTACAGGCGCTAAGAGAGACTGAAATCGTCATGATTAAACAATTTTCTTATTATTTTATTTTTTTGATGTGTGATATCGATTCCGTGATAAAGGATTATCCATGGAATATTTTCTGTTTCCGTATTAAAGGAAATATATAAACGGAGTGTCCTAGTTAATTGACAGATATTTTGATATTTTTGCGGCTTTTCAGGTTATTAGTAAAATGAATTTTACAGTTAAGTTCTTTCCACAATCGACGTTCAACTAAGGCACACATTCCGTTACGTAACTTAATTTATATAGTGACGACATATGACGTAATATACTACGTGCATAATGTGATGAATGTTATTAGCAAGAATTCAATAGACAATTTTTGAAAATGAAATATCTTAGAAGGAAAAACAACTCCAATTTTCCACTTAAAGAAAAATAAATGCATAATTCGCAGGTATTTATCGATGTCAATAGTATATGAAAGTATTGTCCAAAATGTTCCACTATTTGATAGGCATTAAGAAGCGGATACTATGAAGCTTATGAAACTTCTTTCCCAAAAGGAAATGTGATAAGCACTACTTTTTTTAAGGATGCTTAAGAGGTTATAAATCAAATATAAATTCTTAGAAATACTCTGCTCTCGCTCTCAATAGCCAGACGCTTGTGCAAAGTGCAAAGATTTTTTACATCGATAATAGAATATTATATCTGAAACAAGTCTTTAATAACAAAATTTTTTAAAATTTCACAATACTAAAACACATGTGTATGTCTATTTCTATTTGTTTTTAAATGATTTTCCACCAACTTTCGCGGAATATTATTAATTACTAGCGGAAGGGCCCGTTGAAATTCACCGGGGGCAATGCGTTTGATAGGAGAGACTTCTTCTTTCTTTTGAATTCTAGTGGAGTTCCTGAGTTCCGAAAGCTTTGGAAGTGCTTTCCTCTTTCTATTAGTCAAAGTAAATTGTTGGAATTTTGAATACCGCAATGAAAGCGTCTTAGTTAAGATACATTCCCTGATACGAATACATAATATATCTACGATTCTTTTCAATGTATCTGTATCAATAGGTCGGTAGTCTCTTATTGATTCGTTGTTCTTGATTCAAAGGATTATGAAATAAATCTCAATAAATTGATTCATGGAATGAAGAATGTCAAATGAGTATTCGTGGTAATATATTTTTATAGCAAGGGGCAATGCGAATATGAACGTTGTGAATATTTATTATGTAGAATTAAGATAGGCGTTCCTATTTTTCCACCGTATGCCTGATGATAACGATTATTCGTTGGTACCTGGTGGCGCTTCGTCATTAAAGGAAAAATATTTGTGAAAAAAGCGCAAAGTCTCTCTTTATTCCACATTGAATGTTCCGTAAAATTTTGAATAGGTATGTGAATATAAATCAAAATTTTAGAATTGAGAATACTCCATGGGCAATCGATCAAATTCAACATTTTGGATTCAACCCAATTTAAAAATCGATATTTTGCTGTTCGCTTTAATCTTTCATCGCCACTTTCACTTCCGAATGAGTAAATTCTCATTCTCTCTGATGTTTAGGTTTGTTTCAATCACTTCTTACCGCTACAACTTATGGAATGTACGGCGGAGTTATCTCAGCACAAATGCACCGAAAATTGTTTACATCTCGGCTTTAAGTACATACAAGTCCTTGTGAACGTTCCGAACCATTTCAGAAACACGAGGTTCATTCGGATGAAAGGTTATCATCGAGGGGTCCACGTGTATGAGACGAAACAGCCTCCATCCGAGAGTAAATGCGCTTTCGGAGTTAAAACCGCAGATAAAAGACCGTGGCGGACGTAAAGGATTCGCCTCACGACCGTCGTTTGTTTTGCAGAATTTTCGCGTCGGCATGGCTTTCTACTTTTTTCATCTCCGCAGCTATTCTTTCTCCGAAGGAGGTGAAGCAGTCGCAAATCTTCCCCACCTTCTCCCTCACGTCACCGTTGCGATATCCGTTTTGCTTTGGATTGAAAATGGCTCCATCTCGCTTTTTCGCAAACACTTTTCCACTCGGGATTCAGGTTTATTGGTCTCTCGCCTTTTGGGGGCGCAGTCATAGGAAGCGTTTTTATTCTCACTCTTAGGATTTACATCGGGGAGAGAAGCCTGGGGATATTTTCAGTTCCGCCCGTTTCTTTAATTTTCTCCTTAAAACGTTGTTTATTAATTTTTCCGTACAACCATTCTGAACTGCTATGCATTTTATAGCGTTAAGTTCATAATTTTCTCGAGAAAGGGGAATTTCTAATAACCTTTGGATCATTGCATGGAACGCGGAGTTTTCCAAAGTTGAACATACCCCTTATTTTTATCTGTAATTTAGTTTTAAAAGGTAAGACGAAATAAATCGTAACTTGCTGTGATATTACTAAATAGTCCTAAAAATATTCCTTATCTTCTTACATTTATTTTTTGATAAGAAATATAAAAAGTAACTGGTAAGAATTTAAATATCCGTGTTTCATGTATAAGTGTTTTTGATTCATACACTTCTTTCTTTACAGGTAAGTTCATTGTTCATTTCAACACCTTTAATGGATTAAGAAAACGTTTGAATGGAGGTGGTTATTTGCGATTCTAACTATTAATACCTCTTTCATTATTATGAAAATAAGTTATATCTCTAACACGGAGAAAAATAGCTAAGCAATTTTTTAATTCACCAATTTTTCATAGTTTTTGAACAATAACTATGACGAATACATTGGCGGATATCTACGCATGGACGAATGAGCCAATATTTCAAATATATCCCGAAAGATAGTAAAGTATCTTATTGTAGTTTTTAGATAAGTACTTTGGTAGTTTCCGATTATATTTATAGATACTTGCGGATTCGGTATCCTAGCCAACAAATATAAAACGAAGTATATTCCTCAGCTGCGGTATCGCTGTGCTAAACATTTTTTTTCGTTTTGATTCTTCGGAGACATTCATAGTTTTACGCGATGAATTGTATTGGCGATAGTTGAGTTTGCCATTTCATTTGATTGCTTATGGAAATAATACATTTCAATTGCAAATTTTCAATTGAAAATAGTGCGCTTATAAATACAAATCTGTAAAATTTAGTTTACCAAAAGAACCTCACTTAATGTTTAAAATTCTCAACTTGTTCAATGGTTTTCAAACATGAATAGAACAGTCTGTACCATTGAGATAGCAATAGGCATATACAAGTAATGCTAGAGGTTTCTATTCACACCTATTCTATTATATTCTAACTTCTTAATGCACCCAGCTGAATCTATTTACCTTTCATTCCTTCCATTTCCTTCTGGAAATTATGATGAGTGATTGGTTATATTGAGAAAGAAGTTCTTTCGCATGGACTGAGACACATCGCTGTATCTTTGGTAATTCAACTTTCGTCTCATTTAATTCAATTTTCCACAATTTGTAAAATTCGAATGATAGACTAACTGAAATTTCTACTATGACCAAATGAGCAGAAATATTTCTAAATGTTGTATAATTTTACAAATTTGTCACGATATGGAATATATAATTTCATTGTGGGTCTGCAGATTTCATTTTTTGTTAAACCCCTCTGTTCTAAATATTTAGAGGATTGCGATGTATTTCTATGTAAGAATCCATAAGCCGGCGTGTGGTAGGGGGTGCAAGCACCTTGACTCTATTTTCCTAATCGATTGCTTTCGAGTATACTTCGCGGAAAAAATGAATCTTAGTAACGATTCGTTTTCTAGCATCTATTTCCCTAATATTTCTGGCAGTATCAAAACATATAACAGGGGGTCGCATTATATCTGTTACACCATCTGAGAACGTAATTTCTCTGAAATTATTTTATAAATTTCTACTTTGAATTTTTCTTCTATCCTCTAATGATTCCCAACCCTTTATCATCTGAGAGACACTCGCTGTTTTCTTGTAGCAATTCTTTACAAATCGTCTTTCGTTGTACTTTTTCTAAATCCCGAATATGACATTTCTCTGCCCATACACTACACTTAAAAGGTGAGGCCTAACTAAAGCTAAGTAACATTGCTTGCAAACTTTTTCTTCTCTCCTACCGACTATTCTTTGAACGAAGTTTATCAAGTGCTTTTCCACATATCTTTCGGATGTGTGCACTCCATGATTTTTCGTCCATATAAATATAATTAGTAAATTGTTGAAAAACTGTTAAAACTGTTACGAATTCGAGAGCTTTTTGAAAAAAGAAACGTTTAAATGAATCGTAAATGTTAGGATCTTTTGAAAAGGGAATGGGTTAAGAATAAATTAACGTTTATTACCAAGTTAATACCGCAGACTGAGAAATAAGAAGTACTGCAGCCATTAATCATTTTAAAAAGCAAATTTCAATTCATAATCGTGTGCATTGCGGATCTCAATGGTTTGAATATTTTATGACTACCGTAAGTGCTCAACCGAAAGAGGAAATGTATGTCAGTATTAATAATAGAAATCACGTAACAGCTATATTTGCAATTTTTCCAATTTTTATTGATCTTGAAGCATACAAACATATTAAACATTTAAGCAAGATTTTAAATTGTTAGAATCAATATAGCATTCGCATAGTTGCAATATTTACCTAAGAATATTTTGGTTTCGAACTTTCCGACTTACAAGTTAGTTTTCTGTTTTTGGTATGTGAATTCTAAAATCCCTATTGAACGCCTTCACTACCCCACCCCTCCAACATTTCATCTCTTCTATTACTTAGTTAAATTGATCACTGATTTTCGTCTAACAAGGCCTTCGACGGGTGACCGCCTGAGGGAATATGGGAATACCCTTTTGGGAAGGGAGATGAGAGGTGAGGTATTTTTTTTTTAGGTAAGTAAGTAATTTATTATTTATCTGTGGACATACAATGTCAGTAACAAAGTCATTCAGGTACATCAGAAAAAGAATTGAACACAAAATTGAAGGTATTGGTTTCCCTTCTGGTCCTCCTGAGCCAATAATTGGCTCATCAGGAGGTGCACAAAATAACAGACAAACAAGATTACAGATAGAAATATAGAATACTAAATAATTACAGAAATATAACTTACTTCTAAAAACTTTAGGAATACTCAGCCATAAGTTTTACTCAAAACAACACATTATATCTATATACACATCTTATCCAAAGTAGATTTTAAAACAGTAACTTATAAGTTATATTGATTCATTGTGTAGTAGGAAGTTTTTCATACTATATTTAACGTCTCTTATTGATGTTAAATACAACAGATGTGCTGGCAATTTATTAAAGATATTCGGTACACACTGTTTAACCTATGAGCACCTTAATTATTATAGTTCTTAGGAACATCATAATTTATGGGGGAACATCATAGGTATGGGGGAAGCTGTTTTAGTTTGTAGGAAAACACTTTTCCGCGGGAAAATTCAAAACTTCTATTGTCTCTAGTTCATCCAACCGTCGTCCTTTCTTCTCCTGGTGAAGACGTGCGGGGACAAAGCTGCTCTTACGTCCCGATCCAGGGGAGATGAAGGGCGAAAGCAGAGGCGGGGGGGTATTGCATCCGGCGGAGGCAAGCTCGATGTTCCGCGGCCAGATCGCGGCCGCTTTGACCAACGTATCTGGCATCGCAGTCGTGACAGGAGAGGAGGTAGACGCCGCTGGTGGTCGCAGGATCCCTGTGGTACTTCAGATGTCGTCGGAAAACTCAAAAAGTCTTAACTTGGCTCCATTTTCAATATATTTATTTATTTACATTTTGGTGGAAAAAGGATGGATGAAGACAAGGAAGTGAAAACATGAGTCAATGAGTACCTTGAAAAGGAGCTGGCGGTGAGTTTCTATCGGATGGATAGTAAACATCCAGCGCGGTATTAAAAGTGCATCCAGGTAAATGGGAGCTTTGTTGGAAATTAGTACTTATAGACGCAATATATCTATATAAATATTTATTCGAATTAAAATATTTTTTTAATTCAGAGGCAATACTTTTGGTACAAGCTTCGTATGATAACACAGGTAACGCACCTGGGAAGTGCAATTATGGGGAATAAGTGATAGGATTTGATCAGAAAAAGATTTGACAGCTTTATTTATGTTAATTACGGCATTATTTGGTTTCGATAACATCCATATCATCTGCCAAATAACAAAACCCCATCAATGGAAGGAGATGATGCATCCAAGTTTCCGTAGCAACCACCAACTTTCCATTCACACTTTCCGGATACCTGAGAATAACAGCATTCGTGTCAGTAATGAAAATTATGTTGTAAATGCAGTTGATGAATTAGATGGAGAGCTTAAATTTTCATAATGATATACACATAAAATCATAACCAGTTCCTCAATCAAGCGTATCTATAAAATCAAAGGATTCCATTAGAAACTTCGAACCTACATTTAAGAATGTCTTAGTTTAAAAAATATGCACTACCTGCATGTTAAATTGGTGGCGTCTATCCTCGCTTGCAGTACCCAGTCTTTCCTTTTAGTTCGCCACAGTTCGCTCAAGAGAACAACATCCTCCTCCACCACACGAAGAAAAGGAAGAACTCTGCATCCACATTCAAAAGGATTGTATCCCAATAGAATAGTGGCATGGCTATACTTGTGTTTGTCGCATTTTGTGGTAATGTTCCGGACCAACTGAAAGAAAACGAGTTTGTTTATAATTTTAAGTGGTAGTTTTCTACAACTATTTATCTGGCTCCCTTTCCGTCTGTGAATTTCATCTCTGCATATTATCACTCAGTGGAATCATACAAAGTAAGTCACACGCCTTTTATAGTGCTAATGATTTGTGATGATAGCAATATGGTCGAAAATTGATAAGTTTGATTTCGAGGTGAATACACATCTTTTTGTCATAATCTTTAAGTCAGATCCGAATATTAACCCAGTTGATGAATTCCGGTTATTTTTCAAACTTAAGAAAGCAAGTTAAATATTCTAATCATAAAGTTAATATTTTGTATACTTCATCAGGCTATCCATATTTCGAATTATTAATACTGTTCCATCTTCTGCAAGAACTGGCAATCCGTCCTAGATTATCTCAAGCGCTAGGGAGGATAATTTTCCAAATGTTGACAAAGGGGAGCCTCATAAGTAGGAATAAGTAATTCAACTTCCTATTCTCCAATACGAACATTAATGAATCAATCATATAAAAAGTAATTACGGGACATAAAATTTTGAATAATATTTAGTTCTACCCTAAAAGATTATTATTTTGTAACAACTCTCTAAAACTTAATGATAATCGGCAAAACGCTCTGTTACTTTCTAATGGTTCAATATGAAATTATGTAAAGATATCCTCCGTTGTGTTAAGTTTGAGGGTAATTATTTTATTGGTTGAAAAACACATCATTTGTAAATTTATCAGTGCATAAAAATTTTATTACTGTATATAATTTGGTATTATACGATGAGATAGTTTTTCTACGGTGGATGAAACATTATCAGTCGCACGACATGTGTGGACATGCCTTAAAATGAAAACGGGATAATACAATTACCATAAATAAGTCAAGCAATTTCACCGTCATAACCACTCACCATCGTATGAGGAATATCAATACTTCCAATCAAATTGTTCCTTAGGTCCACTGTTAGGTTGTGGCATGGATGATATGGGACATAATCTTCAAATGTGTCCCACATATAATAGGAGAACAGCAATTCTTGATAAGACAGATGTTTAATCTTGTTGTAGCGAAGATCCAGTATCCTCAGCTTATGGTTTTTTAATCGAAAATTTAAAGCAATGTCCGTTATCTCGTTGTGAGCTAGGTACAGCTCCTTTAAGGAAAACACAAAATGCCGTTGAAAAAAGAGAAAACAAAATAAATCTTGGAACAATTGATTGCAGTAACGTTTCGAATTGCTTCGAGTTTTCTTTGAAATGTTCCATAATAATACCTCCACTTTACCTTTCGATATTCTTGCATGTTTTAGTCCTTATTTGTAAGAATTAAATAGATAAATTGCACAGAAATTAAAAATACGCTGTTAAAACGGAGGGAATCGCCATGACGCTGTAGCGTATCCAAACTTCTTTAATATTATTACTAGCAGCTGCCTACTGCTCCGCAGGCAGGTTAGTTCCCTTACGTTTGATGGGTCAGCATCGAAAGGTATTCGAGGCCTTCGTCAAAGATTCCGAAAAAGTAGATAATGTCAGAGACCGCAAAATTTAAAAATTTTTGCACGCCTGTGCGTGCAGGCCGTCCGCCTCCAGTGCACTAAAAATCGTTGCGGGAGATTGAATTTAGACTCAGATTTTGCTAAAAGTGTTACATCCCTTCTTTGAGGACGGACGGACACGATTCTGTCTTAATATATATATAGGATTATGATGAGCACGCAAAATATTCTCCGGGTATTTTCAAATGATATAAGTAATTATGGGAAAAATTATCACGTATTAGAGGAATCACAAGAAAACACAAATACCGTTCATAATCAATGGACATTATTTTCTTAAAAATTGACTCAGTATGATCTCGTACCTCATTATCAAATTATGATATTTTTACAAAGGGTTCGTTGAATGAAATAAGTTCGTTTAATTTCTTTCCTAATATGCTCTTGAGGAACCAATTTCAAATATAATTTCAGAACCATGATGGGACCAATTTCAGGTGAAAGTAGACAGAAAGACGGCATTACTTGAGGCACATGAGTTGGATTCGGTATAGAAACGCCATAGGATCCCTTATCTTTATATAGTCTATTATGTTTCGCAGTTACGCATGTATGGAAACCCACTTAATTCTAAATGGGCCATTATGATTTGTAATGATCACTAGTCCTATACACTGTTACTTTGACAGCAGGACATATGAGCACATCAATCAAGGGTGACCAACTGCGAAGGTAGGACAGCCTGCTTTCTCCTGTAATAGTTCCCATCATGCTACTTTTCATCCCAAAAAGAAACATCCTGTCATGGGAAGCTACGCCATGATGATCTAAAATAGCAATGAGCGGAGGGGAAAGCGAGGTAGCAGCTCTAAAACACTGAAACCAAATGAAGCCCAACTTTCAAGTTCGATATATGATTAAATCACCTCCGTACGTAAATCATAGTTTATGTACATTTTAGTTTCTGGTTTGATACCAGAGGAGGTCTGCATTTTTTCGAGAAATGTTTGTAAAGTTCACCTTAACTCCTTATAGGATTTATTTTTATGGAAAAATTAATTAGAGAGCATAGACAATGATGCTAAAGGAGAAGCAACGGAATTATTTATTTCATTCGTTTCTTGTCATCGAATTCGGCCGATTTTACTAAAGCATGGTAGTTGTTATGCGATGCTAATTCCAGCCAATTAAAAAGGAAAGGGATTAAACTTAAGTAATTTAGTAATATAAGTGTTCGAACCATTCTTTTCTGAAATACGTAATTGTAAACCATAGACAAGCTTAAAATTAATTTGTCAAGTTATATTTACTCGAGTTTTTAGGAAATCCTTTTAACTGACCGTTTATTTCCGTAGCATTCTCGACCATGAACGATGCTCCATTTACGGAAACATTTGTATTACATATTCAATAATTCAAAAGAAGTATTTTCCGAAGGAATAATTATAACGTACTTTAGTAACTAGTCTATAACTAGTGCAATGAGTACTAGTATTAGTACTAGTAAATGAGAATTTTGTTCCATTGGACCGAAGGGAAACGTATCTCTTATTTAACTAAAAACAGAAAATAGTCAGAACTACTCACCTCCAAATCTTGCAGATGCACAAAGGGGGATATTTTTCCTGTCATTCTCAGGTATTCATCGTAGAACCAAGGCCAGTTTTTGGAGTCGATTCGATTGTGAGAAAGGTCCAATACCAATACGTGCCCCAATGATTGTTTGGAAATCAATTTCGATATGTTGCAATTTCTAATGGACACTTTTCGACAGCTCATGTGGTTACCTAGCAAGCTGAGCTCTACATTTTCCATCGGATTTCCAGAGATATCCAAGAATTCTAGCTTCAGACCGTAGAAGAGTGTTGTGTTGTAGAATCCTCCTTTTAATTGATTCTGGAAATAATCATTCTCCGAATAAAGGTAATCTTCCTTCTGAGGATCAATGTACTCTGGCAGAGATTTCATCCGGTTGAACGACAAATCTAGAGAAGATAAGCTTTTTAGATGCATTGAGAAAACCTGTCTCGGAAGCTCTTCAATTCTATTGCCGGATAAGTTCAGGAAATTCAAGTTCGCGCACGACTCGAAAACTCTCAGGTCAAGATTCTTGATGAGATTGTTGGATAAATCGAGGTATTCTAGCGAAGACATATTCAGCCAAGATATATCGGTGAAGAAATTGCTTCCAGCGCCGATATGAGTTAAAAATTCGAAATTTTGAAAAGTTAGGAAGAATTTACCTTTCAGCATGTTATTTCCCAGGTAAAATTTTTTTAATTTACTCATTGGCTGTATAGCAACCGTATCAATCTGGGATATTTTGTTGTTAGAGATGTCGAAGTAGGTGATTTCTGGCATGCTAGAGAAAGGATCTCGCGGAATTCGTGTTAATTTATTGTAGGATAGATCCAAATGTTCCAAATAGGAGAAATTATGTCCGACAATATGATCAATCTTTGATATGTCGTTGTGGGAAACATCGATCCGAGTCAAATCAAGTTTGAGATCTAACAAACTATCCGGGATTGAAGTTAGCAAGTTACCTCGAAGTAAAACTCCCTGCAAATACTCATTTACTTCAAAAAATCCGTCTGGTAAGTAGGTGAGTTGGTTATAACTCAAATCTATACTTAAAATTTTGGGAAAACTGCGAAAGAAGTCTTTATGAATCGATTTAATGGAGGAATTCCTCATTTCAATGTTATAAACTTTTTCACCGTGTATAAAATTGTTCACGAAATTGATTTCACAACCGTTGTCGTTCAATTTAAAAGACTGTAACCTGTTCATTTGTATTACTCTATTTGGTAAACTGGATATGCGGTTCCCAGACAAGTCAATATCAATAGAAGTATTAAACTTTGAAAGACAATCGGGATCAATGTCAAGATGGGGATTTCTAGTTATGAGGAAATCTTCAGCGTCAATCTGTCGTAAGCATGAGTCACCGATGACCCCCTCAATGGATGTTTGAGATATTCTAAGGTATACCAGTTTTTGAAGTAGTTTAAAACTCTTCGGTAAGCTTTTCCATCCGATATCCTCAATTGACAAATATGTTATGTTATATATAGGCACAAAGAAGTCTTCATTTATTTCTTTGGAAGGAGAGTTGAATATGATAAGTTTTCTTAAATTATGCAATCCGGTGAAATCTATCTTTCCGGAGGAGAGTTTTTTATTTGCGAAGAATTGGACGGATGTTAATGCTGGAAGATTTGAAAAGAACCCGTTCTCTAGTCGTTCAATCATTGTGATTTCTATGAGTATTTCCGAGAGCTTAAGTACTGTCGACTTAAATAAGTCCTTCGGTAGGGTCCTTAGGAAGACGCATGATATCCTTAAGCTATCCAATTTACTTAGATTTCGGAATTGATGGGGAGCCAGAATAAAGTCTTTTCTCTCGGTGCATTTAAGCCACAATTGCTCTATTTCGGCGGGGTACTGGAAGTCTAGGATGGAATCAAGCGGACAATCATCAAGTCTGAGTTTAATGGGAGATCTTGCAACTTCTTCGGATAAATGGATTATGTGGTCTCTTATGTCTTCTCTTCCAACGGTTTTGTTGCAGTTGATAATTAATTCCTGCCATTTGTTATCGTAAATTGCATTTAAAAGTGCATCACATTGGTAGAAAAACCCGTCAGTCGTAGTCTTACATAAACATGACGTTCTCATCTTGCATTCCTTTTTCCATAATGTTTCTTCAGAATCTTCAATATATTTTTGATAATAAAACCTCATACGGTACTGTCTTAAATAGTAATAAAACTCAAAACCTGATGCGAAGAGTAATAGATTGATGGAAATCAGCATCCTTAACTTGAAATCCATTCTGCAAAGAAAAAAAAGAGGATAAGGAATGAGGAAAATGAATTTAGGATAAAAGAGGGATTTGAGAAGAATTAACGTATGGAACACAAGAAGTTGAACACTTACAGAAAATGGTTGAAAAGGAAAGTAGTACGTAATATGATGAATGTTAGCGGCAAGAGAGGAGAAGGATGCAATTAACATATTTAGAACAAAATGGCTTATGCTTTGAATGGAATGGATGACATTAGGAACTGGTCATACTCAGAGGGAACGAGTGTGGTGGGAAATTTCAAGAGGGATGCAATGGAGAAAGAAAGTCTTTCACTTTTAATTAAGTACGTTGGAGCCAGGAGTAGGAGGGAATGAATGTGGCTTCTCAGGGTATCCAATTATTTCCCTGCCTGCATTCCGCCAATTATATTTCTGGGAAAAACAACAACTGTTTTTTGACTAAACTTATATTTTCTTGATATTGCACTAGTAGTATATGCGTACCCATATCTCATCATCGATCAAGTTTTTGAACAACCGGAGTCCTTTATCCTCGTTCATGGAAATGGCTCCTTAGATTCCGAAGAATTAAACTCACTCACTCCAAGGAGTAAAATAATTCTATTTCTGGCATCGTGGGCAAGTATGATTTTATCTACTTTAATTACAGTAATAAAATATCATATTAATACACCGTTGATGTATTATTGGAATTTAGTACATATTAAGTTTTCTATCTTCTAAATTATAAATATTCTAATGCATTGTGGAATAAAGAGTTCAAATCAATGTGTAATATCGTATACTTAAGACAGAAAAGTTTAAGTTTCAGTGACGCAAACTAAGTACCACTGAGGTGTAATATTAGAAGATTCCTTTCATAGGATTGATGCATAACATAAATGTACTCTTACGTTCCAATCTGTAATTTTAGGTTCTCGGGCGCTATACAACAGAGCGTCGCAAATAACCAAAGAGACTGCGGAAAACTCGAGGACTCTCAGATCTCAAGGGCACGATTCTTGAAACCCGCGCGCAGAAGTGAAAAACCGAATTGCTCGATGAGCCTCGACAAGGAGTTGATGATCTTTCTCGGAAATAAATACGATCTCAACGGAAATTCAAGCAATTGGCCAAGATTTGAGCAAGCGTTGACCAGTTGAACAAATTGAATATATATGTTATGGTAGTCAGTCCTTCGTCCATATCTAACATTTTAAATAGATCTCTCGAATCTTATATTAGTATAGAGTAGGTTAGCTGTTGAAATATAACTAAATTCTTAACATTCTCACCTTTATGAAGATGGCCTTTTTCTCTGAGGGAGCGATGTACAGCGAACAACAGGAACGAGGCAGAGAAACACCGATCGCTAACTCAGCGGAGTCACAACTGTGGATTCATCCGAAAGTTATTTGGAACTTATAGTAAATTGGTAACATCCTTTACACAGCATCCGGTTGATATACTCATAATTTAATTACTTAGTGAAAGGAATTGTTCCATTAAGTTTCCGGATATAAATTCACCATCGGTATTTTCTTTCCTCAACCGTCTTGCAGCTTCTTGTCTCCAAATCTTGAACTTGTTCTATAAAATCCATTTATGGCAGTTCTTTATTAATATATAGTAATGAGGAATTTATTATTAAACTGTTGTGCTACTAGAGTAAAAACATATTTGATAATTCAGCGCTAAACTAAATACAAGTGATGGATTCCTTCCGATTTAACAAAAAATATATTTTTTATCCGAATATTAGTTTTCTTCTTTGTAATTTTGCAAGTTTTCTATTTCCATTCATTTCTCATACGACGAAGAGTTAGATGTAAGCAGAGACTTCCAAGACTTAATCTCGCCCCAATAAAGTCCTTTTATTATAATTAATAGTATCATCTGAGAAAAAGAAATCTCCTTGATATTTCTCATGGAGAATGGGTTAATTATTCTCTGAAATGTAATTTCTTCAAGCTAAGATGGGATAATACTATAGTTAATAGGATTAAGAAATGTATGTCAAGTCAATTGCCTACTATCAGTTGCAGGCTTTACTTCTTTCGTAAAATTAAATAACAAAGAGTAGTCGTACGATATCGAGACGGGAACGAAAAGAAAGAAATTTTAACAAAAAATTGTATTCGTTTCCCTGCTTAAGATTCAAAATTTCTAGAATTTTGATAATAAACGTGAATTATTTGTAACATTTTGTGATTATGAACAACTGGTCCCGTGACCATGAATTCGAATGTTGAACCCGAGCTCATAAGCCGAGTTTTACTATATAGCGCATTCCTACAAAATGTGACAGATTATAAACAATTATTTTATACCAATATTTTGACAATAATATTGGCTAATATAAATCCTGATTGCAGTGCACTAAACCAAAAATTTAGTGGCAATTGACGAAAGTTGGACCACCGAATTTTCATCACAAAAATCGGGTACATTTCTGAAATAAAGTGTAGTATAACTACCGAAACTGCAGGTTAAACTTTAATATTTACATTCATGAGCGAATAACTAAATTTTCTATCATGTGAATTTTACTTTTATTGAAATCGGTGTGCTATACTTGAAGCAATAACTTCCCAAACGCGATCGATTCGACTGATTTAGAGGCACTCGGTGTCCAGTGAAATTTCGTGTACTATTTTAGTGTCACTAAGTTCCGAATTGTAGTCTTACGATTGGATAATTCTAAACAAATCACTCATTTTTAGAATTAACTGCGAAAATGAGAATTTAATCACAAATCGCATTATTACCAGGCGATATATAGCAGAACCATTGAATGATCGGATGAGTAAGAAAACAAAGCTAACTGCATTAATTAACAGAAGCCGATGGAATAAAATGAATGAACAAAGGTATGGGCGGAAATATATAGGTAGTCTGGCCTTCCTTTTCAAATTTCAATTTCATAATGCATGGAATAATATTCATTCAACTTAATACGTAAAATAACTGGCTGAATGAAAAGCCTCATTAATGAAAGTGGCATTTGATGCGACATTTTAATTTTATGAAATATATATATTAATGATACCGTAATATGTTATGTGTAAATGCAGGGAAGGAAAATCATCTCTTTTAATTAATAATTCTGATGATAAATAAAACATAGAGATAAATAAAATGATATGTATCTAGTATTCTAAAATGAGCTTGAAAGGCAAAACGATAAACTTGGATGATAAAATTATATTTTTAGGTGTGTGCATTTCCAATCAAAGGATTACAGAATGGAAGATCAATTTATTAGTACAGTTCTCCTATATTATTATTAATAACTGAGTGAAACACAAGATGAACACAAAATATTACCTCCTACAGTTGACCATTGAAGGTAAAAGAGGACGCAGAAGAACATTTTAGATGGATAATATAAAACGTCGGATTGCCAATTGCTGAGAGACACACAGCAAATGCTAAATGTGATCATCCATTAATGGATTGGCAGAAGAAGACGCCTGAGTGACATTTTTATACACCGAGCTCTGTTAATTTCGAAAGCATTTTGACCTCTCGGTAAAAAATTACCTTAAATTATTGCGGAATGGACTAATCGTTGATTATAATTAATCATGGAATAATTCACAAACCAAATTGTTATTCTGTAGCGAAAAACTCCTCAGAAGAATTTTGAAGCAATTTGAGATCGAATTTAGAACAGTATGGTATTGCTTATCTTCGCATTGATGACAGAAGCATACCAAAAAAAGATTTGTATACGAGTTTCAAAAAAATTATAAAAAGCATTTGCGATAGCTTCACACAAATAAGCAGTACAAGATTAATTAGATGGAATAAAAAGGCCTTGTCTTCCTCTAAATGACTCGTTTATCGATTGAAGAGTAATCATTTGTATAGCATTACATGCTCGCCCATTTGCTATTTACTCGCGATGTGTTAGGAAATGGAATATAAAACCTGTCTAAGAATAGTTATATAGGAATAGAATAGACTTAAATTGAATTATATTTAAATATATTCTGTTTGGTTTGTGAAGACATTGAACTATCAAAAGACCATTCGAGCACTTATTCCATAAATAAGAGGTATGCTTTATTCTGATGAATACGAAAGTTTGTTATCTATAAATTTATCACGAAGAATGATAGAGACGATGTACATAGTAAACTGAATGCCTTAATTATTATTTATTCTTTTATGACAATTTTTGAGTTAAATTTAATTCGAAACACTTTAATGTCCCTTTAATGCACAAAATCACGTTTCATTAAACTAGTAAGAGCTTTTCGTAATAAGTTAATTTGTTTTCCGCTTTTGATTGGATTTCTGGTGCCTTCAAGAAGAGAAGAAAACATTGAAAATGGAAATATCAAACGGAAAGAAATGAGATAAGACTTAGGAATAGATTATGAAATAACTTAATTGCTAAGTGACGCTGTGAAACAGGATCATACGTAATAAGTAAATCTTCATGGCCTTATTTCAAATTCGTCATCAAAGCTAAGTCATTACTTAGGATAGTTGAAGTAGTTTGGTTTTCCCACGAAAGAGGAACCCTTCTTTTGCACACAGTAATGGAATCACCGATAATAATCGAAAGAAACTGGAATATAGATTGAGCACACCCAGAGTCATATGTACACACGGAGATCACGTTAACCTACCACGTATGGCTTTTGTTTCAAGGGAATCAAAGTATTTATTCTGCATATTGGGTCAATTTGCATGGTTGAAAACAATACTCATAACTTGCAGTAAAACTGAATTTTGATACTTTTAGACCCATATTGGAAAGAAATTGTAATTGGCGGCAGAAAGGGCATCCGGCCGTAAAAGTTTCCAGTCCATCGCCAAAAACAAGCTCATTCTCATAATCACCCAAACCATTCGCCATCAGCCGACACCATAAAATATGGGACAAAGGCGTAGAGGGGAAGGAAATTGTAATTGATGGAAACACAATTGAAAGAAATACGAATTTGCGTCATTCAATTCCATAATTTATTAAGTAAGGGAAAGCCATATCTCATCAGATATACAATTTCACTTCTATTAGAAGTAGTGAAGTGAAATTAATTCCACCAAGAAAATAATTATGAATATCTTAAATTATCATCTTCATACTAAAAACAAAAAGGACACAAATCTATAATTTGTTGCTTAGGATGCGTCAATAAGAGTTGAAAATTATCATCGCTTAAGAAAAGACTATCTTTTAAAGGATATCTTGGTTTAAAAATTAAGATAGTTGTTTACAAATAATGATAACTCACGCTAATCATTCAGTAAAACCATTCCAGTGAGATATTCATTAGTCATGATATCATGAGTGATTCATTTTTCTTCTTCTATAGATTGATATCTAAAGTTGTAAGTTGTAGAAGACGGCTAAAGGATTCATATGAATTACATTTTTATCGTAACTCAATGATTTACAATTTAAATAATCTGCCGTAACTAACCGTGCCGTGAAATTCCCCATTAGGTAGCGGGTAATAAATTCACGGATGACATAGAAAGATAACGAAGGGGAAATCTTTTATAGGAGAACGAGGAAAAACAACCCAAAAGGAGAGAAGTGACGAAAATAAGGCTAAGGGTGGCGATTGCGATTTATAGTTTTCGTAGAGGATTCTTTATTCGGATGCCATACCAACAGACAGAGAGGAAATACGACGAGTCGTTGTTTGGGGGACGAAATTGAAATGGATTTGAGGCGGCATTAGTAGCCATAAAACATTCGGAAATACATTAGAAGATTTAATAAATACTAGAATACTATAACCAAGTTGACGCATTTCATGACCAAAAGATAAATTTTACGGGAAAATGTACAAGATCATATTCATTCAATTAATGATTCTGAAAAGTTATTAGGGAACTTTCCGTAGGGAAACACTTTCCCTAATTTAAATTAAAATAACAATAAATGAATGCTTGGAAGATGGTTAATCAAGATTGTCTCACTTTCATGAATATCAAAGAAATTTCGTTTCCTGGCAACCAAATCTCCATCGAATGAAGAAATAGAAGAGGACTTTGACAGAAGCGTCCGCAGAGCGATTTTCATTGGCGCTCTGATATCCAATGAGGTGCTTACGAAGTGAGAGACTTCCCTTAAGACCACCAAAGGACGTCCTTCAATTCCTTGCGATAAACTGATCTGCAAGAGGAAGGAGTTGATTCAATTGCGGCATGATATCGGAAACCTCAAAGCGAACACTTTCCTCGAAGTAAGACAACTCTCAGATATTAGTATCAAAAATGCTTGCGGGCACATCTTATCATCATCCTGTATGCCTTGTCTCTGCTTCCAGGAGCTCTTATCTTCTGCCACACCCTAAAGCTGGCAGTAGTCATCCACTGCCATCCTTACATTTATTTATCCTTGTCCGGATATCTTCGATGCATTCCTTCGTGGGTATATCCCTTACTTTCTTTCCCAACACTTTTCCTTCTAACATTATCCCTACCATACTGTAATGGCATTTTTCGTTAAGTGACACATGTGACTCCCCAACCCGCGCGACCTCAAGGTTCAAGTCCTTTTAAGATCTTAAAATCTCCTCGGACGTACGGGAACAGGCATCGTTGACGCCGACATGGGCTACCTCCCGCAGACTAGAGCAACTAGTGCCCGCGACCACCGCAGGAACCGCACCCGTGACGTGGGCCAATTGCCCCGAGGGAATACACCAAGAATTGACCCTCATGTCACCGCCCTCCCATTGTCTATGTATGTCTATGTCTATGTAAGATCCCTGCAAGCCGCCTTTCGGCGTGTGGCAGGGGGGGCAAGCACCTTGACTCTATTTTTCTAAACGCTTGCTTTCGCGTATACTTAGCGGAAAAATGAATTTTTGAAACGATTCATTCTAGCATATATTTCCCTAATCTTTCTGGCAGTAACAGAACGGCCCATATAACAGGGGGGTCGCATTATATCGGTTACATCATTAGAAAACGTTTTTACTGATTTATTTTTCTGAACTAATTTAAAAAATTATCCTTTGATTATTTCTTCTATCTTCTAATGATTCCCATCCCGCGTCCTGTAACATCGTAGCGACACTCGCTGTTTTATCGTAGCAATTCTTTAAGAATCGCCTTTCGTTGTACTTTTTCTAAATCACGAATATAACATTTCTCGGCGGGGTCCCATACACTACATGCATACTCAAGGTGAGGCCTAACCAATGCTAAGTAAAATCGCTCGCGAACTTTTTCTTCGCTCCTACCAATTATTCTTTTAACGAAGCCGAGTTTCTTAAGTGCTTTTCCACATGTATTTCGGATGTGAGAACTCCATGATAGATTATTCGTGAGAGTTACTCCAAGATACTTTACCGATTCTACTGTCATTAGATTTACCCCTCGGTGGCTATAAGAATAATCATTTATTATAGATTTACTTTCGAAGAAGTTAACTACCGAACACTTTTCTACATTAAGCTCTAATTGGCAATCATCGCACCAGTTCATAATTCTATCTAAGTCGTTCGAAAGGGTTAATCTATCCTCTGAACTAACTATTTCCCTGTAAATGACTGTGTCGTCTGCGAATATCCTACTGCTCTATTCCGCAATGTTGTGTTCAACCAAATAACCAAAATACCTCAATTTTCCACAACACAAGTGTTGTGGATATTTGAGGTATTTTGGTTATTAGGAAGCTGGGGCAGATATTTTTCACATGGCAAAAGGAAGATTGCTCTCTTATTTAAAATATGAAGCGGTGTTGCCATATTTTATCCTTCGAAATGTTATTTTTCCGTACCTTTAATCTCCCATGTTTTTGGATGGAATTTTCATTCTTCAATTCCTTTTCATTCTTAAATTCTCTCTTTCCCTTATTCTCAAGCAATAGTTTAACATATCTTTAAATGGCTTCATTCAATTATAATTATCGTAAATTCTGCCGTTTTTTTCCAAGAAAATGACTGGAATAAGGCGAGTGACTTTAGCAGAGTGTGTTGTAATTATTTCAATCTCTAACTCTAAAATCGGTTACTGAAGTCCTGGAAGGAATTTATTATAAATATAAACGTATAAATTGTACGAAAATGATTTTATTTTATGCCTATAGATATTCATAGACTATTTGAATATTTTTAAAATTCTCATCGATGTATGGAATTCACTATTTGTGATTATTACTGTAATTTTAAGTACGCCAGTGAACAAATTTATTATATTATTTGACAATATGAAAAACAAAAAAACACGCTTGCTTCGTCATTGAACAAATTTCTTCCATCTTATAGAAAAATCATGTTCATGTCCTCATTAAGTACTGAGTTTACTCATTCAATCCATATGTTTGCTATTTTGTGTGCTGATCATCAACCTGCGGCTGCTGGTCTCGTAAAATGTCTTTCATGAGATATTCTGCGCTACATCTTCTTTCTTTTTTTCTTGGGGTATCTGAATATTCTTCTTCGATCTCTTCCCCTACAATTCCATCACTTTCCGAAGCCCTTTTTTCCCTTATCTTCATCGCAATATATAAATAGGTTATGGCCTGTGTCTGCACCTCTTTGAATTTCTCTCGTGCTTTCTAAAGCCTCGTTGTGTATGATATCCTATTTGCTCTCCGGATATCTCGTACAGATAACTACAAGACTGCGAGATATTTACGTGTGTATTCCCTTTGTTTTCGAAAACTTCTGTGCTGCACGGAAACATCGAGGTAATTTCTACCATTTTAATTTTTGACAGGAGACTTGAATTTTTCGCATGAGATGGATTCTTTAGTAGATTCTTGCAAAACGTTTCCTCTTACGTAAATAAATCTATTAATAGAAACAATTATTTAATATTTCAGACCAAGAATTTTAAGAATTAAAAAGTCAAGAAATAACTGTTTATACAATTTCTTAGTTACGGTAAATGCATTATTTATTTACAATAAATCATTCAATAATTTGTATTCTAATTGAAGGATTCGTGTGCATTTCTCTAAAACTGCGACTGAAATTCGTACTCGAAACTTCTATCATCTGCGTTTTGATATTTTATTTATTTATGTGTACCTTCCGTTTAAGTTCTCATATAACTATTTTAATTTTGTGTTATCCTGTCATTATGAATGAGCAAGTAAACGGTCGAATGGAGCTGCCCTTAGTGCCCTGCTGAAGTGCCCGCTAATTATTCGGGAGGAACTCCATCTTATCTTCCTCCTTTTAGAAACGACACAATCGACGGTATGAATTGTTCATTTATCGTCCACAAATCAAGGAAGTGAATGCACTTTCGGAATCTTTACTAACGCTTTCGGTAACTATAGGAAAAGAGCATGTGTTCTGAAGCCTTCGTCGGTTGCTCTCGGAATGCGTGAGTTATAGATCATCAGAGCGTGCTTTTCGAAAACCATGTTGACTGTGCTTTATAACGGTATTAACAGCGTTTCAACGGATTAAATGATTACATACTTTGCGGTAAATATTTTAAAAACATCGAATTCAGTGATATCAGTTGGAAATTCTTCAGATTCTAATCAGGTATATAAGTAGAACTGTTGTGATATTTGTTATTCTTCTTAAGACCACTCCCATGTGTTTCATCAAAGGAATTGGCGAACAACACCCAAACCTCTATAAGTAATCTACGACCTCTAGAGGAAATATGCGAAAATGAAGTGAAATTAATATTTGCAAGGATGGCGAGGATTAGGTGATAATGATAGGTACAAAAGAATAAAGAAGCCACGAAAAGTGATTTATTAAATTTGGTGAATGAGAACCTGAAGATATCTTATTTGCGTAGTCAAAAGAATAAAACCGAATTGGCCGAAAAACATATTTCTTCATGCCTAGCTACTGTTGCCCTTCACCGGTGAAGTCCTCCTTAGCTCTAACTTATCAGGAGGTGCTTCACCGAAAGGACAGTAACAACGAATACACACAACCATTCCCTGATCCGAGATATCCGATCAGCCGGGATTCGAACCCGGGACCTTGTGGTTGGAGCGATAGCGTAGATGGCATGCTGTCCACTCGGCCACCAATGCATCTGAAAGTAATTTAAAGAAAAAATTGCATGGATAGTAAAATTTGAAGTAACGACACAAAGAAGATATTTGTCTTATAATGAAGAAGAACAATTTGTGGTTTTTCTACAGTATTTAAAAGTAATAAAAGCACAAATTGCTCTTCTTCATCATGACCTATTCCCACAAGACATCGCCAGAAACCGTGAATTTTATTTGTCTTATAATTTAAAGGAATAGCACTACTGTTATGCATATAATGAGTACTTATGAGTAGGAAGACAGAATATGGCCAATGTCCGTTAATAACAAGTTTCCTTCTATCAAAAATGATTCGAGTCGATGCATTTTTATTGGTGAACATATAGAACTAATTACTAGCATTATCCCATCCTTATTCTACTCTAAGAATATGATCATAAGTAATGCTGCACGTCTTGCGCAACTTTGGGAACTCTATCCGTAATCTACATTCATGATTCGAAAAAGTTCCACCTAGGCATCGCGGAACTTCATCTTGATTGTGGAAATTCGTATCCTTCCATTGAATTTATGCGGATCTTTCGCTCGTTATGAATATTTCTTTATTCGTTGTCTGCACTTTCATTCAGAAACGTTGAGAGTTGATGTTGAAAGAGAAGGAATTCACGCCTCTTTGCCTCTTCGCATTCCTTCTCCTCATTTTACCACTTCTCAATCACATTCCTCTGATTTCTATGAGCCTCACAATCACATACACACTCGTATACATCGTCACCGATAACATGTCTAACCTCAACAGAGATTTCCAATCGCTGAAGCATTTCTGCGATGCGGTTGAAAATATTCAGCTATCACTTAACTATGTCTCGTTGAAATATGTTTATTTTGCAGGATATTTAATCTTTAACCATCCAAAGTCACATCGTCCAAGACTATCTGACTTCCTATTCAAGCATACACAATCACCCTTATTTATTATTTTAATTTCATTTCCCTTTCGTTAAGCATTTCGCATTACGGGTCGCCTGTAGGAGGTCTTTCAGTGCTATTCGTTGCATTTTCTTCGTCAATACTTTTTTTATTTCTTAAACCAAGAGTCCATAAGGTAGAGTGAAAGGAAATAGTTTTATCAATATTTACCAGAGAAATCAATGAGTGTTACTTAGAGAGACTTGATGAAATTGGAAGGGAATCTTTCGAAGATAGAATACTCAAACTTAGGCATATTTTACTCAGTAAATTTTATGATGATTCATCAAGAAAACTCAAGTGAGTTAGATGCTAGAACTAATTGAATCAACGTATTATTTTTTCCGCGAATGTTGCTCAGCAATAACCGATTAGGGAAATAGAGATATGCTGTATGCACTCCAAGTAACATGGCCAACTACGGCATTCTGGGCAAATCTATTTCGTGTGGTTTTTCACTTCGAAAAATATTCACTTTGCCGGACTACTGACTCTATAACATAAATCGAATGATTGAACAAAGAAAATATAATTATTTGTAAATGAGAAGAAATCATTTTCCAGCTCAGTATTATTTTATGCAATTTCAAAGATAATTATTTAATTATCTTACTAACCGGGCATAAAATCTTTCTAAATGAGCAAGTCATTTTCATTACGTATCCAAAGCGAATGCTATATTCCGGGAGAAACCATGGAGAAATACTGTTAACTGTAGCGAAAATTGAGCTTTGGTTGCGGCACGAGCAGCGCGATTGGTATGTATGTATTGAAACCGTGAAAGCTTATTACCCGGCTTACCGGAATGGTGTCTGGACAAATGCCTTTATTCGCGTATCGTTCCGGTGAGAAGAGAACGGGTGGTAGTCACATTGCACCGCACCCCGCCGCGCCTCTCCTGCCGCACTCGGATCTTTTGCGGTTGTTGCGGCGGTCGACTCCGGACATCGGCGCTACTTCCCGCAAATATGCGGCTGAGGACACGAGATTACCGAAGCTCTCTCGAGTTCCGATAATTCCGTTGAAGTTGACCTATTATTACGGGAATGCGTTCTAATGAGAGCGGAAGTGACTTAGAATGAAGAAGTTTTTCAGTGGTTTGCTAGAAAATTGGAAAAGATGCCATACAAGAAAGTATCGCCAGGCCAGACTTTTAATTATCACCGGGTTAATCCCGAATTTACCACTGAAATTCCCTTCGAAGAGTGAAATGCCAACCCCAAATGTATTAGTTAGTATTAATACTTAATTAACACTTAGTTAATAGTTTATGCTAATATCGAAACTTATGCAAAAAAGTGTGAAAGTTCTCTTTGAAGATGAAATTTTATCTATTTAAATTCTGAATTTTGAGTGAGCACAGGATATTAAAAACACGCAACGCTGAATAAGGAGATTTTTTCGTTTCTAGTTACCTTTTTGAAACGATTCATGCTTAATCCTATCCTCCGTACTTATAAACAGTTTAATTTCGATGCTTTAATTCCCTCAACTCATTTATAATTCTTTGAAAATAGGTTCTTGTTCTTCTTTTACTTTGATTTTATCTACTATCATGAAATATATTAGATCTCTTCAGATAACTATTTCAAATTTATCAAAAGAACGCTATAGAAAACACCTCCACTATTCTTGTAGAAAAGAGAATTTCATCCGATGCTGCGCAATTATTAATACATAAATCATATAAAATTGTGATTAAAAGAATTATATTAAGTATTTTTTCATTAAAATGTAAAACATTTACTCCATTAAAAAAAATGGTTATTACTTAAAATTTTGATTGCAAATTTGTCTTCCTTTTGCTTCCGTCCAAGGAAAGAGCCCATGTCAAAAACCATCAGTAAGCAGGTATTTAGTTATAATGCAGTGAACATTACTTTTTGAGTATGTGCTCATCTCTCGCGATATTAATTTGTTAAAATAATCGTAAGTATACAATACTTATTACTTCCATCTATACTTTCGTAAAAATCATCGTTATACCGTCACCAGAGGCCAATTTCAAGTGCTGAAGCGATCAATGTTTCTATAGTAACTTTCCATCTTCCCTTCATCGGGCACGTTTACCACCAAATACGTAATTCATTAATAACTCAATTCAAATTCAATTTTTCAATTCATTGCTCAAATTACTCAATTGAAACTATTTACCATCATAGCTTTTTGAGAAATAACGGACATCGCATTCTTTGAAATTCGCCGGAGTCTTGTTAAAGGAAGCGGCTGCTTAGCAACGACCCCCTCTGCGTTTCAATGCATCGCACATCCTCCTTATCCTCTTATTTTACGATTACTTCTAAACATTCCGCCAAACTTTCTTCCTCCCCCTCCCTGCATCCGTCCCTCTGCGCCAGCCCTTCGATTGGCATAAAATGTTCCGATGAGGGTTGGCCGAAGGGAGGGAGTGGCAATATGTTGGGGGCGATCAGTGGCATACTCCAAGAGATAGGCGGAGGGATACCTTCGCATTCCCACCCTCCACTGCTACCCTCATCTTCGACTGCCTTTGAAATAAAACCAAATCCAAATCATTGAAACCCTAAGGCAAAAAGTTGAAAAACGTGTATTATGTTAGTATTGTATTAAATATAAAGTGTATAGTCTTTTTTCTAGTTGCATTGTCTTTTAACTGAATCCGAATTCAGGGCTTCGGTTTTGGAACGTTCTTTATCGTCTCTGTATATATTTCAGACTTGACGTCTAATTTAACGAACCCTGGGATACGTATTTAGCCTAAGAATGCTATTCATAAACAAAAGACAGAAAATTAAATTCCGAAAATTAATAATTGGTGGATACGGAAGAAAACGATGAGAATTTAATGGAGAAATTGGTGTGTAAACGTGTTATTTAAATGAATGCGAAATGAGAGTAGACGATGTTAATGTTCTGGTTTCACTGATTTGAGGGTGCTCTATAATCAGAACGCTGTACCAGAAATCTGCAGTTTTAGATCTTTAATTTTTAAATTACGAGAAATATGGCTTATATTGTTAGCAGCCTGTTAAGAAATAGTTTATTCACCGTCATTCCAGTATCTCTCCGTATATATTAGGAAACGTACTCTTATATTCATGCTATTAGAACCAATTGGGATTATGATCAGAGTATCGGTCTCTTTGGAGGTTTTCCCCTCCTTTTATCCGCTATCAGGTTTTCATGTCTCAAGCCTTAAGTAGAAAATTATTTCCGTCCCTGTTCCATATATTATTCTATTCGGGTCCTTTTGTGTGTCCGTCGGGTGCCTCGAGAAGGACCCCGGCGGAGTAAGGTCCAGTCTCTTGGCCTACACTTTTTCAGTGAATAACTAGTAATGAATTTATTCTTGATGATTGCATAGATACTTCGCCGATTGACTTTTTTACTTTTACAAAAATTAGATATTTTTAATTCTTTTTTTAAGATGGGGAGGACCGAATAATCCGTTTTCTCAGGAAATCGTCAACGCTGTTGAATCAGTGTGTTCTTGGTTTTTAAGTCGTTCATCATAACAGCTGCTGTTGTATAGCTGCAAGTTGTTACCTGGATTACGGTCCTTGAGGAAGAAATATGGGAAATGGAGTGGAATGCAAAAGACTTTTCTTATATAAGGAGTTAGGTTCGCAGACAAACAGCACAAAGGATAAGGAAAAGCGCTGAATAAGAGAAGAGAGTCTGCTGGCGAGCTTCTCTGGGTATCTGGGTATATATATGAATGAATCCGGAGAAGCATCTTTCTATTAAATATAGATGCTTCTCCGGATTCATTCAAGGATATAGATAGATAGATAGATTGATAGATAGGATACTAATTCACAGCCTAAACTAGAAGCGTCATCGACTTGAAATTTTTACGACGTATTGGCCATTACGTGTAACAACCAGAAAAAATGAGATTTTGAACCTCAGTGTCATCGGTTCGATTCCAGAGGAACCCAAAGTCCCGATTTTTCCCTTTTAAATGCATTGCTTTGATTTTCGGGAATTTTTATAAAATTCTTGCCTGGTAGGTAGGGACTTAAAACTGAAAGAGCCGATATATATGGTCATGATCTATCGAAAACATAAATGAGTTTTACTGAAAATATCCTGGGTTCGATGCTAGGTCGAGGAAAAAATAGGCCGTTTCAAATGCATTGTAGCGATCTTTAAGATTTTTTTTGGAACTCTTCCCGATGCCATGGAAACTTGAAATTCGGTATGGAGTTAGAGATCATAAATATATTTCATAATCTAATTTCACATATTCGCTAATGGTCCTTGGTTCGATCCCAGAGAGCCATTTACATTCCTCAATGCATTTCTTATGGAGATAACGAAAAACAAATTTAAGGTACTCCCCGGCATGATATCTACTTGAAACTTTGCATGAAATAAGAGCAAGTCATAAAGAATTTTAATGTTCATTCACAGCTGCCAGTATGTCCTTGGTTCGACACCAGGCGTCTCCACAATCAGTAAATTATCCGATTTTCAACAATGAATTTAAACCCCTTCCCAATAATATTAAAACTAGAAATTCAGAATATACATAGAAATCATTTATACAATTCAAAAAATTGTTTTAGATTACTAAGGTAGTCCTTGGTTCGAATCCAGAGAGCTATTTACATTCGCGAAAAGTAGAACGTAGTTTGAGGCAGTTGCAGTTAATATTTCTCCTTGAATTTTCACACATAGTTAGAGATGGTGATCTTCTATTGTGCTGCATTGTAAGTTCACCAGGAAGACCCGGGTTCGATGCCTGAAGATTAAATATAAATGAATTATAAGAATATTTTTAATCCTTTTTTTTTGAGGACCGTCCCGATATAATGCCGATATGAAATTAGTGTTGTCAATCTGCTTGCAGTATGCTAGCAACATTTTACTCGTATATATATATATCTATTATATATAGATGCTTCTCCGGATTCATTCATATATCATACGAGTAAACTGTTGCTTGCATACTGCAAGCAGATCGACAACAATAATTTCATGTCGGCATCATATCGGAACGGCCCTCAAAAGAAAAAAGGGATTGAAAATATTCTTAAAATTTGCTACAATTTAATCATCTGGCATCAAACCTACGGCTTCCCGGTGAACCTACTATGCAGCACAACAGAAAAATACCATATCCTACTATATGTGAAAATTCAAGCAGAAATATTGGCTCTAACTGCCTCAAACGACGTTCTAATTTTCAATAATGTAAATGGCTCTCTGGATACGAACCAAGGATGATCTAGGAAATCTAAGACATGTTTTTCAAATGGATCAATGCTCTTTATTTATATGCCTAATTTCATGTTTTAATATTATTGGGAAGGGGTTTAAATTAATTCTTAAATATCGGATATTTTCCTGATTGTAGAGACGCCTGGTGTCTAACCCAGGAAATATTAGTAGCTGTGAATGCACTGTATGATTTACTAGGACTTCATCTGGTTTCATACAAAGTTTAAAGTCGATATCATGCCCGGAAGTACCTAAAACCTAATTCTGTTATCTCCATAAGAAATGCATTGAGGACTGTAAATGGCCATCTGGGATCGAACCAAGGACCATCAGCGAATATGTAAAATTTCATTACGAAATATATTTATGATCTCCAACTCCATGCCGAATTTCAAGTTTCCATGCCATCGGGAAAAGGTCGAAAAAAAATCTTAAAAATCGCCACAATGCATTTTAAACGGCCGATTTTTGCCTCGACCTAGCATCGAACCTAGGTTATTTTCCGTAAAACTCATTTACGTTTTCGATAGATCATGACCATATATATAGGCTCCTAGAGTTTCGAATCTCTACCTATCCTGGAAGTATTTTTTAAAAATTCCCAAAAATCTAAGCAATGCATTTAAACGGGAAAAATCGGGACTTTGGGGCCCTCTGGAATCGAACCCATGACACTGAGGATGAAGATCACAATTTTTCTGGCGGTTAATTGTTATGGCCAATACGCAGTAAAAATTTGAACTCAATCACGCTTGTGGTTTAGGCTGTGAATTTGTATCCTATCTATCTATATACCTATCTATATATATGAATGAATCCGGAGAAGCATCTATATATAATAGATATATATATATATATAGAGAGGATACAAAGTCACAGGCTAAACCACTAGCGTCAATGGCTTGAAATTTTTACGACATATTGGCCATAACGTGTAACCTCCAGAAAAATTGCGATTTTGAACCTCAGTGTCATTGGTTCGATTCCAGAGGGCCCCAAATTCCCGATTTTTCCCGTTTAAATGCATTGCCTTGATTTTCGGGAATTTTTAAAAAATACTTCCCGGATAGGTAGAGAATCAAAACTCATGGAGCCAATATATATGGTCATGATCTATCGAAAACATAAATGAGTTCCACGGAAAATATCCTGGGTTCGATGCTAGGTCGAGGCAAAAATCGGCCGTTTAAAATGCATTGTGGCGATTTTTAAGATTTTTTTTGGACCCCTTCCCGATGGCATGGAAACTTGAAATTCGGCATGGAATTGGAGATCATAAATATATTTCATAATCAAATTTTACATATTCGCTGATGGTCCTTGGTTCGATCCCAGAGGGCCATTTACATTCCTCCATGCATTTCTTATGGAGATAACAGTAAAACGTTTTAGGTACTTCCTGGCATGATATCAACTTAAAAATTTGTATGATATAAGATGAAGTCCTAATAAGTCAAATTGTGCATTCACAGCTACCAATATTTCCTGGGTTCGTCACCAGGCGTCTCTACAATCAGTAAATTATCCGATTTTTAAGAATTAATTTAAATCCCTTCACAATAATATTAAAACATGAAATTAGCCATACAGATAGAGAACATAGATATATTTCAAAAACGTGTTTTAAATTTCCTAGATCGTCCTTGGTTCGAATCCAGAGAGCCATTTACATTATTGAAAAGTAGGACGTCGTTTGAGGCAGTTGGAGCCAATATATCTGCTTGAATTTTCACACATAGTAAGAGATGGTGATTTTCTGTTGTGATGCATAGTAGGTTCACCATTAACACCCAGGTTCGATGCCAGACGATTAAATTGCAGCTAATTTTAAGAATATTTTTAATCCTTTTTTTTCTTTTTATGGCCGTCCCGATATGATGCCGACATGAAATTAGTGTTTTCGATCTGCTTGCAGTATGCAAGCTACATTTTACTCGTATATATATACGAGTAAAATGTTGCTTGCATACTGCAAGCAGATCGACAACATTAATTTCATATCGGCATTATATCGGGACGGTCCTCAAAAGAAAAAAAAAAGGATTTAATTTTTTCTTAAAATTCGCTGAAATTTCATCGTCTGGCATCGAACCCGGGTCTTACTGGTAAACCTACTATGAAACACAATAGAAGATCACCATCTCTAACTATGTGTGAAAATTCGAACAGAAATATTGGCTACAACTGCCTCAAAAGACGTTCTAATTTTCACGATTGTAAATGGCTCTCGGGACTCGAACCAAGGACGATCTTGGAAATCTAAAAAATGTTTCTGAAAGTTATTTATGATCTCTATCTATATGCCGAATTTGAAGTTCGTATATTATTGGCAAAGGTTTCGAAATAATTCCTACAAATCGGATCAACTTCTGATTGCAGAGACACCTGGTGTCGAACCCAGGACACATTGATAGCATTGAGGAATTTAAATGTCCCTCTGGGATCGAACCAAGGACCTTCAGTGAATACGTAAAATTTGATTATGATATATTTTTATGGTATCTAACCTCATACCGAAGTTCATGTTTCTATGCCATCGGAAAAGGGTCCAAAAAAAATCTTAAAAATCACAACAATGCATTATAAACGGCCGATTTTTGCCCCGACCTAGCATCGAACCAAGGATAATATTCGTAGATGTCTTTATGGTTTCCTTTAGATATGCGCGGCATCTAGCGATCCCTCGAGTTAAAACTCTCTACTTTTCCGGGAAGTGCCTCAAAAAAAATTTCGAAAATCCCCGCCATGTATTCTTATGGAGAAAATCGCGACTTTAGGGCCTTCTGGAATCGAACCTATGACACCGAGGTTCAATGTCGGCTTTTTCCTGGAGGTTACACGTTATGGCCAATATGTCGTAAAAATTTCAAGTCAATGTCGCTCTTGGTTTAGCCTGTGAATTTGTATCCTATCTGGGTATATATATGAATGAATCCGGAGAAGCATCTATATATAATAGATATATATAATATATATATATATATATATATATATATATATATATATATAATATATATATATATATATATATATATATATATATATTTATTTATTTATATATATCAAGAGGGTTTTGAGTGGAGGGTAAAGAGAGGAGAAGGGTTGGTAAAGATATATTCATTGGTTACAAAGTCGTCAGCTGCAGTTATATCCAAAATTTCAAATTCCAAATATGTAAGATTATGTGTTAACTTTTTAAAAAGTCAACTTTAAAAAGTTAACACAAAAATTATCCAATCTGTGAGCCGCCCAAATTCATACCAGTGCGCAAAACACTCATAGTCCTCACAAATTTTACCCAAGAGTCGTCAACCTATCTAAAATTGATCTCCCGCTTCGTGTCTCGAGTGTTCTACATCATGGTTTGCAGTTTTCTCCCGCTACATCTGTGACTCCTAATGACATTAAAAATTTAGCGGAAGATTGTGAAGTGGCCCTCCAAAAAGAAAGTAATATTACGAAGAGCATATTTTACTAATGCCATTTATAATTGGTACTCATCGTATGAGACCCCTCTGATCAGTTCAACATTCCCCCAGTGAAAACGTTCTTGAAAACGAACAATTTGCCAATGGTAAAAGCAGATAAAGGAGAATGAACTGTTGTTTTGGATAGAGATGTGTATAACTCAAAGTGCTTCGAATTTATTAATACTATAAATGTTGTGGAATTATCAAAAGACCCAATCCCTGCCTATCAGAATGATCTAAAAGATGCTGTAAGTAAAGTAAAATCAGTGTTTAGTCCTAGAGAAAAATATCATCTCATATCAATGAATCCCCAGCCCCCATGCCTGTATGGTCTTCCGAAGATTCATAAGGCTGCCATACCTATCCGTCCAGTGGTTTCCGCAATATCGGCCCCGACACATAAACTTGCAGAAAAACTAAATACTGTGATTCGAAATGTGACTAAATTCAAACAAAAATTTGGTATAGAGAGTTCCATTGATTTTGCTAAGGAATTATCTTCTCTTCATTTCCCAAAAAAAGCCTTGTTAGTTTCTTTTGATGTATGCAATTTATTTCCCTCTATTCCTGTGAATGAAACTCTGAATTTACTTAACTCCATGCTCAAACTTAGTGGTGCTACTGTTGAGACTAATAATGAACTCATGAGTCTAGTCAATGTTTGTGTATCCCAAAACTATTTTCTATTTAATAATCGGTACTTTGAGCAAAAAGAAGGAATAGCCATAGGGTCACCACTCTCACCCCTTTTGGAGGAGTTATTTATGCACCATTTTGAGGAAAAACTTTTTTCATCAGGGAATAAGCTAGTGAAAAACATAATTTTCCGGAAGCGATATGTTGATGATATATTTTGTGTTTGGGATGGGACTGTCCGCCAAATTTATTCTTTCATAAATTTAATTAACCCTATAAATCCGAAAATTCAGTTCACTCTGTGACCGTTCGTTCTGTTCTTTTTCCGCGAAGCTGTTGCACCGGCAGCCCAAGAGTAGGAAGCTCGACGTTTTAGAAATTTTGGAAATAACTGCAGCTAAAACCTTGTAACCAATGAATATATCTTTACCAACCCTTCTCCTCTCCTTACCCTCCCCTCAAAACTCTCTTGATATATATATGTGTGTGTGCTGCATCTCTGTATACTTACCTAATGATGGCGTGAGACGAAACCGGTCGTTTTGGATTAAACTTTTCTGTGGAAATTACGAAGTTCATTTATTTTGATTTCTTATTGTGGCTTTCCACGAAGTCCGGCCTAATACCATAGATTTTAATCATAATCGGCAAAATGCGTCGTTACTTTCAAATGGTTCAACATTAAATTATGTAAAGATATGTTTCTTTGGGTTAAGTTTTAGGGTAATTATTTTCTTGGTTGAAAAACTTATCATTTGCAAATTAATCAGAGCATAAATATTTAATTGCTGTTTAAAATTTGGAATTATACGATAGCTTTTCTACTTGGAGCCCTTCCCTGTCAGTTCTCGGGAAATGACTTTGAAGGTGTTTGGAGTAATTTTCGACATTCAGTGAATCGCACGGTGGATGAAACCAGTCGCACGACATATCGCTAGGTATGAACATGCCTTAAAATTAAAACAGGATAACACAATTACCATAAATAAGTCAAGCAATTTCACCGTCATAACCACTCACCATTGCATGAGGAATATGAATGCTTCCAATCAAATTGTTCCTTAGGTCCACTGATAGGTTGTGGCATGGATGATACGGGACGTAATATCCAAATTTGTCCATATCATAAGAGGAGAACAGCAAATCATGATAAGACAGATGTTTAATCTTGTTGTAGCGAAGATCCAGTATCCTCAGCCTAGGGTTTCTTATTCGAAAATTTATAGCAATGTCCGTTATCTCGTTGTGAGCTAGGTACAGCTCCTTTAAGGAAAACACAAAATGCCGTTGAAAAAAGAGAAAACAAAATAAATCTTGGAATAATTGATTGCAGTATCGTTTCGAATTGCTTCGAGTTTTCTTTGAAAGGTTCCATATTAATACTTCCACTTTACCTTTCGTTATTCTTGCATGTTTTAGTCCTTACTTGTAAGAATTAACCCTCCAAGGACGAGAATTATTTTTTCTTAAAAATTACCCTAATTTTAGTGTATTGGTATTCAGATGACCTAAATTAACAACAGAAAATTGTTTAAAAAAAGTTAACAATAATAGGTTCGTTGCAAATGCCCGTTCCCATATGGGCACGTCAGTCCTTCCCACTACTACTATTACGCGCACCATGATGAAATTAAAAAAAAGCCTTTTATTGAAAAAAATCATATTTATTTCAAAAAATATTGTATGAAATGGTTTTTCTTGGAAGATATATGTATTTGTTTTGGAATTATGTTGTTAAATACTTTGTAAAACATTTAACACAGAGCCCAACATCGCACTTTTTACGCATTGTTCTCCCACGACTATCGCACTCTTCATATGCGCAGCGTTTTCCCTTGTTCTGCTGTATGTCACCAATTACACCGATTAATTGATTATACCATAACTCTTGCGTGGAGCCAGTTTTTGACGTGGAAGCCTTGCTGAGTCGTCCACCGGGTGGTTTTTATTCCGTCTTGTACCGAGTAAAGTACACCTGAGCAATCTTCCGTCTAAACTCTAATTTTGTCCTTGGATCTGAGGATTTCCTTTTATTATTACTATTATTCGATTGTCTAAGTTGCAAATGATTTATATAAATCATATCTTACCAATATGCAGAGAATTTACATGAATTTGGTCAGTTCCACCCATATGCTTATTATACTGGGATATGAAGTAGGGTTATGGAAGCTGAATAATTTTCTTTTGTTTCCTATAAAACCTTTTAGCTTTCATCAACGGCGTAACTCCATACTCTGTTGAAGCTGCCACAATTACTAAATTGTCCAGCCATTTAGTGATTCCTATTCCTTCACATGTAGAAATAGCTGTGATGCTCTTTCCACTCTCCTCCTTTTTTAGATCATTTTTTGGTGGTAGCGGACAATCTTTCGGAATCCGGTTCTTTCTGATTCGCCCAATTCCATTGTAGCCACATCCTTTCAAATGTGGCAATAAATTCTTTCGTATAAATTATATATTGAGCTAAATAAATTAATGCTATTATATTATTTCACATACCACTTCAAATTATAATAACAGAATCTTATCGATTTACCTCTACTACATCGCTTGCAGCTGTGTCTTCCGTAGTATCTTATCATCTCTTCTTCACAATCTAAGAACTGGGAAGGCACCAAATGCTGCAAACTACTCTGTGTAATTATTTTCATCGTAGGCCAGACTTTGTAGAACCCATCGCTTGACTGTCTAACTTAGCATTATCCGCTAAGTGTAAACATTTCATTATTTGGATGAATCAGTCCCTCCTCATCGCTCTACTAACCAATTCAATATGTACATCCTTTTTCGCGTCCCAGTAATATTTTTTTCCAGGAGAATGTTGTACCCGGATACAATCAAAATGCCAATGACGGCTCGCATCTCCTCTGCTGTAATTTGTGGACTGGGGAAATTAAAAATCGGACGTAATTCTCACTTTGTTCCACTATGAATGCGACGAAATCGTCATCGATGAAGAGCTCTAGCAATTCGATGCAGCTAAGTTTAGAGTATGAAAAGTAATCTGCTTCAGAAAAACTTCCCGTACACTCAATGCTGCCCTTTATCCATTTTCTCCGCACAGATTTTTTTGCCCCATCGTCTTCTCCAGCACCGATACTTTCGTTGGTTGCCAACCGAATGTCGGCTTGTGCCCTCATTTGCTTGCCAGTAAAATTCTCAACCAATCTTTCCTCATCTTCATTAGCCAATACTTCATCAGTTCGCTCATTTTCTCCTGTTGGAGAAATGAAGAAATCGGTAACATCTACCTCACTCTCTTCATCCTCGTCAAGGATTCGGAGAGCCTCCTTCAGTGAAGTCGACTCATGAAAAATTACGGTTTTCCTGAATAGAAACTATAACACCTCTAATGATATCATTTTTATGTGAAGCTAATAAAATTTGAAAGGATTTGAATATCTAGTACAATAATCATTTGCTAATATATGTTGTTGCCGCTTCTACTATATAAATTTAGGTTTTCCGAGATTTAGTTCATAAATATGCATAATAATTGCCATAGTCTTCTTTTCACAACTTAAAACTAAAATAATTCTTAGCTTAATTGCACCAGTAATAATGTATTATGTCGCAAAATATTCTTTTATATACTATATATAGCTTTCCTTGACAGCCATCGGCAAGGAATTCGCGTATAGACCTCTCCACATTTAGTTGAAAGTACAGGGCCTTATGGAGCTTCCTTTCCCGTGTATTTCCCCGTAAGGCGCATGGCTCGGTGTTGCCAAATGCAGCAAAAGCTTAATTTGCTGATTAAAAAAATAATTCCTGCTGTAAAATTAAACGATACGTCGAATCCTGCAATTTATTTATCCATATGTTTTAAAATAAAATTTATAAAAATTATTTTCTTGTATTTCCGCGTGGAGAGACCATTTTCCGATTTTATCTTTATCACGCTGTTGTGAACGATGCGTTCATGCATTCGTCATAAAATTTGTACAGTAACTTTTTCAAGCATTACTTCCCGTCACAGTATTATTTAATTTATATTTTATCTCGTTTTAATGTTTCTATAACACGAATAAGATCATTTGAACCGAAATTTTCGAATTATGCATTCCTAAAAGCGGTCGCCAGCTAAATCTCGTGCCGTATGATATACCTCCATACATGCTGCGTACGAAATTTTAAGAAAAGTATAAAGATATTTTTGGTGAAGAAATAAAGACATTATCTTGATTACAGAGGGATTTATTAATTTTTCAGTTTGTCGTTTTTGCCGCGCGCCAAAGTTCCGCCGTGAATGCCTGCTCAGCTCAGCTCAGCTGTTGTAAGCGTGAGGGAAGAAAGCACAAATCCTCGGAAAATCGGAAAGATTCCCCATTCATTATAAGAAAAAAAAGTTCCAATAATTCTAGAAACCCTTACTGACGACGTTGTAGCCGATATTTGTTGCTGGTTTATTTATTTTCCGACTTCTGGGATTTTCTCGAAATTTGGCGAACATGGATATCCGCTACGCAAACGCTTACATACATATTGATATAGGCCGTTAAAATTTTTTTTAAGGACATTGAAGTATTTTATTAATTCAACCACAGTCAAGTTCTCAGTCGGAAGAAACAGTTTTTTATATCCCGCCGATTTCAACAAAATTAGAGTTCGGGTCCTCCTAATGAAAGTCTTCGCAAAATAAAGAGCACAGAAAAACAACATACAACTTTCTCTTTAAAACTGAGGTATAATTCCTGCTACTGAATGAATAGCACGCGTATCCCTTCTTAAGATTAACAGCACCGATGCGCAAAGGGTACATAAAACCGCTATGGCTGGTCAAGTCATAAAACATCTGGGAAACCGTTGGAACACTTCAATGTTGATGCTCGGAATATAAGGGATGACGGTTTGTATTTAGTTTGCCTTTGGATTTCCAAGAGTATAGAAGCCGTGTGCAGTTATTATAAGAAGTCGAGCAGAGCTGTAGAGTTTCTCTCCAAGTGAGTCGTTTTTAACTTCGTGAGATCACCATGTCCGAAGTGAAGAGAAGGCGAAAAGGATGGAAGTTGAGAAGTCGTGAACGGCAAATAGTATTGAACGTCTTCACCTACCTCCGCAAGTCCCTCAGTGTTTCTGATGCAAGTAAAAAGGCCGCGGAAGCGACTGCATGCTCACAGTCGACAATTTATAGAGTACGGAAAGAAGCATCTCAAGGCGCGTTAGTGACTCCGTCAAAAACTAAGAAAATTACACGGCCGTACAAGAATGCGAGATGTGCAATTTACGATGAATTTGTAAGAAAAGGAGTGAGAAGAAAAGTGCATAATATGTTTGTTCGAAACGTTCCTCCAACTTTAAAAGCCATATTAAACTCCGTGAATATGGACAATGATTTACCAAATTTTAAACCAACTACATTGTACCGTCTGCTGACCGACATCGGTTTTGTTTACGAAAGAAGGAGCTGGCAGAGCATACTAATCGAGAGGGACGACATAATACGTTGGCGTCACAATTACTTAAGGCAACTGAAGAAATACCGAAGTGAACAGAGAATGATTGTGTTTACCGACGAAACGTGGATCAATCTTGGTCAAACGGTGAACAAGGTTTGGAGTGATAAAGCAATTAAAACACCATGTGATGCTTTCCTGTCTGATTTAAGTACGGGACTAAAGGCTCCGACATCCCGAGGAGGTCGTTTCGCAATTATTCACACCGGAACGGAAAATGGTTTCATTGAAGGAGCATTGCGATTCTTTTTTTGCAATAAGAATACCACGGACGAGCATGACGAAGTTGATGGAGAATGTTATGAGAGCTGGTTTGAAAACTGCCTTCTCTCTAGCGTACCCAGAGGCTCGGTATTAGTTTTAGACAATGCATCCTATCACTCTAGAAAATTAGAATACCTTCCAACAACAAGTTGGAAGAAAGACCGCATCAAAGAGTGGTTGACTGATAAAAATATAAATTTCGATGACGATTGTTTGAAGAGATACTTATTGTTTTAAGTCGATCAAGTTCGAAAAAATTTCGAGAAGTTCAGGGTTGACGAACTTGCAAAATCAGCGGGATGCATTGTTCTACGACTTCCACCGTACCACTGCGAACTTGAACCCCATTGAAATGGTTTGTTCGCAAATTAAGCATTACGTGGGTATGAAGAATGTGACATTTAAAAAGAAAGATGTGGAGAGACTTATATCACAGAGTTTCGGCGCTGTTTCTCCTGAAAATTGGCGAAATCATGTCAAACATGTGATGAAAGTGGAAGAGGAAATGTGGCAGGCAGATAATTTGCAAGATGACATAGAAGAACTGATTATTCGTCTTACATCGTTATCGTCGTCTCAGTCGACAAGCACATCAGAAGATGCGTCAGAGCCACAGCCAAGCACATCAACTTATATGGAGGGATTTGGATACTTTTCGGATTCTTGAGTGGAAAGGTAAGAAGACTTTTATCTTAGAATTCATTGCATTTTTAAATGGTTATTTGATTATGCCACCGATATAAGACGACATCATTCAGACGGTAAATATCATTATTTAGTCGTCTTAACGATAAGGAAGGACGAGTGGATGTCAATTGAATTTAATGCTTTCCATCCGGAAAAAAAATATTTCATCAAATGACGTAATATCATAATTCAACCTTTCATATTAGTAACTTTATAAAAATATATATCAATGCGGATATACTGTAAGGTAACAACTTTACTGGTTTTAAATAAAAAAACTTACTACCTATCGCTTGCCAATAATTTGTTATTATCCTATAAAAATAATACTTCAAAGTAATTCACATGGTATTTAGAGCTTTGATCTTCACCGAACTTTAAAGATTGTGCTTGCATCCCTTATTTATCGAAAACCTAACTCTAGGAGCTTTTTGATTAGCGTATTCATAACACTCATGGTTATGAATTCAAATTCGGCGCGGTGTTCAGGAGGCGGGGCGACGGCGTAATCGCTGTCGCCCCGCCACCGTAGGTTTGGCAACAGCGTTGGCCATTTAAGCAATACTGTCAACTAAATGTGGAGAGGTCTATAGTAGTATATATATAGGGGATCAAAATTCTAACCATGTTCCACAAGTGCCACTGACTTGAAATTTTTACGACGTTATGGCCATGACGTGTAACCTCCAGGAAATAGCTGACTTTGAACCTCGGTGTCATGGGTTCAATTCTAATAGGCCCCAAAGTCGCGATTTTCCCCATAACAATACATGGCGGGGATTTTCAAAATTTTTTTGAGGCACTTCCCGGAAAAGGAGAGAGTTGAAATTCGAGGGTTCGCTAGAAGCTGTGCATGTCCAACGAAAATTAAAAACACATCGCCGTGTATGGTCCATGGTTAGATGCTAGGTCGGGGAAAAAATCGGCCGTTTAAAATGCATTGCGGCGATTTTGAAGATTTTTTTGGATCCTTTCCCGATAACATGGATACTTAAAACTCGGCACGTGGATAGATATCATGAATATATTTCATAATCAAATTTTACATGTTCGCTGATGGTCCTTGGTTCGATCCCAGAGAGCCATTTGCACTTCCCAATGCTTTTCTTACGGAGATAACGGAAACAAAATTTAGGTACATCCTGGCAAGCTATCGACATCAAACCTTGCATGATAGAAGAGCAAGTCCTTACAAATAAAAACGCGAATTCATAGCTTACAATTTTTCCTGGGTTCGACACCAGGTGTCTCTTCAATCAGAAGTTGATCCGATTTTTAGGAATTATTTTGAAACCTTTCCCAATAATATAGAAACTTGAAATTCGGCATATAGATACAGATCATAAATAACTTTCGGAAAATTTTTTTATATTTCCAAGATCGTCCTTGGTTCGAATCCAGAGAGCCATTTACATTCGTGAAAATTAGAACGTCTTCTGAGGGAGTTGTAGCCAATATTTCTGCTTGAATTTTCACACTTAGTAAGACATGGTGATCTTCTATTGTGCTGTTAAGTAAATTCACCAGTAAGATCCGGGTTCGATGCTAGATGATGAAATTACAGCGAATTTTATGAAAAATTTCAATCCTTTTTTTTTGTGGACCGTCCCAATATGATGCCGACATGAAATTAGTTTTGTCGATCTGCTTGCAGTATGCAAGCAACATTTTACTCGTATATATATAGACGCTTCTCCGGATATACCTAGATATACACACACTCACTGGGGATCAAAATTCTAACCATGTTCCACAAGTGCCAAAGACTTGAAATTTTTACGACGTATTGGCCATAACGTGTAACCTCTAGGAAAAAGCCGACTATGAACCTCAATGTCATGGGTTCGATTCCAGAAGGCCCCAAAGTCCCGATTTTCTCCATAAGAATACATGGCGGGGATTTTCGAAATTTTTTTTGAGTCACTTCCCGGAAGAATTGAGAGTTGAAATTCAAGAGATCGCTAGATGCCATGCATATTTAAAGGAAACAATAAATACATCTACCATGAATATCCTTGGTTCGATGCTAGGTCAGGGCAAATATTCTCCCGTTTAATTTACATTGCGATTTTTAAGATTTTTTAAAATTACTTCCAGATGACTTGGAAACTTGAAACTTGGCAAGTGGATATATATTATAAATATATTTTAAAATCAAATTTTAGCAACTTGCTGATGGTCCTTGGATCGATCCCAGAGGGCCATTTACATTCTACAATCCATTTCTTATGGAGATCGCGGAAAAAAAGTTTAGGTACTTCCCGGCATGATATCGACTTTTAAATTTGCATAAAATAAGATCAAGTCGTTACAATTCAAACTATGCATTCAAAGCTACCAATGTGTTCTGGGTTCGACACCAGGGGTCACTACAATCAGTAACTGATCCGATTTCTAAGAATGTTTTTTAACCTCTTCCCTTTAATATTTTAAATTGAAATTCGGTACATAGATAGAAATAATAAATAAATTTTGAAAAAATATTTTATATTTCAATGATCGTCCTTGGTTCGAATCCAGGAAGCCATTTACATTCGTGAAAATTAGAACGTCTTTTGAGGCAGTTGTAGCCAAAATTTCTTCTTGAATTTTCACACATACTTAGAGATAGAGTAATTCTATTGTGCTGCATAGTAAGTTCACCAGTAAGACCCGGGTTTGATGCCAGACGATGAAATTTCAGCGAATTTTAGGAAAAATTTCAATCCTTTTTTTTTCTTTTGAGGACCGTCCCGATATGATGCCGATTTTAAATTATTGTTGTCGATCTGCTTGCAGTATGCAAGATACATTTACTCGTATATAATAGATATATAATTCTCCTCCTCATCACCGCCACAGTTCATTGCCTCATCGGGGCGGAGGGGTGTTAACGGAGGTTGGAGGCGATGCATAGCCCAGGTTCAACCATGCTAAGAAGGCTTCAACAATATCTCCGGCCAAATAATGAAAGTGGCATTCACCAACCGGCTGTAGGACAGCCTGGTGAATTATTTTCCTAACCACCCCAAATACAAGTACAATTTTCATGATGAGCTTCTTTAATGGAAATTTATCCGGACGTAAAAGCACCACCCATTCGGATGCCCGGGAGGTGGTGGCATTAAAGAGGTCCATCATGAAGAAAAGAATTACTACCCTGAAATTCGCAACCTACAACTGCCGCAGCTTGAAGAGTGAAGAACGATTGCTGGAACTACTCAATGAAGCAGAGAAGATAAAATGGGATGTCATCGGTCTCAGCGAAGTCAGAAGAAAATCAGAGGAGCTACTTACACTGAAGGAAGGACACTTATTCTTTTACGGGGGTACCAAGGATGGAAGGAATGGAGGCGTTGGATTCTTGATCAAAAAGAGATGGAAGGATAATGTGGTGAAAATCGAAGGTGTATCAGATAGAATTTGTAAACTCATACTAAAGATCAATGAGCGTTACTCAGTACAGGTCATCCAAGTCTACGCACCAACAGCGGCAAGCAGCGAAGAGGAAATTGAAAACTTCTACCAAACTCTCGGCACTGAACATGACAAGGAGACCCACAACTATAAGGTCATTATGGGAGATTTTAATGCTCGTGTAGGGCAGCGGGAAACTGATGACACTGTCGCAGGACAATATGGACTGGGCCAGAGAAATGAGCGAGGTCACCGCATAGTAGAGTTTGCAGAATGCACCAATATGTATATAACAAATTCATACTTTAAGAAAAATCCTACAAGGAAATGGACGTGGAGAGGTCCCAATGGAACAAAAAATGAAATAGACTACATATTGGTAAACAGACTCTACACTGTAACTAACTGTGAAGTTTTGAATAATTTCAACACTGGAAGTGTCCACAGAATTGTTAGATGCGGAATCAATATTGACCCCCGAATGGAACGAAAGAAGTTGGTTTCCTGCAAGAAGGAGGAGATAAATGTTGGTAAACTATCAGATAACGAGAAATAGTTTCAGCTGGAACTTAGAAATAGATTCTCAGCACTTCAGGAGGAAGAACTCGAAACCAAAGTTATGGAAGTTGTAAAGAAAGTGGCAGAGGAAGTAGCAAGCATGCCAAGAAAACCCAAGGATAAGAAATTTAGTGATAGAACCCGGAAAATGATGAAACGACGGAAGGAACTGAAGAATTTAAACACTCCAAGAGATAATATCGAATATGCCAAGCTTTGCAAAGCCATCAGAGTAGCAATCAAGGAAGACGTGAGGAATTGTAATGAAAAGATTGTGCAAGGCGCCATAGAAAATAACAAGAGCATAAAGAGGGCTAGAAGACGCCTAGCAATTGGTAAGAAACAGATTTTAGCCTTACAGAAAGGAGATGGCACCACAACATATAACAGACCAGCAATATTGAGGATTGTAGCAGAATACTTTGGCAACCTATACAAGAAGATAGGAAACGTCGAAGAGGAGAACCAAGAGGAAAGCCAAAGCTCACAAAATCTCCTCTCAATCCTCCCAGAGGAAGTAATGGCGGCGATTAAGCAGATGAAGAATGGGAAAGCAGGAGGAGCAGATGGGGTGTTGGCGGAGTATCTGAAAGCTGGTGGAACAGAGATTGCTAATGTTTTAGCACAATTATTCAGTAATTGTCTAAAACAAGGAATGATTCACAAGGAATGGAACCACGCAAGGATTGCCCTTCTGCACAAGAAAGGAAGAAAAGAAGATTTGAAGAACTATCGACCCATTAGCCTCCTTCCAGTTGTCTACAAAACATTCATGAGGATAATAGCGGAACGTCTTAAGATGACCCTGTCTTCAGCCCAGCCAAGAGAACAAGCGGGATTCCGGAAAGGCTTCAGCACTATGGACCACATCCACACATTACAGGAAATTATTAACAGAAAAAATGAGTAAGAGATGCCGCTCGTCCTTTGCTTTGTAGATTATGAACAGGCCTTCGACTCGGTAAGTACCTCCTCCACTCTGAAAGCTCTGAAGAATCAAGGGATAGATTCTGAGTACATCCGCCTCTTGCGCAGTGTCTACGAGAATGCCACAGCTTCTGTAATGCTTCATGAAGAGACCGATGAATTCAAGATTGAGAAGGGAGTTCGACAAGGTGACGGTCTATCTCCCATCTTATTCACAGCCATTTTAGAAGAAGTTTTTAAAACCCTTGATTGGGAAGAGAAGGGGTTAAGAGTAAATGGGGAGTACATCAGTCACCTCCGTTTTGCAGATGATATAGTTCTCTTTGCAGCTAACGCAGAAGATCTAACTTCAAGACTTGAAGAGCTAAACACAGCAGGACAGAAGATAGGACTCAGGATAAACCTAACAAAAACAAAGGTAATGTATAACTCTTTTACAGTGCAAGAGCCAGTCAAACTTCAAGGAAAACCTCTGGATGTTTGCTTGGAATACACATACCTGGGACAGCTTGTAACAACAGGAGAGAAAAACAGGATTAATGAAGTAAACAGAAGAATGATACTTGGCTGGAGCGCATTTGGAAGGAACTCACACATTCTGAAGTCAAGAATGCCAATGGTTTTGAAGAGGAAGATCTTCAACCAATCCATTTTACCTGTCTTGACCTATAGAAGTGAAACTTGGGTGTTAAATGCTGCAATAACCCGGAGACTTCAAACAACGCAAAGGAGCATGGAGCGCTGCATGCTGGGAATCACAAGAAGAGACAGGAAACGAAACACTTGGGTGAGAATGATGACTGGAGTTACAGACATAATAGATAAGGTAATTGCAAGAAGAAACGACAACCGTTGGACATCTGCCGTTCTCAACTGGATACCAAGAGATGTGAAGAGACCAAGAAGACGACCTATGGACAGGTGGAACAGAGACATTATCAAGTACTTAGGTGTAACGTGGCAACGAGAAGCTCAGGACAGAGAAAATTGGAAAGTACTTGGGGAGGCCTACATCCGACGTCGGATTGAAAATGGCTGATGATGAAGATGATGATATATATATATATATATATATATATATATATATATTTTTTTTTTTGAGGTATTCACTTTTATTATATTTTATATTTATAATATCTATATATATCATGGATTAGATTTATTAACCAAGCATAAAATGCCATAATTCTGTAGCAAACATGAGAAATACATACATTTCATAGGATAAATAAGGAAATAGAAAATGAAATAAAACTATATTGATAAAAAAATATCATAACATATCTATACACCATAAATTGAAGAAATACATAGATATTCATACATGCTATAGGATAAATAGAGAAATAGAACATTGAATATTGCAATATTAATTTTAAAAAATAATAACAACATACGTATAAATCATAAAAATATATTACTGAATTCAAAACTTATGAAATATAAACTACCGTTGCTGCAGAAAAAACTCACCAAGTCAAGGGATTAAGTACCGATATATCATTGCAATTTTTAAAGCAGACATTATATTTAGATAATATTTGCATTAAATACATCTGCAGAGTGATCACTAAGGAAGACATTTCATAATTGATGCATCCTGGTAGTGGGTGGGTTACACATTAGGAATTTAAATTGCTTACTTATCACTGGCAACAGAATCACGAGATCTTGTTACAGTTACAGTTTGTGTTCATTGCTGTTATTATGTATGACATGGTTGTCAACGAGTTGTTAGTTAAGTTAATTAGATGAATGTGCTTAGTAAGTGATGAGTGCGCTTAGCAAGTGATGAGTGCAATTAGTGATCAGTGCGCTTAGCAAGTGATGAGTGCACTTAGTGATGAGTGCGCTTAGCAAGTGATAATTACGCTTAGCAAATGATGAGTGCGCTTAGCAAGTGATGAGTGCGCTTAGCAAGTGATAGTTGCGCTTAGCAAGTGATGAGTACGCTTATCAAGTGCTTATTGAGCTCATCAAATAATGAGTGCACTTAGCAAGTGATTAGTGCGCTTAGTAAGTGATTAGTGCGCTTAGCAAGTGATGAGTGCGCTTAGCAAGTGATGAGTTGTATAGTTAATGATGTATTTCTTTTCGGTGTTTAAAAACACTCGTAACTTAATGTTTGAATGATCGGTTTCGGTTCATTGGTGTTATTTTGTATGATATAGTTGTCAACGAGTTGTTGATAACTAATTATTGTTGATATTTGGTACCGTTTGGGTCGGAATGAAAAAGTATTTTATGCTTCATATCATTAATGAAAGATATTTATTCAATGCTTTGCTGGCAGAATGAGAGTTATACTCAGAATATTATTCCATACAGTGAACTCCCACTTGTCCGAAATCCGCTTTATCCGGAATCCGGTTTATCCGAACAAACTTTTCCGAACGCACCCACCGAGACTTCTTTTCTCTTTGACACCTCTTCATACCTTTGAGTGGTCATTATTTATTTGGAAAAACATTGTTTTGAGAAATTCATTCATGATACCCCCCCTGAAGTTGCTCCGTTTGGTTAGAAAATAAGTTGTGTAAAATATTATTTAAATTTGAAAGACGTCATCGCACTCAAAGTTTATATTTTTCAACATTTTTGGCCCTTTTCGGGCATCACAGGTGATTAGGGAGTCTTCCCTTTCTTTAACTGTTTTGATTTTTTTATCAGTGCAGTATCAGACATTAACTGTGATTTTCCTAAAATATCAATCAGATCAGCTTATTAGTTTCCTAGATTCAGCCCAAATAGAGAGCGAGCGTCGTACGCTCGAATCTACGCCGCTTTGTATTCTGTCTCTAAATTAATTTGAGCATAGTATTTCTGCATAGCACAGGTTAAACACCTAATTACACGTTACGTACTTTATAAATTTTTAATTTAACTGTGAAAATAAGGAAGGAAAGTGGGGCCTCTGCAGGAATCTTTGACTTCCGCTGCCGTTTATCTCGTCTTGTATTACACTAAACAGCTAAAAAATAGAGTAAATAACATTGTTTTTGGGAGCATTAAGTTCATCTAGGTGAGGAAATGTTAGTCTCAAATAAATGCATGTTAATCATGGGAGCTTCGGTTTATCCGGAATATTCGTTATCCGGCCGCCGTCCCGATCATTTCGGATGAACTGCACCTATTTAATTGCTCCTTTTTGGAAGCGTTTAATTGTAAATCGGGAAGGTTTTTTTTCATACGATCGCTCATGCGGTCGAGAGGGAATCATGAGCATGAATGATGCTCCGTAGCAACAAGTGGAAGCACCTGTTGCCCGTCTTCTCTACCAGACAGGGATATTTTCGTCTTAAATATGACCCTTGATACAATCTTCTTTTGGTGAGGAATGCAGATGGTGGACATCATTTCTAGTAGAATCACTCAATCCCGTTGAACTGGACCTCTTGGTAGCAATGGACGGTGGACTGTCAGTAAAACAATACTTACTTCCATCTAAAATTCCCACCGAGGACATCGTTGTATTAATTCGGTGATATTTTAGAAGCGGAATGAGTTGCAGTGAAACAGTTGGTATTTTCACTCGAAAGAGGATCTTCGATTCTCGCCCCGTATTTTGACTTTTATTTCCGAAAGGAGCGATATTAAGTTTCGTTATTATCCTGCAGATTTTCATCGATTATTAATAAACTCTGACAAATACCTATTTTATTTGAATATTTCCTCATTTTTTTAATGTATGGTCTTTTGACTTTTTCATAATTTTTACCGTTTATTTACGATTTTTATAATTTAATATCTATTTTCGAATCAATTGCTATCAATTTTCTATCGTTGCCTTTTTTTCTGAAAATTATCCCAATCCCACTTTTGAACATTTTTATTTCCGCTATTATTTTATCCAATTTCCCATTTTCGCTTTATTTCAGTCGATTGTCATAAATATCACCGATATCAACTTTTTAGTAATTTATTATAAATTTCCATCAATTTATAACAATCTTTAAACCTATCATTTTTGGTATCCAAAATTCATAATTATTTTCGTTGAATTATTTTCAATTAATATCAATTCCCACCAAAATTTCCACTTTTTGTTATTTAGTAATTTTGCAATAAAAATCACAATAATTCACCCTCTTCTATAAGTTCCAAAAGTTTGAAACTCTTTGGCTAATTCTTAAAAGGAAAAAAAATCAATTGTATAATTTCCTGCAATTTATGTACATGTTTAAACATTTAATTTGATAAATAATTAGCGGAAAAAGATATTTAATTAAAAAAGTTACGTATAATTTAAATAACCAAATATTAACTTTGATGAATCGAATCTGTCGATTTACCATTGAAAGAGGTCTTAATAATTCAGAGTATTTTGGGGTCTTTTTGACCCCACGTGACTAATTAAGGGTTGATACATACATCACGAACACGCAACACTAGAGGAACACAAGCGACCATTCCCTAACCGGAAAAGTCCGGTTAGCTGGGATTCGAACCCTGGACCTTGGTGAAACATCGTCACCAAAACTCGCCACCGCTGGATCCCAAAACATCTTCAGCCTCCATTGCAATCGCCGTTGAACGAGCTGACGGTAAAGAGAATAAGGAAAGAGGAAAAGAGTACAGTTTTACACAATTTCTTTTATTCCCGTTGGGAGACATTTTACAGTAACAGACATTCAACTGGGTGATGGTCTCCCATCTAGGACGGCGTTACTCAACAATAATCCGACCAACGACGTCGCACCTAAAAAGACGGGCTGGATTATCGTTGTCATGGAATTTGCGCTCGCCGTCGACGGCGTGAGGATCGAGAATAAAGAAATGGTCTCTCCAAAAAGAAACGGTCACGTTCAGGCCGGTGAATGAAAATCCAACCTTATCCAAGTTCACGGACATGATCTCGGGAATTACTGGAAAGTGAATTCAGGCTCCATATACGAGATAGAGAGTCCACCGCTTGCCCCAAAAAGAGTTAATTCCGAGGCTATTCTTCGGGGAACCGCTATTCACCCACGCAATTCTGATCCCTCGAAGACCTTTTAACACGCTCCTGGCGTCGATGTCAGCCGTGGAGAATTCAAGGAAGTGAGGGCAGAATAAGCAACGCACTTCCTGCTGTAAACAGATGTTCGTTCTTCGAAATCAACGCACACAAATTTGGTTTGAAATTTAGTGCGAATAATTACTCATTTATATTAACATATATCATCTTTTCGCTCCATGTCTGCAATTGAAAATCACATAATAATAATATAAATAAAGTAATGAAAATTTTGAAGATAACGCACATACATTTGGTTTGAATTTAAGTACCTTAAATTACTTATTTACGTCAAACGACTCTTTTATATTTAATAACTCCCTCATATACATCGCGATTGAAAAAACAAATCGACGCAAATATAATAACGAAAAAGTTTAAAATAATGCAGACAATTCTTTGTATGAACGTTTCAATTAAGGGATTAGAAATTAAGTATGTAAAATAACACATCACGTCTACGTAAAAATTTCTTCACATACGTCAAAAATCATACTCGTACATAAAAGGTGACGTTCAATAAAAGGTACTTGATGTAATACCACAATACATGGTAAAGATGCTGTATACACATAGCTACAGATGTTCGTACACCTATACCAAATGCGGCAAATTGAAACGAGAACACAAAGATGACAACAAGCAATACAATGAACGAAATCGACCATAATTCCTTCGACAGCATTCCTCAGCTCTCTAATGGTCCGCGCAGCATCCAACAGCGTCGTCTGAAATCGGAGGAAACACGTCTTTAGGATGCGTTGAGATATAACTGGGAGATAAGATCCGACAAAGCGTTCTGTGGGAAGTCATGCAAAAGATTAAGATGCAAAGAAAGCGGACAAAGCAACAGCCTCCTGTGGACCAACACAAGAGCTGCAGAACTACATTGACTAGAAATATGAGCATGCGATGGGCGAAGCACAAAAAGGAATATGTTTCCTCAATTTCTAAACAAAATATGGCCGAAAAACTGATATTTTTCCGATTTTCTTTTGGCTTTATCAACGATTTTTGGCTAAACCGCTGCACGAAATTAAGAAATTACGGCTTCTTATCGTTATATTAAGTCAACCTGCCAACTGTCACCGTTGATTAACTATGAATAATAGTTATTATAACTGTCTTTTTCTCACTTTGTACGATATATTTCTTAAAAGATTTTATAAGCTGTTTTCCACGTCCTCGCAAACATTCATTTTGTCTTATTTTCCGAATTTGTATATCCTTCAAATGGGACCACGGTGTGGTTTATCGGAAGGTCTTCTAACCACTAATCATTAACTAAGCGCCCAAATCATTAACTAAGCGCACTAATCATAAACTAAGCGCACTAATCATAAACTAAGTACACTGATCATAAACTAAGTGCACTAATCAGAAACCAAGCGCATTAATCACAAACCAAGAGCGTCAATCATGAACTAAGCGCCCAAATCATTAACTAAGCGCAATTATCATAAACTAAGCGCGCTAATCACAAACCAAGCGCACAAAACATTAACTAAGCTCACCAATCATTAACTAAGCGAACGAATCATAAAATAAGCGCACTATACCGCGTTTGCATACATTTTCGGTTCTAGTTATTTTGTAAGTGACATCTTTTCACGCAAAAATATTGCAGTTTTAACTAGAATAAATTTAGGACGATTTTAATGTTTTCGTCGAAATCTCAAAAAAAAGATAATTTTTTATTTCGAAAAAAGTAATGATATTCGTAATGTGATTTTGGCTACTTTTGATATTACATTTCGATCAGAAAAAAGTGGCAAAACGCTGAATAAACAATTCGCCATCTTCTGCACATAAAATGCATCAGACCGTGGATTTAACTCCTCAATGTACATTTCTCTTAATATAACGCCATAGAAAGCGAGTTAATTGTTTTCGATTCCATTAGTTAGTTTAAGAGATGATGGTTTGCACACTGCCCCAAATTCCCTAGGATTCCCAAATCTTCCTCTTTTCCCATTGGTTCACTATCATCTCTTTGCCCTCCTTGTTTGATGTCTTCTCCTCACGTCTCCTGAAGATGGGCTACGAATCCTGCTCGTGTTTGCAGTATTTCATCTTGAAGCGTATTTATGAATACCACGGAGCGAAACCTGAGTCTGTTTTACGCTAATATTCGTTAAATTCCTTTTCAATTGCTTCTAAAAATGTGTGCAGAATCAATTTCATTGTCTCTCGCTTCAGTTTTAAGTAAGCGGTAATTAAAAACAGTTGCGTTTTAAGCAGAAAGCAGAGTGGTAATAAGGAGATCATAAAGTTGCTTCCAATATTCTAAGCAGTTGATATTCCAGTAGAAAAGCATGCAAAAGCAAATAACATGCGATACATCAATCTTATCCTTGAAAACAAGCACATTCAATCCCCAAAGCAGTGGCGCAGCGAGGGGGGGGTTTTAGGGGTTCAAACCCCCCCCAAGAGTCAAGTCCAATGACTAGCTCTGTCCTTTTTTTCTGCTGAAGAGTACAAAACCCCAATCAACACGCAATTCTTACAAATACACAGCTAGTGTTTGCTTGATAAATTCAGCGAAAGCTTCGCATACCCGTAAATATGGCTCTGATGTCAGCTAAGGATATGTTTTCGGTAGCAGATCAGAGGCCTAGTGCCGACATCGATATCAATGGGACGCTACTATACGAGTGTTTCGCACACAACGTTCAACGCGTGCACTTCTTAAGCCTATGCTTTAGTTAGATGACTCACACCATAAGATATGATTCCCATGAGAAAAATTCAAAAGTGCTGATTCGTTTACTCCTCGCAAAAATAAAAGGGAACATTCGAGAAGTAATTCGAAACTTACACCCTGAAAACAGATTTTAAGATTACGTTTGAGGGACAAACAGATTCATAAAAGCTCAGTTAGATCTTCTCCATGTAACTGCTTAAATGGTGTGAATGCAAAGCTTGGCTCGTGAGTAGCGCTTTTGAGAAATTCACAGTGAACAATTCGAAGTATTTTTAGTTTGGATTTCATAAGTTACAGATGGACATCCAAAAATTGTTTTAACAGTCCGCTAATAGCTCGAGACCTTTATTGAAAAAACGTTAGTTAATGGTTAGGTTTTTTGTTGTGAAATGACCATTATTAGATGTATAAATTAGAATTGTCTTATGTTAGGGCAGTTATCGGAGGGCACATCTGAAGATGAGTTTAGCAACTATTTCAAAGGTTCCTTTATGAAGCATTCTGGACGATTAAAAGTCTGTAAAGTAGACTCTTCATTATTCGTGATGATAGAAAAAATACTAATCCTTATTTTATGATTACCTGTAAAATTGATGTATATTTACGAAAATAATTCAAAACCCAAATGTCCGTAGAAATTTGAAAAAGTATTGGAGCAATACAAGATATCAGTAAAATTAATTTTCGATGATATTATTAATAATGTACCAATTTGGAAGCAAATTGGTCAGCTGAAAGGTATTGTAGGCGTATGGTACGCACAGATTTATCGGAACTGTAACTTGGTGACTCGAAATAAATTCCATATACTGTTAAAACTATGACTTAAATTCCTCAGCTTCCTGTAGCCAATTTTTCTCTGGCGATAGAATCCAACGAATCTCGTGACTTATCCTGTCAACCACGTGGTCATGCAATGCCCCTTTAAAATTTCAATTCATGGAAAAATTTTGATTTCTTTGAACATTCAGTGCGTAATACTTGGTTTGCGTCAGCTATTTACAGGTTAAAACACCTAACTATTACCAAGTCTAAATAAAATTTAAGTTGACGTCTTCATATTTTTCACTTTTGTATGTAAATCTAATTCTGCAAATTTAGATATAATATCAACTATAATCAAGAGTCCACTGTATTTTTTAATGCAGCCGAATTTTTAATGTTCGGTATGAGAAAAATTCAATTAAACACATCGCTAATACATAAATAACGAAATCAGGCTTAATTGTAAGCCTATCAGAGAATTTCATCTGATATAAAGATTTTTGTTTCTTAGGGAGAGTAATTTTATAAACGAAGGTTGAGGTCACTCCTAAGAAAGCTCGAGAAGATGTTTCGTGCAATGCAGCTGACAAGTCTCACTCGAGTCAGTCATCACGCTTGGATATTGGATTATTCATTTGATAATAGATAAAAATCCGAATTCTCAAACTATTCTTAAAAGTATATCGAAGGACAAGTGCACATTCTATTATTCCTGCAATAATTGAAAAAGAACGAAGAACGGGATGTAGTGGTTCTGTTGGCTGCTCCAGATGCCAAGAGCCCAGAAAACAGTCAAAACACAATTCGATTTGCTACCATTTTTCTTATCATTTTAATGGTTTATTCTATGGTTTCTGATAGTTTCAGGATCTATTCGCGACCCACCTGTAACCGTTCCGCGACCCACCGGTTGGGAACCGCTGTTCTAGATTGACGACACAACTAAAATGGAGATTCTGAGCAATCCATGGAATGATTTCGTGATTTTCTTACTCAAAACTTTTAATTCTTGGTTTTGAAACAAAAATTATAGTTTTTGAGAACCCTTTTTTATTATTTTTCAGTTTAGGTATTTACTAAATTTAAATATCCTCTTTTTATTAAAATATCTTAGTTATCAAATCTAATTAACTTTAGATTAAAAGAAGAAAATTGACAAGGAATAGATTCATTTATACTACTACCAGAGAAGAAATTGCTACAGACGACCCAGGGTTTCGATGCATAGCATCATCTTCAGGTGCATACATATAAGAACTCACTCTAGTAAAGCCTCATTTAGTCCAATTTAACTTTAGATTCTTTCACGAATAATCGATCATAGAGTGCCCACATTCGAAATATATGTGGGAAAGCACATAAGAAACTCGGATTTGTTAAAATAATAGTCGGTAGGAGCGGAGAAAAAGTTCGCGAGCGATGTTGCTTAGCGTTAGTTAGGCCTCACCTTGAGTATGCATTTAGAGAAATGGACCCCGCCAAAAATATCATTCGGGATTTAGAAAAAGTACAACGAAAGGAGATACGATTTGTAAAGAATTGCTACGATAAAACAGCGAGTGTAACTCAGATGTTACAGGACGCGGAATGTGAATTATTAGAAGATAGAAGACAAATTCAAAGTATAAATTTATTAAATGAGTTCAGAGAAATTACGTTCTCAGATGATGTAACCGATATTATGTGACCACCTTGTTATATGGACCGTTCTGATACTGGCAGAAAGATTAGGGAAATAGATGCTACAACGAATTGTTTCAAAAATTCATTTTTTCCGCGAACTATACGCGAAAGCAACCGTTTAGGAAAATAGAGTCAAGGTGCCTGCACCCCCTGCAACACGCCAATGGCGGCTTGCACGGTTCTTACATAGACATAGATTCCTGTAGCGAAATTCTGACACGGCGCATATAAACCTTGTCCAATAAGCTGTATGTATACTTCATATCATTATTTTTACTTTCTTCATATACGTAGTATAGAGAAAGTATTGTTTTCACGAAAAAAATCGACTTTGAGATTTCAACGGAAATACATGTTTTGGGGTCCCTAGAACACGTTTTGACCATTTTCGGTATGATGTCTGTGTGTATGTGTGTGTGTGCTTGTTATACATTGATGGTGTTTTCTGGGCAGGCGAAATTTCAATTAAATTCCAAAATCTGCTGATGAAATAGTCTAATAACGAATGATATTCAAATAAGCATGGGCCTGCCAATGTAGTGGATCTAATGAGTGGATGTTACGTTTTATATCGTGTACCAAATAACCGTAAGTAATTTTTTCCTCCTCAACAACCTCTTGGAAGAAAGAACTCTCAAAGACTCGGGAAATTTATATCTACAACACTAAAAACTTCAGCATAGAAAAAAAAGAATGACTTTTAAATAGATATTGGACGTTTTCAAACTAGAAATCCAAACAACACTTATGATAAGTTTCCAATAGTTTACTAATATAAACTACTATCTTGGAAAGTTTAATAAGTTGGCCAGATAAGCGTTAAAATCCTCTTGTTTTCAATGTACTTTAAGTTTTGAAAGAATTTACATATATATTATAGTAGCGGGCATAAATATACTAGCCCCTGTAAGGTAGGCATTTTTCGTTTTCTCGGACCCCCCCATTGGAAAATCCTGGCTGCGAAACTGCCCCAAAGCATTTGTTTTCCCAGAAATTCTCGCCAACTAATAAAGAAAGCATGCACTTAATCTAATAGCATTTAACGATACTTGGTTCGATTTCTTATTAGAGAATCTTTACCGTCAAAACTTGCTCAAAATCCACAAGAAAATCACAAACACAGGTATAAATTACTTATTAATTTTATTTCGAAATATTTATTATTCATTCGTATTTGGGCACTATAATGTTGTCGACACTTTAAGGATGTATTGCTCTGCCTAGACAGACGGGAAGTGATCGTGAGTACGCTGAGGAAATGACGAGTTTATGAAGTGTAATTACTAATGTGTGTGTGCTAGAATAAATAAAATAAGAATCCCAAATCATTACACCAACCTCTCCGACAACTTTGCTACGCAATTGACTCTTTCATTTTAGACATGTCTATACAGGGTGTCCCAAAAGTCATGGACCAAACAAAACACAGAGGTAGATCATCACCTGGGCTACAGGTTTGCAATTCATCTTGGTGTCCGATCTTCTTTTGTTTTCGCGTTACGACATTTTTTCGTATTTTCTGAGAAAACCATGACTTCCCAGTCATTTGTGGTAATGGTAACGTAAGTATTTGAGATGCATTGTTGAATTTCTGCTCTAAAAATGCTGAATAGTCGTAACTGACAAGAGAATAACCTTTAACCTTACACTTACCGTTTAGATAAAATAAAATTTAAAATTCTCTAAATTCCGAACTTTGACAAACGTTTTGAGGGAAATTTAAAAAAAAATTTAAAATAAAAAAATGTTGCCACGTATCTTAAAACCGTTTTCAGTGCATCAGCTGTTTACCACGTAAATTTTGTTGGGCTATCTTTACGGCATCATACCTAATATTTGATTCGAAACATAGTAAGTCGATGATTCCCAGTTCTAAGAAACAAGCCAAAGCCTCTTCAAACCTTAAACAGGAGTCATTAATGTGTTTAATTATCGAAAAAAGAAAACGTTTTACCATTTAACATGGCCGTGGCACTCTTCCGCGGTAAGTTAAAATACCCCCTTCCCTCATCACTTGCTTTAATCAACAACAATACCCTTCGAGAGTACTACAATGTAGGGACCATTGTTGGGAGTTGGGAGCATTGTTGCGAAAAGTTACTTACGCTCTAGCGAGAGAAGCCTGAACTATGAAGCAAACATGGCGCGCGCGTTACTGTCGTCCACTTCTAGATGGAGTTAAGGAAAAGATTTGCGAAGTGCTTTTTATCTGGAGTGTTATATGGATCCGAAACGTGGACGTTGAGAAAGAAAAATAGTTGGAGAGCTTTGAGATGTGGCGAAGGATGGAGAGAATAAGTTGGATCGAAAATGAAGAGGTACTGAGGAGCATAAAGAAAGCAAGATGCTAAGAATGCCTACAGAAGAAGGAAAGGAAAGATGGGAAACGGGGAATAGGGAAATTCGGAATGCTGAAGAGAGGAATATCTGTGAAAAGGGAGGATAGAGAAGGCAGTTCCGTTGAGACCTGTTCGTGGACAGAAATACAGCGATGACCGGTAAATGCGTGACTTTCTTGTGAACTCCGTTTAGGCAGTAAAGATTCTTGGAACATGCGTTCAAAACAGCGGAATGACAAGAGAGAGATATTGTTTACCTGTATTTAGATGAGTGTCAGCAGAACAGTGAATTCCTGAAGTCCTCACCGCCCCATACAAGGACCCTTGGGGCCCTCCCTCGGGCCCGCACAGCGTCTGCAGCTTGCTGACGTACGGGTCGTAGTTGTCGAGAGTGATTTCCTCTTTTTCGAAGATGTGATGCGTAAGTGCTGTAGGAGCGTGATCACGTGGTTGCGGAGGGAGTCGAGGCTGCGTCTACGAAATAGAAGTTCCTCATTGTCCGTTAGAGTTTACCACGAAAAACATATTCTTTCAATTCAAAATTTCAAGTCGATGAAAAGTCGTCCCAACATATTTACCCAAAACATTTTAGTCATATTGAAAAGATATTTAGGTCTCCCGCAACGGGCCTAAAGTTTTTATTTTTATCTTCAAAAACGAAGTTTTTAGATTTGTTTAAACAAAAATACAAATTAAATTTTTGTTTCCAAGAACATCAATGTTTAGTTCACAATTCACAAAAAAATTATTTAATTTGGAAGAATTTTAATTTGTGTGGTTTTAAGAGATTTCTAAACGAAAAAGTAGACCAGAAGTGAATTCCAATGGTCAATCATTAACACTTTGATTTTGCAAAATAACAATAATTTCACTGCTAATCCGGAGGCGTAAATGTTACACGACAGACATAATTAATTAATTATATTAATAAACTTTACATTGTTGTACTCGCAAACAAAAATTTGCTTTAATTAAGAAAATGTTTTTAGGGTAAACACGTTACCATAGCGACGACTTTATATCGCCTTGAAATTATGAAAAAGAAAAAAAAGTTTGTCGTGATACATTGTATAGTAATATGTCTCACCTGTACACTTGTATGTGTTCGTATTCCCTCCCTGGATCATGTTCTGTGGCATCTGATGCATCGGGACGCTGCTGGACCAGGAATCCGGGACGAGTAGGGGTCGAAGGCGGGTCTGCAACTCCCCATGCCCTCCACTTTGACAGGCATCTGCTGGCTCTCGATGCTCTGTTCTGCGGCGGCATCACCTCTTCGGTGGTCCATTCATCTCCTGCGGCCCATAATAAGGAGGCCCGTAGGAGAGGCAGGGCTTGACTTCGCCCTCCATTAGCTTGCAGAAGGCGTAGTCTGGAGACATGTTCCGGACTGAAATGATTGTTAAAACATATATATTACAGACAATACCCATTAAAGACAAGAGCCAAGTTGATGACATAAGTCACCGACATGCAAAGTTACCAACAAGTGACAAGTTACCGTCATTTGTATCTACGTATTTATTTTTAACTCTAAATATTTAGATTCTAGATTTAGATATATTTCCTGCGAGGCGCCTGAGGCATACGGCAGGGGGTGTAATACACCACCATTATTCATTCCTCCCTATCTCTTAGAGCTTGGGGAAAAAACGACCAAAAGTAATTATCCACCCTTGCGATTACTTCCCTAAAACGCTTCGTCGATGCCTCTCGGAGATCGCCCCCTACTGGCACTAACATTACACTCACTTCGTCTACAAATTCTCTGAACGAATGATCTTTTCGAATTAAGTTTCCGACGATATTCAGATCTTCTGTAGTGAATTCCAACCGAGAGATCGTTGCCGTAACGCTGCTATCAAACCTGAAATCTACGCTGGACCATCCCTAAATCTGAGACTAAAACTCCCAAACCACACAGCAGTATTCTAGACGAATAAGAGAAGCTATTTCTTTGACTCTCCCTTCCTCTCAACGTATTTGCATTCTATTCGCTTTTCCTATCTCGAATATGTTCTTTAAAAGATAAGCCACAGCTAAACTCCTAGGTATTTGTTGTAGTGCACTAACTCTAATGGATGCCCATAAATTTGATAATGCGTGGGAATTATGTTTGTGGAGCGCGTAAAACTCATGGCAACGCATTTATTTATATTTAAATTCAGCTGCCAATCTTTACTCCATCCTGATACTACGTCCAGATCGTTTTGAAGTACATTACAATCGTATTCTATTGATGTATATATATATAAGGCAGATCAAGCTCGATTTTAGAATTTGCAGGGTTTGTTTCTTTTGGATAATTAAATAAAAAAATGGTCGTAGGAAATCGAGATGAACACCAAAAGAAAGGAAATTGAACAAAGATATTTATTTTGGTCGTAGAATATCGATTTGCATTCTAGATTACGAGGAAGTGGACAAAATCCACGAGAATTGCCTAACAAATTGAGGCTGTAAACATCCCATCCCCCCTGGCAACCAAGGCGATTGTTGAATCCGAGCTCATGCGATTCACCAAAAAACACACGGGGAATGAGTTTCAAATATTAATATGGAATTAACAAGTGAAATTATACGCACAAGAGATCGCCCAGTTGTCGAAATTCTACCATCATTTATTGAATTCTTAAGTCTGATTGTTATTGAGGTTCTTTTGTCAATAATTATACCTATATACTCATTGCTTAGGATTTATTTCATTATTTTTCTATTGCGTCAGCTGTGAGCGTGTACAAATACGTCATTAGGGTTTTGTCTTGATTCCCTTCAATAAATGTAGCATTTTAATGTTATAAAAATAAATAAAACACAATTACAGCTTTATTTATTTTTTGATGCAATTCATCGTCATCTTTAATTTTAAAGATTGATTTCCAAAACAAATTCCGTAAATTCGCCGTAATTATATCCCTGTTATTTATTAATCAGTTAGCGAATGTTAGGCGTATTAGTTGCGACTTTATGTAAGCAAACTAGCTTCCGGCGTGTGGCAGGGGGTATTTTCCTAATCGACTGCTTTCTGTAGCGTAAGGAATTACTATTTGCATCCATTTTGTCTCCCTGACCTTCCTCGCAGTGTACACATAAAACAGGGGGTCGCATTATATATGAAACATCTTCAGAAAAACCCAATTTCTCTGAACTTATTTTATAAATTCATCCTTTGAATTAGCCTTCTAATGATTCCCATCCGTGGTGATGCGCTAGCTTAGTTAATGATGAGTTCGCTCAGTGATGAGTTGGCTAAGTATGTGATGAGTAAGCTTAGCTTGTGATGAGTCCGCTGAGTGTGCTCAGTTCATGATGAATCCGCTGAGTATGTGATTATTCCGCTTTGTTTCTGATGAGTTAGCTTAGTTAATGATGAGTTCGCTTAGTGATGAGTTAGCTTAGTCAATGATGAGTTCGCTTAGTGATGATCTGCTAAGTATGTGATGAGTAAGCTTAGCTTGTGATGAGTCCGCTGAATTTATGATGAGATTTCTTAGAATTTGAATCTTCCGCTTAATATACATTGAATCCGCTTAGCATCTGCTGAATTCGTTTGGTTTATGATGAATCCGCTGAATAAATGATGAATTTGCTAAGTATGTGATGGGTTCGCTTAGTGATTAGTTTGATAAGTAAGTGCTGATTCCTCCATCTTCTCTAATACGATTCCCTTTAATAATCTGAGAAATGACAATTACTGTTTTATCGCAGCAATTATTCACGAATCGCCTTTTTCTAAATACGACACTTACATCGGTCCATACACTCAATAGATGCGAGGCCTTAATAACGCTTAAGTAATCGTCAAGGGTGACTGGTTGTTAACTACGAAGACATTTCACATTTTTCTCGCTTATTTTACCATATTTTCCGTCATTTCGATTAGAAAGGGATATTCCACGACGAGAATAAGAATCCTCATTCAATTACCTTTCTTTTGGTGCTTGTCTAGACTTCGTAGCACCATTATTTCTAATTTAATTCTGTAAACGAAGAAGAGATAACACCCGATGTTTTATCGTGGCAATTCTTTACGAACGGTTAGTGGGATATTTTTAAGTCGGCTGGAGCGAAAGGGATGACGCTTTGGCGAACAAACATCACTACAAGTAATATCCCATAAGAAAAAAAGGTCACAGACCTGCAGGTGATGGTGCAGTGGATGGTGGTGAAGCTGTGGTCCAGCAGGAGTGGATGATGGGGTGTTGGATGAGGAGGACGAACCTCTATTCTCCATCACCCTCAGCTTATTCCTGCTCGCGATCGGACACCCGGACGCACTGATATAAACAAGAAATTCACGTCAAAAATGAGAAAATATCGCTTTTCTAGTTCATAATCGACATTTCTTACGATTTCGCGAGATTTTACGAGATTTCGCAGGATTTCCCGGGATTTTTCGAGATTTCAGTCTTTTCAAGAAAAACCCAAAATATTTCATTTGAAACTAAATAAAAAATACAACTTTATTAGCGATACGTCTTAAAAAAACATTTCTAAATTTGGAAAATTTTCTAATAATTACTAACAAATTTAATTCTTATCAAACACGAAAAATATTACTATCCTCGTTCACTCTCGAGAGTTTCCGAGATTTCTCGAGATATTGCAAGATTCCTCAAGATGGACCAAAATATGAAATTTGAAACTAAATAAGAATAGAGTTTTATTGGTGATACAGCTAAAAAAACATCTAGGATTGGTAAAACTGCTAATGAACGTTGAGTATTTAATTGAATATCCATCAATTATGAAAAACATCACTATCCTAATGCATTCCCGAGATTTTACGAGAGTTCCCGAGAATTCACGAGATATCGCAAGATATCTCAATTCGGACCAAAAATATGAAAATTTGAAACTAGATAAAATATAGAGCTACATTAAAGAAAAGTTTTAAATAAATAATTAATTTCTAAAATTGGTGAAATTTCTGATAAATACTAACTAATTAAATATCCATCAATAATGAAAACTATCACCATCCTAATTCATTCCGGAGATTTTGCAAGAATTCCCGCGTTTTCCCAATATTTCCCGATATTCCCCAAATTTTACGAGATTCCTCGAGATTTCACGAGATATCTCAAGACCAACTAAAAATATCGAAATTTTAAACTAGATAAAAAAATAAATTATAATTAGTGATGAAAACGAAAATCATGTTGATCATATAAAGGTTCGTTACCTTCTATGAGAGAGGAATTTCCCAGTGGCGTGACCAGAGCCATCGCAGCCACGAATTGGACACCTGAAATAAGGAAAGATTAACTCAAAAATAATCCTATAATCATTACATAATAGAGGATTAAGGAGAAGGTTTGGTACAGGAGCAGGTAAACACGATTTGTAAATGTGCCCTAAACTTGTGTATATTTATATGCGAGTAAAATGCTGCATTATGCTTTAAGCAAATGGTTTACAGCATAACATAAATATACATACACACGCAGTGTGTCAACTATCTGTCTTCAAGATAATGACTCCGAAAGAATTATGAAAATAAGTATTAAATGAGAGATATGTTTTCCGCCTGGCTTCGAACCCATGTCTTCCTGGTTATACTCACAATGCAGCACAACAGAAGATCACCATCTGTAACTATGTGTGAAAATTCAAGCAGAAATATTGGCTGCAACTGCCTCAAACGGCGTCCTACTTTTCCCTTATATTCCTTACGAGAGAAATTTTAATGTGCTCTGGCATCGAACCCAGGAACAGTATGGTCTTATCTAAATTTATTTTCCTAAAGTGAGTCTTAATATACATCTTCAAGCAAAGCAAGTACTTCCTATCATTTCGACAAGTACATAAAAAATAGTGAAAATTACCTCAATGTGTTTTAAGGGGCAGATTTCGTCCAAGCATCGAACCCAGGACATTTTCAGTAAATTGTTGAATCGACGCGTATTTTTCTATTTATTTAGATTGGAAAACGATGTTCCATAACCACAATAAGAATCTTTATTGAATTCCCGTTCCTTTGGTGCTTGTCTTAATATCCCTTAATTTAAATCTAAAATTCATAATTCATTTATTCTATAAAAGTCGTCCAGGGAAGGTGCATTTTCCATTCTATTTGACTTTTTCCACAACCGACGCTTACAATAACATTTTTATTATTGAATATATTACCATTTACCACACAAAATAAAACTAAATAAATTTACGGAGACAATGTTACAAGTAGAAATATAAAAATACTAATCCCTCGTAAAAAATGAAATAATTTCCCGTTGGAAATGGTCAAATTTAAAGTTAACAATAAAGAAGGTGATACTGTTTGTAAAAAATATATCGCAGAATTTCCAAAGTTTACTTCTATGAATTACGGCCATAAAATGTCGGCTCTCCTTATCCCATACATTTACTAATATCTTTCCCATTTATAATCATATGGAGAGTTCAACAATCACCTTCGTCGTTGGGGAATTGTTTATGCCCACAAAATCACACGAATGTTCCGTCATTTTCGTCTGATTTCTCTCAATTTCGACACGAATACCATATTCCACGACCGAAATAAGAATCTTTGTTCAATTTCCTCTCTTTTGGTGTTCATCTCGATTTCGTACGACCATTATTTCTGATTTAATTCTTCAAAAGAAAAAATGTCTGCAATCGATCAAAACGAACTTTACGTGCATTTCTTATGAGAGAGACATTCGAGTCGAAAAGGACAAACGATTTTGAATACGTATTTAAAATGTACACTCGTCTGTCGTCATTTTTGTCCGAATTCTCGAAATTTCGACTCGATTGCGACATCCCACGACCAAAATAAGAATATTTATTCAGTTTATACTTGGAATTCACAATCGAAAGTGCACTTTTAACAATTTTCCCTTTTTTACAACCAATGCTTACTGTTTTATGTGATTATCAGATGAATGTTTCGGCGAATTTAATTTTATTCTATTTCATATTAATTTATCTCAACGGCTGTTTTTTCGTCAAATGCTTTAAAATGAACCTATCCAATGGTCGAGGTGACCCCAATCAATTTATAAACCTTGATATTAATTAAATGATATGATATTCGCTTAGTCAATGATTACTTCGCTTAGTTAATGATTATTTCGCTTGGTTAATGATAAATTCGCTTAGTTAATTATTACTTCGCTTAGTTAATGATAAATTCGCTTAGTCAATGGTTACTTCGCTTAGTTAATGATTATTTCGCTTAGTTAATGATAAATTCGAAAGTGCATTTTCGATAACGTTTCACTTTTTTTACAACCAATGCTTACTGTTATCAGATAAATGTTTCGTCGAATTTAATTTGAATTTCTTTTATTAGCTGTTTTTTCGTCAAATGCCTGAAAATGAACCTATCCAATGGTCCTGGTGACCCCAATCAATTTATAAACCTTGATTTCCAAATAAATCCTCGAAAGAAAGAAAAAGGAACCCCTATTTGTCCTTTTAAGGGGTATGTGAAAGACCCCGATGGAAATCGAGTTCCCTCTAATTACCATCAAAGAGGACTAACGAAGGACCACCTAAAGCTAATTCGATTGCGAAAGGGGACTTCGTCAGAACCATCGCTTCTTGTGGAAGACACATCTGCTTTTTGAACCAACGAAAGAAACAATATGTAGAATCGAAATTCTGTGGGTGTGTTTGTCTTGGATTGGAGGCTATACCGTTCGTCCGATGTGCTTCAGACTTTATATACGTGTCCTCTGGGACCTGGAAGGAATCACTGTCGCCTTTTTATTCCACAATTTCACGGGGTTCGAACCCGGATAGCTCAGATAGTTTCCCATAAAGAATACACGTAAAACTCATTTTCATCGCATGCAGGGTTCATTTCTTTCGCAAAATTAAAAAATCTGATGTGGCCAACACATGACTTTCTCCGTATTTATTGAAAACATAAGCCTATGCCGGTAATATATAAATAACTCTAAAACAATGAGTGTTACAGAAAAATGTTTCATACAAGCTTTGTAGTAAAAAACATTATCTTCAACTTTGGTACATAATTGTATATACCTAAATTGCATTCTGATAGATATATGTATGAAAAACTTCCTTTTCTGGGTAAACAACAACTTTCGGTTAACCATTATTGAAGAATAACTCCTAAACAATCAGTGTTACGAAAAAATGTTTTATACAAAAGTTGTACCAAAGTACATTATCTATAACTTTTGTAAATAATTTTATATACCTACATTACATTTTGACAGAGATATGTATGAAAAACTTCCATTTCTGGATTAACAACAACTTCCGGTTAACCATTATTGGGGAATAACTCCTAAACAATCAGTGTTACGAAAAAATGTTTTATACAAAAGTTGTAGTAAAGAACATAATCTACAATTTTTGTGTGTAAATGTATATACCTATATTGCATTCTGACAGAGATATGTATGAAAAACTTCCTTTTCTTGCTAAACAACAACTTCCGGTTAACCATTATTGAAGAATAACTCCTAAACAATCAGTGTTACGAAAAAATGTTTCATACAAAAGTTGTAGTAAAAAACATTATCTACATTTTTGGTACATAATTGTATATACCTACATTGCATTTTGACAGAGATATCTATGAAAAACTTCCATTTCTGGATTAACAACAACTTCCGGTTAACCATTATTGGGGAATAACTCCTATACAATCAGTGTTACGAAAAAATATTTTATACAAAAGTTGTAGTAAAATACATAATCTACAATTTTTGTGTGTAAATGTATATACCTATATTGCATTCTGACAGAGATATGTATGAAAAACTTCCTTTTCTGGGTAAACAACAACTTCCGGTTAACCATTATTGAAGAATAACTCCTAAACAATCAGTGGTACGAAAAAATATTTCATACAAAAGTTGTAGTAAAAAACATTATCTATAACTTTTGTATGTAATTGTATATACCTATATTGCATTTTTACAGAGATATTCAAGAAACAAACATTTGTTCCGGATAAACCGTAATTTCCGGTTAAGCGATATTCTCCAAAAACTAATCAACTCTTGGTATTGTTAGGGAAATACTAAATATGAATTTTGAAAACGATCGGATAATTACTTTTTAAGATAGAGCGCACACAAACTTTTTAACCACAGACAGACAGACAGACAGACAGACAGACAGACAGACAGACACACAGACAGACATGTTCGGGAAAATAGCTTAAACATGCTCTATGGGCCCCAAAACATCTATTTCTGTCGAAATCTGGAGATCGAATTTTTTTGCGAATACAATACTTTCTCTATACTACGTATAGGGAGAAAGTAAAAATCTGATGTGGCCAGCACATGACTTTCTCCATATATAAGACGTAAATATTTATCTACGACGGTATTTTCGAACTCTATATTCAATCTAAACTTAGAAGATGAGTGATTAATTTATATCATATTATCTTTTACGTCACAAGCATTATAAATAATGTTTTTCGGGACATGTTCGATGAAAAGCGATGAAATGGCCTTTCGCCCATAGAGCCCAGAGCGCCCACAACGTACATAATCAGCAACTTCCGGTTTATCAGTATTTCACAAATAACTCCTACACAATCAGTGATACAAAAAAATATTTCATACAAAAGTTATAAAAAATTTCATTTTCTAAAACTTTTATAAATAATAGTATATACCTAAATATAATATTTATTGAGATATTTTGAAAACCGGAAATGAGCTTTGAAGAATGAAGCTCGACTTCCGGTTAACCGATTTACTTCAAAAACTAATCAACTCAAACGACAACAACCAAAATACTATATATGAAATTTAGTGTTGATCTGACAAATAGTTTTCATGTTAGAGCGCCCACAAAGTACATAACAGCTACTTCCGGTTTATCGGTATTTCCCGAATAACTCCTAATCAACCGGTGATACAAAAATATGTTAAATTCAAAAGTTATAGTAAATCACATTTTCTAAAACTTTTATAAGGTATACAATATACCTATATATCATATTTACGGAGATATTGTGTAAACTGGAAATGAGCTTTGATGAATGAAGCTCGACTTCCGGTAAACCGATTTACTCCAAAAACTAATCAACTCTGACAGCACACACCAGAGTACTAACTATGAATTTTGGTATTGATACGATTAATAGTTTTCACGTTAGAGAACCCACAAGCACAGACACACACACATACACACAGATATCATTCCGAAAATAGTCAAAATGTGTTCTAGGGACCCCAAAACATGTATTTCCGTTGAAATCTCGAAGTCGATTTTTTTCATGAAAACAATACTTTCTCTATACTTCGTATATGGAGAAAGTAATTAGAAGGAATAGTTGCACGTCAACGAGACGAACACCAAAAGAAAGAAAATCGAACGAAGATTTTTATTTCATTCGTGGAATCTTACTTCCGGTTCGAATTTGCGAGAATATCGGTAAAATATACGAAACTTTTGTGAAATTTGGAGGTTGTGAACAACTCAACCCCCTGACGACCGATCCCATTGTTGAATCCGATGTGTTTATCCCGTAGAAATACTCGAGGCCCATAAAGTTGAAAGAGGACGATAAATTACATGGATAAGGAGAAATTTTCTGGAAGTTACATGTCTTGTATAAAGTAAAGCAATAATTTTGCAGGTTTGGGTGCTTGTATTAATTTGGAATCCAATTCCTCCATTTGCTGCAAACTTTCCATAAGAGTTTTCTGGAGCCAGAAATGAAGTACTGCCTTAATTTTATTCGACAATTTCTGTGGGTTCGAACCAAGATCGCTCAGATAGATTTCCATAAGGAATACATGTAAACTTTATTTCTTTTGAAGAATTAAATTAGAAAGAATGGTCTTAAAGAGTCGAGACAAACACCAAAAGAACGGAAAAGGAAGGAAGCCTCTTATTTTGGCCGTGGAATATTGTTTACGAATCGAAATTACAAGAAATTCGACAAAATACTCGTAAATTTCCAATATTTTAGAGTTTGTAAACAACCATTCCCCCTGACGACCGATCCCATTGTTGAATCCACGCATTTCTATTTATAGAATAGAATGCGATTTCAGTTAATTAAAGGGTATTTACTCATTGCATTGACAGACGACTTTAGAATTCAATCTACTTCTATATTCCCCTTATAGAATGAAGGGGCGCTTTAGCCAGTAAATACATAAATGAATAAATAATTAAATTAATAATGAAATAGACAAATGAATGATTGAATAGATAAAGTGCTGACCTGAGCGTCTCCGAGTCCTGTCCGTCCCTCCGCTTGGGCTTGTTCACCCTCGGACACCCGGACAGAGACCTGTGTGACGAGTAGTTGCCGGAGAAGTGTCCGGAGCCGTCACAGCCGGGGGTCGGACACTTGAGCTCCTGTGAATGCACCGTCGCCCTCGGACATCCGGACGGACTGCAAAGAGTTAAAAGGGCCAATTGAAAGTATGTTTTTTGATTTTTGTAACTATTAATTTTTAATGATGATAAATTTATAGAAAAATTATAAAGAGAAATATTAACATTATAAACAAAATATTATAAATAAAATACGAACAATATTATTTTATATAATGGTTAAATAATTTCATTTTATGACGTCATTTCAAAAGAATGATATGATATAAAAATCGATAAAATCAAATATAAACATATTAAAAATATTATACATAAAATATTAAATTTAATAATTTTCTTAAGTGACGTAAGTTTATAATTATACAATATAAATATTAATAAAATATATATATATATATATATATATATATATATATATATATATATATATATATATATATATATATATATATATATATATATATATATATCTTAAAAGCTCCAAATCGTAGATATTTCTGCGAAATGTTGTCCATATTCACGTATTTGAATATCTTGATTAAACCTTTAGCTCATTTTTCCTTTGAAATCGGATTCCTACCGTACGTGAATGCATATATATGATTGGTCAGTGGAATAATCTCTTCTTAAGATGTGAGGACACCCAGAAGAACAGTATCTCCCCCAATAAGCTCCAGAGACGTGTTTATGGTCCTTTTCTATGAAGCACAGACCCTCAGCTTCCATCGTCTCGATAAATATATAGCTATCGATTGGTATCGAAAGGAAAGCTTATCGATAATCCTTTCATTTGTATTCCCAAGGCGAACTATTTAGATTACTGTTGCTTAGTGACGAATGCGCTAAGTATGTAATGAGAACGCTTAGTTTTCGATGACTTCGCTTAGTGACGAGTTTGCTATGTGCTGAGTGCGCTTTGTTAATGATAAGTCTGCTTATTTTATGATTGGTTGGCTTAGTTTTTGATTACTTTCCTAAGCTTGTGATAATTGCTCTTATTTTATGATAACTGCGCTTAGTTTGTGATTACTTCACTTAGTTTATGATAACTTCGCTTACTTAATAATAAGTCTGCTTATTTTATGACTGGTTCGCTTACTTTATGATTACTTCTTGTGATAACTGCGCTTACTCAAGTGATTTTTCACTTAGTGTGGGAATAGTCCGAAAGGTTGGTGAATTCAGCTTAGTGGGCGATTAGTCAGCTTATTTAGTGATTTGACCGCTTAATTAGTGATTTGTCTGCTTGGTTAGTGATTTTTCCGCTTAATGAGAGAAAATTTCGCGAAGTTTTTGATTTCTCTGCTTAGTTAGTTAGTGATTTGTCTGCTTGGTTTGTGATTTGTCTGCTTGGTTTGTGATTTCTCCGCTTAGTTAGTTATGAGAGCGCTTACTTTGTGATTTTTCCGCTTAGTGAGTGATTAGCTCCTAAATGATTCTTCCGCTCATTAAACAATTTAAAAGAATCCAAATAACTCCAACAGCCAAAACTGCATACTTTACTTACAGATTCTATCCATTGTTATCAGCAACATTTGATCTTTCTGCGTAATTTTATTGCTCAAATTCGCCTCTGTCACGCATACATGAATTGTCAATTTGCAATCAAAGCGACAGGAAACTTAATGAACGCCATGGCATGCGGTTAACCCTTTCATGAATCCATTTAAAGCTCTTTGAGATTAATTATCCCCAAATATGTCGACAGTTCCCCTTAATGACTCCTACGGTTGCCATCAGCGCCGCCGTACCCGAGGTGGCAGAGCGCGAAACTAAAGAGATCGCTAACTTCGATCTCGTGACCGAAATTGGTATAAAATGTTTCAAAGTGATTCTTTTGAATGTCGGATATTCGATACCGATTTGGGGCGCCTTAACTCAACATACATTCAGCTGACTCATTATTCGCTTAGCTCTGGGGTGCTCAACCTTTTTTAGTGCCCGGGCACCCAACGGCGTTCCAGAAAGAGAAGCACCACATAACATTTCCGTCCATGGTGACATTCAAGGCCATCCCTTGGCAATATTACCACTCTACTAGTAAACCCTTAATACCGTTTAAACGCTCCCTTGGTAAATAAGATCGAGAATATTAAAACGAATACGATTTCATCACAACAGTTTCCGGAGAAGATTTGATGATCTGGTTTTCGCTGCGATCCGAAAAGCAGCATTTAGTCACTGATTAAAGGTTTAATTTGATGCATTGAAATCTTCGCAAAATGAACAATGTATCAACTAGAAACGCGTCTTGTTCATCAGAGGCGATGAGAGGGATAAGACAGCACCCTCGATGTATACGGAACCCAACCAAACTCCACTCCATCCCCCTTCGACCTCCAATTCCATCTCCGCTGGTGCAATCGCATGAAATACTGTTTTATAGCAAATAAAAGAAATCTTTTCAGCGGTCGACTGCTCTGTCCCTCTTAAGGCACCGCTTATTATCACCTCACTAAGCATGTAGATTACTGAGCTTACTTTACGATCAGTTGGCTGGGGATGTGATTATTGCACTAAGCACTCAATGATCACTCCGCTAAGCATTTCATAAGTACCCTTACTCTATGATTACTTCGCTAAGTTTATGATTATCTCGCTTACTTTATGATAACTCCGCTTAGTTTGTAATAACTTCGCTTAGTTTGATATAACTTCGCTTAGTATATGTCTGGTGCGCAGAGTTTATGATTACTTCGTTTACTGTATGATAACTTCGCTTAGTTTATAATAACTTCGCTTAGCATGTGCTCACTTCGCTAAGCATATGCATTGTGCTCTTAGTTTATGATTACTACGCTTAGTATATGATGAGTTCGCTTATTTTGTGATTTTTTAGCTTAGCATAAAATGAATTCCTTTATGTTATTGATTGGTTCGCTTAATTCACATTGAATGTCATAAGCATATTATAACTTCGCTTACTTTATGATAACTTCGCTTTCTTTACGATGACTTCGGTTAGCATTAACCCAACTAAGCGAAGTAATCACTAACTAAGCGAGCTAATCATTAACTAAGCGAAGTAATCACAAACTAAGCGCAGTTATCATAAAATAAGAGCAGTTATTATATGCTTAGGAAAGTAATAATAATCTAAGCGAACCAATCATAGAATAAGCAGACTTATCATTAACTAAGCGCACTCAGCACATAGCAAACTTATCACTAAGCGCTTTGATCGCATAATAAGCTCATTCATCACTAAGCAATAGTTATCAAAATAGTTCGCCTTTGGAATATAAATGAAAGGATTATGGAAGTGTGTACTTGGTGTCTTTCGATATATCGATACTAAATCAATCGATAGCTATATATTTATCGAGACGATGGAAGCTGAGGGTCGTGCTTCATTCAAATGGACCATAAACACGTCTCTGGAGCTTAGTGGGGGAGATATTGTTCTTCTGGGTGTCCTCACATCTTAAGAAGAGATTATTCCACTCACCAATCGTATATATGTATTGATGTTAATGTTAGGAATCCGATTTCAAGAAACAGCTCTAAGAATACGTTTTGTGATTAAAGTCTGAAGACTTTTGACATTCCTTTTCGAGATTTATTCGAAGAATTAATATCCTTTTTTTCATCAATTCCTACCATTAATTCGGTACGTACTTACGATCCCCGTGTATTTTCGTGGGAAAATGAATGCATCGGATTCAACAATCACCTTGATCGTCAGGGGGACTGGTTGTTTACTTATAACAAATTTCACAAACTTTTCGTACATTTTGCTCTATTTCTCCCTATTTCGACTCTAAAACGATATCCCACGACCAAAATAAGAATCTTTATCAAATTTCCTTTCTTTTGGTATTTGTCTCGACTTCCTACGACCATTATGTCCTATTTAATTCTGCAAAAGAAAAAATGTCTGCAAGCAGTAAATAAGAACTTTACTTGCATTTCTTACGTAGATTATTTGCCCTGACCTAGCTTCGAACCAAGGAATAAGATGTCTTTGTAGTTTTCGTTCAACTAAAGAAGAAATCTAACATTCAGATAAAGAGTTTAATTTGGATTCTTTTCTTTTTCGAAAATTCATCCAATATAAGATATGCTAAGGAATTTCGTTTTTTTTCTGGTTCCCCTCTCTTCCGCCAGGTGGTAGTTTATTCCTTTTAATTGTGCATAAATCTCCCGCCAATTTTTTGTAAGTGCCCTCCTAAATATTGGCCTCTCCTGAGTCCATTCTGTGGTCCATTAAACTCAAGATTTACGAATTCATTTATTGGAACTGCTCTCAATTTAAAAAGGCGATTCACTTAGAGGACTCATGCTAATGCTCCTTTGACTTGTCTGAGCGAACTCAACGTGGACTAAGTTTACTAAGCACACACTAAGTTGACTCAACGAACTCTCGGATGATCTAATCATATGCTCAGCGATCTCATCGCTTACTAAGCGACCTCAACCTAACTTAAGCGGAGTCACCGTATACATATCAAATTTATCACTAAGCGATATAATCATATCCTAAGCAATCTCATCATATACTCAGCGTATTCATTATAAACTAAGCGCACTCATCACATACTAAGAGGATTCAACAATGGCATTAGTCGTCAGGGGGACCGGTTGTTTACACGCCCGAAATGTTACAAAAATATCCTGCATTTCGTGTAAAATCTTGATAATTCAATTCGATTGATTATAATTATATTTAATTTTCTTTCTTTCGGTGTTTGTCTCGACTCTGTACGACTATTCCTTCTAATTTAATTTTGCGAAAGAAATAAACCCTGCATGCGATGAAAATGAGTTTCACGTGTATTCTTCATGGAAAACTATCTGAGTGATCTCGGTTCGAACCCCGTGAAATTGTGGGATAAAAAGACGACAGCAACTCCTTACAGTTTGAAGAGAACACATGAATAAAGTTTGAAGCAAATCGGACGAACGGTATAGCCTCCAATCATAGACAAACGCACTCAAAGAATTACGATTTCATTATATATCTACGCGTAAAAGTCGCTTGCAATCGGTAAATGTTGATGAATTATGTACTTTTGACAGCACCTGGAAACTACGACTAATAGACTTTAGTCTGTGGCGGTTTCAAAAATGTGAAGTCGATATATTGGGAAATTCCTCAAAAGAATCTCCGTGTTCAACTTTAAATGAACGTCGTTTACAAATTTGGTCATGGATTCGAACAGAGGACCGTAAGGAAGTCAATGTCGAATGTTGACGACTGCTCAGCACATACCGGGTCTATTTATTCGGGAAATGCGTCATAGAAATAACTGAATCTCCGGCATTCATTCCGTCTGAAAGAATTAAGATCAACTGGTGTCGAACCCAGGACCTTTTAGCAATATGTGATTAAGTATAACAACTGGGTAGGGATAAAATTAATTGAATTCCTAGTTTGAAGTGGATATCATATAGAGTGATTCCAAAAATTAAATTCAAGTTTACCCAATTCGAAATACATGACTAAAAGAAAATGGGGATCTAGCATCGATCCCAGGATCAATAGGAAAACAGTACACTGCGTATATGAAATATATTTATGACGTCTATTCACATACCTGGTTTTACGCTCTCGTGTTATCGAGAAGTTTTTTGATACAATTCTCACTCACCTGGCGTCGAACTCACGGACATCTGGTGACATTTATATGATAACTAGCAGGAGCGCCCGTTGATTCTCAACGGGGAATATAGAAGTAGATTAAATTAAAGTTGCCGGTCGTGCAATCTATAAATTCCCTTTAGAATACAGTCTAAAATCCCGAGCTATTCTTACTATACAGAAAAATTCATGAGCTCGGGTCAACAATCGCATTGATCGTCAGGACGATTGGCTGTTTACAACCTCAACAATTTTGGAAAATTCACGCGTATTTTTTCGAAATTCTCGAAATTTCGATTCGATAACAATATTCCACGATCAAAATTAGCATATTAATTTAATTTCCGTTATTTTGCTTCTTGTCTTGACTCTGCTCGACTATTTTTCTATTTTAATTCTTCAAAAGAAATATAGCCTGCTACCGATAAAAGTGAAGATTAGATTTATTCTTTATGGAAACCCATCTGAGCGATCTTGGTTCGAAACCAGCAAAATTATCGAATAAAAATGCGACAGTACGTCCTTCCTGGTCCCAGAAAACACGTACGCAAAGTTTGACGCGAATCTGGCAAACGGTTTGTACTAAAATCGAAGACTGTAATTACGTACCTGCAATTGCTGGTTACCTTCTTACAGAAAATTTCTCGTTATCCATGTAATATATCGTCTTCAATCAATTCTCTTCAATCATCAGCTTTATGGGCCTAAAGTCCACGAGTATTTTTACGGGATAAGACATGAGCTCGGATTCAACAATGGGATCGGTCGTCAGGGGGATGAGTTGTTTACAGCCTCGAATTTTCACGAACGTTTTGTATATTTTACCAATATTCTCGCAAATTCTAATCGAAAGTAAGATTCCACGACCAAAATAAGAATCTTTATTCAATTTTCTTTATTTCGGTGTTTGTCTCGATTCTGTACGACTATTTTTTCTAATTTAATTCTTCAAAAGAAATAAAGCCTGCAACCGATAAAAGTGAAGCTTACGTGTATTCCTTATGAAAATCTATCTGAGCGATCTTGGTTCGAACCCAGCAAAATTCTTGAATAAAAATGTGACAGTAATTCCTTTCTGATATCAGAGGACACGTATGCAAAGTTCGAGACAAATCGGGCAAACGGTGTGGACTCCATTCCAAGACAAACAAACAAACCCACAGAATTTCTGCTTTATATATATAGATTACTATATAGTCCTCCACTGGGACATACGTGATTCTTATTTCTCTATCATACCGTAAAGTTTATTAAATATTTTACGAAATTTCGCGGAATGTAGCCAAAATGGCCGTAGTATTGTCCTTGATATTTACATATCATAGTTTAAATACATTGACATTTCAACAAATTGCATTAATTCTCACATAAATCCTTACCATTGACATTGTATAGACTTAAAATCCTTGTGTATTCAAATGAGAAAATGCTTGAGCTCGGATTCAACAATCGCCTTTCAGGGGAACACTTTCTTTACCGCATAGAAATTTCTCGACATTTTCGTACATTTTGCTATAGTTCTCGTAAGTACGACTCGAAACGATATTCCACGACCAAAATAAGAATATTCATTTAATTCTCTTTCTTTTGGTACTTGTCTCGACTGACGTGACCATTATTTCTAATTTAATTGTGCAAATAAAACGAGGCCTGCAAACTGTAAAAACGAACTTTACCTGCATTTCTTACGTAGAATGTTTGCCCTGACCTAGCGTCGAACCAAGGATAATCATCGAAGATGTCTTTGTAGTTTCCCTAGTATATTCACGGCTTCTAGCGATCCTACGAATTTCAACGCTCTACTTTGCCGGAAAGTGCCTCGAAAAAAAAATCGAAAATCCTGTCAATGCATCTTTATGGAAAAAATCGGGATTTCGGGGTCTTATGGCTTTGAACCCATGACACTGATGTTCAAAATCGCTTTATTTCTGATAGCTACACGCTATGTCCTGTTCGTCGTAAACATCTCAAGTCAGTGACACTTGCGGAACATGGTTAGAATTGTGATGAATGAGTCAGGAGTGTAGCTTAATATATTTTAATAGTGATATATTCAAAGGCTAAGAAAAAACTTTTTTCCGTTTATAAGCGTAATGAGCACATGAAGTAAGGTATGTTTAGGCATACTTAACCTCTACATGGAGAAGGACTGGCAAAAGTTATCTTTGTCACATTATCCTTGGTTCGACTGTGGACGACTGGCAATGTCGGAAATTCAACCGATGCATATTAAAATTTTATCAGACATTGAACAAGCTGTTACGAAAACATTCGTGATTTCGAGTGAGCAAAGAAAGCGTATTTTGGCTTACTTAAACTGAGGATATTATCGATATAAAATACAGCTTGAGTAAAGGCGTAAAACATCCGTGACCCTTTTGTCTTAATCCTTATTAAAGCGTCGACAACTGAACACACAAAGGTAAACAATTCCGACAGCGCGTTATCTAATCTTGAATCGGGATCTCGCCGCAGCAAACTTCGTCTGCCGAACAAATGTTAGATAACTCGTTCGTAGTTAAATGGAGAAGAAATTGAGTTGTACTCACTTTTCCAAAGAAACCTCGAAGTCCCTTGAGTCATGCTCGTTGTTCATGGAGTAGTTCACAGAAGAAACGAAGTCGCGGGTTCGACACGAAGTTTGGGCGATGCCTTCTTCAAAAGGGCGAAGGTTTACAAGTCCAAAAATCGATGATTAATGAGAGATTTATGAGCTGCCACTTAGGATTTGGTGCGAGATTTACTGGATGCTTTTACTGTAATTCATGATTACTAATTCCGCGAGGGAATCGTTTTTCCTCGTCCAATTCACGAATGAACGTAATTAAACTTTTAGCTTCTTTCAAGTTCAACTGCATCTTGACACGTCTTGCTTTGTTTTACATGCCTCTGTTTACTTGTTTTCGTCAATACTACAGTTAATGTTAGATAGCTATAAATGCTTAAATTACCAAATTCATTTAGAATCGTTCGCGACAGAGTGAAAAATCGGTTTACTCTGACAACCTTTCGCTATGAACGACCGTCGCTCACTAAAACTCTGCAATTTCTTGGGTTGAAAGGTTGGGCACCTTTGGAAGGCAACGTGCTATCCCTCCCAAGGTTGAACCGAATAGTATTGAAGGTCGATACCACGCGGAAAGGTATCCCAAACAATTTGAAAATGTTTTTTTACGATCGATTATGAAGAGATGAAAATTTAAAATGGCCATTTCAGTCATTCCTAGATTGGTTCCCAATAGAATTCATCGAGCAAATTATTTTTCGGATCTATGCACACGACTTTCTTTCCCCTGAAAGTCTTTTGAAAGAGATAAATTCGTTTACATTCAAAAATATTGAAGGCCATCTCTAAATCTTTTACTTCTTCGAAAAGAAAAAATTACGTCCAAATCACCCGTCAATGGAATTAATATAAAAGTAGTAGATTCAGTTGAATATCTCGGGATCAACATTGCTAATAACTTAAATTGGAACACGCATGTTCGAAAAATCTGCGGCGAAGCAAGTAAAAGGATTTGTAAAGCGTAGGTAAATGTGATGAAAAGGTGAGAGAGCGATGTTATTTTACCTTGGTCAGACCCCTTCTGGTATATACGGCAAGTATATGGGATCCGGCGGATGAAACTCGAGAAAGTGCAGCGTAAAGCGGTCGGTTTAGTTAAGAAATACTACGATAAAAAAGCAACAAAATGCTCTCAGACGTAGGTTGGGAATCCTTGAAAGAAAGGAGATTGGAAGCTAGGCTGCGATTGCTTAATAAATTCAGGGAAACCACATTTTCGGAAGATACAATCGGTATCATGAAACCCCCCTGCTACCTTGGTCTATCTGATAATGAAGGTAAGTTAAGAGAAATAGATGCAAGGACGAATCGTTTTAAAAATTCATTTCTTCCGCGAACGATACGCGACAATAACCGAATAAGGAAGTAGTTTAGATTCAACTGGTGTTTACACCCCCTGCCACACGCCGAAAGGCGTCTTGTAGGGTATTAATGTAGATGTAGAATAATAGCTTAATTAGCACACAAAGGTGACCCCAAATACGTGTGCTATAATAAAATGGACGACAAAAACACAAAAATGTGGTAAAAATACAGTCAGGAATAAAAGCAATAAAAAAGACAAAATAATAGGATAATGCTTCTGAGTTATTACCAAAGTTTAATATTTTTACTTTCTCCCTATACGTAGTATTAAGTATTGTATTCGTAAAAGAATTCCACCCCCAGATTTCGACGGAAATAATTGTTTTGGGGCCCATAGAGTTCGTTTTCGCTATTTTCCCGAACATGTCTGTCTGTGCGTCAGTGGTAAAAACGTTTGTGGGCGCTCTATCTTAAAAAGCAATTATCCGATAATTTCCAAAACTCATATTTAGTATTTTCCTAACAATGCCAAGAGTTGATTAGATTTTGGTGAATATCGCTCAACCGGAAGTTCCAGCTTAACCGGAACAAACAAAAGTTGTTTCTTAAATATCTCTGTCAGAATGCAATGTAGGTATATACAATTACATATAAAACTTATAGATAATGCAATTTACTACAACTTTTGTATGAAACATTTTTTCGTAACACTAATTGTTTAGGAGTTATTCCCCAATAATGGTTAACCGTAAGTTGTTGTTTATCCAGAAGTGGAAGTTATTCATACATATCTCTGTCAAAATGCAATGTAGGTATATACAATTATTTACAAAAGTTATAGATAATGTATTTTACTACAACTATTGTATGAAACATTGTCCTTTAACACTCATTGTTTTGGATTTATTTATGTATTACCGGCATAGGCTTCTGTTTTCAATAAATATGGTGAAGGTCATGTGCTGGCCACATCAGATTTTTCCTTGTAGTATTCAGGAAATTACAAAAGAATTCCACAAAGTTTGAGAGTTCAATAACAGAACTGCTAATTCTTGGGATAGGCGGAGTGCACAATTTTCTTGTGAAGGGAATTGTCAAAAGTAACGAATTTAGAGTTCTGTTAGGTGGTACAGCAATTCCAAAAAAGTTGATGAGTTCCCAAATGGAAAAAAACGGACTTGAAAAAAGTCTGATATGGCCGGGAATTGAACCCAAGAACCTCCTCTATCTAGGCTACCTAGATGGTTAAGGCAGCCTCCCGGATAGAGGAAGATCCTGGGTTCGATTCCCGGCCCTGTCAGACTTTTTTCAAGTCTATTTTTCCTTGTGATTATTTTTCCTGGGTGCACGCCCTTATGTGCAAAGTCACCTCAACCCTTTCCTTAAGTTGATTAGTTATTACAGTCCAAGTATTCAATGCTTGATCCCATAGCGATGTGGAAATTAAATAATATACTTTAGTACGATCCGATGATTAATAATGATATTAAAAATTACGTTCGCGGTACTCTGTTTATCTTAGAGAATATTTGTCTCATTCTAAATATTTCGCAATCTCCGAAAACTATTTGACGACAAGCTACAGGAAGAACTTTTCCAACGGATTCTAAAACAGAAATAGAAAACAGATGCGAATCCACACGGTTACTCATGCGCTGAGCAAAACCACATCTTCACTGTTTTACTCAATTACATCTAATTAATAACACTAGAACTACCGATGGAGTCATTTTGACTCCACGCGAGCTTTATTTCTCTGCCATGACTAAAATTTTTTGAATATTGGCTTGAGATTCCGTGACTTTTACTAATTTTTGACACAAAAGAAGAATTTGCGATGAAAATGGTTTTTGATGAAAGCTTTTTAGAAACAATGATGACTTCACACTTACTGTATATCAAGGTAAACCAAACAAGAATGTCATTATTCTTAGCTCCATCCATCCCGATTTCGGCATTCCTACTGATTCCGCTAAGAAAAATCCTGAAACGGTGAATTTTATGATTGAAACTAAATACGGAGTGGATGTCGTAGACGTAATGGCACGTAAATATACCACAAGAACATGTACTCGGCGATGGCCTGTCCACTCGTTAGAAAATACTCTACACTTGGGGGGTATAAATTATAAAATTAATATCAATAAAAAATTACAGCATTTTTTGTTGATCCCCTATGAATGAATGAATGTGTATATAGGTATATCCGGAGAAGCGTCTATATATAATAGATATAGGGGATCAAAATTCTAACCATGTTCCACAAGTGCCACTTGAAGTTTTTACGACGTATTGGCTATAACGTGTAACCTCCAGAAAACCTCCGATTTTGAACCTCGGTGTCATAGGTTCGATTCCAGAAGGCCCCATAGTCGCGATTTTCTCCATAAAGATACAAGGTAGGAATTTTCAAAAATATTTTTGAGGCACTTCCCGGAAAAGTATAGAGTTGAAACTCGAGGGACCGCTAGAAGCCGTGCATATCCAACAAAACTTAAAAAGACATTTACGAATATTATCCTTGGATCGATGCTAGGTGGGGGCGAAAATCGTCCGTTTAAAATGCATTGCGGCGATTTTTGAGATTTTTTTTGGACCCATTCCCGACTGCATACAAACTTGAAATTCGGCATGATGTTAGATATTATAAATATATTTCATTATCAAATTTTACATATTCGCTGATGGTCCTTGGTTCGATCCCAGAGAGCCATTTACATTCCTCAATGCATTTCTTATGGAGATAACGGAAACAAATTTTAGGTACTTCCAGGCATGATATTGACTTCAAACTTTGCGTAAGATAAGATCAAGTCCTTTCAAATCCAACTGCGCATTTGCAGCTACCAACGTGTCCTGGGTTCGACACCAGGCGTCTCTACAATCAGTAACTGATCCGATTTTCAATAATTATTTTGAACCCTTTCCCAATATTATAGAAACTTAAAATTCGGCATATAGATAGACATCATAAATAAATTTTCCAAAACATGCATTAAATTTCCTAGATAGTCCTTGGTTCGAATCCAGAGAGCCTTTCACATTCTTGAAAAGTAGGACGTCGTTTGAGGTAGTTGCAGCCAATATTTCTGCTTAAATTTTCACACATAGTTGGAGATGGTGATCTTCTGTTGTGCTGCGTAGTAAGTCCACCAGGAAGACCCGGGTTCGATGCCAGACGATTAAATTGCAGCGAATTTTAAGAATATTCATAATCTTTTTTTTCTATTGAGGACCGTCCCGATATGATGCCGATATGAAATTAGTGTTGTCGATCTGCTTGCAGTATGCAAGCTACATTTTATTCGTAAATGCAGTGTATGGGACAAGTGTCATATCCAGGAATTAGAAAAGCACAACGAAAGCGGATACATTATTTAAAGAATTTCTATGTTAAAAGAGTAAATGTTACTCAGATGATAAAGGACACGGGATGGGAATCTTTAGAAGATAGAACATTTATACGAAGGATAAATCTACTAAATAAGTTCAGAGAAAGTACGTTCTCAGAAGATGTAACTGATATAATGCGACCTCCCTGATATGTAGGCACCTTCTGATATTGCGAGGAAGATTAGGGAAATAGATGCTATAAAAAGAATCGATTTTAAGCATTCATTTTGTCCGCGAAGTATGCGCGAAAGTAACCGTTTAGGAAAAAGGAGTCAAGGTGCATGCACCCCCTGCCCCTATTCCGGATTAAAGGAACTGGTATTCCAGCTAATACGATCTGATATTCCGGATCAAACAAACTGATATTCCGGATAAAACGAACTGATATTCGGGATCAAACGAACATGTGCTCCGGAGAAAACGAACTGATGTTCCGGATAAAACGAACTAATATTCTGGAAAAAACGAATTGGTGTTCCGGAAAAACGAAAAGGTATTCCGGATTAAAAGAACTGATATTCCGGATAGAACGAACTAATATTCCGGATAAAACTACTGGTATTCCAGAAAAACAAAACGGTATTCCGGATTGAACAAACTAACACTCCGGATAAAACGAACTAATACTCCGGATAAAACGAACTAATATACCGGATAAAACGAACTAGTATTCCGGATAAAACGAACTAATATTCCGGATAAAACGAACAGATATTCTGGATAAAACGAGCTGTTTTCTGGATAAAACGAACTGAATTCTGGATAAAACGAAATAGTATACCAGATTGAACGAATTGGTATTCCGGATAAAACGAACTAATATTACGGATAAAGCGATCTAATATTCCGGATAAAACGAAATAGTATTCCGGATAAAACGAAATGGTATTCCGGATTGAACGAACTGGTATTCCGGATATAACGAACTAATATTCCGGATAAAACGATCTGGTATTCCGGAAAAAAACGAAATGGTATTCCGGATAAAACGAAATGGTATTCCGGATTGAACGAACTGGTATTCCGGATATAACGAACTAATATTCCGGATAAACGATCTGGTATTCCGGATAAAACGAACTGGTATTCCGGATTGAACGAACTGGTATTCCGGATAAAACGAACTAATATTCCGGATAAAACGAACTAATATTCCGGATAAAACGAACTAGTATTCAGGAAAAACGATATGGGATTCCGGATTGAACAAACTGGTAATCCGTATAACACAAACTGATATTCCGGGTAAAACGAACTAATATTCCGGATTAAACGAACTAATATTCCGGATAAAACGAAATGGTAATCCGGATAAAACGAACTGACTTCTGGATTAAAATAAATAATGTACGGACTAAACGAAATGGTATTCCGGATAAAACGAACTGAATTCTAAATAAAACGAACTGAATTCTGGATAAAACGATATAATATTCCGGATAGAACGAACTAATATTCCGGATTAAACGAACTGGTATTCCGGATTGAACGAACTGGTATTTCGGATAAAACGAACTATATTCCGGAAAAAACGAACTAATATTCCGGATAAAACGAACTAGTATTCCGGAAAAACGAAATGGTATTCCGGATTGAACGAACTAATGTTCCGGATAAAACGAGCTAATATTCCGGATAAAACGAACTGGTATTCCGGATTAAAAGAAATGGTAATCCGGATAAAACGAACTTAATTCTGGATTAAACAAATTAATTTACGGATTAAACGATATGGTATTCCGGATTGATCGAACTGGTATTCCGGATAAAACGAACTAATGTTCCGGATAAAACGAATTAATATTCCGGATAAAACGAACTAGTATTCCGGAAAAACGAAATGGTATTCCGGATTGACCGAACTGGTATTCCGGATAAAACGAACTAATATTCCGATTAAAACGAACTGATATTCCGATTAAAACGAACTAATATTCCGATGAAAACGAGCTGATATTCCGGATAAAACGAACATATGATCCCGGATGAAACTTACTTATATTCTGGATAAAACGAACTGTTATTCCGGATTAAATGAACTGACATTCCGGATTCACCGAACTGAATTCTGGATAAATCGAAATGATATTCCTGATAAAAAGAACCGATGTGACGGATAAAACGAACTAATATTTAATGGATAAAACGAACAGGTATTCTGGATTTAACAAACTGGAATTCTGGATTAAAAGAACCGAAATGATTTTGACTAACTTCGTATTTCCATGCGGATGTTGCAAAATTGCAAAATTTTACCATAAGATTTGATTCGGGAGGCGGGACTCCACCTTTATTCCTATTGGCTCCCACGGAAAGAGAGAAAATGCGATTGTCGCTCTCTCTCTAACACGCAAGTATTCAGTGAAAGAATAATATAGTCTATGGACTATAGTATTTTTACGGGATAACACATCGGATTCAACAATGGGATCGGTCGCCAGGGGGATGAGTTGTTTACAACCTCCAATTTTCACCAAATTTTCGTATATTTCACCGATATTCTCGCAAATTCGAATCAAAAGTAAGATTCCACGAATGAAATAAGAATCTTCGTTCGATTTTCTTTCTGTTAGTGTTTGTCTCGTCAACGTGCGACTATTCATTCTAATTTAATTTCGCGAAAGAAACGAACCCTGCATGCGATGAAAATGAGTTTTACGTGTATTCCTTATGGAAATCTATCCGAGCGATCTGGGTTCGAACCCAGCGAAATTATGCGACAGTACTTCCTTCCTGACACCAAGATACACGTTTGCGAGTTTCAGTCGTATCTGAACATTTTCTTGTCCATAGAATTGACTAAATTTAAATTGATAACTAAAAGAGAAACGGCATATAAACGTGAGAAGCCATATTGATGAATAAACCCGACGACCGCGCCACGTAGCGAGGGATCGGGGAAGCAAAAAATACGCAACGTACATCAGGTGATAAAAAAGCTATATTTAAGGGCGGAAGTGTTGAGAGATGAGAGATACTGGAGTCGGAAGCTGTGGATTCACTCCGGAGGCCATTGATTGAGGCGCCATCTCAGGGGAAGCGACAAAAGACGGTCGAATATATTTACAGAAGGAGGAAACGCATTAGGGAAGTTGAAAATGGGAAAATATTAGGGAAATTTGGAAAAAATAGAGGTTGATGTTTTTGTTAGATATTACCGGGATGTCTTATCTTGTGAGATAGTATAATTATTTACGTAATATTCTTATATCATAATTATTGCTGTGTATATATTTTTGTATTTGATATCGGTAATTCCCGTAAGAAATGCATGGAAGAAAATTTCGAACATTAATTTCATGCACTTCCCGACATAGGAGATGATTATAAATCTTTAGAGTCGTTAATGGTCCACTGGAGTGTTATATATCGATATTTGTCAGTCCAGAGTATCCTTGGTTCGACTCTGGACGACTCGAATCGTCTCTCTCATAAGAAATGCACGTAAAGTTCGTTTTGATCGATTGCAGACATTTTTTCATTTGCAAAATTTAAGCAGAAATAATGGTCGTACGAAATCGAGATGAACACCAAAAGAAAGGAAATTGAACAAAGATTCTTATTTTGGTCGTCGAATATCGTATTCGAGTCGAAATTAAGAGAATTTAGACAAAAAAGACGAAATATTCGTGGGATTTTGTGGGCATAAACAAGTCCCTAACAACGAAGGTTATTGTTGAATTGAACTCTCACAGGAATATGTGGGATACGTAGGTACGGTGTGTTGTTGGATATTAAACAGTTTATACAACAACAAATACTTATTCCTCTGTCATTATTTGCTGTAGACAAAGTATCGTACTTTTAAGCTAAAAAATTATGAAATAGGTCGTATTGCATTATCATAAATGGAGGAGAAATTGATGAAACTGTTTTCTTCCAAATGGTATTCCAGGAGAACTGTTGTAGTTACGAGGCTGAAATTTCCATCAATTATAGAATAGACTGTCTTCTGTGTTTTTCTGATACGACATTTTCAGGAAAAGTAATCGAATTACGAAAGATGCGATGTTTTTCAAGATGGCCGGCCATTGGATGCACTAAATCTGTTTTTATTAACTCTGTAGACGAAACTATTAGAGCTGAGAAGTCGAGAATTACACAGAGCATAGAGAAAAGAACGCAGAGTTTAGCAGTGACAGTAATTTTGGAGGCCTTTGTGAATTTGGAAGTAAAAATTAGAACTGAATTCCAAAATTAATGATAAATCGAAGATGGTAGTGGCCTTAACTCCCCCTTCGTAAAACTACAACTTGTAAACTCATTAGTTATGCCTCACTTCGACTATTGTGATATAGTCCATCAGGATCTGATCATAGCCATCAAATTACAGCGCATGCAAAACTCTGCCGTGAGTTTACTTTCAACTTAAAAAAGTACGATAACGTTTCGGAATATTACTCCAAGCTATCTTTGCTACAACTAGATTGGAGTCGGAAGCATCACATTTTGTCCAGCACCAATAGATTTTTAGCGACACTTTATTCATTCAATTATGTATTTATTTATTTGTTCATTTATTTATTTATTTATTTATTTATTTATTTATTTATGTATGTATTTATTTATTTATTTATTTATTTATTTATTTATTTATTCAAATCTTACATACGGCATAACAATGCCAATTTAAAGTGAAATATAAAAATATACATATAGTAAATTAATAAATATAAATAGTTAAAAAGTGACATAAAATATAGAAAAAAAGAAAACAAATATAAAGGAAGATTTTACAATTTTGTGGATCTGGTGTGTGGTAAGCTCAGGTTCAAAAATTTCCGTTTAGATAGGGAGAAAGGGTCAATAGAAGGAGGAATTCATCAGAAGACGAAAGAAAAGGGAGTTCTTGATAAGTGAAAGTCTAAGAGTAGTATAGTGAAGTAAAGATGTCAAACAGGCTGTTTGGATCACGATAATTGATAAGTTAAGGCAGGGTAGTCATAAAGGGAGTTCAGCAGTGAATGTAAGAAGGATAAATCATGTTCTGATCTATTGACAGATTCCAAGGATAGTTAAGATAGAATTTTTAGAGGCTTGATGGAAGGAAGGAACTCTGGCTTTTGCAATTCTGAGAAAGAAGTTCTCTCTAATGAGGAAAGATTTTTAGCAACAAGATCACCTAAATATATTAACTCCTTATTCACATATTTTGGATTCCATTCATGACCGCAAAACGAGAGGTTGCAGGGAACTCTTGATTCCCCAGCACAGAACTGAAATGCTCCATAAATCGATTACAGTCGCAGCTAGCAACCTCTGGAACAGAAAAAATCCGATGTGTCCAGCACATGACTTTCTCCATGTATAAGATGTAAATATTTATCTACGAAAGTATTTTCTATATTCAATCTAAACTTGGTAGATAAGAGATTAATTTATATCATATAATCTTCTAACATTATAAATAATGTTTTTCGGGACGTGATTGATGAAAAACGATGAAAATGGCCATTCGCCCACAGCGCCCACAAAGTACATAATCAGCATCTTCCGGTTTAACAGTATTTCACGAATAACTCCTAAACAATCAGTTACACAAAAATATGTTAAATACAAAAGTTATAGTAAATTAAATTATCTTAAACCTTTGTATTTAATAATCTATACCTTTATAGTATATTTACGGAGATATTGTGAAAACCGGAAATGAGCTTTGATGAATGAAGCTCGACTTTCGGTTAACCGATTTACTCCAAAAACTAATCAACTCTGACGACACACATCACAGTACTATATATGAAATTTGGTGTTGATGCGACCAATAGTTTTCACGTTAGAGCGCCCACAAGCACACACACACACAAACACAGACATCATTCCGAAAATGGTCAAAACGTGTTCTAGGGACCCCAAAACGTGTATTTCCGTTGAAATCTCGAAGTCGATTTTTTTCATGAAAACAATACTTTCTCTATACTATGCATATGGAGAAAGTAAAAATAAACTTCCGTCTTCAGCTTCAAGATTAAATGCCACAATCATCTCTTAATCATACAAAGCAGAACTTAATCGCAAGGAATCGCACAACTCCATGAACTCATTGAGATCACAAACTTTCTTGGCCTTCCTTCCTCATCTTCAGAACATCTCTACTTCTTATCTTATCCTCCCTCCAAACGAATATTTTTATTGCAATATATTCTTTTATTCATTACTCTATAATCCTCATTGTATTTTCTTCTTTGTCTTTTTTCAGTGTTTTGAACCGTTTTCACTTATTTATAATCTAAGTACTTAACGAGCTTTTACCAAGCGATATTATGTTTATAATTTATATATGTTCGGTATGTCTAATATGTTCATATAATTTAACATGTAATTGACAAAACTAGTTTAAGCTAGTTAGATGGATGACTATGCTTAGTAGGTGATGAGTATGCTTAAAATCCGATGACTATGCTAAGCAAGTGATGAGTATGCTTAGGGCACGATGACTATGCTTAGTAAGTGATGAGTATGCTCAGTATGTGATGAGTATGCTTAGAATCCGATGACTATGCTTAGTAAGTGATGAGTATGCTTAGAGCACGATGACTATGCTTCGTAAGTGATGAGTATGCTCAGTATGTGATGAGTATGCTTAGAATACGACGAATATGCTTAGTAAATGATGAGTATGCTCAGTATGTGATGAGTATGCTTAGAATCCGATGACTATGCTTAGTAAGTGATGAGTATGCTCAGTATGTGATGAGTATGCTTAGAATACGATGAATATGCTTAGTAAGTGATGTGTATGCTTAGAATCCGATGACTATGCTTGGTAAGTGATTATCAAAAGAAGCTTTTTGATAAATTAATCACTTCCGGGGAGGAGATATTGTCATCCTAGTTATATAAACTTATGCGATCTTAGGGAGAAAACAAAAGAGAGAAATACAGGGAAGTATTTTCCAGGACAGATGGTTACTTTTGGTTCCAGCGAAGTATTAGAGAAGTTAATAGCTCTACAGGTTAGTTAGGGATGTCGGTGTTTTACACCCCCTGCCACGCGCCTCTGTCGGATTGCAGGGTATGTAAATGTACTCAAGTAGAGGTGAGGATGAGGTGCACCATTTCTCTTACTCTCCTTATATAACATCCCCTCTAAGAATTCCACTTTGCATTCGCCTTTTTCTGATTGATGCACCGAATCTTCCCTTTCATACGAACGACCTGTTTTAACCCATTAAATATACGTCTTTTGGCATTTTCCATAAGAGAGGCGTCCTCGACTTATGGGGGTCCCATATACAAGATCTGTGGCGCCATTCGAGAATTCTTTCTCTCTGGACCACACGCACCTCGTTCATCTCTTACTCTCACTTCTTCCAAAAGAGATCGAGAGTTTAGCTCTTAATTTCACAACGAAATGAAGCATCAGTAGATTTCATAATGATTGCGATTTCTCTTTCAATCGCCGAATTAAGTATTCGTCATTCAAAATATCATACACATTTTTGTGAGCCGTTAAAGGTACAATAGAGTACTATTATAATGATATTTGTCCGTCCAGAGTATCCTTGGTTCGACTCTGGACGACTAGAATCGTCTCTCTCATAAGAAATGCTCGTAGAATTCGTTTTGATCGATTGCAGACATTTTGTCTTTTGAAGAATTACATCAGAAATAATGGTCGTACGAAATCGAGACAAAAACCAAAAGAAAGGAAATTGAACAAAGATTCTTATTTCGGTCGTGGAATAACGTATTCGAGTCGAAATTGAGAGAATATGGACGAAAAAGACGAAATATTCGTGTGATTTCGTGGGCATAAACAAGTCCCTAACAACGAAGGTGATTGCTGGACTCAACTCCCTTACGAACACACGGGAATGATAGCCTAGTAACAAAGATACAGGCAAAGAAGAGCCGACAATTTATGTCAACGAAACCATAAATAGTCCTGTCAAATTAGACAATTGAAAGGGTCCGACCGAGTAATATCTCCTTCAAAGAGCATATTCGAAATAGGAAAGGCGAATTGGATGCAAAGGTTAGCAAGTAGAATTCTGATGTTCATCAGAAGTAAACGAAATGGCCTATTTTCCCCTGACCTCTATTTGAGTATTGCTGATCCTCACGAAGTAGGAATAATTTCTAATGCTGGCCACATCAGATTTTTTTGCGAATACAATACTTTCTCTATACTACGTATAGGGAGAAAGTAAAAATGAAGCATATTTGGCCAGCACATGACTTTCTCCGTACACAAGATGTAAATATTTATCTACGACAGTATTTTCGAACTCTATACTCAATCTAAACTTGGAAGATGAGAGATTAATTTATATCAAATTATCTTTTACGTCACGAACATTATAAATAATGTTTTTTGGGACATGTTCGATGAAAAACTATGAAATTGGCCTTTCGCCCAAAGCGCCCAGAGCGCCCACAAAGTACATAATCAGCAACTTCCGGTTTATCAGTATTTCATGAATAACTCCTAAACAATCAGTTATACAAAAATATGTTTCGTACAAAAGTTATAGTAAATTTTATTTCCTAAAACGTTTTTAAATAATAGTATATACCTAAATATCATATTTATTGAGATATTTTGAAAACCGGAAATGAGCTTTAATGAATAAAGCTCGACTTCCGGTGGACCGATTTACTCCAAAAACTAATCAACTCTGACAGCACCCACCTAAGTACTATATATGAAGTTTGGTATTGATACGACTAACAGTTTTCACGTTAGAGCGCCCACTATCACACACACACACACACACACACACACACACACACACACACACATACACACAGACATCATTCCGAAAATGGTCAAAACGTGTTCTAGGGACCCCAAAACATGTATTTCCGTTGAAATCTCGAAGTCGATTTTTTTCATGAAAACAATACTTTCTCTATACTACGTATATGGAGAAAGTAAAAAAAGCGATACAGGGAAGTTGTTGCCAGGACAGTTACTAATGGTTCCAGCGAAGTATTAGAGAAGCGAATAGCTCTCCAGGTTAGTTTGGGATGTCGGTGTTTTACACCCCCTGCCACGCGCCACTGGCGGATTGCAGGGTTTAAATGTAAATGTAGGCTTTTCGTAAATCAATTCTGTGAACCAAAGTATTATAGCTAGGGGGTAAGGCAAGTATTTATACAGTACATAGAAAAAGTAACACAAAATCAATTCGCTTTAAGCACTTTTTAATGGGAAAAAATTCTAAACTGTCACGTAAAATCTACATGAATGTAAATGCTGACGGAATTATTTTTCAAATACTTATTCAGATTACTATTCTAATGACGTGGATGGAAATTTTATAAATTATAGATTTGCATAGTAACTCATTTACGAAAAATGTGATTATTTCAAATACGAAGAAACTGGACTGGTCTGTTTCAATTCATTCCGTAGACCAAAATAAAACAGCTATGTAGTTGAGAATTTCAGAGTACGTAGAAAATGTGCCATTCAATTTAAAATTGTTACTTTCTGTGGCTATACCTCAGCAAGTATGGCTGTGGAATTTATACTCACTTCCGAAAAATCGGATTCGTGAATTTTCTCTTCCGAGCCAAACTTTAACAGACAAAGGGCTGAAAGTGTTTCACCTTTCTTTCACTGTTGTAATCAATTCTGTAGCCATATCCTAAAGGAAAGCAATGGCAAACTACCTCACTCCTCATCCTGCCTAGTGAATCTCATTCCTCCTGTAAGCTCTCAGTAGCTCATGTCAGAGGGGATGAGGTACCAACTGGCCTTCGGGATGAATTCTTTCACAGACAGACACCAATGAAACTTTGTCAGTTTGTAGAAAAAAAACAAAGCTAATCTGTAATAGAAAAGAAATTAAGGAAATTTTCACTTTTGACACACATCCAAGCAACAATTGGAAAATATTTACACGAATGTGTTATATTTGATTAGTATTTGAGGTTTTCTTTAATTAATAATCGACGTCGCTGTTATATCTCCAATTATTGTCATAATTACAGCAGTTCCGTAGGTATCCTAGATTCAAAGCGTATAAGAATTGATTACCACTGATTGATTTATTAATTTAAATTAATTTGTTACCCTAATTGGTTAAGTCGCATTGTTATACTTCTGAGGGTTTCCATAGCTATAGTATCCTGGATACAAAAGGCAGAATATTTGAGTTCTGATGAAACCTTGTGTCATACATGATCTGAACTCGTCAACTGCATCAAAACGGGTCCATATTTGAGTAGATTTTTCACAAGTTTAAGCAATTTACCGCTTAGAAACTGAATTTTTTCACCGGAATTTCGACTTTTCGATCTCTTTATCGCAAACTGCGAATGAAATGGAAGACTATCCATAGTATTTATGAGTAGATTTCGTCCGGAGCTTCAAAATTAGTCCAGAATTGACTACTTTTGCTCGATTTTAAAGAAATAGTGTCACAGAAAACGGATTTTTTCTCTTTATTTTCTGGTTTTCGACGTTTTTTTTAGGTTTTTCAGCTCCCTAAAAGTTAAGACTTGTTCGTAATTTTGGGAAAAAACCCAAAAAATTGAAAATTTTCGAAAAAATCCATTTTTTGTTGATATTTCCGTAAATTGCTAAGAAAAAATTGAATTCTAGTTCAATATTTAGAATGATCTTGTTAAGATCTTCAAAGCGATCAAAATATTACTAGTTTTCTCGAATTTTAGGAAAAATACATACAAAGAAAGTGTTGAGGTGACTTTGCACATAAGGACGTGCACCCAGGAAAATTCCCAAAGAAAAACGGACTCGAAAAAAAGTATGTCAGGGCCGGGAATCGAACCCGGGATCTTCCTCTATCCGGTAGGTGTTCTTAACCATCTTGGGTATTCTGGCCGGGTAGCCAACGGTCCGGGTTCGATTCCCGGCCCAGTCATACTTTTTTTCGAGTCCGCATTTGCTGTTTTATTTACTTGAACCAGATTTTTCTAACTCTTGACTGCAAAATTTTCATAAATGTCGCACCGAGTTCAAATAAATGTTGGAAAATTGATGAAATTCTGTTTTCAAAAGCTATTTCAAGAGAACTGTTATAAGTACGAGAAGGTTTAATAAATTATAGGCATGCGAACTTCATCCATGTTCTTGATACCACATCCTCAGGGAAAATAAACTGAATTACGAAATCTTCCACCAATTTAAATATGGCCGATTTTGATGCAAAATCTATTTTAATTGATTCTGTAGCCGAAACTATTACAGTAACAACATTAGAAATTTCACAGTTTATGGATGAAATAATGAAGACTCTAGCTCTGTGATTTGTTTCTGCTAGATATTTCTATGTTTTGTCACAATAATTTTGAAATTGGTCACATAAAATCGCCACCAAAAAAATGATATTAAATCAATGAAACAGAAAAAGTTGAAATTTTTGCAGTAAATGGACAAAATAAGGTAAATGATAATAGAGTTAATTTTCGCAACCATAATTTTGTGAGTTTCGCTAAAATAATTAAAGTGTCTTCCGAAAAATTTTGCTGATTTCGATGATGGCCGATCAGAATGCAAGTGAAACTTCAATTAACTCTGTAGCGAAAATAGACATTGGTAACACGTTGACACCTTGACATGTTATAAACAAAGTAACAAAAATATAAGTGGCATTATTTGTTTTAACGATGATTCCGTATTTTGTCTGCAAAAAATTTCAAAAATGTCGCATCGGATTAACGTGAATGAGGAACGGATTGATTGTCTTATCTAATGCTTTGCCAAGAGAAATATTCCAATCAGGTAGCGAAAGTTTCATAAAGACTGTTAATTGAGGTGATTAAATGTAAAAATAATTAGTATTTGTATTTTTTAAAATATTTTTTAGCAGACGTACCTTCGTATTTTTACTTTCTCCCTATACGTAGTACATATAGAGAAAGTATTGCATTCTCAAAAAAATTCGACCTCCAGATTTCGACGGAAATAGATGTTTTGGGGCCCATAGAGCACGTTTTAGGTATTTTCCCGAACATGTCTGTCTGTGTGTCTGTCTGTCCGTCTCTCTGTGTTAAAAAGGTTTGAGGGCGCTCTATCTTAAAAAGTAATTATTCGATCATTTCCAAAATATATATTTAGAATTTTCCTGACAATGCCGAGAGTTGGTTAGTTTTTGGTGAATATCGCTAAAACGGAAGTTCCGGTTACACCGGAACAAAAGTTTGCTTCTTTAATATCTCCATCAGGATGCAATGTAGGTATATACAATTGTGTACCAAAGTTAAAGATAATTTATTTTACTACAACCTTTTTATGAAACATTTTTCGTAACACTGATTGTTTAGGAGTTATTCTTGAATAATGGTTAACCGGAAGTTGTTGTTTATCCAGAAATGGAAGTTATTCATACATATCTCTGTCAGAATGCAATCTAGGTATACACAATTACATACAGAAGTTATAGATAATATACTTTACTACAATTTTTGTACTTAACATTTTCCTGTAACACTCATTGTTTTGGAGTTATTTATATATTACCGGCATAGGCTTCTGTTTTCAATTAATACGAAGAAAGTCATGTGTTGGCCACATCAGATTTTTTAACATGTAAATTTAAAAATCTTGCGAAAAAATTAATGTTTTCAAATATTGGCCAACTTAGATTTAAGATTTTTCTTGCTTCTGAAATAATTTCTGTAGCAAAAACTGAAATTGGCATGATGTTTAAATTTCACAGATCATACCAAAATTTATCATAACTCCACTGGCATTATATCGAAAATTCCATACCTTACAGACAAAAGTAAACTTAGTTTAGGTGTGATATCTGTTTTTACAAGATTCGAATACTATTGACTTTAAAACATTCAAAATGACTCATTAAATTAGCATAGTTGAAGACTGTATTGATTTTGTGTTCTGATTATTTTTACAAACGCAATTCAAAGTGGACTATTTAATTATATGCTTGGAAATTTCATGAAATTTATGCTTATTTGTACATCTACATGAAAAAAGAACTTAACTGCGAAAGATTTGATGTTTTCAATCATGGCTGAACATGATGCGAAATCAATTTTAATTGATTCAGTAGCTTAAAACATTAATAGCGATTAAATTTAAGCTTTCACAGCTTATAAAAAATACAATGAAGGATTGAGCTGTGTTATTTCTTTTAACCAGACCCATACACGTTTTGCCATGACAATTTTTAAAACGGTGGCATAAAATTAACAGAAATGAAAACCTTTTAATGAAAAAATAAATTTTTAGAATTCTTTTTCAAGAGAAATTTTCCAGCTACACAGCTGAAATAATTTACCAATCACAGATGAGATTATTAGAGATTTAACGATATTCATTGCGTTGATCTATTCATTAATCACCAGCCTCTATTCTAATTTCACTTAAATTACGTTCAATTGCTCTTGATTATCAGACAGTATTTACACTTCCCAGGACCAGAACAAGTCGTTAACGATGCCAAAAATGTCTTGTATTTTTAACTTCCGTATTAACCGTACGTTCCTTTTATCATAATACATGATTCGACCGTCAAAAATTACAGAGTTAAAATCAAATAGTTTAGCAATCATATAAATAATCCCAAAACGATATTGAAATGCTCTATAGAAATATATTAATAACAACGAAAGTCAAAAAATCACCTTATAGAAATATAATTGAAAATGGATTCCAACAATTAGTTTCCCATTTATATTCGTACGAGAGTTCAACAATCACCTTTGTCGCTAGGGAATTGTTTACGCTCACGAAATCACACAAATATTTCGACTTTTTTGTCTAAATTCTCTCAATTTAGACTCGTAAACGATATTCCACGACCGAAATAAGAATCTTTGCTTAATTTCCTCTCTTTTGGTGTTCGTCTCGATTTCGTACGAACATTATTTCTGATTTAATTCAACGAAAGAAAAAATGTCTGCAATCGATCAAAACGAACTTTGCGTGCATTTCTTATGAGAGAGACGATTCGACTCGTCCAGAGTCGCACCAAGGATACTCTGGACGGACAAATATATTTATTTAATACTCCATTGGACCTTTAACGACTCCTACAATTTATAATCCTAATGTGTTCGAGCAAACGTAGCATAATTTGGACTCGTTTTGAAGAATTCAATGAGATATTTCCAAATATTGAACAAAAGTTCGGTTTACGCAAGCAATTAACGAAGAAAATGTCAAAACTATTAACTTTTCTTATATTATGCCTTAGTGCAGTGGTACTCAACCTTTTATGGCGCCCGAGCACCAAAGGATGCTTCCGAAAGCGAAGTGGGCACCACATAACATTTCCGTCCATGGTGACATTCAGGCCATCCCTTGGCAATATTATCACTTTACCAGTTAACCGTTGGCAGTTCGAAAAAAAAAATAAACGTTCCATGGTAAATAAGATCCAAAATATTACAACGAATATAATTGCATCACAACTTCATACGTGAGAACCTCTCATGTGAGAAATTATTTATCTCCGAAGAAGATTTGATAACGGGGAATACATCTGGTGTGAAGGTTTTCGTGTGCAGCGCTACGTTCCGAAAAGCAGCAGTCCTTGATTACGAGGAGTTTGATATATTGATAAGCCGAGCTGAATCTTCGCATTCACGTAATGAACTAAATATGACGTAGATACGCGTCTTGTTAATCTGGACATAAGAGGGGTAATATGTTTACGAAACCCAAGACCAGGACAACCAAGTTTCTGACCCCTTCTTAGCCAAACCTCCACTCTATCCCAAGAAATAATGTTGTAGCAAATAAAGAAAATGTTTTTACCGAAGCTTGGCAGGCACTGTACGAGGTCACTGCGGTTGAGTAAACCTACCTAAGTAGATCTATTTAAATCTAATTAAATCCCTCCATGAACTTTAAATGTCGTGAACAAAATCTGGATCATTAAATCGATTTCCCGTTTTCTAATCACCAATTATCGTTCCCAGTTAGTAAAATTGACTGAAATACTTACGTAACATCCTGGCTGAACTTGCTCCGAATTTAGTTATCAAAGCATTAAAATATTGGAGCATTAATTCAATGCTAATACCCCCGTCAACAATGACGTTATTCAAATTTATTTATTTTGTTACGAAAAGATTTAATAAACTCCATACGAAACTGAAATTTCGACATTTTTTCGAGAAAGAAAACCATTAATCATTTGAAATCATAATCACAAAAGCATATTTTTAACCTATAATATTGCTGAATTTAAGTTTCCGAGGTTAACTGATGGTTTCAATGCAAACAAAATGTCTGCTCTTCTTCCCAATACATTTCTTAACGTCTTTCCCATTTATATTAGTACGAGAGTACAACAATCAACTTCGTCGTTAAGGAGTTGTTTACTCCCACGAAATCGCACGATTTTTCCGTCTTTTTTGTCCATATTCTCTCAATTTTGACTCAAATGCGATATTCCACGACCGAAATAAGAATCTTTGTTCAATTTCCTTTCTTTTGGTGTTCATCTCGATTTCGTACGACCATTATTTCGTGTTTAATTCTTCGAAAGAAAAAATGTCTGCAATCGATCAAAACGAACTTTACGTGAATTTCTTATGCGAGAGACGATTGGAGTTGTCCAGAGTCGAACCAAGGATACTTTGGACAGACTAAATATCAATATGTAATACTCCACTGGACCTTTCAGGACTCCCATATAATTTATAATCCTTTTCAATGTCGGGAAGTGCATGAAATCAATGATCGAACATTTCTCCCATGCATTTCTTACGGAAGTTACTGACATCGGATACATAAATATATACACCACGGTGATAATCATTCAAGATTAGAGACGTGGTATTTCTGACAAAATCACACATTTTCTGATTACCGTAACTTTATATTTCCCGTTTCTCGATCATCATTTGAAAATTAAAATATTTGCTTTAGCACTCTGCTAATTGAAATTTTTTAGCAATTTTATCGCAAAATATTGGCAGAAAAAATTTCGGGCAAAAGTTTTTTCAAATATCTACCTTTTTTCGCTGTTATTTTCAATTCTCTTACTTTCCAACGAAATACCTGAATTTACTTTTTTTTATATACGCTTGCAAATTTGAGGTCACGCGTAGATCAATCTCTAGAGAACAACGAATATGTGATAGCTCAGGATGATTTCTACAAGTCGCAAGGCAGGTGCTAAAATTTCTAAATATCTCCCGAAATATTGCTCATAGGAAAAACTTTTACGAGCAAAAGTTGTAAAGAATACATTTTTCTATAACTGTAGCTACGATTTTATCAACCAAAGCCGCGTTTTAACAAAGTTGTGCCGCAAAAACTAATTTTAGAAATCAGTAAACCGGAACTACGGTTGATCCGGCAATAGTGAAGTGAGCAGGAAATAGATATCGATTAAAAACTTTTGGATATCAACTTTTGTGATGGTTGAATTTACACTTTTGAAGGGCAATGTTGCGATATTTGAATTCATGGTTTGTGTAACGTTATATGCGAATTTTCTGAGAAATATTTGTCTTAGAGAAGAAAACTTGAGAAGTATAGCTGTAGGAAATCGATTATCTTTAAACTTTTAGACAAATTCGCAAACTTTAAAGGTGAGATACGACGACAAATCGGATTTTCAAAACGTCACGGTTACTGGTTAACCTTCAAACCGGCACGCATCAAAATTGGCGCGAGATTAGCTGTGTGCATGGATATTGCGAACGCAAAATTTGCTAACTTCAATGTGAACATTGTCTGAGTTAGATAGTTTTATTGTAGCAAGATGGGCCAAGGCGAAGTTGCGATCTGGGCTAAGTTTTGAGCGATTATCTCGCAAAATATTGGTCGTAGAGAAAAGTGTTTGATACAAAAGTCGTGTGAAATTGCGTTATCCACAACTTTTATGAACATTTGTATGCACACATGTCGCAATTTGAGAAAGATATAGCGGATAAAATAATTTCGGTTTCCTCTGAACTGGCTCTGTACGCTCAAAAATGGAGATAATATAGCCGAATTCGGACTCAATTTAAAGAATTCGGGAAAATACAATCAAAATCATAATCGAATTCGTAGTTTTATCGAGAGAAAGAAACAAAAAATCAGAAAACACGAAATTTCGACCGAAAATTTCATTTTTTTAGCAAAGGCATCGAGGGCAGTTGCAAAGTTTTTCGCGATTATCTCGCAAAATATTGGTCGCAGAGAAAAATATTTGGTAGAATAGTTGAATGAAATTGTGTTATCCACCACTCTTATGAACATTATTATATACCTATGAAGCAATTTAAGGAAGTTATGTGGGAAGTAGTGATTTCGTCGTTATGGAAACCGGCATACTCGTTCGAACAGGAAACTTCAAATTAGAACAGGTTTTTCTACAGACATGAGGAGTTCAAATACAGTAGAACCCCGGTAATCCGGACTCTCGCTAATACGGAACCCTCGGTAGTCCGGACGGTCCATTGGGAGTTATGCAAACCCGCAACTTCTTCTTGTAAACATATAAACACGCATATTAGTAACGAGAAACGAGAGGTGGACAGACTATTTGAAAAATGTCTCCATTGGCTTCAACGATGTGATGGAGAGCAAAGTATTTCGTTTATTGTGATAGCACATCTAAGTTGTGATACTTTTCTGAGACAGCATGTTTCCATCAGAGAAATGCTTAATATGTGCAAGACTAAACAATTTCGAAAGACAATAAATTTTCAGTTGCAGCAGGGTATCACTTCTTAAAACATCTCGTTCATTAAAAAGCTATGAGAGAAGAGGCGTAAGAAACAATCCTTCCCTTTAATAGACATCCAATGAGGATGACCATGCATGGGCTATAGAGTTGGTGTTTATAATCGAGAAAAGCTAAACAATTTTAATCGAGGATTAAATTTATGTCGTGTGCAAATGTGACTGGCAAACGTAAGCTTCCTCTGTTTGTTGTTGGAACAGCCAAAAAACCCCGAGCATACAAGTCAGTCACGCTACCTGTGTGCTATTGAGGGCAAAAAAACGCTCGGGTAACACGAGAATTATTTTTGGATTGGTTTAAAACAGAATTCGTTCCAGCAGTTCGACAACATATGAAATCCGTCAATTTACCACAACGTGCTTTATTGTTGCTTGATAATTGTCCTGGCCATAATTAGTTAATTAACTAATTAATTATCCTGTAAACAATGAAAATTTGGAAAATGCACTGAAAAAGGTAAATTTAAAAGATGTCATGTTCTATCTAGCTAACTCTTGGGCATCTGTGTCTAAATTATTGATCAGAAAGTCGTAGAAAAATTTACTCCCAAATTTTATTGGTTCGGAAGTTTTAGAAAATGTGCAAACTGAAGAAATTCAGCTTGCACTACTCATTAATCAGTTACAAAATTCGAACCCAATATCTAACCCTGAAGCTCTCCGGTGGAATGCTGAGGCTGGCGACTGGCTCGAAACGAAGCTTTAACAGATGACGAAATTATCAGAACAGTAACGGCAGAAGATGATGACAATGACGACCACCACCATCCTGTAGACTCCGTCAAAATTTCTCATCATGAGGCTTTGGCGGCACTCAATACATACACAAAATTTTGAAGCACATAATGCTCTTTAGACGTTTTAGAGACCGTGCACTTGATTTGAAAATAAGAACGGTCGCGCAGAAGAAAAAACTGACTTTTTTGCTCGCTGATAATATTCATTCACTTCATATGTTGTAATACCTTATGTAATATATACATGCATTATCTATACATTATAAGTTTTGAGAAAAAAGGTTATTTTTTTAAAACCTCGCTAATCCGGAAACCCCGCTAATCCGGACGCCTATGTGCTTGAATTCGTCCGGATTACCGCGGTTCTACTGTATATAAATTCAAATACAGTAAGCTCTCGTTTATCCGAAATGACCGGACCGTCCCGATCCGTCCGTCCCGAGCCGCGGCTGCCGACTCGAATTGAGAAAATTCCGGATGAACCGAAGTCCCGCGTGAAACACCCCGAATTGCGTCAATACCACGACATGTGATTGTAAAACGTGCGTACGTAGAATCCTGTTGATATGGTTGTGAATAAGCCTGAATATGATTGACTGAAAAATGTGAGTTGACGTGTTAAAAAGGCGCCAATACTTACATCAGGAAAGGATGGGCTTTAATGTTCGATACCAAATCTCTAAACGTCAAAATTTTAACTGCAAGTAGTTTCAATATCATTCCGAAATTTCGTTTTCGTGCGATGGCACCCATCAAGTGAACCGACTTCGGCTGAACACACTCCCGATTAACCTTCGCGGCACGTTTGGCAATAAATGCTCGACGTACTTCACCGCCGAATATCTCGTGGAATCGTCATTCGCTAAGAAAATATCAATGCGCGGACAATAGAAGATTGCTATGTTTAATCGATAGTAACACTGCCTTATCCCTTCCTTGAAAGATTTGCCCCTCCCAACGGATATCATAGAGATGTGATTGATTTCGTATCAACAGATATGTTTTGATTAAGTTGCTAACCTTTCATTACTATCATGAGTGACGTCCTCAATAGAAAGCGGACGCCAAGTGTCAATCATATAATCGTCTTTACGCTTCTGTTTTATAGATATAAGTTATGTAGGGATAACTCCCTCCAAATAATCACAGAGATTGCTATATAGCAATCCACAATCTTCTACAAACACCCTATGAAATGAACTATTGTAAATAAATGGCCACTTAATCGAGTATAATATATAAATTAACACATCTAAGCAGTCTAATATTTAAATTTTAAAAATGAATCAAATTTGCGTAACCTATGCTTGAAATAATTCACCGTAATATCTCGAAGTGCTTTCTTATAAGTTTAAATACTAGTGCATAGATTCAGAAGTATCCGAAAAAATTATACTAATACATTTCATTGAATTTACATATGGATAAAACAAAACAAAATCAAGCAAAACGGCGCAATTCTCCATGGAAATATATAGACTATCAAGAAAATATCACTTGCAAACATTTGACTGACTGAAAACATGAAAAAATACATTTTTTACAGACATTAATATAAAATGAATTTCCAATGCAATTATAACATATATTAAAGTAATATATCGATTTTTGATATCTATACTATAAAATTGAGTGTAGGTATGTGTGTGTGTGTGTATGTGTGTGTGTATGTTCGCTAAAAACTCGAGAACTGAGAGTCGCCTAACTTTGAAATTTTCTACATTATTAAAAGTCGACCCCGCGCAGAGTATAGGCTACTTTTTATTTCCCTAAGGTCCACGGTTCGAACCCAGACGGGTCAAAACGTTTCCATAAGAAATGCACGTAGAGGTCAGTTTTTTCGTAGCAGGGTTCATTTCTTTTGCAAAATTAAATTAGAAATAATGGTCCTAGAAAGTCGAATCAAGCATAAAAATAAGGAAAATAGAATAAAAATTCTTATTATGGACGTGAAATATCATTTTCGATTCGAAATTGCGCACAATTAGATAAAGTACGTGAACATTTTATCGAAATTTTGAGGTCGTAAACAACCCATCCCCCTGACGATCAAGGCGATTGTTGATTTCGAGCTCATGCGTAATTCCGTAAGTTGACATGGAAAATGAATGCCCATATACAATTAATGCTGTAAGATATCTTTTATATGTAATTCCTTCTCTGGATTCATTCATATATATAGATACCCAGATAGATACCCAGATAGGATACTAATTCACAGGCTAAACCACAAGCGTCATTGATTTGAAATTTTTACAGCATATAGGCCCTAACGTGAAACTCCCACAATAAGGCAACTTTGAACCTCAGTGTCATGGGTTCGATGCCAGAAGGCCCCAAAATCCTGATTTTTCCCATTTAAATGTATTGCTTTGATTTCGGAAATTTCTAAAAAATACTTCCCGGATAGGTAGAGAATCAAAATTGAAGGAACTTACAGATATGGATATTATCTATCGAAATCATAAATGGCTTTTACAGAAAATGTCCTGGGTTCAATGCTACGACGATGCAAACATCTCCCATTTAATATACACGGAGGTAGTTTTCCATCATTTTTTATGCATTTATCGAAACGATAGGAAGTTCTCTTTTAGCTGAAAGATGTATGTTAAAACTGGGTTTAAGAAAAAAAAATAATAAGACCAGTCTTCCTGGGTTCGATACCAGAGCGCATTAAAATTTCTCACATATATGTGAAGAGCAGCACGTCGTTTTTGGCAGTTGCAGCAAATATTTTTGCTAGAATTTTCACACATAGTTAGAGATCGCAATTTCCTATTGTGCTGCATAGTAAGTAAGACCAGGAAGATCCGGGTTCGATGCCAGGCCGTAAATATATCTCCTATATAAAACACATTGGGGTAGTTTTTCATAATTTTTTCCATGCACTTATCGAAATGATAAGAAGTTCTTGCTTAGAAAGAAGTTTATATTAAGACTCGGTTTAAGGAAAAATAGATAAGACCATGCTGTGCCTGGGTTCGATGCCAGAGCAGATTCGTTTAAGGCAGTTGCAGCCAATATTTCTGCTAAAATTTTCACACATAGTTAGAGATCGCGATCTCCTTTTGTGCTGCATAGTAAGTATGAACAGGAAGACCCGGGTTCGATGCCGGGTGGTAAATATATCTTCCATATAAAGCAAATTGGAGTAGAATTTCATTATTTTTTCATGCACTTATCGAAATGATAGGAAGTTTTTGCTTTGCTAGAAGATGTATATTAAGACAAGGATTAAGAAAAAAAAATATATAAAACTATGCTGTTCCTGAGGTCGATGCCAGAGCACATTACAATTTCTCACATTAGGAATATATGTGAAAAGTAGGACGTCGTTTGAGGCAGTTGCAGCCAATATTTCTGCTCGAATTTTCACACACAGTTAGAGATGGTGATCTTCTATTGTGCTGCATAGGAAGTATTGCCAGGAAGATCTGGGTTCGATGCCGGGCGGTAAATATATCTCCCATATAAAAAACATTGGTATTTATTTCATGCACTTATCAAAATGATAAGAAGTTTTTGCTTCGATAGAAGTTGCATATTAAGGCTCGGTTTAAGAAAAAATAGATAAGACCATGCTGTGCCTGGGCTCGATGACAGAGCAGATTAATATTTCTTGCAAAGCGAATTTAGGGGAAATGTAGGACGTCGTTTGAGGCAGTTGCAACAAATATTTCTGCTCGAATTTTCACACATAGTTAGAGATGGTGATCTTCTGTTGTTTAGTATTGGGTAAAAGTCAGCTCAATAATTCACTTACTTTCTGCGAATAATGTTTTTCGTTGGTTTTGAGTGATATATATATAGAATATATTTCTGTTATTTTTGTTTAATCATCGTTTCGGAGAACCATTTTTCCCTCTTAGAAAATGTCTCCTAAACGGTGGTGCTGCTTATCCTAATGTGATCATCGAATACATTTTATAATCTTAAAATGATTTTTGTCTTCATTGAAGAAAGTGTTCATTCAAAGGATATGTGATTAAATCTTTAGGGGACTTTGTAGACTTAATTGTAATTTTATTTACTTTGTTCGTTGGTTTGGAAACAATTAGAGCCTGGAATTAGCTATCTACCAAAAATTATGAGGCAAGTGGTACGATCAAGACTGTACCAAGAGTAATTATCAATTTGGGTTTCCCCGTTGAGAATCAACGGGTACTTCTGCTAGTAAGGAACATAAGGGAAAAGTAGGACGTCGTTTGAGGCAGTTTCAGCCAATATTTCTGCTCGAATTTTCACACACAGTCAGAGATGGTGATCTTCTATGGTGTTGCATAGTAAGTATGACCGGGAAGATCCGGGTTCGATGCCGGACGAATAAATTGCAGCGAAGCGACTATTAAGTATATTTTCAATCCATTTTTTTTTCTTTTGAGGACTCACTCTATATGAGGCCGACTTAAAATTAGTCATTAGTCGATGTGCTTGCAGATGCAAGCAACATTTTACTCGTAACATATATTAAGGTAATATACAGATTTTTGATATCCTAAATATAAGAAATATATATTTTCATCACTTGAAAATTACTTCGATATATCTTACAGAGTTAAAATTACCAATGATGTAAAAAAGAAAGCCACTCTTTTTGTCCGAAAATATGACAACATAAAATCAGAACACATAACAAAGCATTTTATCTGCAACGAAACAACCGCGGGCATGTAATTCATTACCTCCATAATTAAATTCGTTTATCTTATGTTACTTATGAACTTAGATACTTCGTATTTGCACATAAATTAAATTTGCTATATTGGAGGATGTTAAGAATAAGGTTTAACAAATACTTTTTTCCACAGATTTATTTGCGAAACGACCGGTTTCGGCACAGATCGGCCATCTTCAGGTAAGGAAATTACATACAAGAAAGCTTATATAGGGAAAAATGAGGGGTAAGGTGGGTGTAAAGAAACAAAGCATTTTGAAAGGGTAGGGAGAAGGGGGGGAGAGGGTGGAAAGGAAGGGTTAGGTCTTGTGAGAACTATCCGGGGGGTAAAGGTTGGTCTTATCTTGGAGAGAGCTTTTTGGGAGAGTACAAAGAAGTAAGGGAGAGTAAGATACTGGAACTATTTCGTTAACTACGTTCTGGGAAACAATTTTAGACGTTAAAATTTCTCTCTGCTCCAAGAAATTCATTTTGGGACCTTTTCGAAGGATATGCAGAATTTCAGGAATGAAAGATGAGGAATGGTGGGAATCATTTAGGTGTTGAGCAAAGTGAGAGGCGGGAGTATTATTTAAAAAAGAATGATTGTGCTCTTTTACACGGATATTGAAATTTCTCCCGGTTTGACCAATATATACGGATTCGCAATCGTTACATTTTAATTTATAAATACCTGATTTCAATTTTGTTTCTATTTTGTCTTTATTGTTTACCAAGTAAGAACCTAGATTGTGGTTATTGTAGAATGCAGGTTGAATGGTTTCTTTAGGGAGGATATTGGCAATTTTTAATGAACAATCATCTATGAAATTAAATCTTCGCCATTTGGGTGGATTTTCAGGTTGGATGACGGGTGGAAGAAAGATTCTGTTAATTGTTAATTTCCGGATTTTTTTGGAAAGAAGTTTGTCTATTAATTTGGATTGGAAACCGTTTTTTTCCGCAATGTATTTGATTGTAGACAGTTCCTTATTGAAATCAACTTTGTTCATAGGGATATGCGTTAGACGGTGGATAAGGGCATGGAAAGAAGAATGTTTTTGAGCGGGGTGATGGTTTGAGGAAGCCGGAATGGTATGGTCAGTATAAGTAGGCTTACGGAAAATGGAGAAGGTTATTTTGTTCTGGGTATGGTAAAGGGTGAGATCCAGGAAATTGAGTGAATGATTTTTTTCTAATTCTAAGGTGAACTTGATGGTAGGGTGAAGGGTATTTAAGTAATGATGAAATGATGAAAGTTGCCTTTCCGTACCCTTCCATATACATAGAATATCATCAACATATCTAAACCAGCATTGAACATAAATTAAATATTTACAATTTGAACTGAACAATTTGGATTCCAAGAAGTCCATAAAAATATTGGCGAGAAGAGGGGATAAAGGAGATCCCATAGCGAGACCCTCGTTTTGACGGTAAAACACGTCTTGAAATTTGAAGAAATTTTGTTTGGTGCAGGTTTGAATGAGTTTTTTAAAAACCGGTCGTTTTGCAAATAAATCTGTGGAAAAAAGTATTTGTTAAACCTTATTCTTAACATCCTCTGTTATGGATTTCCACACGGTAAAGCCTGCCACAATCGATTTTATTTGCTATATTCTTAGAAACTTTCTCGCTGGAAGTTTTCCCTAGAGCGAATAAGACGGAAAATAGCTGGCGACTACTTTCTTCACTGCATTTTACCAAAAATTCTCGACCTCCTCATCAATTTCAATTACATATTTACCTCGTAAACGTTTTTCCACCAAATTAAAAACACGAGCGTGAAGAAAATGAATCGAATTAGAATTTGAAGTAAAAATTCTATGTTTTTTCAATGAGAGAACTGAAGGTATTCGTTCAACCGAAACCAGAAAGAAATCAAGAAATTCTCTGAAATCAAAATCCATAATGGGGAAACTTTTACTAAACCACAGAAAAGGTACAGAAACGACCATGGTTTCGCAGCATGGCTGCATCATCAAGTTTCCTCAATATGGATTTTGATAAAATTGAATACTAACACAAAGTTACGACTGATTCCATGTTGTTTTCTCTGAAATGTTACATTTTTGTATTGTTCTGCGATGGTGGTAGTAATTAACCCTAAAAAAATCGTACAGACAAGTCCAGCATTACTTCCACACCATACTGACTGTAAACTGTAACGATGTAATTAGTCAAAATTTCCCGAATATTTCCGTGAACGGGGATTACCATAGAGAGCTTTGGAACTGATGAATTGCCCGCATAAAAGGAACGATCCTCAATATAGACTGGCGAGAAAACTTGCTCGAGTTTCTGTCCGACATCTTTGTCGCCAAACAGCTGTGCGATTCTACTTCCGATAACTCGAAGGAACTCTCTCGCCGTCTGAAAACGCTTCTCTGGATTGTCGCAACTTCTCGCAGAGCTTCCGATCGAGTTCGATATTTTGCGAGTTGATTCGCAAGTGTTCATTATGAAGGAAAGTAAGAAGGTGATGCCGATATAAGAATGCTGATTTCTTTGAATAGAGAAAATACTTCACTGTGGGATGTAAAGAGCGACAAATCGCTCTTTCAAAAAGAAATCTCTGCAATCTATAGCAGACAAGCTGATTGCAAGTGCGAGTGAAATTTCCAGGAAGTTTTATAACCTGAGAAGCCAATTCATGCAGGAAGTAAAAAAAATGAAGACAAAGAAAAGCGGTATGGGGGCAGATGAAATAATTAGTCCCTGGAAATACTTTTAGGCAGTGAAATTTATTCAAGGAACAGTAGAATCTTCGGAAACTACTGACAATATCCATTCCCTCACCCAACGTGATCGATTCTTCTTTCTTTCATTCTAAAAAGGATAAAAAATCACCAAATCCGCAGCAATACGAGCGTGTCTTACCGGCGCCATGCCAAAGTATGAGAAAAGAACGCGTAGATACCAATGCTCGTCTCGATAATAACCACTAGCGCTAGTCTATAAGTTGCAGGTAGTGTAAACGCCTGTGCGAGAACTTGGGAAAGTCTCTTATTGCATACAGTGTACACTTTAACGGAAGTCTGTCGCGCGAGTTCTGTCGCAAGTTGCTCGCCAAACCTTCCCTAATACATGCAACAAGTGGCGAGGCCCGAGTTCCCATCGGCCTTCGACTTTGGAGATGTTTCATCGCCCGGTTTTACACCCGAACTTGCAATTGATAGCAAATCCTCTTAACAAAAAGGAAGGGAATTTGGAATGAGAATTAATATAAGTAAAAGTAAAGTAACGAGGGCCACTAAGGTAAAGAAGGCTAATTAGGGTGGATTGACTAGAGCAGGTGGGTGAATTCCCTAAATTGGGAAGGACTCTTTGTTGTTGAGAAGATGCAAAGTTAAGTTCTTAAAAGAATACGCCAAGGAAGCATTCGTGAAGCGAAGGGAATTGACGACTAATTGACGAAGGAAAAGATTGGCGAAATCCTTGGTTCGGAGTGTTTTGCTTTATGGGTGTGATGCGTGGAATTTAAGTCAAACAGCTGGTTGCACGAGAAGAGAAAAATAGTGACTTGGCTGGGAGATGAACCCAGGTGAAAGAACTCCTACTGTGAAAGTGGGAGACCTGGGTTAAACTTCTCGTCCAACCTTGGGTTGAGTTGCACGCTTTCCTGTGCTAAGTCTAACTCCATTTACATCACTTGTCAAACAGCTGTGTTGAAACACGGAGGTGCTGGAGATGATTGGACCTTAATTGAAGTGATTAAGGAAGTGATATTGAGGGGGATTGGTGAAGATTGGAGATAAACTTAAAAGGAAATAAGAGAAGATGTTGGATGATTTAAAGGGTACAAGGAAGTGAAGGAGATGCGATTGAATAGGGAGTTTTGAATTATATTTTATGCACACGAACCTACCGAAAAATAGAACGCCCAGAAAGAAAGGTATTTGAACCGAGTTTCTTATTTCGGTCGTAGAATATCGCATTCGATTCGAAATTGAGAGAATTCAGAGAATGATGACAATAAATTTATGTAATCTCGTGGGTATAAACAATTCCCTAACGACAAAGGTGATCCCATTAATTTATTTGTTGTGACTATGTAACATTTTGGATCCTTCACCATTTACGGGGTAATTTATAAATTCCCAAGGAAAAACGGACTTGAAAGGGTGCAAACTCTTATGTGCAAAGTCACCTCAACCCTTTACTTATTTGTAATTTATAAATTCTTTCATGACACGCAGAGTAGATTCTTCATTCTATTGTGAATTTAAATTAAAAAAAGATTGTGGCATTACATCGATAATGGCACGAGAACAATTATAACTTGACTTGACTTTTTTGCACAATAAAAACATCTATTTAGCTTAAAATATTTCACGTATCCTTTAAAAAATCACTGGAAGCAATGCACGATGGCAAGATGCGAGAATTCTGTTTCTTCGAGGAATAACTGAGAAGCTATTTCACTCGTTAAGCGGGAGCTGGCAGACCTTCACGAATCCCCAAAGCTGTTTTTCATTTAATGACGTTCCAATAAGTGTATTTCAACGAATTTACTCGCGAACCATTCCAACGATGAACTTCATGTTTCTGTAAATTGATAAATTCGCTGTAAACAACTTCTTTAGGAGAAAAACATTCTTTGAAGACCTTTCTTCTTGTGTGAATTTTAATTGGAAACGATAGTGTCACAAAATCGGTACCATAAACATTATAATTTATATTTCATGCTCTCATAAGAATATTGTACTGCGAAATATCCTAAGCAACTTCAGTATATGTTAGCATGGCTACCAATAGGATAATTGCGTTTTTCCTAGATAAAAATCTAATCCAATTTTGGAGTAAAATTCAGGACCAACTTTCTTTCTACCACACATTTTGGATCGAATACAGAACTTCAACTCCAAATGCTATTTACTCATATTTCTTTGATTATACCGCTTTATTAACACACACAATCGAAGCTTAAACAACGGTATTGGAGTTGTAATTTTCATGAAGCACACACACATACACACACAAATCACTTATGTAATTAGTCGGTTCTCTAATGTTACGATTTGAAAATCACAATCATGCAATGACATTGACTTATACCATCAAAGTTACACGTTCACAAAAATACGATATCACAACTCATGTTCATGCCATCGGGACAGAATTAAACAAAAATAATACTCTCCAAGTTACAACAATGCAATATACTACACAGCAGTTACTAAGAGACGAGAGTGAACAATAGCAATGTAGTTAACAAGTTATCAACTAGATATAGCAATACAATTGCTCCAATGCTTTCATTACCTAGCTGCGATATTTCACTTTCAAAATTAACATAATTATTACTAGATATGGCAATCAACGGGTACTTCAGCTAATTAAATATATTTTTTATAAATTATAGAGGGTGATTAATTGTTAACTGCGATTTTATTTTGAAATGGCAATGATATACTGACTACGTGGTTATTATAAACCGACATCATGATCTATATATATGTTCTAAATTAACCGTCACTAACTTCACGATAAACCGGAATTCAAATCCGGAGTGAAATTAAACCGGAATCGGAAGCTCGATACACAGACTTTCCAAAAACCTTTCCTATAGAAATCACTTAATCCAATGAAGAATAATTAATACTAAACAATTCTGTATCGGTGATAAAAAAAAACCTCAAACTCCAATGGAAAACATGACAGGCACACATACAACGTAGATCGCGAGAGATTAAGAGAGAAATGTGGAAAGAAAATTACATCTTTATTTTTCGAAATCATCGAAGGTATCCCTCAAACAATGGCCTCCGACACGAGTTGTACTTTTTGGAGAACGTACAAGTTGGCAAATTCATAGCTTTAATTAAATCACAAACACTTCCAGTTTTTTTTAAAGAAATCACTGAATGCACTGCACGATAACAACATGCTAGCAATCCCGCTTCACAGGTAGAACAATTAAGAACAGCAAAACGTGACAGGCACACCCACAACTTAAACCACGTGACATTGAAGACAGAGCTACAGAAGTCGCATGCTCGTGACATGACGAAAACATTTCGTTACTCAAATATTTCTGACCATAATTCCACAGCACCGAAACGTGTATGTTAATGGCCTTCAGAAAGAAATAGTAAGAATAGAAAACGTGAGGTGACGCGAACTTACAACGATTTTTACTCGTTTTAACGAGGAAATATCGCAAAAATCGTTTGCCAGAGCCCTGGATGGTGTGTTCTCGTGCAATTGAATGTTTGTGGTGAGTGAAAAACAATCGCATGTGACATATGTGTTATTAGAGCTTTTACGTACTACAAAATCCGCATTGTATTCAGTGTAACACTCCCACAGTTGTTATAAAGTGTTCCTTTCACATAAGTGTTGTTGCTAGAATAAGGTCTCTTTAATTGAAGGAAAGATTATTCGAATAGCTGAGTTGCTACGATGCCAATGGGTCAACATGCAGAAGACCAATGATTTAGGATTTCGTCAGGTTAATGCAAATAACCCTGGCCTAACAAGAAATATGAAGTGAGTATTGCATTACTCTCGTATTATTACATTGCTGCACATAATCGTTTGCGATTATTTGCTACATATCAGTGCAAGATGAGCTCCAACGTAGGATTAAATAAACTTTGCATTAGGAGGATCATTTTGAAAGTTGCTAATAGGTGTTTCAGTTACAATACTGCCACAGTTTGTCTCTGTTGGAATAAGGTTTTCTTGAAAGATACCAAATGTTTGAGTTGCTATGACACCAGTGGATCAAGATGGACCGACTACGTGTAAGCGATCAATCAAGAACCAGACATTTCCTCGCATTGAACTTGCCAATTTAAGAACGTAAGTACTGTATTACTTTAAGAACTCTGTATTCGTTCAGAACAATCCAAGACAGTTGCAAAGCGTAATGAATATAAGTGATAAGGATTTAGCTAGTTAACCTGCAAGTAATGACTTATATACTATTGATTCGCGATATCAGATAGATGGATTACTGTGATCTTAAATTGAAGAGGAGTCGAAAACTTCACATATAATACTCGAAAGCTATTCTTAATCTCTTATTAAAACTAACAGTCATTTGGATTATTTGAAGACGTGTCAATGGTTTTAAATATGATTGATTTTATATTTGCGGTATAATTACAACTGTAGGGGTGAAAGGCGAGAAACTTACTTCTCATTATTTTGATACTGAAAATGAAGGCTTGATATCCTGTTGTGCATCTGTGAAGTATATCGATAAAAACATATACAGTTGAAAGATATATTTGGTGGCCATTTTGTTAACATGGAGTGATGACGTTTCGAGTCAATTACGAAATTATTGTAAGAGTTTAAATTTTAAAAAATAAAGAAGTATTAAGTTTTTATAATCTTTAAAAAAATATTAAATAAAGATCCGGTAAAGTTTACTTTTATTTTATACCAATTTAGTTATGTACATAAAATTAAAAAATAACCGAGATTTCAACAGCCAATCAGAGGCTTCCATTCCGTCTCCCCCCTCCCCTTTCACTGTTCAGAGCTGTAGTTATTCAGAAGATTTCGTAGACGGAGGACGTACGTCACTTTTTTCTGCAAAACCGTTTGAATTTAAATTTCCTGCTCTGCGATGAATTTGAAGTCTAGTATATGCGAGCGAGATATTTTTAAAGTTCAACTCAAGTTTAATGTCAATTTAATTTCTTGTTAAGTGATTTTCGTGAATTAAGGAAGAAATCGACATTTTCCGACCTTCAAGACATAATCCGTGGGTGCTGTCGAGGTGATCGTAAATCTGGTAAGTTGAATATTTTAAATTAATACTATCTCAGTTTCTTCGGATATTTCTTACAAGGAATTGATTTTCTTAATGATAAATGCGTTAAGGCACAATTGATTCCTATTTTGAAATCTTTATTCCGATAATTAAATCAACAACTTTTTATATACGTCACGTGATGGGTACTGGCTATTTTGTAATTTTTATTCTAATGAACGAGTTCTAAATCTTCTGTAAATCAAGGATGAAGGGTAAATTTATAATTTTAACCTTCTGTCAATATTTATTGACTAGGCTATATTGCCATGTATAGCGTTGCAACTATATTCATCTAAAAAATCTTAATGGAATTGCCAAAATTCGTTACTGTTTTGCAATCGGTAGGAGTTGCGAATACGATCTGCAGATGTTTTAAACGGTGTTTTAAATTTTATTAGGAAAAAGATTTTCTCCGTATATTTACCGAGCTTTTAATTAAGAATAATCAACGTTAACTGAAACCGAAAAGAAGATTTGAATTTAAAATCGATTAAGCATTGTTTAAGCGGTTTTCTTATTCCATTAATTCTCAGACTACTATTAAACCGTTATCCATTTATTGTATTTTCCTCCTTGAATCACTAATTGACGTAATTTTTGAAATGGTTGCCTTACTGATTGACACTGTAAGAAAGGTGAGCACTTGAATAGTTACTAATCGAAACATAAATCTAAACATGCATTGCGTAATTACAGCAGTTATTGTTTCACCCTGTGTGGGATTTTCATGCTTTATCATCTTTCATTTCAGATTTCACGAAAGAGAAGTCACCGTGATCTTTTCAACCGTTGGTTTCGTGATCGTCCAAGAAGAGACTCATCACTGGAGTAAGGCTTCCAGGAACCCTTTGTCAGGCGAGTAAACGTATATTAATTAGCATCAATTTCCTTAAGGAATGCACGTAAGCTTCACTTTTAACGTTTGCAGGATTTATATTTTTTGAAGAATTTAATTAGAATGAATAGTCTTGAAGAGTCGAGACAAGCACTAAATTAAAGAAAATCGAATAAAGACTCTTTTTTGTGTGATGGAATGTGGTTTTCGAATCGACATTTCGACAATACACGCAAAAATTATCCAAAAAACCAGTCCTCCTGACGAGCAATGCGATTGTTGAATCCACGCATTTTCCTAAATAGAATAGAATGGGATTTCAGTTGTGTATAATTTAAGGGTATTAACTCATTGTACGACCGACATTTATAATTCAATATACCTCTATATTCCCCGTTGAGAATCAACGGGAGCTTAGATAGTCAACTTATATGCCTCAGTTCACTATTTAATGAAATCGTTTCTTCTAAGTAAAAATATCTGATGTGGCCGACACATGACTTTCTCCGTATTTATTGAAAGCAGAAGCCTATGCCGGTAATATATAAATGACTCCAAAACAATGAGTGTTACAGGAAAATGTTTCATACAATATTTGTGGAAAAAAACATTGTCTATAACTTTGGTACATAATTGTTTACACCTAAATTACAATCTGACAGAGATATGTATGAAAAACTTCCATTTCTGGATAGACAACAACTTCAGGTTAACCATTATTCAAGAATAACTCCTAAACAATCAGTGTTACGAAAAAATGTTTCATACAAAAGTTGTAGTTAAGTATATTATCTACAATTTTTGTTTGTAATTGTGTATATCTATATTGCATTCCAACAGAGATATTAAAAAAAAAACGAAATTTTGTTCCGGATAAACCGCAAATTCCAGCTAAGCGATATTCACAAAAAAATAATAAACTCTAAGCAATGTTAGCAAAATACTAAATATAAATTTTGAAAATGATCGGATAATCACTTTTTAAGATAGAAGGCCCACAAACTTTTTTACCACAGACAGACAGACACACAGACTGACATGTTCGGGAAAACATCGAATACGTGCTCTATGGGCCCCAAAACATCTATTTCCATTGAAAGCTCGAGGTCAAATTACAGATGGCATGCATTAGGTCTTTCATATAATAGACATTTCTTGTTGTATTCAAGAAAAAGTAAATGTAAAAATCTATCGTAAAATCTATCGTAAATCTAAAAATCGTAAGTAAACATTAATCTTCCAACTTTGCCATTTCATGTGGCAATTAATGGAATCGGCTGAATGTATAGTATCATGTATAAATAAAAACAAGATCGCGTTTCAAAGTGTAATTTCAGATCGCTAGTATCTTTGCGGTACAACACTTTCACCGTTGGTCTACTTCTTGTGGTAAACATCTCTTCACTTTCCCCGCTTATGTCTTAGACGGAATTTCATGAAGGCCATTTGAAAGGAGTTCAGTCGTTTCAACCGAGACGATTACCGTGAAAAGGACATTTCACTTTCAATTTCAGAACTTCTAGACATCATTTCTTATTTTCGTAAGTCATATAAGTTTTCTTCGACACTTCATTCATTAGAGAAAATAAAACTCTTTGCTATCTGAGTATTTCATTTACCCCATAATCGTTATTAAAAATTCAACTTTTGTAACTTCGCCATCTGCTTAAAAGTGAATACTTGATTGTTAAAGAAATACTTCGTGTTGGTAGATCAAGTTCAAGGTGTTGCTATCAAGAATTAATAGGTTTCATTGATAACACCAATGTTCATGGATCTTTTAAATTTCTCCAGAAAGATTTTGGACATATTTTCCGAGTTTTTAATGAAACATTATCAGCGTTTACAGTTAACTTGAATTGCGAGATGGACCCAAGTTAATGATATTGTTTGAAGTGACTTAATTTTTGCATTAATTTTATGAGTCGGATTTAGCGTCAATGTGTTTATTAGGTTTTTTAAATATTTCTTGCAAAGAAGAGGTTCTTATGGAAGATTCTTAATGCCCTACACAATTCTTTCGGAAAATCCATTAATGAGGATATTAAAAGAATTAATTAATAATTAATTAATTGATAAAGGAAATAAAATTGGTGAAATCCTTGGTTTGGCCTTACGGGTGCGAAATGTGGACCATTTTAAAACGTGGTTTTATTTTTAAAATGGTTTTCGATCGACATCGTAAGGAAAATGACTGTCTGAATGTATACTTGATATTGTTTGATCAGTATAAACAAGCACATGGGAATATCGCCTCCTACTTTAATCTTTTTAAATTTATCATATTTAACTTTGTTTCATTTCAAATTCCGAGAGGCAGTCTTCATGGTGTATATCGTGTTTCATGAAGAGGATGACTGTGATTCTTTAATTACGTGATCATTTGAGTGGGCAATCACTGGAGGAAGGATTCCCTCAATCAGGTAAGTTGTTTGATGTTAATCAACATTAAATTGCTTCGTTGGTATTCGTTTCTTGAAATCTCTGGGCTAACAACAGTTTGGTCGGATCGTGACAGCGTCTTCCTTGTTTTGTAGTTCGAAATATATTTTTTAAATGGCAGATTCGAGAAACGGACTATGGGAAATCCAATTAACCTTATCGCTGATTTTAATTTGTATGGTTCGTGATTACGCTTTTCATTTAAGAAAGATAATAGATATTCTGACGGCATGTACATTATTACCATTGTCGTGGAATTTATTCATTTGGAAAATACTGCTTTTGAAGTGCATCTAATTCAAAATCTGCGGAACTAAATTTCGATTGGATGTAATATGTGATTGTAAGCGGCATTATTAATTATTTTGATTGCCCCAAAACAAATCCGCAATAAGTGTGAATTGACGTACCCCTTTGACTCATTAGAAACACAACAATAATGTTTTTCCTGACTGAACTTTTAAACCTCAGTTTCACAATGCTTTCTTTAAATTTTCATATTACAGGCAAAGTAGGAATATCTTCTTTTAATGTGATGTATTCCAATGTTCCTACGGAATAGATTGGTTAAAATATCAATAAACAATATTTAAAGATAAGAATCGATACTGTGAAACCGATTATTCATACATGAATTTCGAAATTAAAATTCCAGAGAAATCGTATTTAAGTATTATCTTTAGAAAAAAATATATCATTCTTAAAATATTTAATTTTAATTTTGCTGGCATTTAATCCTTATCTTTGGAGTACATATTATATTCCAATGAATACCTACATATTCTTGTATATTATATATTTAGTAAGAGTTAACTAATATCTAAACCTATTTTCTTCAATCAATTCATTCGGTGTAAACACAAAATGTTTTTACTCTGGGATTATGTTAGGTGTTCATCTCTTTTTTTAATATAAGTTGAAGTATCAGTAATATAAAACGCGCTTGTCCTTCAATATTTAATACTTGTGAATTATCTTATTTATAATTTCTGAAATTTAAATGATTAATTTTTATTTTTTAACATGTCTCGGTGGAGACGACTCCTTATCTGGACATCGAGGACATTCCTTTGAGGTCGTACAAAAGAACCATCGAAGAAGGACGATGGACACCGAACACAACTTGCTGGTTAGTTATTAATATTATTAACATTAATATTTTTCAATACCTTTAGGTAATTTTACTTTTGGATATTTACGGCATCGGGCTGTTCAGTTTGAATTTTTTTTTTACAAATCGGTTGTAGTTTAAACCTTTAAGAGAGTGACACTTTGCCTAATCTGCTAGAGTTTTGATCATTTTCATAGAAATTTTAGGGTTCTCGTACGAGATAGTTCTTTTCATGTGCTTATGATATTCTTATGTTATTTCTGGTCATATATTTATATATTTATTGATCAGAAATTAAAATTAAAATCATCATTTACTCCTTGGTCGTTTTTTAATTCAACTTTTGTTTCGTCTGCTTAAAACTATATCTTTTGGTGTAAAAATATTAATTTAGTAAATCTAAAAGAACATTTACTAAAACGCTCTCACTTTGTATAGTGGCATTAATAACGAATTATTCAGTATGATTGATAAACAATGTTTGTGAATGTTTTAAGATTGAGAGATCCTTTCGTTTCGTTTTCTCCCAGATATTTGGAAATCTATAATCTAAAATTATCAACGTTAACAGTAAAGTTTATGTTAATTTGAATTTCATAATCGGCCTATATACTGCCTACCATATATGTTATATACAGTATATAGAGTTATATTTTCTTCTAAATAGTTATATATCGCTTATTTACAATTAGTTTTCTTTTTTCTAAATACTATCGAGTAAATGGAAGATATTGATATTGAAATTTCCGACATTTCTTCCATTCCAGGAAAAATGAAGAGTAATCTATTTACATGGGAGTGCCATTCAAGATAAGGAAGTGACGGATTCATTCGAAATAATATACCATGGACATGAAACATTTAACACCCCCTTTTGGCGGAAGACGGACAAATGATGTGTATCTTGAATTATATTTAAAGAAAAATCTTATTTTTGAATTATTATCAAAACTGCTCATAAAAAATGATGAGTAGAAAGATATCAAAAAATATTTATGCCTTTGTATATTCAATCTTTTCCAATGATTATAGTGTTATTATCTGCGTATACTAATTGTAAGAATGAGGACATCTAGCGAAATGTGTAAAATTTCAACATTTGGTTTCTTGTTCTATTTTCCCATCTTATCTTAAAATCTTATTTTGCGAGCTTGAGAATACTTCAGACATTCAAGCCTCATTGATAATTAATTTTGTTCAAATTAGGAGCTGTATTTTTCGAATGCTTTTGTTATATTTTCTCATTCATTGCAACCGTGTGCGTATATTCAGATTTGTGATCCTCTGAAAGTCATTTTATGACACGGACAATGCCGCCCAGTATTTTCCTAACAGCAAGTGTTAATGTGATGATAGTAATAACACGATTTTAGAATTAATTTAGTGAAACATGTATGATACTATGTGAGAATACTGTTATATTTACAATGACTGTATTGATATAATCTGTGGACACTTTGTATGAGAATGAGGATATGTTGCGAAGTTTGTATGATTCTTGACTTATTTTCCCGTTTCGTGTGTTTCATTTTTCCAATGTACCAAAACCCTTACCTTGAGAGTAGACAACAAGAGTGAGTGTGTGTATTGGATGAGTGACTGTGTGAGAGAGAGAGAGAGAGTGTATGATTGAGCCAGTCATCGAAAGAAGGTGTAGTTTAAGTAAGTAATCGTCTGCGTTAATTGCGTCCGTCCTAATCAGGAGAGGCAAACGAAGAAAGCAAACAAGAAGGAAAACATGGAGAGGTGAAGAAAAGAAAGACAGTGGCGGAAAGAAGAGGCGACGAAAGAGCCTCTAACAGAAAATAAAAAAGCGAACAATATCTCATTCGTTCGGTTGTCATGAATCTTGAGATGCCAATATTAAGCGGAAACAAGCAATGCGAAATGGTGAAAAATTCGGCTCAAACGCCACTCGAATCGGAACGTATAAACGTGTTTCTAAAATTGGAATTATTACAAAATAATATCAATATGATCAATCTTCACTTCGTGGCAATATGGAATAACCATCTGAAATGAAAATAACTTGGTAGCTCATCCTAGCAAGAATACATAAAAATGTTGCCCAAACCACCAACTGTTTTTCACTTAAAATGGTGGAATTATTCGGTTGACCAGTCTTAAAATATAAAATTTTTACAACATACTGTTATCGTTTACTTTTCCTTTAATTTCGAACCGAGCTTAACTTTCCGAAATATTTCTATCTGCAAAAATCTCAAGTCTTAAGATCCGATTTCTTCTTTTCTTGAGTATGTATTTTAAAGATGGATACTTATCGCCGACTCTTTCTAAAATAAACACAAAACGGAACGATAACGACATAGAGGGCGCTTAAAAGTATTAAAATGAGCCGAATTTGAGCTCAAAGAAGTGATTCATTAAGGGTAAAATTGAATATTCCACGGATAATTATTTCGAAATAGCAAAACGAAACGCCATATTCCATGAAAAGACCTCGAGATTAGATTCACCGCATCCAAGAGTCGACTAAAGAAAGATTTATTCGATGAAAAATGGAAGTTTACGCCCTAAAAACAGTTGAAAATGCATCAACGTGATTGAAATGCATAAAAATGCATGTCTGAGACAAGATAAGTACCTGCCTTTCCTCATTCGAACAAATATCCGAGCATTGTATTCTCATTATTTATGGAGGACGCGTCACAAATGATACGCGGCGAATCAATCATAAAGACTGAAATATTTGGCCCGCTTCATACAAACGAAGAAAATTTATTCGACGGAAAATAAACTTCGCCGCAGAAATATAATCTAATTGTAAAACAGCGAGACATCGAAAAAATTCAATGAAACGCAAAAAAAACGTTTTCTACGAGGAAATCACCACTGAATAAACTAGAGATGGAAGGAGACGTTTTCAAAAGATAAATATCGCGAGGTAACGATGAAACTCGAATTCTTTACCAAAATAGAGTCCTGAATCGAGAATCGAATATTGAAATATTTTTCCAGAGAATTGATTGTAAATTCTGAATCGGAGCTAATCTATGAAATCCGAACAAAACCTCAATACTTGAAATAAAATTTTCACAAATCAGACTGTCGGAGTTGCTTACAAACAAAAAAGCGAATTATGTTGCTATGCATTCCCACCGAAGCCAGAAAATGAGAACGATACGTAAAAGTATAAAAGTTATCATACCTTAGACGATAAGATTGCTTTAAAATAAGGAGTCAACAAAATTGTCTTACCTTTCCCAATGGGTCCCGTAGATTACACAGAGAACAGGCCCTGGAAAAAAAAACCGCACGAATTAAAACAATTACATTATATGGAAATGCATTGAATACTCGGGTGATAATGAGCGATCGAAAAAGACATTTATTTAGTCCAATTGAAGAGAGTGACTCCCTTTCGTTTAAAAAAATGGTGAAAAGGAAAAACAATTTGTAAAAATACATCAGTAACCATATATGCGGCACTTTTAAAAGAAGAGATATAATTTAATACGAAGAGATTACACTAATAAATTAAATTAGGAATTATATTTTATGCAAGAATGCAATATATTGAAAAAACTTTGTTGGATATATTTTCTATGAAAATACGAGATTTTCTCAATATTTCAAATTTTATTCTTTGGTTTCTTCGCTCCCTATCCATTAATTCCTTTCAATAAAGCGCAGATGTTCCACTTAAGATACATTGAGTGGGCGATGAAAGAAAGGGTCTCTCTCCTCATCTATCATAATACACCCCACTCGTTGTGGAATATAATGAACATTGTTTCTCTTTTTGCTTTGACTATGAAAACATCGTCCACATTATTGCTTGGTGAGGATGTCAAGGTAAAACTACCTCAATCCTCATCATGTAAGCCACATCCCAATTATTAGCCCTTTGCATTTGATGCTACTGTATGTAAGTTACCTACAAGACTGGACAAGATCCCTCACTCCCCACCATGCTTGGTAAGCCTCACTTCTTAGCATATGGCAATATATGTATTACTCGTCATCACATATTCACGGGTCATATTCCCTCACTTCCCATAATGCAAAGTAAGCTCCGTCATCCTCTGATAGCTCTTGGTAGCTTATGTTACGTGGATGAGGTACCGAGCAACTATGAAAAATCCCCTCTTTCCTCATCATATCAAGTATGCCTCATCCCTCCTCAGAGTAGCTCTTTGTAGATGATGCTAGGGGGAGTGAGGTAACAACCAACCCTTGGGAAAACTACCTCACTCCTTATGCTGTCTTTTAATACCTCACCATCCTCAACTTGGTCTTGATATCCTAAGGTAATAATAATAATAATAATAAAGGACTTTATTCTTGGCGAGATTGAGACTATCAAGTCTCTTCTTAGACCTAACCCTTAGGGGTTAGGGTATGAGGTGGGAAACCGGTCTTCAGCCTGAACACACTGAATCCACTAATACACAGAAATGTCGCTCTGTGATCTCCAAATTTATTTCTTGAAATCTCTCTTCTTTTTAAGACTTCTACTCTATTTGTTACTTCTATTCAATTGTTTTATGTGCGCATTTCTATTAGATGCTCATTCGTCTTGTTGAATATACGCACTCACTTGTTCTACTTTCGTATCTCTTCGTTCCCTTACGACAACTCAATTCCTTCCCATAATCCACTTCCCCCCAACCAAACAAACAGCTGAACTGCGGATGCCATAGGCCTCCCGTATCTAGGGAAACGACTTTTCAAACGCACGTGTACTTTCTTACGTGAGAGTGTTTTTATATTATGAAAATAACACAAAATAATAAGCTTTACGTGCATTTCTTATGGAAGGCTTGCCGAACCTTCTGGACTCGAACCCGGCACCATTAACAGAATAAAACTCTTAACTTTCTATCGTACAAAGGTTAAGAAATTTGGTTAAAATGGTTAAATGAGTAAATGTCGACACTTTTTCGTCTCCGCAACCAAAAATGTACTAGATAATTCCACAGTCAATCACGTCAGAACCGAATATATTTTGAAATATGTTAATTAGTGACCTGGAATCGAACGGAGGATCATTAGGGAAACGATAAACTGCGTATATAAAAATTATTTACTGTTCACATGCCGGGTTTCAAATTGCCATGTTATCGGGAAAATAATATTTTTAAACCTTAAAAATCGCCGCGATGTATTCACTCAGAGCGACTTTTTCCGAAGCCATCCTTGGAAGACGAGAGGCTGCTAATGAATCAGAGATCTCCAACAGTAGTTTTTGAGTAAATACCCTTTAGTATACACAACTATAATCCCAAGCTATTTTTTCTACTCAGGGAGATGCGTGGATTCAACAGTGGGATCGGTCGTCAGTCAGGGGGGCTTACAACGTCAGAGATGTTTGGATAAGTTACGCGTATTTTATCAAAATTTCAATAATCCTAAATCATAATCGCTATTCCAAACTTATTTCATCTATCATTGCTAAGGTGTTATATACCTTGTTAGTAATCACCGAAACTATGGTTTAGCTCCACAAAGTATCGTTTCCTGGAGTAAAACATCAGGTAACCAATTAAGTAATTTTTGAGAGAAGGTAAAACATTTGTTATTTAATCGAGCTCAACATGATCTAGGCGAAAATACCTCAACCCCTCATCATTCCTATCGAGCATCAAAATATAATAAATTATCTAGGTAATTCAGCTATTGGCAATATTTTCCAATGAGCCTAAGAATTTTTTCATGCCTCTGTAAAACATACGTCAAAAATTTCGCAGGGTAGTTATGTCACTCCGTTAAATGTTTCCTCCAAGTATTAACTTGTTCGTATTTTTTATTAGCACCTGAATTAAGCCAGTATTTCTCCCTTAGATCTAAAATGCGTTGAAGCATTGTATGATGTACCTCCATTTATAGTCTCTTTCTAAATTTAAAGCCTTTTTTTAATATTTATATGGAAACATGAAGTAGAAAACTTTAGCACATCTCCCGTTCATCTGAGTTTTCTTCAGGGCATATTAGAGTAAATCACGAAAAACTTCATTTCGAAATTCAAAATTTCAAGTCGATCAAAAGTTGTCACTCAGCTAAGAAAGCGTTATTTTTCGGGAAGCATTTCCTGTATTGAATTACGCCGATAGTTTCGATGTCTTTTTAGGGTTCGGCAGTTTAACCGAAAAGTTTGTCGTACACGCAACTCCTAAATACCAAGTGTAGACATTTCATAAAAAAGTTAAAACGAGAATGAATCGCCCGTTGAAATGGAGTTTATTTTCATGTTTTTTTAAGCTTTGATATGACAACAATGCAGCAACGAATGTCCAATAATCACACAACAATACTGGGTTACTACGGAAACATATTGTCCAGCAATCCTAAACTTTGATGCGAAAACTATGATTCTAAGTGAATTTGAAACAGCGACCTAATGATAAGCCAAGTGGAATAATCATAAATTAAGCGGCTTCATGATTGACTTTCAAATAAATACAAACCATACGATAGTATTCTTGAAGAAGAGGCAATTTTCAAAGAACAATTCACAATTTTTCGAATAAAAAGTCGAAGCGTGCTGCCACGATCGACTACATGCGTAATAAAAATTCTTATTATTTTCTTGTTGCCTCCAAAACAACAACTTTCTCCGAACAAGCACGGAGCAACCACCTGCCTAATTTCCGAGAGAAAGGGTTCGTCCTGAATACGCTATATTGTATACTGATCAAAGTAATACAGCTCAAGCGGTCGTCTATTTGAGTCGTCTGTGTTACGAAGCGAAGCCTCCGGTGTACTAAAAAGCTCGCTACGCTTCAAAGCTCCGATTTGTACGTTCCTTCCCCGGTTTCTACCGCATGCCTCCACCACTTCATATCTACAGCCCTTCAACGAAGTATGTGACCTATGAGCCGTCCATCATCGGACTCTTGTCTCCACCTAGCGCCTTATCTCCGATCACTACAAATACCTATCACTTGAGTTGGTGAAGAATGGGCTGAAATCGAAAAAACCCGGACGTCGGGTCAAAAACGTTTTTTTTAGTGCAGAACTCGAAACTTAGGATTAATAATGCAAAATGATCGAATTTTGTGTTTCCGTTTGTCATTTTATAATAAGAAGATACAGGATGTCAAACGTAAGGAGGAGCGCGTGAGAAAATTGGCTTGGTTAGATTCTCCCTGCCTCTCTTATTTATATTGTGTTTACATCAGATCTGTGTGTCACAGAGCATTCATCTGAAGCTGATACAGTTAATACCAACACTCCAATTGGTGATAGGCAGAATCACCAATCGGATCCCATAAATTCACCGTTGGATTTTATGGCTTCCTTCAAGACGAATGGGCAGAATTTCTCTCATCCTCCCAATTTCGACTTCTACGGGATCGGAGTTTTTAGTTCCGCCGGCCGCCTCCGCTGCATACGTTGGACTTATCCGCGGCGCCACAGGCGGGAAGTTCGCTTCTACAATTTGAAAATCGTGTACATTATTCACTTTTAATTTCTAAGTCTCACTTTTTCCGTGAGTAATTTCATTTTAGTTTTTAGAGATTGATATACTGGACAGCCGCGGTAGCTAGCCGGATGTTTACCGTTGCAGTTTGCGCACATGGCCGGCTCTTTAGAAGATTTTGTGCAATCTTTTGTTAGGTGGTCTGATCCACATTTTACTCATTTGGCCGGCATATGGCGTGCTTTGTCGACATGTCCGTATTGTAGGCACCTGTGACATTGAGGGGGCCCGCTGGGGGGTTTAAATCTTTTAATTCTAATTTTTAATCCACAAATTACTCTTCGATTTAAAAATAATTCGATATTTTGTATGTCGTCAAATTCTATTAAAAACAAAGGTAATGGTCGGAGCTTGAAGGACGTAATTTTCTTCGCAAGGTTTTTCTTCGTCGGCCGCGTAGTTTTTAATTTTGTTAAAATTTATTTTTGTTCTCGGGGGGATTCCTCAATGTCGGAAATAAAAATACTAAGCGGAAGGTCCCTAACGATGAAATTATGTATTTTTTTCTGTGGCAAGTCTATAAGTAAAAAATTAAATCTCGTCTTTAGTTAAAATCTCTTTCACCGAAAGGTAGTCTTTGATGGTACTACATTTTATTATTTTTTTTTCCTGCCATTAGCGCAACCGGCTGCATTTGGCATTCTGCACATAGCTTCTTAAATAATTGAACCCAATTATCTACATTACTCAGGTAAATTGGCGGAACTCGATCTTTTTTAATACTATTTGTTGGAACTTCGTTAACTATATCATCAAGTCGCGGCCGCGATGCGCTAGGTGGGGACAAGGGCGAGAAAGAATTGCTGATAGCAACCGAGGATGCAGGCGGCGAAGACCCTGCCTTGCGCTTCCCCCCCTGAACGGTGGTCCAGTCCTTATTTATTTTATCTCTTTTGTCGTTGGCCCCGTCCGACCCCACCGGGCGCCAATGTCCATCACTGGACCTAGAATCGATTCTAACTTTCTTTCATTACTGCCACGCCCCCTTCCTCTCTGAGGGAGAGGTTTGGGGTGCGTTTGAATGATTTTTGCTTGGGCCTCATTCGGGCAGCTGATCGCCTCGGGGGGCGGCGGGGGCGGGCGGCAAACTTCAGCGCATCGGCGCTTTTTTGACTGGAAGGGGGGAGGCTGCAGCGGTACCGGGTTCGCCGCCCAGTGATCCTCGGCTGCCGGCAAATAAATCACGCGACTTGACCCCATTTCAAAGCGACACTAATATTAGTTTTCAAGGAAACCGAAGGGAGGGAAGGGTGGATTTAACTTCTGGCTCTTATGGCCCTTTCTATTTTGCCCATTACTTTCATTTTGCGTGAATAGGTCTTTCGGGAATTCTTTCGGGCGAGTTCCGCTTGCTTTGTTTTGGGCCGCGCTCCATGGCAGGGGTGACGTCCTTGTTAAAAGAATTCACTTGGTTGTCTTTTTTTTTTAGAACCGCGACAGGTGACAACAACACCGGCTCGTGAGACCTCGGATCGCCGAGACGGGCGGGACACCGTTTCGCAATCGCGGCTGTCTCTATTGTTTGATGAATTAATTATTTCGCTTAGAAATTCGAAAGAACTTCTGGTGCGCGGCGACCGGCCGTCACTTCTAACTCTTTCCTCCTTTTGAATCGAGATTTGGTCTGTCGTTTCCGTCATCAGCTAATTCGGGCATATTCACTTTTTAGTTATTAAGAAATTGAGAAGATAGAATTAAAAATAACTGAAATTCAGGTTAAGAGAGGCAGACACTTATTTAAAACAATACCAATGAGGCGCTGGTAAAACATTCGTTTAAAGAAGCAATTATTACAGTTAAAATAAACAGTTGACGAAAATAATTTCATTAAAATTCCGTGAGTTTGAAAACCCAGTTAAAATCAAATGTAGCAGCGGAGTTTTGCCACACAGTTAAGTTTAAAAAACGTCAGGTGATTGAATTAAAGGTAAAATAGGTGAAAAAAACACAAATAAATACAAATCTACGTAAAATTGAAAAAAAACACTAATTAAGCAGCGTCAGAAATTGAAACACGGTTTGGAGACTCAGTAGAAACCACAAATACAATCAATAAATATATCCGAAATAAAAGATGGGAAGACAAAGTATAAACAAGATAATTTCTACACTAAGGTCAGAAAATTCAATTAGAAATTTAAAATTCGCGAGAAACAAGTTATATTGACTCGGTCGAAGTTTAAGAAATGAATGATTAATAAATAGGTAAAAATACGAAAGAAAGTCAAGAATTAAAATACACAATGAAGAACAAGAAACAATTTGACAAATGAGTTAGAAAAGGTAAAAATTTACAATTAAAATTTGAAATTCGCGGCAAAAAACGTCTTTAAAAGATCGCGATCGAAAAATTTAAAAGAAAATAAGAAAATAAATAAATAATGTAATTGAAAGAATGCTAGAAACAAGTTTAAAATATAATTAAAACCAAAATTTCAAATGGAATGCCTTAGGGACTCGGCAAAACCGACTATGGAGGGACGAGATAAGGCGCTAAATTGATTTAAATTTTAATATTGCTAAAATAAAGCTGGAATAAAAAAGGAGAGCTAAATAAGGCGTTCCAACTTACATACCATCCAACCTTACTTTGAGGAAGTCCTTGGGCCCTTTTGAGCGTACCTTTGGGAAGGGAAAAATGTCCTCCTCGCTATCAACTATGGTGAAAACTAGAGAAGTACAACGCCCCGTTGCGCTTTCGCAAGTATTTAATTTTCAGTTATATGGTCTTTCGCCTAGATCTCCCTGCAAACGACAACCAGCCAAGATGAAATTCGACGGCGCATCGAAAGAAACGAAGATACGGAAAGAGAACACATTACGCCGAAGGAGACATGATTAGGTGCAGCGGCGAAGAGGGCAACCCAATATAGAGAGAGAGATATGAGGAAAATTGTTCGGAATAGTTCAGTTCGATGATAATGCCAAATAACGGTCTCAGGAGTCTAAATTAATCTATAGGCTTGCCCTCCCGACGAACAAGCTCAATCCTCTGACCTCGAGATTCTCTCGATATAACTTCTTCGGTCTATGGAAGCCCTAGTCGATTCTTATAATATCCGTACAAGAACGCTACGATGTAGACGAGCTACGGCGTAGCTGACTTTAGGGTGCAAACACAACGCCATCTGTGAAACTTATGCAACAAGAATCCCTCCCACCCCCACCTTATGGAGAGTCGCCCGGTTGCTCCCATAGAGTAAGTAGAGTCCTTACTCTATGTTCCCACTACCACTATTACGCGCGCCATGATGAAATTTAAAAAAAGCATTTTATTGAAAAAAGTCATATTTATTTCAAAAAATATTGTATGAAATGGTTTTTCTTGGAAGATATATGTATTTGTTTTATAATTATTTTGTTAAGTACTTTGTAAAACATTTAACACAGAGCCCAACATCGCACTTATTACGCATTGTTCTCCCACGACACTCGCACTCTTCATATGCGCAGCGTTTTCCCTTGTTCTGCGGTATGTCACCGATTACACCGAATAATTGATCATACCATAACTCTTGCGTGGAGCCAGTTTTTGACGTGGAAGCCTTGCTGAGTCGTCCACCGAGTGGTATTTATTCCGTCTTGTACCGAATAAAGTACACCTGAGCAATTTTCCGTCTAAACTCTAATTTTGTCCTTGGATCTAAGGATGTCCTTTTATTATTATTATTATTCGATTGTCTGAGTTGCAAATAATTTATATAAATCGTATCTTACAAATATGCAGTGAATTTACATTAATTTGGTCAGTTCCACCCATATGCTTATTATACTGGGATATGAAGTAGGGTTATGGAAGCTGAATAATTTTCTTTTGTTTCCTATAAAACCTTTTAGCTTTCATCAACGGCGTAACTCCATACGCTGTTGAGGCTGCCACAATTACCAAATTGTCCAGCCATTTAGTGATTCCTATTCCTTCACATGTAGAAATAGCTGTGATGCTCTTTCCACTCTCCTCCTCTTTTAGATCATTTTTTGGTGGTAGCGGACAATCTTTCGGAATCCGGTTCTTTCTGATTCGCCCAGTTCCATTGTAGCCACATCTTTTCAAATGGGGCAATAAATTCTTTCGTATAAATTATATATTAAGCTAAATAAATTAATGCTATTATATTATTTCACATACTACTTCAAATTATAATAACCGAATCTTATTGATTTACCTCTACAACATCGCTTGCAGCTGTGTCTTCCGTAGTATCTTATCATCTTTTCTTCACAATCTAAGAACTGAGAGAAGAAGAACAATGAAGAACAATCTAATCTAAGGCACCAAATGCTGCAAACATCTCTGTGTAATTATTTTCATCGTAGGCCAGACTTTGTAGAACCCATCGCTTGACTGTCTAACTTAGTATTATCCGCTAAGTGTAAACATTTCATTATTTGGATGAATCAGTCCTTCCTCATCGCTCTACTAACCAATTCAATATGTACATCCTTTTTCGCGTCCCAGTAATATTTTTTTCCAGGAGAATGTTGTACCCGGATACAATCAAAATGCCAATGACGGCTCGCATCTCCTCTGCTGTAATTTGTGGACTGGGGCAATTAAATAATCAGGCGTAATTCTCACTTTGTTCCACTATGAATGCGACGAAATCGTCATCGATGAAGAGCTCTTGCAATTAGATGCAGCTAAGTTTAGAGTATGAAAAGTAATCTGCTTCAGAAAAACTTCCCGTCCACTCAATGCTGCCCTTTATCCATTTTCTCCGCACAATTTTTTTTGCCCCATCGTCTTCTCCAGCACCGATACTTTCGTTGGTTGCCAACCGAATTTCGGCTTGTGCCCTCATTTGCTTACCAGTAAAATTGTCAACCAATCTTCCCTCATCTTCATTAGCCAATGCTTCATCAGTTCGCTCATTTTCTTCTGTTGGTGAAATGAAGAAATCGGTAACATCTACCTCACTCTCTTCATCCTCGGCAAGGATTCGGAGAGCCTCCTTCAGTGAAGTCGACTCATGAAAACTTACATTTTTCCTGAATAGAAACTATAACACATCTGATGATATAATTTTATGTGAAGCTAATAAAATTTGAAAGGATTTGTATATCTAGTACAATAATCATTTGCTAATATTTGTTGTTGCCGCTTCTACTATATAAATTTAGGTTTTCCGAGCTTTAGTTCATAAATATGCATAATAATTGCCATAGTCTTCTTGTCACAACTTAAAACTAAAATAATTCTTAACTTAATTGCACCAAAAATAATGTATTATGTCGCAAAATATTCTTTTATATACTATATATAGCTTTCCTTGATAGCCATCGGCAAGGAAATCGCGTAGTAATGGGAAGGCCTGACGTGCCCATATGGGAACGCAGCAATAAACAACGTTATAACAACAACAAATAACCTCAAAATCTGCTCTATTAAATTTCTTTCGATGATTAGAACATCATACTAAAGGTATACAAGCAAAAGACTACTTTAAATTAAAAACAGTAAAACTTATAAAAATTAGTTGCCAGAAGCATCCATCTCAAAATTTCGCTGTTTTTCGAAAAATCACAAGAAATATTTCCCTTGACTTAAATGCACCAAAACTCAAATGAAACTAAGCTTTGGACCCTCTTAGCTCACAAAATATCGTTTTCCGACCATTTTATGACACTCAAGATATTGTGTAGCTACCTAGAGAACCCAGCTGCAGTCCGTTCCCATATGGGAACGTCAGTCCTTTAAGGGTTAATTTAAAGGTCTTGTGTTAGAAAAGAAGAATATTGGAAGCTATTATAGAATTTAAACAATTTAATAAATTTTATAAAAATTTAAAAGTTTCAAATCGATTTTTTATGGTGTACCTATGCCTTCCATTTTTCTCATTTTGACTTTCTCCCTATACGTAGTAAAGAGAAAGTATTGTATTCGCAAAAAAAATTGTCCCCTAAATTTTGACGGAAATAGATGTTTTGGGGCCCATAGTCTTCGTTTTCGCTATTCTCCCGAAAAGTGTGTGTGGTAAAAGAGTTTATGGGCGCTCTATCTTAAAGAGTAATTATCCGATCATTTCCAAAATTCATATTTAGTATTTTCCTGACAATGCCAAGAGTTGATTAGTTTTTGGTGAATATCGCTTAACCGGAAGTTCCGGTTAAACCGGAACAAATGTTTGCTTATTTAATATCTCCATCAGAATGCAATGTAGGTATATACAATTACATTCAAAAGTTATAGATAATTTATTTTACTACAACTTTTGTATAAAATATTGTCCTGTAACACTCATTGTTTTGGATTTATTTATATATTACCGGCATAGGCTTCTGTTTTCAATAAATATAGAGAAAGTCATGCGTTGGCCACATCTGATTTTTTTATATGTTGTACATAAAACCTTCGTCTACAATTTCAAAAAGTTTGGCGAGGGCAATATTTCATTTAAGAAAGAAAAAAAATTTTGAGTATAGGCGTGACGCTCGGCTTCGCGCCGTCCGGCTCGCGCGCTGAACGTTCGGAAGTGCGGTTTTTCATATCTCAGCACGCTTATTCTTCCATCCGCTTCTCACCAATTTTAACTGTTCAGCCAATATTAACCGACTCTTTAACTCCCTTCACCCTTGCCGACTGATGAAACCAATCGGAGTCATTACACTCCGGGAAAAGAAAGTCGTTTGGGCAGACTGAACGAGACAATCCCTCGATCAAACACCTATTTCAAGCAAAAACTGCATAGAAATATACTCCCCAGTCGAAGATCAACGGGTGCTTTAGCTAGTCAACGAATGAGTAACGAAATTGAGGTACCAATAATGTTTATATGATTACGTAACACTATGTAGGAAATCAAAAAAGGTGGGCAAAGATTCATATAGTTAAACGAGAATTTCTTGGATTCTTCGGAGACAGCTTCCGAATGGACCAGAAGATACAGCATCCAGGTGCAAAGGTCTGAAAGTGAACGAGAAACGTGTTAGGATGTGTAGAAATCGGGAAGGACTTAAAATGGAAGGATGCGATCCCAAAAAAGCAGGCGGACAAAGCATTCCAATGATGAGAAAGTCATGCTCATGCGAAGGAAAAGCTAAAAATGGAAAATTAGGAGAAAATAAGAAAATGACACAAAAAGAAGATGCGTGTCTTTAGTGCTCTTGGCGTGTTTGACACGGCTCGACAACTCAAAGCACGATAATTTGGATTGCTACAACATCTATTATCTATTATATATAGATGCTTCTCCGGATTAATTCATGTAGATAGATAGATAGGATACTAATTCACAGGCTAAACACTAGCGTCATTGACTTGAAATTTTTACGACGTATTGGCCATAACGTGTAACCGCCAGATAAATTTCAATTTGAACCTCAACGTCATGGGTTCGATTCCAGAAGGCCCCATAGTCGCGATTTTACCCGTTTAAATGATTTGCTTTGATTTTCGGGAATTAAAAAAAAAATACTTCCCGAATAGGTAGAGAATCAAAACTCTAGGAGCCTATTTAAATGGTCAATATCTAAGGAAAACAATAATGACTTACACGTAAAATATCCTGGGTTCGATGCTAGGAAGATGCAAAATTCTTCCCTTTGAAATACATTGAGGTAGTTTTTCATTATTTTTTTTGATGCACTTTTCGAAATTATAGGAAGTTCGCGCATAGCTAGAAGATGTATATTAAAACTCAGTTTAAGAGACAAATTTAGATACCACCATACTGTTCCTGGGTTCGAAGCCAGACTACAATAAAATTTCTCTCATAAGGAATATAAGGAAAAATATAGGACGTCGTTTGAGGCAGTTGCAGCAAATATTTCAGCTTGAATTTTCACACATAGTTAGAGAAAGTGATCTTCTATTGTGCTGCACAGAATGTATCACCAGGAAGACCTTGGTTCGATGTCGGTCGGATGAGATGCAACGAATTTTAAGAATATTTACTCATAACGTTTTTTTGTTTTGAGGACCCTCTCGATGTGATGCCGACACTAAATTAGTGTTTTTCGATATGCAGTATGCAAGCAACATTTCACTCGTAGGGTCATATAACTCATAGGGCACGACAGCTCAAGAGTTTTCCATACCTCTTTCGAAAACTAATTACTCTTTTAATGCACCCCTCAATAGGCTACATCAATTAGCAAATACCTTAAAAATATAGACATATTCCACTCTAGTTTACATACATTTAAAAATTTAAGCCCCAATGAATCCTAAACATAATTTTTAAAAGAATTATTAATCACTCACTGTAAATAATACATAAAATGTGACATTGTATTATTCATACGTACTTTTTTATAGTATATATCAAATGTGTTAAAATTTATTTGCATTTAATAATTATTCTCTTCGCAAATGCTGTTTATGTTTACAATTTGTAACATCCTATGCGTAAATTTTATTATTTATAATGATAATAGTGGTATTTATGCTTAAAATCGAATAATTTGTGATATTAATTTCCATATTTGTGATATTTTATTCTTATAAAATCCTATTGTTTATTCTATTTTATACTTTTAAATTCCGCTGTGTGATATTGGCGCCGTGTAATTTTTGCAACAAAAGGGTACATCCCGTAGAATATAAAATCAATTGACGAAGCTGTCACTTTGTGGAACTCCATAACGTAGGAAAGGAAGAGAACACTTTGTCATATTTCCACAGTAAATTTATTGTGCGACCGGTTTCGACTAAGGTCTAGTCATCTTCTGGCAGAAAATACAAAAAGTGACACACGTATATATACACAAGAGACAACAATAAGCAAAAGGGTGGGGTAAGTCTAAGGGTTAGGAAAGGATGAGAGGAGAGGAGGAAGCAGGTTGACGAGCGACAGCAGGGGGGAGGAAGCATTGGAAAGGTACACATTGGTCAGGTTAAAGTCATTTCTTTTGTGGATTAAAATCTCCATTTGCTCAAAAATATCGAGCTTTGGGCCCTTTGGTAACTGATGTAGAAGCTTAGCCTGAAAGTCCGAAGAATGATTTTCTTCCAGCAAGTGCATGGAAAAATGGAAAACCACTAAATGGGTTAAAATCCCTTTTATTGGTCCTATTAGCTATAAGATTGCGAACTCCCTCCCCCCAAACCACAAACCTGCTTTCTACACTTTGAACAATATTGGGAAAATACATACTAATTGTAAAGATAAGTTGGACTTTGCTCGTAAATCTGGGGTTTATGAACTAACTTGAAATGCCTGTGGAGCGATTTATTTGGGTCAAACAGTCTGTGCACTAGGATTAAGGAACACAAACAGTCCTTCATAGATGGTTCTGATGCTTCACACTTTTAAATCGGACTTTTCAATCGTCTTCGAGGTGCACCTCTAATAGCCATACGCTATATATGCCTCTATATGCCATGAATATTATTTTTACACTAGCAGAAGTGCCCGTTGATTCTCAACGGGCACTTCTGCTAGAAAATCAGTCCCTCGAAGACGGAGACCATGGCCAGGAACAGGGTCGAGGTTAAATTTGCCCTAGAAGACCTTGTCCTTAACCAGTCACGCACGTCACGCGATGCGAAAAACAAATATAAGGATTGGATTCTTCTTTCAAAATATGTTGATTTTAATCTCAATATTTTAAATATCGATTACCAAAGTTCATTGATGGTTTCATTGTCTTAAATAGTTGGGTTTTCTTCCCCGTAAATTTTAAATGAGCCAATATTTCCCATATATATTCGTATGAAAGTTCGACAATACCTTTGTCGTTAGGGAATAATTTATGCCCTCAAAGTCAGAGCAATTTTTAGTCGTTTTGCCAAGATTCTCTCAATTTTTAACTAAATGCTATATTCTTCTGCTATAATAAGAATCTAAGTCCAATTTCCTTTCTATTGGCATTTATATAGACTTCAGACCACCATTATCCCTGATTTAACGCTACAAATGAAAAAATATCTAAAACAACGTTGAAAATTAAATAAGATAAACGATCAAATTTCATCGTTAACCAAATAATTATTCCCGAGGAAAAACGGACTTGAAAAAAGTCTGACGGGGCCGGGAATCAAACCCGGGATTCCTCTATCCGGGAGGCTGATTAAACTAGTCTTCTGGCAGAGTAGCTAAGATGGTTAACTCAGCCTCCCAGATACAGGAAGATCTCGAGTTCGATTCCAGACCCCGTCAGTCTTTTTTCAAGTCCGTTTTTCTTGGGAATTTCCCTTGGTTCATGCCCTTATAAACAAAATCACTTCAACTATTTTCCTTCAAATTATTATCTTCAAAGTCGTGACAACTTCAAAATAGCGTCATGACGTAGTCACTAGTCACTTAGTCACATAAAAAATCATCAGACACGTTTCTATTTTAAATGATGAATTTACGCATACTTTCGCGGCGGGTAAAATTGTGGGTTAGGATGATCCATAGTCGTTAACTATTTGGTTCTACAAAATGGAAGATTGGAAATTATGACGCTAGTGTGTTAATATTTGCCACCAGATTTGAAAGTTCGACATTTTTCTATCTTTCGATGCGGTAAAACCCTATCGAGGAACGTAACCTCTCACGGCCGCAGAAATTACTGAAGAGAGTGTTTGAATTAACTAACAATTATGCCATTAAAAATGCTGAATAAAGAGAAGTACCCTGCATTTATCGCCATGTTTTGTTCCCTTATTTTGCAAATATTAGCAAATGCATCAAGGTAGTTAATTCATTAACAATAGATGGATAATTAATAGTTCGATGATCAAGTAGGATAATAATAATAATAAATCGTCTCTATTTGGGCGAGATTGAGACTTAAAAGTCTCTTCTTCCATCTAACCCATCGTCATTAATTATAAAATAAGAAGTAGAAAAAATTAGAAGTATTGTGGATGCAAAAAACCTAAGAGATTCTTAGGGGAAAAAAATCCACTGCAGGAAAACACCCACAAGGAAGGGGGGTATGAAAAACCTGCACAAACCTACCGATAGTAATAGCTAAAAGATAAGAAAAGAGAAAAACATTCAAAAATAATTGAATTCACAACCAATAGGATAATAAGATTCACAACGAAAAGGGAAAATTAATAGAAATTTTAAGTAGACACAATAAATCACAAGTTAAATTATAGAAGGTTTAAGCGAGATAAACATTGTCTTAAACTAAAGGAGATATTAAAGAAAATATAGTTGGACTGGAAAGATACGGCAGAATTGGGAAGGGTGGTTAGAAGTCCAATAGGTAGTGTTCCAAGTCACTTTTTAATATATATGCAGATGGTGAAAGAAGCCTGGGAAGAAATAGACGAGGTCTGTGAGGTATGCAGACGATGAAGCTATTGTGTGGGATCCCGTAAAGGACTTGCAAACATCAGTAAGTGCTCCTAACGATAAAGCAAGTGAGTTTGAGTGAAAATTAACGTAAGTAAAGTTCTGAGGCTCACTGAGGGAAATAAAGCTAAGTTAACTATTAGGGTGGATGTTCTAGAGCAGGTGGATACATTTTCTTACTTGGGAAGTACTCTTTTATTTGGAAGATGCAAGGAAGAGGTTAGTAAAATAATTGGCCAAGGAAGTTTTCATGAAGCGAAATGAATTGATGACATCTTGGTAAAGAAAAAGAATTGATGAATTCCTTATTAGAGTGTGCTACTTTATCGGTAGGAGTAGTGGACGTTCTGAAAGGAAGAAGTCAAACACATCGTTAAAAACACAATACTTGTACAATTCCACAAAAAATATATGCAAACAGTTTACCGGTTTCGGCGATGATTACGCCATCCTCAGAACTGGGAAAGAAACCTGCAGAAAAGTATTAAATATTGGAAAGAGCGGGGGAAAGTAAGGAAGACTACGAGGGAAGGAGTCGTGAAACTAGGAGAAAAAGGGGGGTAATGGTCAGGGATAATCATTGTTTTGCGGTGAATTCTGAATGAGCCTGTGCACAATGAAAATTTGGAAAATGCACTGAAAAAGGTGAATTTAAAAGATATCGTGTTTAATCTAGCTAACTGTTGGGCATCTGTGTCTAAATTCTTGATCAGCAAGTCGTAGAAAAATTTACTCCCAAATTTTATTGGTTCTGAAGTTTTAGAAAATGTGCAAACTGAATAAATTCAGCTTGCGCCACTCATTAGTCAGTTACAAAATTCGAACCCAATATCTAACCCTGAAGCTCTCCGGTGGGCTGCTGAGGCTGACGACAGTTAGGCTCGAAACGAAGCTTTAACAGATGACGATATTATCAGAACAGTAACGGTAGAAGATGATGATGATGACGACGACCACCACCACACCACCCTGTAGACTCCGTCAAAATTTCTCATTCTGAGGCTTTGGCGGCACTCAATACATCATTAAAGTGGGCCGAGGAGCAAATTTTTGAAGCACATGAAATTATGCTCTTTATACGTTTTAGAGACCGCGCACTTGATTTAAAAATAAGAACGGTCGCGTAAAGAAAAAACTGACTTTTTTGCTGATAATATTCATTCACTTTATATGTTGTAATACCTTATGTGATATATACATGCATTATCTGTACAATATAATTTTTGAATAAAAAAGGTTTTTTACGTTATTTTTTGAAAACCTCGCTAATCCGGAAACCCCGCTAATCCGGACGCCTATGTGCCTGAATTCGCCCGGATTCCCGCGGTTCTACTGTATTTCCTTTTTCTTGTGCGTAATTTTGTGATGCGATTGTTTCTTATTCAGGATTTTATTTCAGATTCTTCTTCGAAAAGCTTCAAAAATCAATTTGGTATGAATAACTCCTCGTATATCGCGCTTATTCGCAACTATTTTCCTCACTTTACGTGGAAATTTGCCGTAAAATAAGGGTTCGCCATTTTGTTGTATAAATAATGCAAGTATTCAACTGTGATCATTCAAACCCAATATTATGAAGCATAAAGATGAGGTTTATCATACTGGATCGTTTTTTACCCTATGATTTAGATCATTTTGGTTCAGGATTGGCTTGAAATTGAAGAATTTTGCATAAATCGAGGACCGGCATTTTTCGTAAAATTTGGTCAACTTTGACCCCCTGTAGAACTGTAACACGTGAGAACCAACGCAAATGAATTTAAAATTATATGCAAAATTTATTCAAGAACAACTATGCGAAGTTTCTAAGTCCGCACTCAAAACAAAGAACTTTTTTATTTTTGGCCAGCTTTTTTCGATTCTAGCACACTGTGCGGCTGCCGGTTCGGATAACGAAAATTTCGGATAAATCGAAGTACCGCGTGAAACACCCCGAATTGCGTCAATACCGCGAGATATGATCGTAAAACGTCCTTACGTAGAATGCAATTGATATGGTTGTGAATAAGCCTGCATGTTTTTGACTGAAAAATTTGTGTTGACGTGTTAAAAAGGCGCCAAAATATGATTGAAAACTCAACGTTTTTAAATGCTGAATAACAAAGCTATTTTGCGTTCTTACAGAAAAACAGCGCCAGCGTGATCCGCGTAATTTATGTGGTTGATAGAGTGTGTACATATATGAAGAGGTGTCACGAGCAAATAAGTCGCAATGGTATTCGGTGGGTGGGTGCATTCGGGAAAGTTTACTCGGATAAAGCGGATTTCGGATAAACGCGATTCGGATGAACGGGAGTTTACTGTACATTAAAAAGGAAGAAATTTCCAGAAATAGGATAAAATTAAGAATGAAAAAGAACTGAATTAATATCTCGATTCATAATACTCTGCTCATGATTGATTGCAATTTCCAGTGCTCTGGGCGCAACATCTTCACATTCTAATCTTCCAACTGACCGCCATATGGAATTTCCGGTGTTCGGAACGTCCCAGTGTCAAAGCAATCTCTCGTCATGTTGCTTCAATGAAAATAGTTAGATAACAAAAATATTTCGTGCATCGTTTATCCAGTATGTTTTCTCATTGTGTTGCGTTAATAAATCCACAATGATATGAGCAAAGATTTGCGAATAAGAATGAATATTTTCTGCAACATGATAGCTAAGGAATTGTAGTAGTATTGTTAAAAGTATTTCAACATCATAGGTCCTTTCGCAAGTTGGCTCCCACCGGGAATCGAGCCCAGGACCGCTTTCTTCAAAGGCAAACGCGGTGTCCACATGACTATCCGGGAGGATAGCTCAGCATATGGTATGGACAATAATGTATCAACACTTGTTTTATCATCATATTCCATAAATGATTTAAATTTTATGTTTTATCTTTCATGCGAACTTTTCAGATTCTAGTATAGAAAATTTCTTTCGTGAAAATCAGCTGTTTTCTGGCAGATAGATGTAATTGATTATAAACCAACTCTGTCAAATGCACACACTAGGTTTAACCGTAGACCCTAATTTTTTTTTCTCAAAAAAAACAGTAGGGCGACGCTATTTCACCTAGGCCAGGTCTTAATTTGTAGCTAGCACCATTTCAATTAGTTTGCAGCCAACTTTAAGGTCGTAAATTCTAAAGTCCTCCAAATTTAAGTTGAAAGAAAAGACTTCGTAATCTCCTTAAAACAAGGACCGCCGAACATCAGCGATGCTACCGATTGGGAAACCACGGATCGGCCTTGGCAAAGCACCTCCTAGATAGTGGCCATTCCAGCTCTTTCACTCCGAAACTGCTCCACAGACAATGGAAAGGGAGAAAATTGGATTCCTTAGAAACAGTAGAAATTCTTTCTTCAACAAAACCCCTAACTAACGATCTCACCTTCCTCAACCCCTCCCCTCTCCTGGTCCTTCCCTCAAAACTCTGTACATCCCTATAAATACTGTCATTTCCGATGTAATATTACCTGAGGATGGCTGTCAATGCCGAAACCGGTCGAATAAATTAAAATTTATTGTGAAAATTACGAAGACTTTTCTTTCAACTTAAGATGTCGTTCCACGAAGTACAGCTAGGACATATTGATTATATCCTCCAAATTTATAATCGATTTCGATCATTAGTCTCCTCTTTCTTTTAAGCCGCTTGTACTGATTCCTTGTAAGTAATTGCAACGATATCCCTTTGACTATTCTCTTACTTGTAAAGGCCATTGCGTTGCCTATCTGAAGAAGACCCAACACAATCTTGCGTTTTAATGCTAGGCATAGCCCTGGGTTCTCTTTCTTCCTCTCCTAAAGATAAAGGCATTCAACTTGGCTTCCTACTATATCTTGGGTCTGTCCGAGGAAGCACCTTGCGAGGTGTGCGTGCACACCCTCCCCTACGGTTAACTGCCTCTTATCGACGCCTCGCAACTCAGGTTGAACACCCCATCGCCCAAGTGACATCTAACTTCTTTGAATGTCCTCACACCTTTCTTTGAGTGGCCTAAAATAGTTCGCGTCTTTGGAGCCTTTCAACGCACGCATTGAATTTAAATAGCCCGTCTTCCTCCACTCCTAATCTATATTCCATTCCATAGGACTCTTTCGGCAATGTATGCGCTCTGACAACTCACCGGGCGACAGCTCATCGCGCGATATCTTTATTATTTATTTACCCAAAGAGAACATTAAAGTTCCATCGGGCAAAGCCTATCGGAACGGAACCCAAAATTACAAATTAATAGGAGAAAAAGAATCATAAGTTGAGCGAACAAAACAGCTCCATAAAAAACATATATCCACTAAACTATTACAATGGTATTATAAACCACCTCCATATAACAATAAAGAATCACCATTCTAACAGTATATTGCTCAACAAAAGATATTTTAGAACCCTTTCAATGTTTCTTGCACTGATAAAGTAATGTGCATCACTCTGGGTACAATATTTATTGAGCAATTTAGGGATAATATACTTCAGCTGTCTCTCACCCCAGGAGCAACATTTAAGGTTCCACGAGTATTGTAGTCACTGTTTATCCCTTCCCAGTATATTTCTGCAGTGCATTATATATGTCGTAAAATTAAATAATGCAGATATTTAGGTGATAATGCATTATGTTTAGTATATAATTTTAGATTTTCAATCAGTTCAGTTTCGCCATGTTAATAACTCGTGGGTCAAATATTTAGGAGAGAGGGATTGGTGAAGACTGTAATTGAATTCAGTGGAAGACAAAAGGATGACATAAGAGGTGGGGTTAACTGTACAGAAATGAAGGAGATGGCGATTGATAGGGATTTTGGAGTGCGCATGAAACTACCAAAAGGTAGAACACTCACTTAAGACTTATTAACTAGTTCAATCAGCAATCGGTAAAAAGACTACCAGTCAATTGTTTTAACGTTCAGAATGTAATAGTATTTCAATTGTTGTATGGGTCTGTTGTTCGCGCGATGAGCTTTCGTCCGTTGAGTTGTCGCACTCTGAGTTGTCGGGTCAAGATGCTCTCTCCTCACCTATGCGCTGCCCTTAAGATTGTTATGGAATGCAGAGAAAAGGACGTAAGAACGACTGAAAATGATTTTCTCCGCGAATTTCGCAATTGAAAGAGGTTAAAACTCTAGTTCGGGTTGAGATTCCTCCATTTTTAGATTTCGTTATTTATAAACGGGTTTCTACAGCAGCATTTTCAGTTGGATTAAAAATTGGCAGGAAATGGAAATAGAGGACTCCTCCAGGTCCCAAACCTTGAACCACTCCTTCTGTGAATAGTGCTCCCTCCCTTTGTGTGCTGAATTCGTCCCCCAATTATCTTGTTTTTTGTGTGTGACTGTGTGTTATGTGGGCTACACTGCTTGTTTTCTTGGGTAAGCTGTGTTTCTTTTGGGGGTATGGTTTTTATTAGTTTTTGAGGTTGATTTGTCTTGTAGAAATTAGTTGAATAGATTCCGGTCGATGTAATAAGAGAAATTATGGTTCTAATTTCCTTCGGAGCGACCCTCAAATCGTTTCATCTAATATTTATTTCGCGATGATTTTAATTAATTCATTTCTTTAGAAATTGGAGTCCAAATTGTTGTCTTTTGCATTTTTTAATCATTATAAATTTGACGTCCTTCTTAGAATCTTAAAAACTAGTTTCAACTAGGCGCCCAACTTGGGGCCATATTCTATATAATTACCGTAATTTTCCAATTATAATACGCACCCACTGTAAGACGCACCCGCGTTATTACGAGCACAATGTGAGAATTTTCTTATCACCATGTATAATACGCATTTGGCTTTTAGAGAATGGAATTCTACGCTATTATTCGCGTATGGTCATCTGCAGGACCGTTCAGCCCCCCTTCCGATCACCGCGCAAGCATGGTATGCTGCTGATGGATGTCTTTCCCCCTTACGTACCCCTTTGATTTCTCAATGTGACGATCTATCAGTAAAAGGTTCTTCCTCTCTGAATTTTTGTTTTAATTTAATAATTTTATTAATATGCAGCAGTATTATTTTCAGAATAAAATCAGAATACATATACGTATGTTGAGTTATTTACTTCAAATGCCATCTACAGCACGAATAAAGAGATGATGTTTGTAACCATACGCACCCTACTTTTTTGACGTTTTTTCGTGGAAAAATATGCGTACTATTCATGGAAAATTACGGTAGTAGTTTCAATATCGAATTAATCTAGAAAAATATAAAGAAACATAAACGTAAATGCTTTAATTTATGTAATCAAGTGGATAGAATGCAGTTGTTTGCTATTATTTGCGTAATTTTAAACGTGACGATGTGAAAACGATAAAGTGATATTTGAGCCTGGAAAATAACCCTGTGAAATTTGGTTTTCGTGTTTATATTTTGATTGGGGGAGACATCTGTTTGAATACTGTCTATGTGTACTTGTGTGTTAATATTGGAACATTCGTTTGATTAACGTTGTTCTCAGACAACGGTTGGGGCTGCCACCAGAAGAAATTCTACTTGGAGCGTATATATAATAATAAATAAATAAAGTAACCGAATACCAGAAAAGGACGAAACGAAAAGTTTGGAAGGAATGATAATGAATGATACGAGGGATATTACATGTGATTTCGACGTAATCTTTGCTATAGAAACCGGGTATATATTCAGTTGTGGTTAAGATTACTCCGTTGATAGATTTCGTTTTTTACTGTTCAGGTTTCCGGAGAGTTTCTAGTTTGATTTGAAAGTTCGAGTAACGTTTACCTAGAGCTGGAAACTGAAAGCTAATTTATTTCTAATGACAGAACAAATCTTTGGAAGGAATGGCTCTAAATTCTAACTAAAACCAAATAATAAAGTGAGTCAAGATAAACCTTATTCTGTCAAAGAAAAATCTGATGTGGCCAGCACATGACTTTCTCCATATATATAAGATGTAAATATTTATCTACGACAGTAATTTCGAACTCTATATTCCATCTAAACTTGGAAGAGGAGTGTTTAATTTATATCATATTATCTTTTACGTCACAAACACTATAAATAATGTTTTTCGGGACATGTTCGATGAAAAACGATGAAATGGCCTTTCGCCCCAGCTCACAAAGCGCCCACAACGTACATAATCAGCAACTTCCGGTTTATCAGTATTTCACAAATAACTCCTACACAATCAGTGATACAAAAATATGTTTCATACAAAATTTATAGTAAATTATATTTTATAAAACTTTTATAATGAATAGTTTATACCTAAATATAATATTTATGGAGATATTTTGAAAACCGGAAATGAGCTTTGATGAATGAAGCTCGACTTCCGGTTAACCGATTTACCCCAAAAACTAATCAACTCTAACAACACAACCCAAAATACTACATATGAAATTTGGTGTTGATCCGACTTATAGTTTTCATGTAAGAGCGCCCACAAAGTACATATTCAGATACTTCCGGTTTATCAGTATTTCATGAATATATCGTAATCAACCGGTGATACAAAAATATATTAAATGCAAAAGTTATAGTAACTAACATTATCTAAAACTTTTATACTTTATACAATATACCTATATATCATATTTATGGAGATATTTTGAAAACCGGAAATGAGCTTTGATGAATGAAGCTCGACTTCCGGTTTACCGATTTACTCCAAAAGCTAATCAACTCTGACAGCACACACCACAGTACTATATATAAATTTTGGTATTGATACGACTAATAGTTTTCACGTTAGAGCGCCCACTATCACACACACACATACACACACACACACACACACACACATACACACAGACATCATTCCGAAAATGGTCAAAACGTGTTCTAGGGACCCCAAAACATGTATTTCCGTTGAAATCTCGAAGTAGATTTTTTCATGAAAACAATACTTTCTCTATACTTCGTATATGGAGAAAGTAAAAATACAGACGGTCTTGACGAACGTTTCGCTACTGCGTGTAGCATCTTCAGAAGAAAAATCGAGACTGAAATTAACTAGAGATCAACGAGGCTGAACAAGGATCTGTCGAAATCAGTATCAAAATTCATGAGGTGTTCGCGATTTTTATAAATAAATAAATTCTCCCAAGCGTCTAAACCTGAATTAGCAATGTGAACAAGGCTCAGATTATCTGCGTTAATGTTGTGTGCAAAGTCAAACATATGTTTTGCAACAGCCGAATTAGAAAATCTCCCAGATCTGAAGTGGGCTATGTGTTCTTTGAACCTAATAATAGTTCTTCTTTTTGTTTGGCCGATATACTTTAGATCGCAATCTGGGCAGGATATACAGTAAATGCCAGAATTATGAAGCAGTTCAGTCTTGTACTTAGTTGAACCTAGCAAATTCTTTAAATTAATATCGTTATAATAACATACTTTAAGATTGTGATGTTTAAAAATTGTGATTACCTTCACATAATTCATAATTCTATTACCTTAGAGTACTAGACCCTCGTTTTTTATGCCCCTAAAGAATAAAAACCCAGCTTCCAGCTGCCCAGTTGCCAAACATATGTTTTGCAACAGCCGAATTAGAAAATCTCCCAGATCTGAAGTGGGCTATGAGTTCTTTGAACCTAATAATAGTTCTTCTTTTTGTTTGGCCGATATACTTTAGATCGCAATCTGGGCATGAGATACAGTAGATGCCAGAATTATGAAGCAGTTCAGTCTTGTCCTTAGTTGAACCTAGCAATTTTTAAAAATTAATATCGTTATAATAACATTCTTTTAGATTGTGATGTTTAAAAATTGTGAGGAGACCTTTAGTTAATGATGGGAAATGCGGTATTTCAATAAATTTTGAACGTAAAGTATCAGGAGTTTGAGAAAGAGTAGAGCATTGACCAATCAATTTTTTAAATTTATGTCTCCTAACTAAAGTATTAATTAATGAAGAATCGTAACCTAGCATGTCTGCAGTATTTTTAATGAAATTTAATTCTTTATTATAACCAGTGATATCTAAAGGTAGGTTTATAAGTCTGTGAACAAGATGATGAAAAGCTGCGTGTCTGTGGGCTAAAGGATGGAACGACGAATTAGGAATAAAATTATTTGACGAAGTAGGCTTTCGATAAAAATGGAAATGTAGGCGGTTAGAGACTCTAGAGACCATTACATCAAGGAAGGGTAAACAATTGTTCTGTTCAACTTCAAATGTAAATTTGATTGAAGGGAACAAGCTATTCAGTTTTGATAAGAAGGAAATTATGCCCATAATAGAGGTGTCAAAAACAGCAAAAACATCATCCACATATCTTAACCAAACATTAGGAAAGTAGTCAAAGGTTTGTTTACATAAATTTTCAAAATGGTTCATAAAAATATTAGCAAAGAAGGGAGAAAGGGGATTTCCCATAGCTGTACCAAAAGTTTGTGTATAATATTTGTTATTAAACTGGAGGCAATTCTGGTACATACAAATTCTAGTAAGTGAAAGATACTCAGCAATAATCACATCAGAAAAACCAAAATCAGTAAGACAAGTATGTAAAATATTTAGAGTATCATCAACGGGAACACTGGGAAATAAACTGCAAACATCAAAAGAAACTAAAAGATCAGAGTCTTTTAATTCAATTTTGGGAATCCTGTTGGCAAAATCAAAACAATTCACTATTGAATGATCGAATGAAAAAGGTAGGTTATTAAAATTATTATTCAATAACCTACCTTTTTCATTCAATCATTCAATAGTGAATTGTCCTCCTCACAATTTTTAAACATCACAATCTAAAAGAATGTTATTATAACGATATTAATTTTTAAAAATTGCTAGGTTCAACTAAGGACAAGACTGAACTGCTTCATAATTCTGGCATCTACTGTATCTCATGCCCAGATTGCGATCTAAAGTATATCGGCCAAACAAAAAGAAGAACTATTATTAGGTTCAAAGAACACATAGCCCACTTCAGATCTGGGAGATTTTCTAATTCGGCTGTTGCAAAACATATGTTTGACTTTGCACACAACATTAACGCAGATAATCTGAGCCTTGTTCACATTGCTAATTCAGGTTTAGACGCTTGGGAGAATTTATTTATTTATAAAAATCGCGAACACCTCATGAATTTTGATACTGATTTCGACAGATCCTTGTTCAGCCTCGTTGATCTCGCTTAGCGACTTCTTTTGTTTTTTCTCCTTCTGCTCGCTGTTTCCAGTTAATTTCAGTCTCGATTTTTCTTCTGAAGATGCTACACGCAGTAGCGAAACGTTCGTCAAGACCGTCTGTATTTTTCTTTGACAGCATAAGGTATATCTTGACTCACTTTATTAACATTGCTGTCAGTGGTGTTTTTAATAAAAACCAAATAGCCTTAATGAAGCCGGGAGCCGATTTATTCATACGAAATTCAGCAGGACGTGACCTAGAAAATAAGCAATAGATCTGAAAGGAGCAAAATACATAACTAATGCTGACTGAACCGGGTGAAAACCGAAGGGTAAAATACTACGTGTAGATTTCCTTTAATCTTGGGCAACAGTTTAAGACTTTTGGCAGTGAACTCAATACAGCAGTCCCAGTAGCACATCTCTCACGCTGGGCATTCCACGAGCGAAATAATTTACAAGGGTCGAACAAGTTTTCCTCCATCACAGCATTAATACCAGAGTTTTAGTATGAACGGCACCATATAAAGGATTCAGGTTGCTGGGAAAATTTCAGTAGTATGGAGACCTACGTACTTCCATCATATAGCTCAATAAAGAGTATTTTATGCCCCGAGCGATACACTAAATAAAAGGTCAATGATAGAATAAATTGATGGAAATGGTTTCCGAAAATCCGAGGGAAATGTGGTCGTCTTAAAATATTTTACCCTCGTTCACTCACCAACCAAAGAATATAAAACTCTTTCAGTGGGTTTTTCAACGTACTGAATGTTTGGAATATATTCACTATTTCTCATTATTAAATCGTTCATTATATTAATTAATCCCCTGTGTTGATTTCTATTTTCGCTCCGGTCTACGTTCTTGCAAGACCGCGTTTCGGGCGAATATGACCAAATGAACGAATTGATTTCCAAATTCTGAAAAAAATCTGGATCTGGAAAAATTGTAGTCTTAGAATATTCTACCCTCGTTTTTTATCCCCCTAAAGAATGAAAATCCAGCTTCCTCATCGGTCTTCTCATCGTACTTGCTTGAAACACATTAACTATTTCTCAGCAGTAAATTTCGTTATTGTATAAATCTCTAATGCGAGAAGAATGTTTGGGCATATTCGTGTTTCGAGTTTTCTCTCCATCTTATATTTTCGAACACCCACGCTTTCTTCCATACCTTCCCCTTAGAATGCTTCACTGGATTTCATCTTAGTTAGAGATAGGGATGCTCTATCCCTTCTTGCTTACTCTGTCAACCACATTAGTTCTCTCTGTCAGTTCTGTGGGGTGAACGTAGGGTTTTCTTAGATTGCCTCTTGTTATCAGAGGTTTCCCCAGAAACCCAACTCGAAATCTTATGGGTATCTAAGGCGATGCCCGAAACTTGGAAACAGAGCTGTAGGAATATCTCCATGTATAATATGGACTGCAAGGCTTCCAGAAAGAATCTTCATCTTGGTAAGTGGAAACGAACTGCAATATTTATGAGATGAATATAGTTAAATATGCTTAAGTTTTTTGTAGATGTGATTCTGAAACAGTTAGTTTGGAAGGAAGCGACAAACGACGGAGTAGCCTATATTGTACCGTTTGCAGTTCCCTTTATTTTACCGGCAAAATTTGGGAAACCGTAGCGCTTTTTAATAATGATCGAGCGCTTTTAAATAAATAAAGATATTTTTAGCGGATGGGCATCTTAAATGGCGCTTACTGTACTTCTATTTTCGATGACCTTAAGTATTCCTCTTTTTCGACGATTTAATAGCAGAATAATTTAAAATTACTAAAACATGAGATTTCGCATTGGATATTAGCATTGATTAAGTCAAGCCGTATTTTCAAATGTGAATTCAAATACTTTTAATTAATTATAATTTAGCACCAATGTATGTGTGTGTTACTGGGATACTTTATTTTCTTGTTTTGAGTCGACGATGATAATTTCAGCTGATAATAGTATAGCATAGAGTATTTAGTATTAAATGCAAATTATAACAATTCTCATTAATAATATACTGCAAATTACTGTGTTAAAACCAAAGATAATAATAATAATGTGGAGTTTTAATTTTATTTTAGTGTAAAATGAGTATCGAGCGGAGTGGAAAGAGGAAGGATGAGAGTGAACCTGTTCCATCTACTTCGGGTAAGTTATTCTTGATTTCTTCGATATTTTATACAATTACTCGTCTGTTTAGCGTTTTTATATCATTATGGATGGTCCTGATTATTATAGGTACCTCCACCAAGAGACATAAAGGAGACACTGGGAAAGAGATTGGTGATTTGGGTGAGCGATGCACGAGTCCTTCCTGACCGAGGATTCGGGATCAGATTGGGAGTGGAGTGATCCGAATCAAGGAAAAGCTTTGAGGAAAGCGAAACTCCACTATTTCTCAGTTCCACTCCCATTCCATCCCCTGTACCCCCTCAGAGCAGTACCGCTACCGAGGATTTTTCGTGGGCGGCCGAACGACCCCAGGCAGAGGCTTTTGTTTTCGCCGGCTCTTAGGGATTAAAACAGGCCCCAGATGGAAAGGCACCGAAGGACTTCTTCAATCTGTTTGCCACGCACTCCTTTTACAATCTTATTGTGAAGGAGACGAACGCCCAGGCTGAGGAAATTTTCTTTCGTAATCCCTCCCCGCGTGCAAGGATCACTCAGTGGAAAGAGCTGACGTTGAAGCAAGTCCAAATTTTCTTCGGCCTCCTTTTCCATATGGGGACAATTCGTCTGAATAGATTACACGACTACAGGAGGAGAGGGAGGCTATTCAATCTTAAATGTTTTAGCAATTTTATGTCTCGGGATCGATTTCAGGGAATACAGCAAGATTTGCATTTTGCGAGGAACCCTGAGGACGGAGAGTCGATCCCGAATGACAGACTTTATAAGATACGGCCTCTTATCAATCATTTTCATGAGAGAGTTGATGGCGTTTATTCTCCGAGAAAAGAGTTGTGTGTGGACGAGTCCATGGTATTGTGGAGGGGACGCTTAATTTTCCGCCAATATCTCAAGAATAAGCGGCATAGGTATGATCTGAAGCTATACACGGAGCCATCAGGACTCGTCCTAAAATTTATTGTATATTCTGGGAAAGCCGATAGTGAGGTAGGTGGTCATGGACACGTAAACAAGGTTGTAAATAAACTTTTGGAGAGGAAAAGGGGACTCGGTCACTCTACGGCTTTAGTGAAAGTCACTAATGATATTAGAAGAGCCATTGACAATACAAAATTAACTTCTCTAATTCTTCTTGATTTTAGTAAAGCCTTTGACTCAATTGATGTAGATATTATGATCGCAAAACTGCGTGATATTGGCTTCTCTACATTATCTACCGACTGGTTTTCATCCTACCTTTACGAGCGACAACAAAAAGTTATATCTCAAGATTCCTCTTCCTCATGGTTACAGATTGATCGTGGTCTACCTCAAGGTTCTATACTATGTCCTTTGCTATTCTCTCTTTATATCAATGATTGTCCGCAAGTCATCAGATACAGCAAGTATCATTTATATGCCGATGATTTACAGATCTATCTAGACTCCAGTTCAACAGATCTTCCTCAGTCACTGAATTTGTTAAACCAAGATCTAGCTTTAATAGACGAATGGAGCAGAAATAATTTCATTGCCGTTAACCCAACTAAATCGCAAGCCATTATCATTGGCAATCCTAAACTTTTAAAGAATTTAAATATCGATATGATTCCCAAGCCCACCTTAAACGGATTTCAAATCCCGTTGAGTAATTCAGTAAATAATCTTGGCCTTTTCATAAATGAAAATCTGCAATGGTCGCAGCAAGTAACAAATATTTGTAAGAAAGTATATATGTCCCTTCAAAATCTCAGGCGCTTAGGATATTTTCTCCCTTCCTCTCTGAAAGCACACCCTAATTATGCCTCACTTTGATTACGGAGACATTATCTACCAAGACTTGTCCGGTGAACTAACTCTTAAGCTACAGCGAGCTCAGAATGCAGCTGTGAGATTTATTTTTAATTTAAGAAAGTACGACCATATATCTGAATCATACCATAAATTAGGCTTGTTAAAGTTAGATTCTCGTAGAAAGCTACACATTCTTTGTTCATTCTACAACATTCTACACACACATACTCCCGAATACACGCAAACGAATTTGTAAGTTTAGATTCAGTACATAACCGTAACACACGAGGATGCAAAAATCTACATATCCCTCACCACCGAACTGAAACATTTCACAACTCTTATATTGTAACTGCAAGCAAGCTATGGAATTCTCTTCCGGCTAATATCAAGCTCTCTGTGTCCTCTCATTCTTTCAAGAGAAAATGCCTTGATTACCTTCAGCTAGATAGACTTCCGAATTAAAAAGCCACACTACTCCTTTCTTTCAATATGCATTCACTGAATCACCTTATTTTACTCCTCTATCCTTGCTTAAATCTTTCCTATAAATGCTCTGACACGAAATGCAGCAATGCAATCAGCAATGAAAAGAAATCTCCTCTATCCCATACACACTCAACTGATGTTGCTCCTGCTCTTCCTCTCAACGCATTAGATGCTTTCTTTGTCTTAGTACGTAATTATTCTGTCTATATACCTAATAATTCTCATCTGTTTCTTTTTTTTTTCTCTCTCGTTTTTTTTCTTACTTATTACCTAAATATCTATGTTATATAAAATTTTGACTAGTGCATACATACTGTGTGCATTATTTTGATACTGTTTTTTTTTATAGTAATATTCTTTTATTTTATTTATTTCTCTGATAATGTACGTTTTTTTTTCTATTTAGTTTTTTTTATGTTACTTTGTATATTGCTATCTCTTTTTAAATGTGAACTGATTTATGTATCGCATGTACGTACTTATTGGTAGTGTATTTATTTATTTTTGAATGTTTTTCTCTTTTCTAATCTTTCTGCTATTACTATTGGTAGGTTTGCGCAGGTTTTTCACACCCCCCTTCCTTGTGGGTGTTTTCCTGCAGTGGATTTTTTTTTTCCTAAGAATCTCTTAGGTTTTTTACCTCCACAATTCTTCTAATTTTTTCTACTTCTTATTTTATACTTAATGACGATGGGTTAGATGGAAGAAGAGACTTTTAAGTCTCAATCTCGCCCAAATAAAGACGACTTATTATTATTATTATTATTATGTATGGATAATTTTTATAATAGTTTAAACTGGCTGAAGAACTTCTAGACAATAAAACATATTGTACTAGGACTCTAAGAGCTAACAGAAAAGGAAATCCCGCCGAAGTGTTGAATAAAAAGTTAAGTAAAGGCGAGGAGATCCACCGCTGTAATAATAAAGGTGTGTGCGTTCTCAAGTGGAAAGACAGGCGTGATGTCCTTAGCTCTGAGTTTGGTAGCCGATTTATGGAGGTGCCAAACAGAAGAGAATAAACCGGAAATAGTGGTTCAATACAATGCCTTCATGGGTGGTGTTGACCTCTTATTACCCATGCGAGCGTAAAACAATGAAGTGGTAAAAAAAACTAGCTATACACATATTCAAGTTAATGCTTATCAATAGCTTTATACTATACTAGTAAAATGTTGCTTGCATACTGCAAGCACATCGACAACACTAATTTTAAGTCGGCATCATATAGAGTGAGTCCTCAAAAGAAAAAAAAATGGATTGAAAATATTCTTAATATTCGCTGCAATTTATTCGTCCGGCATCGAGCCCGGGTCTCCCCGGTGATACTTACTGTTCAGCACAATAGAAGATCACCATCTCTAACTATGTGTGAAAATTCAAGCAGAAATATTAGCTGCAACTCCCTCAAACGACGTCCTACTTTTCCCTTATATTCCTTATGAGAGAAATGTTAATGTGCGCTGACATTGAACCCAGGAATAGTACGGTCTGATCTACATTTTTTTCTTAAACCAATTCTTACCATACATCTTCTAGCCAAGCAAGAACTTCCTTTCATTTGATAACTGCATCAAAAAAAATAATGAAGAACTACCTCAATGTATTTTAAATGGCAGATTTTTGCATCGTCCTAGCATCGAACCCAGGATATTTTCCTGAAAAGAAATAACTATTTTTGATAGATCCTGACCCTATATATACAGGCTCCTAGAGTTTTGATTCTCTACCTATCCGGGAAGTATTTTTTTTTTTATTTCCGAAAATCAAAGCAATGCATTTAAATAGAAAAAATCAGACTTTGGGGCCCTCTAGAATCGAATCCATGACACTAAGGATCCAAATCTCATTTTTTCTGGCGGTTACACGTTATGGCCAATACGTCTTAAAAATTATAAGTCAATGACACTTGAGGTTTAGCCTGTGAATTAGTATCCTCTCTATATATATGGAAACATGAATGAATCCGGAGAAGCATCTATGTATAATAGATAAGAGGTATAGTACAAAAAACTTAGTTTGTACGATTTTAGACCAGAGATAATTACCTTTTTATTACCAGATAGTGTTATTCTTCCTCCTAGCGTTAGTTATGTTAGCTCTAGTCATTTTCCAGGTTTCATTACTGATAAGTTAGTTAATAGAAAAAAACAAAAAAGGTGTAGAGTTTGTTATTCGAAGGGTATAGATAAAAGAGTGACCACCAACTACCCAGAATGTCCGGATGAACCGGGACTTTAAGACCTTGTTTTGTGGAATACCATAAAAATATGTAATTGTACAGTATTTTGGAATTTTCATGTATATAATTTAAGTATGTATATATTGTTTGTAATTTCAATTTTCACATTATAATCAGGTATATGTAGGTTACTTAAGTTCAAGTTAAAGTAAAGTTTAGGTTTAAATAGGTTTGTAAGTTTTAGTTTAATATGTTTTGATTACAATTTGTATATTTTGAAAAATATTTTCGTGATTATTTACAACTTAAGTTAAAATTTATTAGGCTGATCCCATTCTCATCTTTCCATTGAATCCTTTCTCTTGTTTTCGTTTTCTAACCTCGTTATTATCTTTTCCTACCCCCGCTGTTGAGAACCTCACTATATTCCCTTGAAATTGATTCGTCTAGAGAGATAACTCTTCGCTTTTCTTGAATAAATACGCCCGCCCCTGCCACAATTGTCGGCAAGGCTCAGAGATTGGATTGTTAGAGATATCTCGAGGAATTGTTCATAACTCATAATTCATATTATTAGAGGGTATTTAAAATAAGAGTCTCTATACTCGAAATAAAACATAATCATCAGATGATTTTAGATATAAGAAGTTAGTCAATGATGTTGACTTTATGTAAAAATTGTAACGGATAGACTTGAATATTTGACTGCATTAACTTAACGTCACATGTCTATGTTACAATAGATGGTAAAAATTAGTTCTTGTATAGTTGTGGCTTTGTTTCATTTACTACACTTATATGATTATTATTTATTGATCTGATTGATTGATAGTTTTATAGTACAAATATCGCAATGAGTATTTGTTTGCGTCTAAATATTTGTCCTGTTTATTCACTTTACAACAACTCAGTGTCACGCCTTATCGCAGATCGAAATGTTAAGACAGAAGATATTACACTTCGTAATTACATATATAGGAATCTCACCGACAGGAATTGTAAGAGGTAATGAAAAAAGATCGCTTCTTCGAATTGTATGGAATGATTCTAGGGAGAGCTTCTTCTCCGCGGTGGTGTTTAGGGGATTTCCCAGCAATAATAAATAACCATGAATTGATTGCCATGCAGCCACTCAGCCTAGCGAGAGCCTGACGAACTTTTCTTGCCTATTTGATTTTCACTCGAGGGGGTTTATTTGGACAGCTTGGAACGGTCGGTTTCGTTAGTGCCTTCGAATGAGGGTCAGCGGATACCTCTTTCCGAATCCTCATCATTGTGAGCTAATGAGCGAATGCCTCCTCTCGACACACACAGTGAAATGGGATTACACTCATGAAGACTGCGCCCAAGTCGAAGGAGTCGTTATATGGAAGGAAAAACACGAGAGAGCAGACATACGTGTATCGATTGACAGAGAGTCATAGGAAATATTTTCCTTGAGGAACTGTGGGAGGATTATTACGAGATAAGCACGATTGCTGTGAATTCCTCATATTAATGTGTACAGGAATATTGGTGTGTCAGAGTGTATGCTTGTTACCATCTTCCTTAAAGAAGAAACACATGCATTAGCATTATACTACTGTGCTTTTGAGTGTATGCTTTAATTCCGGGTTCGGTGAAATGTGATTATATTTATTACTGATAAATTAATTCATTTTTATGTTTTAATGGTGAACAAGTAATAATAAAACAAAATCATACGTTATCCTCAATTTTCATGCATTTCAAAGTAAATAATATTGTCAAGAATATGTTTCTGACACGTTATTTAATTATAAGAGAAAGCAAAATACTAATTAATCTGTACCCAGCAAGCCGTAGTCCTAGGATTGATTTTAGTGATTTGTTACTGCCTACGTATTAAGAAGGAGGCGTTTTATCTGTGCCAACATCGGAAAAAGAACTTTCTGAAATTATTGGGTAAATTAAGCCATCTTGCAAATTGCCCCACGTTTTTAAAGTAACGCGTACTGATTTATTTTAGCAATTCTTCACAAAACGTTTTGTACCATCACTAATTCACGAATACAACACTTTTCGGCAGGGTCCACTACGTGCATAGGGGAGGCCAAGTAAGAAGACAAGGGAGAAGAGAGGATAAAAACCATATTGGTGGCCCAGTACGCTTTTCAAGGGAGCGCGTTCGATTTTCGATCCAACGATTTGACTACCAACTCAGAACCTAAGCGTGATATCAAAACCAATACTCATTAAATTATAAACCTCGAAAACTTTTTTTCACAAATGCATGTCATAAATTCTCCATCCTCAAGTCCATCTAATGTAGCTATATCGTTCTTTCTCTTATAGAATCATAAATTAGAAATTGGTGTTAATCCTGAGCGATCATGACTGAGCTCTACAATATTTGCTAGAATTTTTATTAATCTTACCTAAGTAAACATCATAATTTGCAGAAAATTTTAACCGAAAGAAAATTTAATGGATAAAAGTTTGACGGAAATGTTACCTCAAGAACTGCAGTGGAATTTAATGATATCCTCAACAATAAAACAACAATACTTTTTGTAACTCAATCTTCAATAGGATATTAGCTGAAAAAATCGCGGTCACTTTTGTAAACATAAGAATATAAACTAAGAAATCAAAGAAACATCTCGTGAAGCGGAACATACATTATATTGCTAAGTTATGATAACTTTCTCTGAACGCCGTATTAATTTACTCCACACAAGAATTATGATTACGAATTTACATCAGTAACATCAAACTCATGGCAGCATAGTGAATGTTTTCAAATTTGATACGCACTCTAGAATCCTTCAAAAGGTTAATATCTAGTTTATCTACTTAGTACTCGAGTGCTCAATGGAGACATGAATTTAAAACAAACCAAATGGTTGCAAGAATTATGATTTCGAATTAACATCCCTATCATCAAACTCTTGGTGGCACAAATATTTCAATTTAAACTGACACAACTTCACGGGATATCTAGATTATTCACGCAGCACCTGAGAGCTCAATGGGGATATAAATACAGAATAAAGCAGATGGTTGCTCCGTTTGAGATACATCCCGTTCAAAAACGCTCCTCGAAGGAAGGACAACTCCGAAAACAATCCCGTTCCCCATTCTTTAGCCCCGTGCATGTTTATTCAAGGGTGAATGAGAGAAGTTTCTCAAGCGGAGAAATCTTCCGACTCGAGAGATTTGAATGCGAAAGGCAAAATATGTTACATTACGAGACGTTTTCGATTTAAAATATCGCGACGGGAACAAAGAAGTTTCCCTCGTAAATTCTCCGCCGCTATGCCTTCCGCATCCGAGGAAACTCTGCGAGCTCTATTGAGGCCTAGAAACGAGAATAAATGCCCCTTTTCGAATGGCATTCGACGGCATCTTAATCATAACTGCGAATTCGGATCGATGCTGGGGAAAAGTTCGAGAGAGACATTACGTAATAGAAGAGAAAATATGAGTATACTGGGGCGGGGCATGTTTTTGTTTAATCGATAGACTATACGCTATTATGCTGGTTTATACATTACGATTTATCGTACAACTCGCGATAAGACAAATTGTACGACCAATCTTGTAACTTGCAAACCCGGTGTATTTGTGTATTGGACAATTTGGATAATGCTACTTGTAGTGCGTAGACAGGGCTTGACTACGCTGGACCTGATTCGGCAAGGGATTGAATTATTGACGCAGAAGTGATTCTACTTCCAAAAGATGAAACGGTAAGTTGGAACTTGTAAACCGGATTTTTCAAATTTATCGTCAAATATCTCCCTTTGTATAAAAATCGTTTGGTACGGCGATCTTTGGAATGCAAATGAAAAAATAGGTTATCAATCGAAATTGAATGCAGAAAAATGAGTTTATCTACTAGGTAAACTTGAAGCTAATATTTCCGCTACGATTTATGGGGTAGCATTATTTGTACAGTAAAAAATGAGTTTGCAAAGTGAAATAATTTGAACAGTAGTAGTAAACAATTTACTTACCATTGTTACAAAATTTGCATACATGAAGTATTAACGATTCTATTGGAAATGTATCCATTAACTATTTTACCATCAAATGAATAATATCCTTCTAATATTAAGAATGAGAAATATATTAAACTTTATAGACTTTAAATTTGCGTAATACAAGGATAAGACAGGAAGAAGGCAATACGGCTTATCCTTAGAAAGTTTAATTATTTTGTATAAAAGTTATTTAGTTATATTTAAGTATGTATTAAATAGATATATCTTGATTTGTAACTAACTTATATACAATACATACAGGGAAAGGGTTTAGGTGACTTTGAACATAAGGGCGTGCACCAGGGAAAATTCCCAAGGAAACACAGACTTGAAAAAAGTTTGACAGGGCCGGGAATCGAACCCGTGATCTTACTCTATCAGGGAGGTTGCCTTAACCATCTAGGTTACCTGGCCAGAACGTTTAAGCAATCCGTTTACGGGGACATATATGAAATACATTTGTAACTAACTCTAATAGGGAAATTAATATAACTTATTTTTACATATTTATTTATAACTTAAGTACTGGCAAGTTTATTATTTATAACTATTTATATGAATTACAACTAACTTACTGACATGTTTGCAAGTGACTTCATAACGACCCTTTGGAAAGACCGATTCGCCACACGAAATGAAATGGGTTTATTATTTTAAATGGTCCACGTGCGACCATGTGTCACTTTATAAACATTTTTCTCACCCACGCGCAAGGGGTCACAAAATACGTGCTGAAAAGAAAGGCCGCCCTTCTGGTCTTTCCAGGGCTAGACGGAGGGATTAGTCGATGGAGAGAGGCCAACAAAAGGAAGGTTTTTGGTTCCGATGACTTCCCCAATCCCTTCGGCGTCTCCATGGCGGTCAAGAGAAGCAGATGTGCAGAACTGGTTGCAGAGGGAAAATTTCAACCCAGTTCCAATTCTCATTACAGAGTCTCTTTCGACGGTACCTCATCTTGGTGACTGGAATACTTATTGTAGTATTTTGGGATAGGGAAGAATTTTTTTTCCCTTTGCTCCTACGTTATTTTCTAGTTATTTTTTATAAATCCATGTAATGTCGATTTTGTTTTTGATACGATAAATAAATATGTAAGATACATAAAACATGCATTAAAATCACTATGATGTCCTTCATGCCAATGAAACTACCAAGTTTATGTAAACGGTTGAGGTATCAGCGATCATGAATTTTGTCATTGATTGTGATATACTATAAAATCCCGCGTTAAGTCTCCTTCTCGTACACATAACACTAAAATTTAAATAATTTATTTATAGAAAGTTTCAGAAACAGTTTTGAGACCATTTAAAGTGAATACAAGCGACAAACAAAGAATGTAGCAAATTTAAAATAAATATACATGTCTATACGAAATAAAAATAGAAGAAAAATAAACAAAAATCCAACATAGATGAATATATACAGAACGAACCAAGTAGGAAATGGTGTACAAGAATCTGAATACAGACATACTTTCAAGAATATATATACATATATATATATATATATATATATATATATATATATATATATATATATATATATATATATATATATATATATCTTGTTTCGCTGCTTAAAAACCGTTTTTTGACAAATTCGTTTGACTTTTAATATAAACATTTTGTTTTAAGACTACTAAATCGTACGCATAGTCTTCATCTTGTTTTCTAATTCTTCTTCCTACGAGAATCAATAAAGGGTACCCATGTCCCAGTTGACAATCAAAGGTGGTGGATTCGGCCGAGGGCCTTTTATTTGCCGCGCCTAGGATTCTTAAGTACCTTCCGCGCCTCTATTGACCCTTCCCTAGGGCGCTCCCAGCGATTTCCATGAATAATTCATTTAGTTTCGATTTTCAATTAAGTCTTGATTGAGCGCTTATTTTCAAATCGTTCCGTCCACGTCACTCCTCAACACTCGTCTTGCTTATTCAAAAATCCATTATTCACGTGAATTCTAAATTTATGCCGCGTCGTCTTCGCATATTTAATATGCATAATGAATTCAGTGAATCAATTTACCCTATCGTTGAATTAATGTCAATAGCCATTGGTCTTTCGCGTAGTAAACCTTTCTTCAGAATTTGGATGCTCAATTTGATTTCCTTTCCATTAAAATACGAGTGATCAGAGGTACCATCTTCATTATAGACGCTGGATGCACCCATAGAATTAGCTAAAAAGTCGTTAAACTCGATATAGTTATTAATAAGAGATAAAAAATAATAATTTATTATTACTATTATTATTAAGGTATACATATTTCTTATTAGTAAACTAATTAAAGATTCTCGAATAGGCCTAATAAAGAGAAGAAAGAAGAGAAAATCTTCTACCCGAAACTGCACCACTATTAAAAGTTGCAGCAAAATGCGGAGGGCAAAGGGAAGGGTGAAAAAGAAACGGAATAGGCACCGAAGATATTAAGTAGGAAAGAAGGGTTTTATAAGAACTTGGCCTCCTAATTGAAAGTGTTACAAGAATTAGTGTAACGTGAAACAGAAAATTCTACGTTCTGCGTTATTACTATGGTTTCACACCCTAAATTTATATTCCTTTTCGACCGCTTGACGTGTGTTGAGTACGGTGTGTACGGAGTTAATGTTAAAAACTGACGATTATGATGATATTCTATGAAACCTCTTCTGAAAATCAATGCAAACAGAATAAAGAAACTAAGAATTCAGAGATTAAAGAGAATTATATAATGTAAGATCTGAACGAAGAGGGATTGTAAAGGGAAGGTAAGGAGCCATTGGGGGAAAACAGTGACTCAGGAAAACAGGAAATAACTTTAAAAGAATTTGGGAATAAATAGGTCGGACCTTGAAAATGGCTATTTGAAGAAAATGGATGATTCCTGGGAAAGATAAAGAGGAAATCTCAACAACAAAATGGAGAAAAAACTATCTCACGAGTTCTTTTAACAAACTGTGAAGAGTTCAAGTAAATAAAAGTAAGAATATGATGAGGATATTTATGATATAACCTAGTTACTCAACCTAGATAACTTATTAGCATAATAGGATTGGAAATAGCATATTATTTGGCTTTATTCAATACAATTTAAGCCTCCACTCCATTTTTGCAGGGTGTAAAATTAATTAAGGGCCATACACTTATCACGAACATGCATAGTATCTTTGGAACGAAGATATCTTTCTATGGAAATTGATAAAAGAATATTTAATCCCTAAAGTGGTAAAAAGACAAAGGGACTTTGGGTAGGAAACGATTGCATTCTCTAAAATAGCTACAGGTTGACCGAGGGTCCTGCCTAAGCATCTGGAAGATATTTCGAGAGAAGTTATGAAGTATCTCTTTTATATGAAGAGGAAAAGATAATTTTTTAACCTTTTCCTTATCTGCCAACTTCCCATGAGTCACGAATATTTCATACACTCGAAGGATAAAAACTCGACGTTTCTGCGCCCAACTCCCGTTAGACGCACTGCTTCGAATCGGCTGTGAGTCTTTAAAATAGATGGCGGAAATAAGTTGAAAAATAAACGCAGTTGGGAAAGTAAAAGCGGAAACTTGGAGTGATTTGAATAATTAAACGTGACAATCCGAGGCAATCTGCAGTAACAAAACGAAAAACTGCTCAACTGTGAATGAATGAATATAACGTACGTTTAACGGTTGCTAATAAACAATATCCGAGGACTACTTAGAAACGCACTGTTGTGAATAAAATACGATTCTAAAGGATTCGTTTTCCTTGTATTTTTGAGTGACATTTATGAGATACATCGGATATCTCCCGTGTTACCGATGTGTTTTGAGCATCGATTGAGAAATTCCTCAACTTCGAAGCATTTCCCGTGTTAATTGTTTGAGGTATTATGCACACATTATTAAAGGTGTTCGCACTATTATGTTTTTTTTTCTTTCTGATTTGAATCAACTTCAACTGCGCGTCGATTCTCCCACTTGAGTGGATTGTATTCATTGAAAGTCCAAGTGATTGTAATTCATTGAAAACTTACTTATCGCCAACAGGTACGGCCGGGATACTCATCCGCTATCATCATACCACCGTATCCACGTCACATTTTCTTCATTAGGCGAATGCGAAGATTCGGCTCAACTTATCAGTGATTCAAATTCAATCGATGACTAAATGCTGCTTTTCGGAATGCAGCGGTTCACATGCTGCGAAAACTTTTATAACAGATTCATTCCCCGTATTCAAATCTTCTACGGAAATAAAGACTTCCCCACGTTGTGAGGTTGTGGTGAGATTACATAATTGTAATTCTCTCGTTCTTATTTGCCAAGGAGCGATTATTTTCAAACGGCCAACGGTTAACTAGTAAAGCAATGATATTGCCAAGTTATGGCCTAAATTTCACCCCTAGAAAGAAATGTTATGTGGTGCCCGCTTCGCTTTCGAAAGCACCTTTTGGTGCCCGGGCGCCAAAAAAGGTTAAGTACCCCGGTTCCGCGGCGTTCGTATCCGACGGATCTGCGAATGCCTACGTCATCGCGCATGCGCAGTAGTTCTGCCGCGTTTCTTCTTTGAACTCGCGGCGCTCTTCCTAATACATGCAACAGGTGGCGAGGCCCGAGTTCCCATCGGCCTTCGACTTCGGAGATGTTTTATCGCCCGGTTTTATTCCCCGAATTTGCAAATGATAGCAAATCCTCTTAATGATAAAGCAAGGGAATTTGGAATGAGAATTAATATAAGTAAAAGTAAAGTAACGAGGACCACTAAGGCAAAGAAGGCTAATTAGGGTGGATTGACTAGAGCAGGTGGGTGAATTCCCTAAATTGGGACGGACTCTTTGTTGTTGAGAAGATGCAAAGTTAAGTTCTTAAAAGAATACGCCAAGGAAGCATTCGTGAAGCGAAGGGAATTAAAGACCAATTGACAAAGGAAAAGATTGGCGAAATCCCTGGTTCGGAGTGTTTTGCTTTATGGGTGTGATGCGTGGAATTTAAGTCAAACAGCTGGTTGCACGAGAAGAGAAAAATAGTGACTTGGCTGGGAGTCGAACCCAGGTGAAAGAACTCCTACTGTGAAAGTGGGAGACCTGGGTTAAACTTCTCGTACAACCTTGGGTTGAGTTGCACGCTTTCCTGTGCTAAGTCTAACTCCATTTACATCATTTGTCAAACAGCTGTGTTGAAACACGGAGGTGCTGGAGATGATTGGACCTTAATTGAAGTGATTAAGGAAGTGATATTGAGGGGGATTGGTGAAGATTGGAGATAAACTTAAAGGGAAATAACAGAAGGTGTTGGATGATTTAAAGGGAAGTGAAGGAGATGCGATTGAATAGGGAGTTTTGAATTTTATTTTATGCACACGAACCTACCGAAAAATAGAACGCCCAGAAAGAAAGGTATTTGAACCGAGTTTCTTATTTCGGTCGTAGAATATCGCATTCGATTCGAAATTGAGAGAATTCAGAGAATGATGACAGTAAATTTATGTAATCTCGTGGGTATAAACAATTCCCTAACGACAAAGGTGATTGTTGAAAATCCCATTGATTTATTTGTTGTGACTATGTAACATTTTGGATCCTTCACCATTTACGGGGTAATTTATAGATTCCCAAGGAAAAACGGACTTGAAAGGGTGCAAACCCTTATGTGCAAAGTCACCTCAACCCTTTACTTATTTGTAATTTATAAATTCTTTCATGACACGCAGAGTAGATTCTTCATTCTATTGTGAATTTAAATTAAAAAAAGATTGTGGTATTACATCGATAATGGCACGAGAACAATTATAACTTGACTTGACTTTTTTGCCCTATAAAAACATCTATTTAGCTTAAAATATTTCACGTATCCTTTAAAAAATCACTGGAAGCAATGCACGATGGCAAGATGCGAGAATTTTGCTTCTTCAAGGAATAACTGAGAAGCTATTTAACTCGTTAAGCGGGAACTGGCAGACCTTCACGAATCACCAAAGCTGTTCTTCATTTAATGATGTTCTAATTAGCCTGAGCCTATTTTAACGTATTTCCTCGCGAACCATTCCAACGATGAACTTCATGTTTCTGTAAATTGATAAATTCGCTGTAAACAACATCTTTAGGAGATAAACGCAGAGCCTTTATTCTTTGAAGACCTTACTTCTTGTGTGAATTTTAATTGGAAACGATGGTGTCATGAAATCGGGACCATAAGAATCATCACTTATATTTTATGCTCCCATAAGAATATTGTATAGCGAAATATCCTAAACAACTTCAGTATATGTTAGCATGGCTACCAATAGGATATTTGCGTTTTTCCTAGATAAAAATCTAATCCGATTTTGGAGTGAAATTCAGGACCAACTTTCTTTCTACCACACATTTTGGAACGAATACAGAACTTCAACTCCAAATGCTATTAACTCATATTTCTTTGATTATACCGCTTTATTAACACGCACAATCGAAGCTTAAACAACGGTATTCGAGTTGTAATTTTCATGAAGCACACACATATGTAGACAATTCACTTATGTAATTAGCTGGTTCTCTAATGTTACGATTTGAAAATCACAATCATGCAAAGTCATTGACTTATACCATCAAAGTTACACGTTCACAAAAATACGATATAACAACTCATGATTATGCCATCGGGACAGAATTAAACAAAAATAATACTCTCCAAGTTACAACAATGCAATATACTACACAGCAGTTACTAAGAGACGAGAGTGAACAATAGCAATGTAGTTAACAAGTTATTAACTAGATATAGCAATACAATTGCTCCAATGCTTTCATTACCTTTGATAAGATATTTCACTTTCAAAATTAACATAATTATTACTAGTTATGGTAATCGTCGGGTACTTCAGCTAATTAAAAATATTTTTTATAAATTATAGAGGGTGATTAATTGTTAACAGCGATTTTATTTTGAAATGGCAATGATATACTGACTACGTGGTTATTATAAACCGACAACATGATCTATATATAAAGGTAATATGTTCTAAATTAACCGTCACTAACTTCACGATAAACCGGAATTCAAATCCGGAGTGAAATTAAACCGGAATCGGAAGCTCGATACACAGACTTTCCAAAAACCTTTCCTATAGAAATCACTTAATCCAATGAAGAATAATTAATGCCAAACAATTCTGTATCGGTGATAGAAAAACCTCAAACTCCAATGGAAAACATGACAGGAACACATACAACGTAGATCGCGAGAGATTAAGAGAGAAATGTGGAAAGAAAATTTCATCTTTATTTTTCGAAATCATCGAAGGTATCCCTCAAACAATGGCCTCCGACACGAGTTGTACTTTTTGGAGAACTTACAAGTTGGCAAATTCATAGCTTTAATTAAATCACAAACACTTCCAGTTTCTTTTAAAGAAATCACTGAATGCACTGCACGATAACAGCATGCTAGCAATCCTGCTTCACTTGTAGAACAACTTAAAACAGCAAAACGTGACAAGCACACTCACAACTTAAACCACGTGACATTGAAGACAGAGCTACAGAAGTCGCATGCTCGTGACATGACGACAACATTTCGTTACTCAAATATTTCTGACCACAATTCCACAGCACCGGAACGTGTATGTTAATGGCCTTCAGAAAGAAATAGTAAGAATAGAAAACGTGGGGTGACGCGAACTTACAACGATTTTTACTCGTTTTAACGAGGAAATATCGCAAAAATCGTTTGCCAGAGCCCTGGATGGTGTGTTCTCGTGCAATTGAATGTTTGTGGTGAGTGAAAAACAATCGCATGTGATATATGTGTTATTAGAGCTTTTACGTACTACAAAATCCGCATTGTATTGAGTGTAACACTCCCACAGTTGTTATAAAGTGTTCCTTTCACATTAGTGTTGTTGCTGGAATAAGGTCTCTTTAATTGAAGGAAAGATTATTCGAATTGCTGAGTTGCTACGATGCCAATGGGTCAACATGCAGTAGACCAATGATTTAGGATTTCGTCAGGTTACATGCAACTAACCCTGGCCTTACAAGAAATATGAAGTGAGTATTGCATTACTCTCGTATTATTACATTGCTGCACATAATCGTTTGCGATTATTTGCTACATATCAGTGCAAGATGAGCTCCAACGTGGAATAAAATATCTTTGCATTTGGAGGATCATTTTGACAGTTGCTAATAGGTGTTTCAGATACAATACTGCCACAGTTTGTCTCTGTTGGAATAAGGTTTTCGTGAAAGATACCAAATGTTTGAGTTGCTATGACACCAGTGGATCAAGATAGACCAACTACGTGTAAGCGATCAATCAAGAACCAGACATTTCCTCGCATTGAACTTGCCAATTTAAGAACGTAAGTACTGTATTACTTTAAGAACTCTATATTCGTTTAGAACAATCCAAGACAGTTGCAAAGCGTAATGAATATAAGTGATAAGGATTTAGCTAGTTAACTTGGAAGTAATGACTTATATACTAGTGATTCGCGATATCAGATAGATGGATTACTGTGATCTTAAATTGAAGAGGAGTCCAAAACTTCACATATAATACTCGAAAGCTATTCTTAATCTCTTATTAAAACTAACAGTCATTTGGATTATTTGAAGACGTGTCAATGGTTTTAAATATGATTGATTTTATATTTGCGGTATAATTACAACTGTAGGGGTGAAAGGCAAGAAACTTACTTCTCATTATTTTCATACTGAAAATGAAGACTTGATATCCTGTTGTGCATCTATGAAGCATATCGATAAAAACATATACAGTTGAAAGATATATTTGGTGGCCATTTTGTTAACATGGAGTGATGAAGTTTCGAGTCAATTACGAAATTATTGTAAGAGTTTAAATTTTAAAAAATAAAGAAGTATTAAGTTTTTATAATCTTTAAAAAATTATTAAATAAAGATCCGGTAAAGTTTACTTTTATTTTATACCAATTATAGTTATGTACATAAAATTAAAAAATAACCGAGATTTCAACAGCCAATCAGAACCTTGCATTCCGTCTCCCCCCTCCCCTTTCACTGTTCAGAGCTGTAGTTATTCAGAAGATTTCGTAGACGGAGGACGTACGTCACTTTTTTCTGCAAAACCGTTTGAATTTAAATTTCCTGCTCTGCAATGAATTTGAAGTCTAGTATATGCGAGCGAGATATTTTTAAAGTTCAACTCAAGTTTAATGTCAATTTAATTTCTTGTTAAGTGATTTTAGTGAATTAAGGAAGAAATCGACATTATCCGACCTTCAAGACATAATCCGTGGGTGTTGTCGAGGTGCTCGTAAATCTGGTAAGTTGTTTATTTTAAATTAATACTATCTCAGTTTCTTCGGATATTTCTTACAAGGAATTGATTTTCTTAATGATAAATGCGTTAAGACACAATTGATTCCTATTTTGAAATCTTTATTCCGATAATTAAATCAACAACTTTTTATATACGTCACGTGATGGGTACTGGCTATTTTATAATTTTTATTCTAATGAACGAGTTCTAAATCTTCTGCAAATCAAGGATGAAGGGTAAATTTATAATTCTAATCTTCTGTCAATATTTATTGACTAGGCTATATTGCCATGTATAGCGTTGCAACTATATTCATCTAAAAAATCTTAATGGAATTGCCAAAATTCGTTACTGTTTTGCAATCGGTAGGAGTTGCGAATACGATCTGCAGATGTTTTAAACGGTGTTTTAAAGTTTAATAGGAAAAAGATTTTCTCCGCATATTTACCGAGCTTTTAATTAAGAATAATCAACGCTAACTGAAACCGAAAAGAAGATTTGAATTTAAAATCGATTAAGCATTGTTTAAGCGGTTTTCTTATTCCATTAATTCCCAGACTACTATTAAACCGTTATCCATTTATTGTATTTTCCTCCTTGAATCACTAATTGATGTAATTTTTGAAATGGTTTTCGTTGCTGATCGACATTGTAAGAGAGGTGAGCACTTGAATAGTTACTAATCGAAACATATATTTAAACATGCATTCTGTAATTGCAGCAGTTCTTGTTTCACCCTGTGTGGGATTTTCATGCTTTATCATCTTTCATTTCAGATTTCACGAAGGAGAAGTCACCGTGATCTTTTCAACCGTTGGTTTCGTGATCGTTCAAGAAGAGACTCATCACTGGAGTAAGGCTTCCAGGAACCCTTTGTCAGGCGAGTAAACGCATATTAATTAGCGTCAATTTCCTTAAGGAATGCACGTAAGCTTCACTTTTAACGTTTGCAGGATTTATATCTTTTGAAGAATTTAATTAGATTGAATAGTCTTGAAGAGTTGAGACAAGCACTAAATTAAAGAAAATCGAATAAAGACTCTTATTTGTGTAATGGAATGTTGTTTTCGAATCGGCATTTCGACAATACACGCAAAAATTATCCAAAAAACCAGTCCCCCTGACGACCAATGCGATTGTTGAATCCACGCATTTTCCTGTATAGAATAGAATGGGATTTCAGTTGTGTATAATTAAAGGGTATTTACTCATTGTACGACCGACAATTATAATTCAATATACTTCTATATTCCCCGTTGAGAATCAACGGGCGCTTGGATAGTCAACTTATGTGCCTCAGTTCACTATTTAATGAAATCGTTTCTTCTTAGTAAAAAAATCTGATGTGGCCGACACATGACTTTCTCCGTATTTATTGAAAACAGAAGCCTATGCCGGTAATATATAGATAACTCCTAAACAATGAGTGTTACAGGAAAATGTTTCATACAACATTTGTGGTAAAAAACATTGTCTATAACTTTGGTACATAATTGTGTGTACCTACATTGCATTCTGACAGAGATGTGTATGAAAACCTTCCAATTCTGGATAAATAACTTCCGGTTAAACAATTATTCAAGAATAACTCCTAAACAATCAGTGTTACGAAAAAATGTTTCATACAAAAGTTGTAGTTAAGTATATTATCTACAACTTTTGTTTGTAATTGTCTATATCTATATTGTATTCCTACAGAGATATTAAAAAAAACGAAATTTTGTTCCAGCTAAACCGCAACTTCCGGTTAAGTGATATTCACAAAAAACTAATCAACTCTTAGCAATGTTAGAAAAATACTAAATATAAATTTTGAAAATGATCGGATAATTACTTTTTAAGATAGAGCGCCCACAAACTTTTTTACCACAGACAGACAAACACACAGACTGACATGTTCGGGAAAATATCTAATACGTGCTCTATGGGCCCCAAAACATCTATTTCCATCGAAAGCTGGAGGTCGAATTACAGATGGCATGCATTAGGTCTTTCATATAATAGACATTTCTTGTTGTATTCAAGAAAAAGTAAATGTAAAAATCTATCGTAAAATCTATCGTAAATCTAAAAATAGTAAGTAAACATTAATCTTCCAACTTAACGAACCCCCATTTCATGAGGCAATTAATGGAATCGGCTGAATGTATAGTATCATGTGTAAATAAAAACACGATCGCGTTTCAAAGTGTAAGTTCAGATCGCTAGTATCTTTGCGGTACAACACTTTCACCGTTGGTCTACTTCTTGTGGTAAACATCTCTTCACTTTCCCCGCGTATGTCTTAGACGGAATTTCATGAAGGCCATTTGAAAGGAGTTCAGTCTTTTCAACCGAGACGATTACCGTGAAAAGGACATTTTACTTTCACTTTCAGAACTTCTAGACATCATTTCTTATTTTCGTAAGTCATATAAGTTTTCATCTACACTTCATTCATTAGAGAAAATAAAACTCTTTGCTATTTAAGTATTTCATTTACCCCATGATCGTTATTAAAAACTTCGCCATCTGCTTAAAAGTGAATATTTGGTTGCTAAAGGTATTCTTCGTGTTGGTAGATCAAGTCCAAGGTGTTGCTATCAAGAATTAATAGGTTTCATTGATAGCACCAATGTTCATGGATCTTTTCAATTTCTCCAGAAAGATTTTGGACATATTTTCCGAGTTATTAGTAAAACATGATCAGCGTCAAGGGGGTATGGACCTTCAAAAAATGGATATTTCGTTTTTAGGCTTTTTGTATTCCGAACTTTTCCTGTTTACAAAAATGTCTCTTTTACCTGGGAAATAAAAATTGACTCCGTGGCGAGCTTTTTTTTAAGGAAGGTTTATGGTTAAATTACGACAAATCAGCGCAAATACGCGGTGAGTAGTCAAGAAAATTGGCCTGCTGTCCCAGCTATATGGAAATGCCGGGTGCCTCAAATGTACAGGACATGAAAAACGCTATCTGGGCTATTTATTTCCACTACAGGTTTGTTTTTTCCTCTCTCAAATAGTTTTAATGCAATTGAAAGTAAATTTCTGTTGCCTTGCTACCAAATAATATGAAATTAATTTTTAAATTTTTGACGAACTGTTGCAGCGGTGCGTGGGGGCCTTCGCCAAAAATGTAAATGAGAGTTCGAATGGACTTATTTGGAAAAATGTTCCTAAAACAGTTTTGTTCGAAGAAAATAGTAGAACTTGGCCCTAGGGATGCTGTGCTTGTGTTCAATGAAGGACAGAAAAGCAGAGCAGCAGTGCTCAAGCAACTGGGAATCATAGTGGGTAAATTCTTTGCGACATTTGTGAACTTTGAAGACAAGCAGAGGTGAGACAAGAGGACCCTCGAAGCCACTAAGGAGGCCAAAAGACAGAAGGCCAGGGAAGAGGAAGCTAGGTTAGAGGCAGAAGAAGGCGTAGTATACCAGCCTGGAGGTTTTTAAGTGCTCTGTGCTTCAAATAGGGGAAAAAATAGTGATAAACATGTTGTTAAACTTAAAGGTGATTTTCTCAAAAAAAAATATTTTCAACCTTGCGCGCAGGATATCTAAAAACTATTCAAGCTACTGTGCTGAAATTTTTTGTGAGTAATTCCCCCTCATTTCTTTTGAAATTGTCTTAGGGGTGTTTTGGAATTCTTATTGATTTTTTAAACAAAAATATAATTAGTCAAAATATGGGTGCTTTTTTGGCATGATTTTATTTTTTCAAAACTTTTTTGACTGAAGTAATATTTTTAAAAACCCCTGAGACAATTTGTAGGTATTATTAACATACATTTGTAGGTATTACATGGCATAAATAAGACATTTTTTGGTAAAATAAATAGTTTTTGAAAAATCCTGCGCGCAAGGTCTAACCTGCAAAATGAACCCCAATCTTACCCCCTAAAACGGGGGAGGTTATATTTTTAAATTTTATTAATCGAAAAGATCAAAGAAAATTATAGGTACATGATGAAGAAAGTTGCACTGCTCTATTGCTCTACATTTTTAAAAATAATTTTTGGAGTTGCCTTACAAAACAGCCAAAAAAGATCCATAACCCCTTAACAGTTAATTGGAATTGCGAGATGGACCCAAGTAAATGAAAATGTTTGAAGTGACTTAATTTTTGCATTAATTTAATGAGTCGGATTTAGCGTCAATGTGTTTATTTGGTTTTCGTCCTTAAATATATCTTTCTTAAGAGGTTCTCGTGGAAGATCCATGCCCTCTTTCAGAAAATCCAAACATGAGGATATTAAAAGAATAGGCCAAAGAAGTGTTCGTGAAGCGAAGGGAATTGATGACTAATCGATAAAGGAAATAAGATTGGTGAAATCCTTGGTTTGGCCTTACGGGTGCGAAAGGTGGACATTTTTAAAACGTGGTTTTATTTTTAAAAAGGTTTCCAATCGACATCGAAAGGAAAATGACTTTTTACTTGATTTTTTTGATCAGTATAAACAATCACGTGGAAATATCACCTCCTACTTTAACCTTTTAAAATTTATCATATTTAACTTTGTTTCATTTCAAATTTCGAGAGGCAGAATTCCCGTCGCCATGGTGTGTCTAATACCGTGTGTTCATGAACGTTCAAGAGGATGACTGTGATTCCTTAATTACGTGATCATTTGAGTGGGCAATAACTGGAGGAAGGATGCCCTCAATCAGGTAAGTTGTCTGATGTTAATCAACATGATTGCTTCGTTGGTATTCGTTTCTTGAAACTTCTAGGCTAACAACAGTTTGGTCTTCCTTGTTTTGTAGTTCGAAATATATTTTTAAATGGCAGATTCGAGAAACGGACTATGGGAAATCCCTTTAACCTTATCGCTGACTTTAATTTGTATGGTTCGTGATTACGCTTTTCATTTAAGAAAAAAAAGATATTCTGACGGCATGTACATTATTACCATTGTCGTGGAATGTATTCATTTCGAAAATACTGCATTTAAAGTGCATCTAATTCAAAATCTGCGGAACTAAATTTCGATTGGATGTAATATTTGATTGTAAGTGGCATTATTAATTATTTTGATTGCCCCAAAACAAATCCGCAATAAGTGTAAATTGACAAACCCCTTTGACTCATTAGAAACACAGCGATAATATTTTTCCTGACTGAACTTTTAAACCTCAGTTTCACAATGCTTTCTTTAAATTTTCATATTACAGGCAAAGTAGGAATATCTTCTTTTAATGTGATGTATTTCAATGTTCCTACGGAATAGATTGGTTAAAATATCAATAAACAATATTTAAAGATGAGAATCGATACTGTGAAACCGATTATTCATACATAAATTTTGAAATTAAAATTCCAGAGAAATCATATTTAAGATTATCTTTCGAAAAAAATATATCATCCTTACAACATATAATTCAAATTTTGCTGGCATTTAATCCTTACCTTAGGAGTACATATTCCTGCATATTCTTGTATATTATATATTTAGTAAGAATTAACGAATATCTACACCTATTTTCTCCAATCAATTCATTCGGTGTAAACACAAAATATATTTACTCTGGGATTATGTTAGGTGTTCATCTCTTTTTTTAATATTAGTTGAAGTATCAGTAATATAAAACGCACTTGGCCTTCAATATTTAATACTTGTGAATTATCTTATTTATAATTTCTGAAATTTAATTGATTTTTCTTTTTATTTTTAAGACGTCTCGGTGGGGACGACTCCTTATCTGGTAGTTCATCGAGGACATTCCTTTGAGGTCGTATAAAAGAACCATCGAAGAAGGACACCGAACACAACTTGCTGGTTAGTTATTTAAAAGTGGTAAAAATGTTTTTGCTTTTTCGTACGCCATCATTTATATTATTCAATACCTTTAGGTAATTTTACTTTTGGATATTTACGGCATCGGGCTGTTCAGTTTGAATTTCTTTTATTACAAATCGGTTGTAGTTTTAACCTTTAAGAAAGTGACACATTGCCTAATCTGCTAGAGTTTTGATACTTTTCATAGAAATTTTAGGGTTCTCGTACGAGATACTTATTTTCATGTGGAAATGATATTCTTACGTTATTCCTGATCAGATATTTCATTCTTTAGAGAAATTAAAATCACCATTTACTCCACGATCGTTTTTTTATTCAACTTTTGTTTCGTCTTCTTAAAAATGAATCATTTTGTGTAAAAAAATTAATTTAGTTAATCGAAAAAATATTTTATTAAAAGGCTGTCACTTTGTATAGTGGCATTAATCACTAATGATTAAGTGTGATTTATAACCAATGTTTGTGAATGTTTTAAGATTGAGAGATCCTTTCGTTTCGTTTTCTCCCAGATATTTGGAAATCTTTTGATCAAAAATTATCAAAGTTAACAGTAAACTAAATGTTGATTTGAATTTCATAGTCGGCCTAGATACTGCCTACCATATATATTATATACAGTATATAGAGTTATATTTTCTTCTAAATAGTTATATATCGCTTATTTACAATTAGTTTTCTTTTTTCTAAATACTATCGAGTAAATGGAAGATACTGATATTGAAATATCCGACATTTCTTCTATTCCAGGAAAAATGAAGAGTAATATTTACATGGGAGTGCCATTCAAGATAAGGAAGTGACGGATTCATTCGAAATAATATACCATGGACATAAAACATTTAACACCACCTTTGGAGGAAGACGGACAAATGATGTGTATCTTGAATTATATTTAAAGAAAAACCTTATTTTTGAATTATTACGAAAACTGCTCATAAAAAAATGATGAGTAGAAAGATATCATAAAGTATTTATGCATCTGTGTAAATAAATTCAATCTTTTTCAATGATTATAGTGTTATTAGTGTAAGTATTTATGCCTCTGTATATTCAATCTTTTCCAATGATTATAGTGTTATTATCTGTGTATACTAATTGTAAGAATGAGGAAATCTTGTGAAATGAGTAAAATTACAGTATTTGGTTTCTTGTGCGTGTTCTATTTTCTCAATGCATTCAACTCTGATTTTGCGAGCTTCAGTATGCTTCTGACATTTAAGTATTATTGATAATTAATTTTGTTCAAATTAGGAGCTGTATTTTTCGAATGCTTTTGTTATATTTTCTCATTCATTGCAACCGTGTGCGTATATTCAGATTTGTGATCCTCTGAAAGTCATTTTATGACACGGGCAATGCCGCCTAGTATTTTTCTAACAGCAAGTGTAAATGTGATGATAGTAATAACACGATTTTAGAATTAATTTAGTGGAATCATGTATGATACTATGTGAGAATACTGTTATATTTACAATGACTGTATTGATATAATCTGTGGACACTTTATATGAGAATGAGAATATGTTGCGAAGTTTGTGTGATTCCTGACTTATTTTCCCGTTTCGTGTGTTTCATTTTTCCAATGTACCAAAACCCTTACCTTGAGAGTAGACAACAAGAGTGAATGTGTGTATTGGATGAGTGACTGTGTGAGAGAGAGAGAGTGTATGATTGAGCCAGTCATCGAAAGAAGGTGTAGTTTAAGTAAGTAATCGTCTGCGTTAATTGCGTCCGTCCTAATCAGGAGAGGCAAACGAAGAAAGCAAACAAGAAGGAAAACATGGAGAGGTGAAGAAAAGAAAGACAGTGGCGGAAAGAAGAGGTGACGAAAGAGCCTCCAACAGAAAATAAAAAAGCGAACAATATCTCATTCGTTCGGTTGTCATGAATCTTGAGATGCCAATAATAAGCGGAAACAAGCAATGCGAAATGATGAAAAATTCGGCTCAAACGCCATTCGAACCGGAACGTATAAACGTGTTTCTAAAATTGGAATTATTACGAAATAATATCAATATGATCAATCTTCACTTCGTGGCAATATGGAATAACCATCTGAAATGAAAAACACTTAGTAGCTCATCCTAGCAAGAATACATAAAAATGTTGCCCAAACCACCAACTGTTTTTCACTTAAAATGGTGGAATTATTCGGTTGACCAGTCTTAAAATACAAAATTTTTACAACATACTGTTATCGTTTACTTTTCCTTTAATTTCGAACCGAGCTTAACTTTCCGAAATATTTCTATCTGCAAAAATCTCAAGTCTTAAGATCCGATTTCTTCTTTTCTTGAGTATGTATTTTAAAGATGGATACTTATCGCCGACTCTTTCTAAAATAAACACAAAACGGAACGATAACGACATAGAGGGCGCTTAAAAGTATTAAAATGAGCCGAATTTGAGCTCAAAGAAGTGATTCATTAAGGGTAAAATTGAATATATTCCACGGATAATTATTTCGAAATAGCAAAACGAAACGCTATATTCCATGAAAAGACCTCGAGATTAGATTCACCGCATCCAAGAGTCGACTAAAGAAAGATTTATTCGATGAAAAATGGAAGTTTACGCCCTAATAACAGTTGAAAATGCATCAGCGTGATTGAAATGCATAAAAATGCATGTCTGAGACAAGATAAGTACCTGCCTTTCCTCATTCGAACAAATATCCGAGCATTGTATTCCCATTATTCATGGAGGACGCGTCACAAATGATACGCGGCGAATCAATCATAAAGACTGAAATATTTGGCCCGCTTCATCCAAACGAAGAAAATTTATTCGACGGAAAATAAACTTCGCCGCAGAAATAAAATCTAATTGTAAAACAGCGAGACATCTAAAAAATTCAATGAAACGCAAAAAAAAACGTTTTCTACGAGGAAATCACCACTGAATAAACTAGAGATGGAAGGAGACGTTTTCTAAAGATAAATAACGCGAGGTAACGATGAAACTCGAATTCTTTACCAAAATAGAGTCTTGAATCGAGAATCGAATATTGAAATATTTTTCCAGAGAATTGACTGTAAATTCTGAATCGGAGCTAATCTATGAAATCCGAACAAAACCTTCAATACTCGAAATAAAATTTTCACAAATCAGACTGTCGGAGTTGCTTACAGACAAAAAAGCGAATTATGTTGCTATGCATTCCCACCGAAGCCAGAAAATGAGAACGATACGTAAAAGTATAAAAGTTATCATACTTTAGACGATAAGATTGCTTTAAAATAAGGAGTCAACAAAATTGTCTTACCTTTCCCAATGGGTCCCGTAGATTACACAGAGAACAGGCCCTGGAAAAAAAGAACCGCACGAATTAAAACAATTGCATTATATGGAAATGCATTGAATACTCGGGTGATAATGAGCGATCGAAAAAGACATTTATTTAGTCCAGTTGAAGAGAGTGACTCCCTTTCGTTTAAAAAAAGGTGAAAAGGAAAAACAATTAGGAAAAGTACATCAGTAACCATATATGAGGCACTTTTAAAAGGAGAGATATAATTTAATACGAAGAGATTACACTAATAAATTAAATTAGGAATTATATTTTATGCAAGAATGCAATATATTGAAAAAACTTTGTTGGATATATTTTCTATGAAAATACGAGATTTTCTCAATATTTCAAATTTTATTCTTTGGTTTATATATATAAGAGAATAAAGTGAGTTAACCAAATCCCAAAATATGTGTTCCGACCTTGGCGGTTCTATGTTTTGCGTGTTAGCCAAGATATCGGCTTGGAGTTTCGTCTAATTGCGATTTTTATGATTAAATGTTTCTATTTTTACGCGTTAAATACACAACTGTAAAAGTTCACTTTTCGCCGTACGTGAGATAATGATAAAATGAATAAATGAGCTGAAAATTACGGTGTAACACGTCACTACTGCGCAGCTGAAGTATATTCTAATACGGATGTATGGTTACCAGACGTCCGGTTTTGTCTGTCCCGTGTCCGCTTTTTTACTGAAATGTCCGCTTTTTTCTCTCAATCAACTATTTTTATACATATTTCCATCTTACACAATCTTTCACCGATTTCTTCAGTATATTTTATTATAATTGACATTCAATAAAAAATAGTACAAGAAAAATGTTCGAATATTTCCTTTTTTTACTCATATTCCATCCTAACTCCTGGTAAAGTATACTATCGTGGTTCGAGACTGAACGAGTAGGTAACACTTCTTTGATTAATTTTTCAATTTTTTTTTAAATTTTACAATGGATATATATATATATATCTTTCGATTAGTAATGGGATGAGAAATACAAAAAATGATAAATTTTACTTTACCATTGAAATAATTATTTGATGAATTGATCCGACGCAAAACTATTCAAGAAGCGCTTGGGGCCGAATGAAATTCGGAGACTAATTTAAGATTCGAATGAATCATTTACTGAGGCAAGAAAATATAATCGAGATTAGATTAGTAGATTGCAGGACAGTTAAGGGGTGACAGATGATGAGAAAAGGTATCCGTTTATGGATAACTTTCAAGGAATAACGACAGGATCAGGGAGGAGCGGGAAGAGAAGTTGGTATAAAAATAGAATCACCAATCTATTAAAAGAATGAACAACAAAGAATGAAACCCAACGGTCAGGAAAACAAAGAAATTTATCTTAGAAAATGGAAGAAAAATAAAAATTAAACATAAGCAAGAAGATGGGTTCAAAATTTTTAATCAAGAGGATTCATCACGAATCGACAAATATCCGAATCTTCCGAAATATTTCAATACAGAATGACTGAAAATCATAAAAGAACAGTAAAAACGTCGATAATTGGAAATATCAGAAACGGAATGGAACTTTTTCAATTTTTTTCCTTTTTTATAGAAACATTGGTCATTGGTTAATTGCGGATTTTAATTCGGAAAATAATGATCAACATTTTTACTATGGCATTTACAATTAAACCCGGCTCACCATTCTCCATTGCGGATTCAGTACGATAGGATAATGCTCCTTCTCTGTAATCTCCTTAAACTCGTGTAGATATGAAATTAGCATCACAGTGATGTTTAGTAAAACTTCGAGATGTGCGGGACATGTAAAAGGCAGCAAACATTATGGCTCTGTCATACTTCCTTTGAAATCGTCCTACATATTTCGTAACTCAGAATTGCTGACATATGCCGGTAAAAAACTCCCCATTAGGGATGCCACATCGACATCGATGTATCGGACTACTCGATGTTTTTTTGCCGATACATCGGAAACATCGAGTGGTACGAAAATGAGTGGAACATCGGCTCGATGTTTTTCAAAACACTCAACATCGACCCGATGTTTTTGAAGAGGAGCAGGTAGCAACGAATGTTTTTCAAAACACTCAAAATCGCACCGATGTTTTAGAATAGGAGCGGGTAGGAACGAATGTTTTTCAAAACACTCAACATCGCACCGATGTTTTAGAATAGGAGCGGGTAGCAACGATGTTTTTCAAAACACTCAAAATCGCACCGATGTTTTAGAATAGGAGCGGGTAGTAACGAATGTTTTTCAAAACACTCAACATCGCACCGATGTTTTGGAAGACATTTTCCGATTTAGATTTTCTCCATAAAGATACATTGCGGGTATTTTCGAAAATTGTTTTGAGGCACTTTCCGGTAAAGTAGAGTGTTGAAATTCGAGGTATCGCTGGAGGCCGTGCGTATCCGATGAAAACTATTAAGACATCATCGAAGATTATCCTTGGTTCGACGCTAGGTCAGGGCAAATATTCTCCCGTTTAATTTACACTGAAATTTTTAAGATTTTTTTTAATCACTTCCCGATAAGATGGAAACTTGAAACTCGGCATGTAGATAGAGATCGTAAATATCGTTTATGTACGTTGTTGAACGTTTCGCTGATTGTCCTTGGTTCGATTCCTTTATTTACATTCCTCAATGCATTTCTTATGGAGATAACGGTAACAAATTTTAGGTACTTCCCGGCATGATATCGACTTCAAACTTTGCAATAAATATAATCAAGTCTTAAGGTCTGTTTACAGCTACCAATAAGTCCTGGGTTCGACATTAGGGGCCTCTAAAATTAATAATTGTTACGATGTTTAAGAATTTTTTGAAGCTCTTCCTGATAATATAGAAACTTAAAACTAGGCTTGTAAATAAATATCATAGATTCATTTCAAATACGTGTTTTAGCATTCCTTGATCGTCCTTGGTTCGATCCCAGAAAGCCATTTACATTGTCCTATGCATTTCAGATGGGGATAATGGAGTCTTATTTCAGGACCTTCCCGGTATGATATGGACTTCAAACTTAGCATTCCTAACAGGTTATAATAGCCCATTTGCATCCGCTAATAGGTCCTAGGTTCGACTCCAGGCGTCTCCAAAAATTAGAAATTGCTATGATTTTTAAATTCTTTATACCTCTTCCCAATGACATTGAAACTCAAAACTTGCAATGTGAATAAAGATTAGAAATACATTTTATATGCTTGCAGTGTGTAAGTATCTTTTACTCGTATCTATACATTCAATATATACATATTCATAGGGGATCAAATTTCTAACCATGTTCTACAAGTGCCACTGACTTGAAATTTTTACGGCGTAGTGGCCATAACGTGTAACTTCCAGAAGAAAGCCGACTTTGAACCTCAGTGTCATGGGTTCGATTCCAGAAGGCCCCAAAGTCACAATTTTCTCCATAAAGATATATATTGGGGGATTTTCAAAAATTTTTAAATAATTCTTCCCGGATAGGTATAGAATCAAAATTCAAGGAGTTTACAGATATGGTCACGATCTATCGAAAACATGAATGACTTCTAATGAGAACCTCCTGGGTTCGATGCTAGGACGATGCAAAAATTTTGTATTTAAAATACATAGGGATAGTTTTTCGTTATTTTTTTAATGCACTTATCAAAATGATAGGAAGTTCTCGCTCCGCTAAAAGATGTATCGACTCGATGTTTTCAAAACACTCAACATCGCACCGATGTTTTAGAAGAGGAGCGGAGTAACGAATGTTATCGAAACACTCAACATCGCATGGATGTTTTAGAAGAGGAGGGGGGAGTAACGAATGTTATCGAAACACTCAACATCGCACCGATGTTTTAGAAGAGGAGCGGGTAGTAACGAATGTTTTTCAAAACACTCAACATCGCATGGATGTTTTTGAAGAGGAGCGGGGAGTAACGAATGTTATCAAAACACTCAACATCGCACCGATGTTTTAGAAGAGGAGCGGGTAGTAACGAATGTTTTTCAAAACACTCAACATCGCACCGATGTTTTAGAAGAGGAGCGCGGAGTAAGGAATGTTTTTGGTTGACCAATAAATGCATTGCTTATGAGTATCAAAAGCCTTTTTAAGAATACAAATGAACCTTCCCCACTTATGCCATCAATCATTCGTGTGTAGGGTGAAGGTGAACGTGTGGCCTAAAAATGAGATTTACCATTACTCTAGTGAAGTAAGCAAATATGAAACTGAGATGTTTCAAATAGAATAATGTAGTGTAGCTTGAAAAATATGTTTCTAATTTGGCGTTATTTTTGCTCGATGATCTCTTTCGTGTGATTTCAGTATCGGTTTCATATTGAAGATAAATGTGAAAAATCGAAGATCTGCTTTTCTCGCAAATTCAAACTTCACCTTGTAGATAACGGAAACAGGGAATGCTTCACTACTTCTCGAAGAATTTGCAATGCATAGAACGATATAAGTAAAGAGTAAAAGATCGTCAACATAGGAAAGCTCGCAGGAACTGCTTTGGAATAAGGAATTGCGGAAAATACGATACGAAGATTTGCCGAGGAATAGCGCATCTGTCTCCGTTCTCTCCGTGTGTGTCATAAAATGAACCCTTCAACCAACATTTATTTGCGATTGTTTGCGGCGGTCGCCTCCAGCCATAAACTTTTCCCTAGATTTGGCTTCGGGATTCCCCATTCACGGGAAGGACAAACCTCCGCTCCGAGTTCTGCCTCCGAGGATTTCGGCTTTCTTGGAAATCCAGGGCGACCCATCCAACTCCAAAAGTCCGTCCGTGCCTCCCCACGCACGGGAGTTCTCTCGCCCTCTCCTATCCCCCAACCCTTCCTTTCTATTCAATTCATCCTCGATTTGGGGTTTTTCCTTTGCGCGACTAATTTTTTTGTCTATCAAGAGAGTCGAAAGAAAGGAAAAGAAACTTCCATATTGCAGTAATACGCCGATCATTTCATTTATATCCGCATGATGACATTTCTTAAAATTTTCTTTCCAATGGCTAGGAAATTGCAATCCCTTTGTAATAAAATAATAAATCTTGCAAAAGATTTTCACAACAGTCAAACCGAAATGAATTTATGTACGTTTTGAATATCATTTAACAATTTTATTTTACAATAACTAATGCCGTTTACACTGACAAAATTGTGACTTGCGCAAAATTTGATATTTTCCTATTATTGTAGGAGGGTTATGTCGCGCATATATATCGGAATTCTTACATAATATTTAATTTTATATGTGCATTGAGGAAACTTGATTAATTTATGATTAGAATGAAATTAATTGCTATCAAAATAAATAAGCCAAATGTTCTGCCCCAGGAATTTTAATGCAATTTTTTTAACGATGTCCACTAAAAATTGTTATAAGTAGGTAATAATTGGCTTAACATAGTCTTTATGCTGAATAATCTTTATAAATATAATTTTTGTAATAATTTATAGCAATGAGATTCTGCGGATTACCGTTGCTTCGATTGTTCTGAAAACCTGGCAGAGCGTACAAATAGAGTACAAAACCATCCTTTCCAGGACATTTGTTAAAATAACGACAATATTTGATTGCAAATCAGAGAGCGGCAGATTGAAAAACGCTGCATGCAGGGTTCCAGTGCGTACCGCGTATTCGCCGCAACGAAAACACTGTTAATCCCTACTCACTAATCTTCCCCGCAGAACTTTCCGCGTCGGTGGGGTCGCGCCCATTTGAAACCATTTAATTTCAGTACGTGATGAACGCCGAGTAAAGACCAGGTACTATCATAAAACCGCCGGCGGCAACTGGTGGGTTCAACCCTTTAATAGGATCTGTTTCCTTCTGGATTAGCTTCGTTAGAATAAGAAATGTGCCAAGGAGAGAATAGGGAAAGGGGAGACAAAAATCTTAGCATCGCATCTTCGTCACAGAAGTACGGAGGTGAGCATTCGTTGAGTTTCTTCGCAGTTCTCCTCGAGCTTTTCTATCGTGGTGTGCTTTTTTCTCTCCTGTCTTTGAATTTTGAGGTCTTAAGTTTGAGTATCTTGAGGGTCAAAATTCCAAGTAGTAGCAATGAGTAGCAGAGTTTGGAATCACTTCAAAAGAAGTAGTGACACAAAGTTTGCCACGTGCAATCTTTGTTCGAAGAAACTGAAAACCTCAGGTAATACCAGCAACTTGTTTGGACATTTGAAGGCTAAACATTTGCATGCTCATGAGCAATGCAAGCTCCCTTCTCAACCAGCACGTCGGGGACAGCAAACTGAACCTCGCGAAAAATCACCGGAACGAGAGAGTATCCCAGATGACCCCGAAACCCAGGTACAATAAATAGTTTTAATTTTATTTTATTTATTAATATATACGGGGCCAGTAGTTCTGGGAGGTGGGTAGTGGTTTGGATATTATAATTTTTCTTTAATAAAATTTCACTAAAAGTTTTAAAGTGGGTGCTTTCCAATTGGTGAATGTTTCCAAAGAACGACCAGAAGTAACTATCTATTATTCAACTAATTCATTTCTTTTTTTCCTCAAAGGCTTATACCTCCTTTGCCTATAGCAGTCCCTTTCTGTAAATTGTAATGTACTTTCACCAAGAATGTGTAAACCACGATTCATTTGTTTTTATTTTCTTTTTCCTTCGTATACTTTTGGATAAATATCGTTTTTATTTTATAGAATGAGCATGTCCCATACGTTGGCGGCCCCAAAGGAGGGGCAGTAGGGGCAATTGCCCCCCCTCACCCACATATTGTTTAAGACATTGTTAAAATTTGCAACAAAAATGGTTTACTGCGATATTCGATCGATTTAACCCCAGTTTGCCGGGTTTAAATGTATTATCGAAATTCAGTCTGTTTTCAGTAGAAAACTAGATTTTTTAGTGTAGGACGGAAATGAAAAAATAATGTGAAATTAAAGTTCACCGAGCAGGAACGCGCCTCAGCCCCGCTCTTTAGACCTGCAAGTTTCCCTTTGTTCCCTTCACTGACAGTGCAGCAACAAATCTTTCTCACTAATGTTGTAACTCTTTTATATGGTCGTAGTTCAAAAAGTAACAGACGGACACTGCCTTGATGTTATTGTTTGCCATTTCATATATGTCTTTAGTGGTAAGAATGTGATCTTCGTACACGTGTTCTAAACTTGCTCTGGCCGCAAGACATTTTATCTTACCCCCAACGCCATCCCAAGGGCCCTTTCCGTGCGCTGTTGGGAAATAATTCCATCCGGCTGAAATGTTAAAATATCTTCCTCGTGGTGTCAAATTTTAACAATTTTTTTTATTTTATAACAAACTGGTGCACCGTAACGTAAATACATGATTTTTCTCCTCATTGCTTTACCAGAATCGGTGAAAAAATTTATGAATTCCCTCGATTTGCTTAGTATGAACCTTTCTTGAACTTACTCCTCCTTTTAATTTTTCCACACAGTAACAATTTATTTTTCCGGGCATAATTCTTGAAACGTCATCTTCTTGATAAAACGCCAAACGAAATTTTCCGATTTTATTTTCTTTGACAGTTTAAAAAAAATCCCTTTTTACTTGCATAGACGCGACAAAACATTGCCCTCTCTAACGCATTACTTAGCCGTGATGATCATATGCGATATAACACACATATGTTTTTTTCATTTTTATTGTACTACCAATTCAGGGAATGCACAACAAAAATCTTAAACATTTAAATGAAAAGTCATTGTCATCTATAGCTATTGCACATATAAACACGTATGGTAAAGCTAATGATTGAAGTTACAGCTGACTACTAAGCTACCAGTGGGCTTGAAGCTAATCTAAGCTAGCGCTTGCAGGTCCAAAGAGTGGGGCTGAGGCACGTTCATGCTCGGCGAACTTTAATTTTACATTGTTTTTTCATTGCCGTCCTACACTAAAAAATCTAGTTTTCTATTGAAAAAAAGACTGAAATTCGATGATACATTTAAACTCCGGCAAACTGGGGATAAAGCGGTCGAATATCGCAGTAAACCATTTTTGTTACAAATTTTAACAATGCTTTAAACAATATATGGAACTTCCATGAATATTTTAATAAAGACACATTCAATTTCTTTCAAAGAATGAAAGAACAATATACTTAACCTCTTAAATTCATATTATGTTATGAGCCTTCAAAATGATCCATGTTCGTCGATTTTTGCGAGAATTCGGAAACTTTAAGCATTAATAACTTCGCGAAAACAAATTTCATTGAGCTGAAAGTTAGCCTGTTTGGGATTCTTAAAGAGGTACGCAAGTATAGAAAATTTCAAAACTTCCGGCGTCAATGTCTGTACGATTTTCCGTGGAATCGCCCGTCGGGGCTTGGGTGGGGGGGAGTGCACAATGGCCCCTCCCTTGGGGCCACCAACGTATGGGACATGCTCATTTTATAAAATGAAAACGATGATTAACCAAAAGTATACGAAGGAAAAATAAAACAGAAACAACATGGTTTTTACATTTTTGGTAAAAGTACATAGCAATTTACAGAAAGGAACTGCAATAGGTTAAGGAGGTAAAAGCCTTTGAGGAAAAATGAAAATAATGAGTTTAATGATACAATTATGAGAAGGATTAAGTATAGGAACAAAAGATAGTTGTTGGAAGGAGTGAAGGTTGCTTTTAATTTTCTTGTTTGAGAGGAAAGAGTATCGTGAAAGAGATCAATATAACTGGATTGACTACTTATGAGTCTGCTAATTCCAGAAATTGGGGCTTCCTTGAGAGTTGGGATTAAAGATTCATTTTCTATTTATCGATTTTTGTAAGAAATTTTATAAAATTAAACTCAGTATACACATTTGAATTATGCTTATTATTATCTATCATTTTAGATAAACGATATTTTCTTCACATCTCAATAGTATGAACTATGATACATTTAAGTAATTATTCTTCATGTTGACTTCTGGGGGGGGGGGTTCAGCCCCCATAGCCCCCCCCTGGGTCCGTCACTGTACATGACTGATAACACTGGTTTGTTCCACTGAACTATTTTCTATGTAGTAATTAAGAAAAATTAGATTATAATAGCAAAAAAAAGGATATGTTATAAGGATATATGAGGCATGAAATTTAGTTACATTAAGAGTCATACAATTTGCATTGCATGAATCAATTAAATTATTTATGTCTGATTGTAAAATGAGACAGTCATTATAATCTTTGATAGAATGGAAGAATTTAAGGTTTATTTATTGAGTGTTTGGCAACAAGCTAAGAATAAGGAACTATATCGAATGCCTTTGAGAAATCAGCATAACGATCATTGATAAAACAAAACTGACATTCTGAGATAATTGGTCTAAGTAAGGGGAATATTATATCTAGTACCAAGGATCCAAATAACTTGGAAATGAAGGATAATTAGGCAATCAGTCGATAATTAATTATGTTACATTTGTCTTCAAATTTGAAAGTAGGTACAGTACATAATTTTCCCTCAATTTTTTAATGTAGTAGTTTTCTCATCATCACTTTTAATTTAATTTCTCTTCACAGAGAAATTCACCAGAAGGAAGTGTTTTATCCCATTCACTGCCTTCATGTTCCGTCTCATCAGCCAGTGTAGACTCAGTGGCTGTTAGTCAAGAACGTCCTTGTACGTCCTCAAACATGCAGCCCACTATACAGCAGACATGGCTAAGGAGGACAAGCTATGAACGTGAGTTTAAAATACCAATACATCAACACATTTTATGTTGAGTATGTGATTGCTCTACAGAGATTATCTTCTCTCAGGTGGTGGTGAACGTGACACTGTCATCACAAGAACTCTACTCTTCTTGATTTCCTATGCAAACCTTCCCTTGAATATCGTTGATAACCCTGCATTCAAGAAGTTTGTGAAACTTCTCTGCCCTAAGTACAATCTGCCAGGCAGGACAACAGTAAGTCTTTTATATATTTTCATTACAAATCTTCACTATTAAGATATATGATATTTGATATATATATATATATATATGTATATGTGTGTGTGTGTGTATATGAATGATATGAATACAATATCGTACATGTGATTTTTATTCTCCATGTCCTTATAATGGATTTCCACTTTGTAAAGCCTTGCATAATAGATTTTATATATCAGAAATTTATCATAACTAGGTTACCACCAAGTTAGAGACAATGTACACATCAATGACTGCAATCATCACTGAACGCCTGTCTGCAGCCCCTTGTGTTTCCATCACAGCTGATATTGCCACGGTTTTGAACTCAACCAGAAGCTTCCTTGTAATGTCAGCACACTTTATACAAGACCAGGTGCTTCAATCTGTATGTCTCACTGCTGTCAATCTGCAAGAGAGTCATACTGCTGCTAATCTGTGCAAGGAGATGGAGAAAGTGTGTGCAGAGTTCAAAATCGCTAAGGAGAAAATTGTAGCTGGGACTGTAGATAATGCTGCCAATATTGTGAAAGCAATGGCTGACTTCATTGGTACTGACAAGACGACTAGGTGTTTCTGTCACATTTTGAATCTTGTGGTGAAAGATGCTTTTTCTAAAACCAAAGATGTAAAAAAGGTCACCGATCAAGTTAGTACCATTGTAACATATTTCAAAATATCCTACAAAGCTATGGACAAATTACGTTATATGCAACAAAATAAAGGACTGAAGGAAGGGCAGATAAAGCATCTGATAAAAGATGTTGAGACGCGGTGGAATTCCACATTAGATATGCTGGAAAGGTTTGTTGAATTGAGTGAGTATGTTGCAGCAATACTTGCCCACAAAGACCATGCTGATGGCCCGCAAATGCTGGCAGCTAGCCACATTCTTGTTTGCAGAGAGGTTGTAGGGATGCTGAAAGTATTCAAGGATGCTACTGTGGACATTTCTGGGGAGAAATATGCCACTAGTAGTAGAGTTCTTCCATTGGTACACCTTATCGAAGAATCAGTGGAAGACGTTAGTGTTGAGTCACGTGTTGGGAGGGAATTAAAGGAGAACCTGCTCATAATCATCTCCGAGAGACTTAAGTGTTTGGAAAATAACAAACTTTTATTTATGTCAACATTAATTGACCCCAGATTCAAGAGGACCTACAAATACAGCGCCATCCAAGAGTCTCAGGCTGTGAATAACCTATCAGCTGAGGTGAGAGCTGAGAACCGAATACTTGGCTCCTCCTCACCGCCAATACCCAGCATGAAAGAACATGGAAACGGGTCTGGGTCCTCTCTGTGGAGAAAGCATCAGGAGAAGGTGCAAAAATTCGCCGCTCAGCATGAGAATAACACAGGTATGCCAGAAGAGCTCTCCCAATTTTTAAAGACACCCTGTGTTCCAATTGAAAAGGACCCCATTGAGTACTGGCATGCAGCAAGCACAATGAATCCTGCAATGTCCAAAGTAGCAGTAAAGCTTATGACTGTCATGGCTACATCGGTACCTTCAGAGAGGATTGTATCTGCTCTCAACTTGGTGGTGCAGGACAATAGGAGCAGGTTGGGATCGCTACATATCAAACAAAGAGTGTTCCTTACCTCCCTAGATATGGGATACTGGGAGGTTTAATCCTACTGCTTTTCAATAAATGAATTTGATTTTGTTACTACCAAGCTTTATTAATTTATTTCCTTTGAAACCTCTTAATTAACTTTCCTCTACATCCAGCTTAGCTTTAGCATCCCTCTCCAAATCCATATCTCTGCTGCTTCTACTTGCTCTTTTTACCATTTCCGGAGGGTCCAACTCTCACTTCCATAGAGCAGTGTACTCCATATGAATGTTTTTGCAAACATTTTCTGAGTTTTGATATCCATGTACTTGTCTGTAAGAGTGTTTATTTCATTTTGAAAGGTCTGAAACAAGAGAAGGAGATGAATTCCTTTTACCCAGTCCAAATTTTCTCACTGCCTTATCATCTTTACTCAAGACAGTCACTGCATCAAATTCACCCATTATTATTACATTGACCGAATGTAACAGCTTGCTTATTTCTTTACTTATGTGATTACCGTATACCTAGGATTTGCAGATATTTTCACCATTAACAATATGCAGTGATGGCAAGTAAGTGAGAAGAAGTAATCGGATTACCGGTAATTATTACATTTTGTGTATTTTTTACTTATGAACAATACTTTAATAAAAAAGTAATTTTACTTGTTATCTACTAATTCACTTTGAGTAATTCTTACATTTAAGCAATCGTAACTTTTTAAAAATCAGAGTGAGATTATTCATCATAATTGCATAAACTTCTACTTTAAATTATATGTAAGTAATTTAATTGGAACCATGTATAATGATTCCTCAATATGCAAAATAACTTACTCTTATTTCAATGCTGAAAGTCTCTTATGCTTGTCGTTCAGATTTAATACCTTTTAATCGCTGTTTGTCTTATCTAATTAATTTAAATGCAATGATCAGTTAACTTTGGTGCATCTTGTCATTACATTTGGATTTAATGATGCAAGGCTTGGTGAACAATTACTTCCAGTCATCTATTAGTGGTTTAATTAATGGTTTAATGATTAATATTATATTATTAAGAGAAAATTAATTGTCGCCATTATTTCAAAAACATTACTTTATATTTTATTCTAAAGCCTATTGATAAGGAAGTGCCTTAAAATGTATGGGAATTATATAAGGGTCATATTTTAGATTGATAAAGATACTATCAAATGGTAGGAAAAATTTGTTCCGAAGAATTTCATCAACAAATTCAAAAGTTAGATTGAAATGAAAATTTAAGGAACGGTTATTAAAATTTGGCTGTTCACGTGACAAGAAAAATGTAAATTGGAAAGCTGATTACTTCATTCCAAAGCTCTTGGTAAATTACGTAAGTAACTTACTTGTAATTGTATTCAACTATTTCTTTGGAAAGAAATTGACACTGAAATGTAATCAATTATATTTCACTCAAAGTAACTGTATTAGAGCCCAAAAACTTGTGAGTATTTCAGTTTGATAGTCACCCCATTTCTTCCTCTTTTTCCTCCAATATGTATTATTCTATATTCTTCGCTCATAAAGTCACCATTCCCTTGCTTTGGAAATGCCCAGGGTAAAATTTTCGTTTCGGACTGTTCTTTATCTACAACATGGTGGAAGTTTTGTCTATAGATATTAAGGGAGATATAGAATTAATCCAAAACGATAATTTTACCATACCCAGAATTCCGATTCCATTCTTTCCATCGTCTTCTTAATTAATAAAATAAGGTCGTCAATCCTAACTAGCTGGAATTTTGTACAACTTATCTTAAAAGAAAAACACTCGATACATCGAAACATCGATGTTTTTTTTCGATGTTTAATGAGTGAGTGGTGAGTACTTTTATAAACATCGATACATCGACCACTCGATGTTTTTTAGACGATGTGGCATCCCTACTCCCCATATGTAACAATGTGAAAAGTACAACCAAAGAGCCATCTGGAGCTCACATATGATACGTAGATTCTACTCCAACGGTAGTGCACACATTTGCATGCCAACCGAGCGAATTAATACTTTAAAATAATTGGTCTAATACCACACAAGTTTTTGGAAAGTGTCCATATCAAAATATCGGCCAAGTAGAAATGAGAACTAAGTGAAATATGGTAAATATTTAAAAAATTATTATTATTTTTCGGACTGCTAGTATATTGAAAGGTCTATAATGTATAGATCCTTCATATACAATAAAATTATGGTCCATTAGTAAAAGAAATAAAAAAATGGTAAAACTTAATTTTCGCGCCTAAGTCGGGAGTCTGAATTTTTGAAATATAACAAAGTTTGGTCTAAGTCGATTTTAAACGAGTAAAGGAAGTTTAAAACTGAATAAATAGTTAAATAAGTAAATACTAAGGTAAAAGTGTTAAATTAGAATAAGATTTTAGGATTAAAATAATAAATAATTTAAAAATTTAAAATATTAATAATTTTGAATTAAAATCGAACGCCAACGAGCGCGGGTTTCCAAAAGATGAGAAAGATAGTCATTCATAAAAGTTAAAGTGACTTTATTTAATCGTATAAATAAATAAATAATAAATAGAATAAATAATTTAAAAAATTTAGAAAAATAAAAAAGGACCACGTTTCGTATTTTCCCTCCGAGAGAGATAGTGTCCCGCCGTCAGCGCCACAAGGCAGGCCCTGGGTGTACTAAAAACTTCGACACTCGGACGCGCGAATTCGAGTGAATTTAAAAGTTACGACGTTAGAGCCATACTTGGGCCTTTGTACTTCAGGTATCCTCTGGGGAGTGCCACATTGTCCTAAATAACTCCAAAGGGACCTGTGGAAGTCGCTCATGGAAGTTCTTGATGGCTTCTTTTAAGACAGTCTCCAACGACTTGAGCCCATGCGCCCGATAAATGTCCCTCATCCAAGTCAATTTGGGAAGTATTTTTTTAATGGTCCTTCTCTCATACGCGATTATTTTTTTAAGCGTTGTGGAGCCGCAGTACTGCCAGGCCGGGTTCACATATATTAACATTGATCTGATCATTACGTTATATAATAAAATCTTTATTTTATATTTCTACTCTCAAAAAGTCGTCCGAGGCTAAACAAAGCGGCATTAGCTTTCGGATTGTTTTTTCTATGTGGGCTTTCCGCAACAGACGGCTGTCAAAAATTACGCGGAGGAATCGCTGTTCTTTCTCGTTTGGGATCCCTCCAGCACAAGGACGAGCAGTCACGATTTTTTTCCCTCCTCGCGAACACCATTCTCGCGCACTTGGAAGGTTTTAACCCTGAGCCTCCACTTAGAGGCCCAGTCGCAAACCCAATCCAAATGCGATTGCAGAATGGCATTCGCGAGGTTGGGATTATTTTATTGTGCAGTCAAAGTGCTTTCATCGGCATAAAGGTAGATGCTCGTGCTCATGCTGAGGGGAATGTCAGAGGTGAACAAGTTAAAAAATCATATATGGCCAGCACATGACTTTCACCATATTTAAGATGTTAATATTTATCTACGAAAGTAATTTCGAAATCTATATTTCATCTAATCTTGGAAGATGAGTGATTAATTTATATATTATTATCTTTTACGTCACAAAATTTATAAATAATGTTTTTCGGGACATGATCGATGAAAAACGATGAAATTGGCCTTTCGCCCATAGAGCCCAGAGCGCCCGCAAAGTACATAATCAGCAACTTCCAGTTTATCAGTATTTCCTGAATAACTCCTAAACAATCAGTGATACAAAAATATGTTTCATACAAAAAATATAGTAATTTTATTCTCTAAAATGTTTGTAAATAATAGTATATACCTAAATATCATGTTTATCGATATATTTTGAAAACCAGAAATGAGCTTTGAAGAATGAAGCTCGACTTCCGGTCAACCGATTTACTCCAAAAACTAATCAACTCTAACGACACCAACCAAAGTCCTAAATATGAAATTTAGCGTTGATACAACAAATGGTTATCATGTTAGAGCGCCCACAAAGTACATAACAGCTACTTCCGGTTTATCGGTTTTTCACGAATAACTCCTAATCAACTGGTCTCATCCATTATTCAAAAACGCATTTGTGGTCTCTATTACGTGTCCAAAGAATTTCGCCTCACTGGTATTTTCGTCCGCGAGTAACATCAGTAACTGCATTATCCAGATTTTAATATTATTTTTCCAGCTGTTCCCTTCTTTTTGAGTCGGTAACGGTGTTTTTGGGACGATTCTAGGGCTTCCTTCAAGACGACTGGGCAGACTTTCCCTCACCCTCCCAATTTCGACTTCTACGGGATCGGAGTTTTTAGTTCCGCCGGCCGCCGCCGCTGCATACCTTGGACTTATCCGCGGCGCCACAGGCGGGAAGTTCGCTTCTACAATTTGAAAATCGTGTACATTATTCACTTTTAATTTCTAAGTTTCGCTTTTTCCGTGAGTAATTTCATTTTAGTTTTTAGAGATTGATATACTGGACAGCCGCGGTAGCTAGCCGGATGTTTACCGTTGCAGTTTGCGCACATGGCCGGCTCTTTAGAAGATTTTGTGCAATCTTTTGTTAGGTGGTCTGATCCACATTTTACTCATTTGGCCGGCATATGGCGTGCTTTGTCGACATGTCCGTATTGTTGGCACCTGTGACATTGAGGGGGCCCGCTGGGGGGTTTAAAACATTCAATTCTAATTTTTAATCCACAAATTACTCTTAGATTTAAAAATAATTCGATGTTTTGTATTTCGTCAAATTCTATTAAAAACAAAGGTAATGATCGGAGCTTGAAGGACGTAATTTTCTTCGCAAGGTTCTTCTTCGTCGGCTGCGTAGTTTTTAATTTTGTTAAAATTTATTTTTGTTCTCGGGGGGATCCCTCAATGTCGGAAATAAAAATACTAAGCGGAAGGTCCCTAACGATGAAATTATGTATTTTTTTCTGTGGCAAGTCTATAAGTAAAAAATTCAATCTCGTCTTTAGTTAAAATCTCTTTCACCGAAAGGAAGTCTTTGATGGTACTACATTTTATTATTTTTTTTCCTGCCATTAGCGCAACCGGCTGCATTTGGCATTCTGCACATAGCTTCTTAAATAATTGAACCCAATTATCTACATTACCCACGTAAATTGGCGGAACTCGATCTATTTTGTTATTATTTATTGGAACTTCGTCAACTATATTATCAAGTCGCGGCCGCGATGCGCTAGGTGGGGACAAGGGCGAGAAAGAATTGCTGATAGCAACCGAGGATGCAGGCGGCGAAGACCCTGCCTTGCGCTTCCCCCCCTGAACGGTGGTCCAGTCGTTATTGATTTTATCTCTTTTGTCGTTGGCCACGTCCGACCCCACCGGGCGCCAATCTCCATCACTGGACCTAGAATCGATTCTAACTTTCTTTCTTTGCTGCCACGCCCCCTTCCTCTCTGAGGGAGAGGTTTGGGGTGCGTTTGAATGATTCTTGCTTGGGCCTCATTCGGGCAGCTGGTCGCCTCGGGGGGCGGCGGGGGCGGGCGCACAACTTCAGCGCATCGGCGCTTTTTTGACTTGAAGGGGGGAGGCTGCAGCGGTACCGGGTTCGCCGCCCGGTGATCCTTTGCTGCCGGCAAATAAATCACGCGACTTGACCCCATTTGAAAGCGACCCGACGCTAATATTAGTTTTCAAGGAAACCGAAGGGAGGGAAGGGTGGATTTAACTTCTGGCTCTTATGGCCCTTTCTATTTTTCCCATTACTTTCATTTTGCGTGAATAGGTCTTTCGGGAATTCTTTCGGGCGAGTTCCGCTTGCTTTGTTTTGGGCCGCGCTCCATGGCAGGGGTGACGTCCTTGTTGAAAGAATTTACTTGGTTGTTTGTCTTTCTTTTCAGAACCGCGACAGGTGACAACAACACCGGCACGTGAGACCTCGGATCGCCGAGACGGGCGGGACACCGTTTCGCAATCGCGGCTGTCTCTATTGTTTGATGAATTAATTATTTCGCTTAGAAATTCGAAAGAACTTCTGGTGCGCGGCGACCGGCCGTCACTCTTTCCTCCTTTTGAATCGAGATTTGGTCTGTCGTTTCCGTCATTAGCTAATTCGGGCATATTCACTTTTTAGTTATTAAGAAATTGAGAGGATAGAATTAAAAATAACTGAAATTCAGGTTAAGTGAGGCAGACACTCATTTAAAAAAAACAATGAGGCGCTGGTAAAACATTCGTTTAAAGAAGCAGTTATGACAGTTAAAAAAACAGTTGACGAAAATAATTTAATTAAAATTCCGTGAGTTAAAAGTTTGAAAACCCAGTTGAAATCAAATGTAGCAGCGGAGTTTTGCCACACAGTTAAGTTTAAATAACGTCAGGTGATTGAATTAAAGGTAAAATAGGCGAAAAAACGCAAAGAAATACAAATCTACGTACAATTTTTAAAAAACACTAATTGAGCTGCGTCAGAAATTAAAACATGGTTTAGAGGCACAGTAGAAACCACAAATACAATCAATAAATATATCCGAAATAAAAGATGGGAAGACAAAGTAAAAACAAGATAATTTCTACAATAAGGTCAGAAAATTCAATTAGAAATTTAAAATTCGCGAGAAACAAGTTATATTGACTCGGTCGAAGTTTAAGAAATGAATGATTAATAAATAGATAAAAATACGAAAGAAAGTCAAGAATTAAAATACACATTGAAGAACAAGAAACAATTTGACAAATGAGTTAGAAAAAGTAAAAATTTACAATTAAAATTTGAAATTCGCGGCAAAAAACGTCTTTAAAAGATCGCGATCAGGGTGGGTCAGGGTGGGTTGACTGGTATAGGGACTACGGTTACCGTTTAACGCCATCTCATACCGCATTCTGGAACTACTAGAAGCTAAGAAACATAAAAAACAGAAAGGAACCGAAGAGACCGAAGACGCCATTTTGAATGTTCGCTTTGCTGTAGGAGAAGAGCGTCTTCCTGATTATTCAGAATCAAGTTTATTTGATTGTAATGGAGAAGAAAGTCTACAAATGTGCAGTAGAAGCCTGCACATCAACTTTTGATGGAGAGCAGGGCTTCCGCATGTTCAGTTTTCCGCGAAGAATAGATCTGTAAGTACGAAATGGTTGATATAAGTGTGAACGAAAATACATAACGCATATAAATTTTGTATAATACTTTAAGCATCGTGGTAGTATATTAATATATATATATGTATGTATATTAATATATATTCGAACATGATAAATAATGTTCGATCGTGTGAAAGAGCATTTAAAGCTTTAGTGTACACCAATTGTAACCAACGTGGAATATAAATTTTCAAACATGGCGACGTACAGGTGAGTAGCTTTTATTGTTCAATGGTAATTGCGTTGCACGTCCTGTAATATTATATCTGGAGCTACAGTAACACCAATCTTAGCGTGGGACTAACCAATTCTTATTTATCAATCTTAGTAGTGAAAATATCTAAATTAAATAAGACAAAGTAATTAAATATCTGGATGGAAGTGAGAATCTATGTGTTACCTTTGGGAAGGTTTTCAAGGATTTGACTGGATTTTGTGATGCATATTGGGGTAGTGATAATAATTATATAATTAAATAAGAGTAACTAATAAAATATCTGGAAGGAAGTAAGGGTCTTTGTTTTAACTTTGGAAAGTTGTTATTGAATATATACAAGTGAAGAAAAGGTGGCTAGCCACCTTTTCTTCAATTGAATATAATATGCCACTATCAGCTGATATATTTACAAAACCTCAACATAGTTCTGTGTGATGAAGCTTTGTCAAAATGATTCCTGTTGTGTAACATTGTGATTAATATTATTCTTGAATTCTTGTGCATACTATAATCTAAGTAAGTAATAAGTGGATATTTTAATATTAATATCTTGGATAACTTTTATTTGTAAATATGATCAACTACCTTCTTTATTAAATTAAATAAATTACACTAACTAATTATGTATCTGGAAGGAAGTAAAGGTCTATGTTTTACCTTTGAGAAGGCTCAGAAGGATTTGACTGATTTTTGTGATGCATATTGGGCTGGTGATAGTCATTGCATAATTAGATAAGACTAACTAATTAAATACCTGGAAGGAAGTAAGGATCTATGTTTTAACTTTGGGAAGTTGTTGTTGAATATATATCTAGTGAAGAAAAGGTAGCTGACATATTTACAAAAGCTGAACATAGTTCTGTGTGATGAAACTTTGTCAAAATGATTCCTGTTCTGTAACATTGTGATTAATATTATTCTTGAATTCTTGTGCAAACTAAAATCTAAGTTAGATTTTGTTATGTATATCCTGGATACCTTTTATTTATGATTGTTATCAACTACCATCTCTATTAAGTTCCCTCAATATTTCACCAATATTTATTGAATCAGCCAGTGTATCTTAATCTCATGCAGCCATTATTGGCCAAATAGTATCAAACAATGAAAATATTGGTTTACTAATGTATTTGATTCAAGGTTTTAAGATTACCTATTACAATTTTTGCCACTTTCATCCATTGAAAGTAGGATTGCTAGGTGGTATTAATAACAAAGGACAGGAAATAATAATTATATAATTGATTCCAGATGTCAGAAATGCATCCAGTTCTACCGAAATTCACCAGTTGCTGATTGGAAAGGGAAAAGTCCTTTATGTTAAATCCATTACCTAAGGATTTGTGCACTTCATTTTGAAGAGAAGCGATGGATTCTCTGGGTTTGTTGTCAGTGAGAACATCGAGGGAGCTGCTGCAGCATCTGAAGGCCTTATCTCATTTCTGTGCAGCTATGTGTTGAGAAAAATTATAAAACAATGCTGCTGCTGTAGCTGTAAAGAGGGGCTGCTGGATGGAACCGAAAATCCTACAGCTGCAATGTATTTTCAGGGATGCGATGGAGACAGGTTAAATCCCCAAAAAGACCTCCTGGAAGCCGTCATTGCAGCATTGCAAATTACTGAGAGAGTGCTAAATGACACACCACATAGAGTGGGAATCTCAGCATTTATTAAGGCCATAGTGGAGATGGAAATTTCTTTTGAATGGCTGAGTTCCCACTGTGAGGCTCACTGGGAAGAGATGGCCAGTAGGATTGCTAAGGCTGTGATCCGGCAAACTATTCTCTGGTGGTGCAGAAAAGTTAATAAGAGATAATGAGTTCAAGGTAAGCATGAATATTTTGATACTACAAATGGTATTTGAATTAAGTAATAATACTAATGAAGTTACTCTTCTTATGGTACAAATGATATTTGAGTTAAGTAACATTACTAATGAAATTTTTATATTCACAGGTGGTTCCAGTGTTTTTCTAAGAACACTTCCAAAATGATGTAAATGTATATATGAATAAAGTAAATGACATGTGATGAGCTTCAAGGTAAGCATGACTGACTGTTATTACTGCAAATGATACTGTATTCATGTTATCTTTGTAATGATATAAACCTTATACTTATATGTGTGAAGTACGTTCTTCATTTTTTAATGATAACTTTCTCTTTATAGGTGATTCTGGTATGTGCTGTTTGCTTTCATGGACAGAAAACATATTAATGTTGTGTACATATTCTCCTATTGCATATAGTGTATTGTAAATAAGTGTTTGTGTATGTGCTTTGCTGTGCTAACTTCTCTGACTAAATACTTGACAGTAACATTCTGTCTCTCTTTATTTGGTTGAGTTAGAAATTAATTGTCTTGCTTTGAATATTATCCTCTGCAAAGTGCTCAATGTGTTTTACTGTGCTAATTTCTTGGTGAAATATTCTGTTTAAATTGATGGAGAAAGGGATTCATTTTCTGGAGTGATTCCAAAAGGAATGCCATTTTCTTGTTTTCTTTATAAATTTTGTTGAAATTTTTTGTTTTTTTCTGAAATAAATCAAATACAAATCTACTTATGTATTTTGTTCTTATAATTCTCCCTTTTTTGGAAAAATGTGCGCATAAGTGTATTTCGTATTCAATGGAAAGTAGTAATAAGAATAGATACAGTTCATAATCCCGCCTAAAGCTACTGCAGCGCACCTATACCTACATTCTGGAACTACATAAGGAGTAGGGACTTCGTCACCATCCAATGCATGGGAGACGGCACAGCCTGGGGTGGGTTGACTGGTATAGGGACTACGGTTACCGTTTAACGCCATCTCATACCTCATTCAGGAACTACTAGAAGCTAAGAAACAAAAAACCAAACGGGACCGAAGACGCCATATTGAATGTTCGTTTTGCTGTAAGAGAAGAGCGTGTTCCTGTTTATTCAGAATCAAGTTTATTTGATTGTAATGGAGAAGAAAGTCTACAAATGTGCAGTAGAAGCCTGCAAATCAACTTTTGATGGAGAGCAGGGCTTCCGCATGTTCAGTTTTCCGCGAAGAATAGATCTGTAAGTACGAAATGGTTGATATAAGTGTGAACGAAAATACATAACGCATATAAATATTGTATAATACTTTAAGCATCGTGGTAGGATATTAATATATATATGTATATATATTAATATATATTCGAACATGATAAATAATGTTCGATCGTGTGAAAGAGCATTTAAAGCTTTAGTGTAATTGTAACCAACGTGGAATATAAATTTTCTAACATGGCGACGTAAACGTGAGTAGCTTTCATTGTTCAATGGTAATTGCGTTGCACGTCCTGTAATATTATATCTGGAGCTACAGTAACACCAATCTTAGCGTGGGACTAACCAATTCTTATCTATTAATCTTAGTAGTGAAAATATCTAAATTAAATAAGACAAAGTAATTAAATATCTGGATGGAAGTGAAGATCTATGTGTTACCTTTGGGAAGGTTCTCAAGAATTTGACTGGATTTTGTGATGCATATTGGGGTAGTGATAATAATTATATAATTAAATAAGAGTAACTAATAAAATATCTGGAAGGAAGTAAGGGTCTTTGTTTTAACTTTGGAAAGTTGTTATTGAATATATACAAGTGAAGAAAGGTGGCTAGCCACCTTTTCTTCACTTGAATATAATATGCCACTATCAGCTGATATATTTACAAAACCTCAACATAGTTCTGTGTGATGAAGCTTTGTCAAAATGATTCCTGTTGTGTAACATTGTGATTAATATTATTCTTGAATTCTTGTGCAAACTATAATCTAAGTTAGTAATAAGTGGATATTTTAGAATTAATATCTTGGATAACTTTTATTTGTAAATATGATCAACTACCTTCTTTATTGAATTAAATAAATTACACTAACTAATTATGTATCTGGAAGGAAGTAAAGGCCTATGTTTTACCTTTGAGAAGGCTCAGAAGGATTTGACTGATTTTTGTGATGCATATTGGGCTGGTGATAGTCATTATATAATTAGATAAGACTAACTAATTAAACACCTGGAAGGAAGTAAGGATCTATGTTTTAACTTTGGGAAGTTGTTGTTGAATATATATCTAGTGAAGAAAAGGTAGCTGACATATTTACAAAAGCTCAACATAGTGCTGTGTGATGAAACTTTGTCAAAATGATTCCTGTTCTGTAACATTGTGATTAATATTATTCTTGATTTCTTGTGCAAACTAAAATCTAAGTTAGATTTTGTTATGTATATCCTGGATACCTTTTATTTATGATTGTTATCAACTACCATCTTATTAAGTTCCCTCAATATTTCACCAATATTTATTGAATCAGCCAGTGTATCTTAATCTCATGCAGCCATTATTGGCCAAATAGTATCAAACAATGAAAATATTGGTTTATTAATGTATTTGATTCAAGGTTTTAAGATTACCTATTACAATTTCTGCCACTTTCATCCATTGAAAGTAGGATTGCTAGGTGGTATTAATAACAAAGGACAGGAAATAATAATGATATAATTGATTCCAGATGTCAGAAATGGGTCCAGTTCTGCCGAAATTCACCAGTTGCTGATTGGAAAGGGAAAAGTCCTTTATGTCAAAATATATGAATAAAGTAAATGACATGTGATGAGTTCAAGGTAAGCATGAATATTTTGGTACTACAAATGGTATTTGAATTCAGTAATAATACTAATGAAGTTACTCTTCTTATGGTACAAATGATATTTGAGTTAAGTAACATTACTCATGAAATTTTTAAATTCACAGGTGGCTCCAGTGTTTTTCTAAGAACACTTCCAAAATGATGTAAATGTATATATGAATAATGTAAATGACATGTGATGAGCTTCAAGGTAAGCATGACTGACTGTTATTACTGCAAATGATACTGTATTCATGTTATCTTTGTAATGATATAAACCTTATACTTATGTGTGTGAAGTACATTCTTCATTTTTTAATGATAACTTTCTCTTTATAGGTGATTCTGGTATGTGCTGTTTGCTTTCATGGACAGAAAATATATTAATGTTGTGTACATATTCTCCTATTGCAAATAGTGTATTGTAAATAAGTGTTTGTGTATGTGTTTTGCTGTGCTAACTTCTCTGACGAAATACTTTACAGTAACATTCTGTCTCTCTCTTATTTGGTTGAGTTAGAAATTAATTGTCTTGCTTTTAATATTATTCTGTGCAAAGTGCTTAACGTGTTTACTGTGCTAACTTTTTTGACGAAATACAGGACAGTAACATTCTGTCTCTCTCTTATTTGGTTGAGTTAAAGATTAATTGCCTTGCTTTTAATATTATTCTGTGCAAAGTGCTTAATGTGTTTTACTGTGCTAACTTTTCTGACTAAATAATTGACAGTAACATTCTGTCTCTCTCTTATTTGGTTGAGTTAAAGATTAATTGCCTTGCTTTTAATATTATTCTGTGCAAAGTGCTTAATGTGTTTTACTGTGCTAACTTTTCTGACTAAATAATTGACAGTAACATTCTGTCTCTCTCTTATTTGGTTGAGTTAAAGATTAATTGTCTTGCTTCTAATATTATTCTGTGCAAAGTGCGTAATGTGTTTTACTGTGCTAATTTCTTGGTGGAATATTCTGTTTAAATTGATGGAGAAAGGGATTCATTTTCTGGAGTGATTCCAAAAGGAATGCCATTTTCTTGTTTTCTTTATAAATTTTGTTGAAATTTTTTGTTTTTTCTGAAATAAATCAAATACAAATCTACTTATGTATTTTGTTCTTATAATTCTCCCTTTTCCGGAAAAATGTGCGCATAAGTGTATTTCGTATTCAATGGAAAGTAGTAATAAGAATAGATACAGTTCATAATCCCGCCTAAAGCTACTGCAGCGCACCTATACCTACATTCTGGAACTACATAAGGAGTAGGGACTTCGTCACCATCCAATGCATGGGAGACGGCACAGCCTGATCGCGATCGAAAAATTTAAAAGAAAATAAGAAAATAAATAAATAATTTAATTGAAAGAATGCTAGAAACAAGTTTAAAATATAATTAAAACCAAAATTTCAAATGGAATGCCTTAGGGACTCGGCAAAACCGACTATGGAGGGACGAGATAAGGCGCTAAATTGATTTAAATTTTAATATTGCTAAAATAAACCTGGAATAAAAAAGGAGAGCTAAATAAGGCGTTCCAACTTACATACCATCCAACCTTAGTTTGAGGAAGTCCTTGGGCCCTTTGGGCGTATCTTTGGGAAGGGACAATTGTCCTCCTCGCTATCAACTATGGTGAAAACTAGAGAAGTACAACGCCCCGTTGCGCTTTCGCAATTATTTAATTTTGAGTTATATGGTCTTTCGCCTAGATCTCTCTGCAAACGACAACCAGCCAAGATGTAATTCGACGGCGCATCGAAAGAAACGAAGATACGGAAAGAGAACACATTACGCAGAAGGAGACATGATTAGGTGCAGCGGCGAAGAGGTCAACCCAACATAGAGAGAGACAGATGAGGAAAAATTGTTCGGAATAGTTCAGTTCGATGATAAAGCCAAATAACCGTCTCATGAGTCTAAATTAATCTATAGGCTTGCCCTCCCGACGAACAAGCTCAATCCTCTGACCTCGAGATTCTCTCGATATAACTTCGTCGGTGTATGGAAGCCCTAGTCGATTCTTATAATATCCGTACAAGAACGCTACGATGTAGACGAGCTACGGCGTAGCTGACTTCAGGGTGCAAACACAACGCCATCTGTGAAACTTATGCAAAAAGAATCCCTCCCACCCCCACCTTATGGAGAGTCGCCCGGTTGCTCCCATAGAGTAAGTAGAGTCCTTACTCTATGTTCCCACTACTACTATTACGCGCGCCATGATGAAATTTAAAAAAAGCATTTTATTGAAAAAAGTCATATTTATTTCAAAAAATATTGTATGAAATGGTTTTTCTTGGAAGATATATGTATTTGTTTTATAATTATTTTGTTAAGTACTTTGTAAAACATTTAACACAGAGCCCAACATCGCACTTATTACGCATTGTTCTCCCACGACACTCGCACTCTTCATATGCGCAGCGTTTTCCCTTGTTCTGCGGTATGTCACCGATTACACCGAATAATTGATCATACCATAACTCTTGCGTGGAGCCAGTTTTTGACGTGGAAGCCTTGCTGAGTCGTCCACCGAGTGGTATTTATTCCGTCTTGTACCGAGTAAAGTACACCTGAGCAATTCTCCGTCTAAACTCTAATTTTGTCCTTGGATCTAAGGATGTCCTTTTATTATTATTATTATTCGATTGTCTGAGTTGCAAATAATTTATATAAATCATATCTTACAAATATGCAGTGAATTTACATTAATTTGGTCAGTTCCACCCATATGCTTATTATACTGGGATATGAAGTAGGGTTATGGAAGCTGAATAATTTTCTTTTGTTTCCTATAAAACCTTTTAGCTTTCATCAACGGCGTAACTCCATACGCTGTTGAGGCTGCCACAATTACCAAATTGTCCAGCCATTTAGTGATTCCTATTCCTTCACATGTAGAAATAGCTGTGATGCTCTTTCCACTCTCCTCCTCTTTTAGATCATTTTTTGGTGGTAGCGGACAATCTTTCGGAATCCGGTTCTTTCTGATTCGCCCAGTTCCATTGTAGCCACATCTTTTCAAATGGGGCAATAAATTCTTTCGTATAAATTATATATTAAGCTAAATAAATTAATGCTATTATATTATTTCACATACTACTTCAAATTATAATAACCGAATCTTATCGATTTACCTCTACTACATCGCTTGCAGCTGTGTCTTTCGTAGTATCTTATCATCTCTTCCTCACAATCTAAGAACTGGGAAGGCACCAAATGCTGCAAACTACTCTGTGTAATTATTTTCATCGTAGGATAGACTTTGTAGAACCCATCGCTTGACTGTCTAACTTAGTATTATCCGCCAAGTGTAAAAATTTCATTATTTGGATGAATCAGTCCCTCCTTATCGCTGTACTAACCAATTCAATATGTACATCCTTTTTCGCGTCCCAGTAAAATATTTTTTCAGGAGAATGTTGTACCCGGATGCAATCAAAATGCCAATGACGGCTCGCCTCTCCTCTGCTGTAATTTGTGGACTGGGGCAATTAAAAAATCGGGCGTAATTCTCACTTTGTTCCACTATGAATGCGACGAAATCGTCATCGATGAAGAGCTCTAGCAATTCGATGCAGCTAAGTTTAGAGTATGAAAAGTAATCTGCTTCAGAAAAACTTCCCGCACACTCAATGCTGCCCTTTATCCATTTTCTCCGCACAGATTTTTTTGCCCCATCGTCTTCTCCAGCACCGATACTTTCGTTGGTTGCCAACCGAATTTCGGCTTGTGCCCTCATTTGCTTGCCAGTAAAATTCTCAACCAATCTTTCCTCATCTTCATTAGCCAATACTTCATCAGTTCGCTCATTTTCTCCTGTTGGAGAAATGAAGAAATCGGTAACATCTACCTCACTCTCTTCATCCTCGTCAAGGATTCGGAGAGCCTCCTTCAGTGAAGTCGACTCATGAAAAATTACGGTTTTCCTGAATAGAAACTATAACACCTCTAATGATATCATTTTTATGTGAAGCTAATAAAATTTGAAAGGATTTGAATATCTAGTACAATAATCATTTGCTAATATATGTTGTTGCCGCTTCTACTATATAAATTTAGGTTTTCCGAGATTTAGTTCATAAATATGCATAATAATTGCCATAGTCTTCTTTTCACAACTTAAAACTAAAATAATTCTTAGCTTAATTGCACCAGTAATAATGTATTATGTCGCAAAATATTCTTTTATATACTATATATAGCTTTCCTTGACAGCCATCGGCAAGGAATTCGCGTAGTAGTATATATATAGGGGAACAAAATTCTAACCATGTTCCACAAGTGCCACTGACTTGAAATTTTTACGACGTTATGGCCATGACGTGTAACCTCCAGGAAATAGCTGACTTTGAACCTCGGTGTCATGGGTTCAATTCTAATAGGCCCCAAAGTCGCGATTTTCCCCATAACAATACATGGCGGGGATTTTCAAAATTTTTTTGAGGCACTTCCCGGAAAAGGAGAGAGTTGAAATTCGAGGGTTCGCTAGAAGCTGTGCATGTCCAACGAAAATTAAAAACACATCGCCGTGTATGGTCCATGGTTAGATGCTAGGTCGGGGAAAAAATCGGCCGTTTAAAATGCATTGCGGCGATTTTGAAGATTTTTTTGGATCCTTTCCCGATAACATGGATACTTAAAACTCGGCACGTGGATAGATATCATGAATATATTTCATAATCAAATTTTACATGTTCGCTGATGGTCCTTGGTTCGATCCCAGAGAGCCATTTGCACTTCCCAATGCTTTTCTTACGGAGATAACGGAAACAAAATTTAGGTACATCCTGGCAAGCTATCGACATCAAACCTTGCATGATAGAAGAGCAAGTCCTTACAAATAAAAACGCGAATTCATAGCTTACAATTTTTCCTGGGTTCGACACCAGGTGTCTCTTCAATCAGAAGTTGATCCGATTTTTAGGAAATTATTTTGAAACCTTTCCCAATAATATAGAAACGTGAAATTCGGCATATAGATACAGATCATAAATAACTTTCGGAAAATTTTTTTATATTTCCAAGATCGTCCTTGGTTCGAATCCAGAGAGCCATTTACATTCGTGAAAATTAGAACGTCTTCTGAGGGAGTTGTAGCCAATATTTCTGCTTGAATTTTCACACTTAGTAAGACATGGTGATCTTCTATTGTGCTGTTAAGTAAATTCACCAGTAAGATCCGGGTTCGATGCTAGATGATGAAATTACAGCGAATTTTATGAAAAATTTCAATCCTTTTTTTTTTGTGGACCGTCCCAATATGATGCCGACATGAAATTAGTTTTGTCGATCTGCTTGCAGTATGCAAGCAACATTTTACTCGTATATATATAGACGCTTCTCCGGATATACCTAGATATACACTCACTCACTGGGGATCAAAATTCTAACCATGTTCCACAAGTGCCAAAGACTTGAAATTTTTACGACGTATTGGCCATAACGTGTAACCTCTAGGAAAAAGCCGACTATGAACCTCAATGTCATGGGTTCGATTCCAGAAGGCCCCAAAGTCCCGATTTTCTCCATAAGAATACATGGCGGGGATTTTCGAAATTTTTTTTGAGGCACTTCCCGGAAGAATTGAGAGTTGGAATTCAAGAGATCGCTAGATGCCATGCATATTTAAAGGAAACAATAAATACATCTACCATGAATATCCTTGGTTCGATGCTAGGTCAGGGCAAATATTCTCCCGTTTAATTTACATTGCGATTTTTAAGATTTTTTAAAATTACTTCCAGATGACTTGGAAACTTGAAACTTGGCACGTGGATATATATTATAAATATATTTTAAAATCAAATTTTAGCAACTTGCTGATGGTCCTTGGATCGATCCCAGAGGGCCATTTACATTCTACAATCCATTTCTTATGGAGATCGCGGAAAAAAAGTTTAGGTACTTCCCGGCATGATATCGACTTTTAAATTTGCATAAAATAAGATCAAGTCGTTACAATTCAAACTATGCATTCAAAGCTACCAATGTGTTCTGGGTTCGACACCAGGCGTCACTACAATCAGTAACTGATCCGATTTCTAAGAATGTTTTTTAACCTCTTCCCTTTAATATTTTAAATTGAAATTCGGTACATAGATAGAAATAATAAATAAATTTTGAAAAAATATTTTATATTTCAATGATCGTCCTTGGTTCGAATCCAGGAAGCCATTTACATTCGTGAAAATTAGAACGTCTTTTGAGGCAGTTGTAGCCAAAATTTCTTCTTGAATTTTCACACATAGTTAGAGATAGAGTAATTCTATTGTGCTGCATAGTAAGTTCACCAGTAAGACCCGGGTTCGATGCCAGACGATGAAATTTCAGCGAATTTTAGGAAAAATTTCAATCCTTTTTTTTTCTTTTGAGGACCGTCCCGATATGATGCCGATTTTAAATTATTGTTGTCGATCTGCTTGCAGTATGCAAGCTACATTTACTCGTATATAATAGATATATAATTCTCCTCCTCATCACCGCCACAGTTCATTGCCTCATCGGGGCGGAGGGGTGTTAACGGAGGTTGGAGGCGATGCATAGCCCAGGTTCAACCATGCTAAGAAGGTTTCAACAATATCTCCGGCCAAATAATGAAGTGGCATTCACCAACCGGCAGTAGGACAGCCTGGTGAATTATTTTCCTAACCACCCCAAATACAAGTACAATTTTCATGATGAGCTTCTTTAATGGAAATTTATCCGGACGTAAAAGCACCACCCATTCGGATGTCCGGGAGGTGGTGGCATTGAATAGGTCCATCATGAAGAAAAGAATTACTACCCTGAAATTCGCAACCTACAACTGCCGCAGCTTGAAGAGTGAAGAACGATTGCTGGAACTACTCAATGAAGCAGAGAAGATAAAATGGGATGTCATCGGTCTCAGCGAAGTCAGAAGAAAATCAGAGGAGCTACTTACACTGAAGGAAGGACACTTATTCTTTTACAGGGGTACCAAGGATGGAAGAAATGGAGGCGTTGGATTTTTGATCAACAAGAGATGGAAGGATAATGTGGTGAAAATCGAAGGTGTATCAGATAGAATTTGTAAACTCATACTAAAGATCAATGAGCGTTACTCAGTACAGGTCATCCAAGTCTACGCACCAACAGCGGCAAGCAGCGAAGAGGAAATTGAAAACTTCTACCAAACTCTCGGCACTGAACATGACAAGGAGACCCACAACTATAAGGTCATTATGGGAGATTTTAATGCTCGTGTAGGGCAGCGGGAAACTGATGACACTGTCGCAGGACAATATGGACTGGGCCAGAGAAATGAGCGAGGTCACCGCTTAGTAGAGTTTGCAGAATGCACCAATATGTATATAACAAATACATACTTTAAGAAAAATCCTACAAGGAAATGGACGTGGAGAGGTCCCAATGGAACAAAAATGAAATAGACTACATATTGGTAAACAGACTCTACACTGTAACTAACTGTGAAGTTTTGAATAATTTCAACACTGGAAGTGTCCACAGAATTGTTAGATGCGGAATCAATATTGACCCCCGAATGGAACGAAAGAAGTTGGTTTCCTGCAAGAAGGAGGAGATAAATGTTGGTAAACTATCAGATAACGAGAAATAGTTTCAGCTGGAACTTAGAAATAGATTCTCAGCACTTCAGGAGGAAGAACTCGAAACCAAAGTTATGGAAGTTGTAAAGAAAGTGGCAGAGGAAGTAGCAAGCATGCCAAGAAAACCCAAGGATAAGAAATTTAGTGATAGAACCCGGAAAATGATGAAACGACGGAAGGAACTGAAGAATTTAAACACTCCAAGAGATAATATCGAATATGCCAAGCTTTGCAAAGCCATCAGAGTAGCAATCAAGGAAGACGTGAGGAATTGTAATGAAAAGATTGTGCAAGAGGCCATAGAAAATAACAAGAGCATAAAGAGGGCTAGAAGACGCCTAGCAATTGGTAAGAAACAGATTTTAGCCTTACAGAAAGGAGATGGCACCACAACATAAAACAGACCAGCAATATTGAGGATTGTAGCAGAATACTTTGGCAACCTATACAAGAAGATAGGAAACGTCGAAGAGGAGAACCAAGAGGAAAGCCAAAGCTCACAAAATCTCCTCTCAATCCTCCCAGAGGAAGTAATGGCGGCGATTAAGCAGATGAAGAATGGGAAAGCAGGAGGAGCAGATGGGGTGTTGGCGGAGTATCTGAAAGCTGGTGGATCAGAGATTGCTAATGTTTTAGCACAATTATTCAGTAATTGTCTAAAACAAGGAATGATTCACAAGGGATGGAACCACGCAAGGATTGCCCTTCTGCACAAGAAAGGAAGAAAAGAAGATTTGAAGAACTATCGACCCATTAGCCTCCTTCCAGTTGTCTACAAAACATTCATGAGGATAATAGCGGAACGTCTTAAGATGACCCTGTCTTCAGCCCAGCCAAGAGAACAAGCGGGATTCCGGAAAGGCTTCAGCACTATGGACCACATCCACACATTACAGGAAATTATTAACAGAAAAAATGAGTAAGAGATGCCGCTCGTCCTTTGCTTTGTAGATTATGAACAGGCCTTCGACTCGGTAAGTACCTCCTCCACTCTGAAAGCTCTGAAGAATCAAGGGATAGATTCTGAGTACATCCGCCTCTTGCGCAGTGTCTACGAGAATGCCACAGCTTCTGTAATGCTTCATGAAGAGACCGATGAATTCAAGATTGAGAAGGGAGTTCGACAAGGTGACGGTCTATCTCCCATCTTATTCACAGCCATTTAAGAAGAAGTTTTTAAAACCCTTGATTGGGAAGAGAAGGGGTTAAGAGTAAATGGGGAGTACATCAGTCACCTCCGTTTTGCAGATGATATAGTTCTCTTTGCAGCTAACGCAGAAGATCTAACTTCAAGACTTGAAGAGCTAAACACAGCAGGACAGAAGATAGGACTCAGGATAAACCTAACAAAAACAAAGGTAATGTATAACTCTTTTACAGTGCAAGAGCCAGTCAAACTTCAAGGAAAACCTCTGGATGTTTGCTTGGAATACACATACCTGGGACAACTTGTAACAACAGGAGAGAAAAACAGGATTAATGAAGTAAACAGAAGAATGAAACTTGGCTGGAGCGCATTTGGAAGGAACTCACACATTCTGAAGTCAGGAATGCCAATGGTTTTGAAGAGGAAGGTCTTCAACCAATGCATTTTACCTGTCTTGACCTATGGAAGTGAAACTTGGGTGTTAAATGCTGCAATAACCCAGAGACTTTAGACAACGCAAAGGAGCATGGAGCGCTGCATGCTGGGAATCACAAGAAGAGACAGGAAACGAAACACTTGGGTGAGAATGATGACTGGAGTTACAGACATAATAGATAAGGTAAGATCACTAAAATGGAGGTGGGCCGGCCATATTGCAAGAAGAAACGACAACCGTTGGACATCTGCCGTTCTCAACTGGATACCAAGAGATGTGAAGAGACCAAGAAGACGACCTATGGACAGGTGGAACAGAGACATCATCAAGTACTTAGGTGTAACGTGGCAACGAGAAGCTCAGGACAGAGAAAATTGGAAAGTACTTGGGGAGGCCTACATCCGACGTCGGATTGAAAATGGCTGATGATGAAGATGATGATGAAGATGATGATGATATATATATATATATATATATATATATATATATCTTCTATTATATATAGATGCTTCTCCGGATTCATTCATATATATACCTATATAGATAGATAGGATACAAATTCACAGCCTAAACTACAAGCGTCATTGATCTGAAATTTTTATGACATATTGGCCATAACGTGCAACCCCCAGGAAAAAAGAGACTTTGATCCTCAGTGTCATAGGTTCGATTCCAGAGGGCCCCAAAGTCCCGATTTTTCCCGTTTGAATGCATTGCCGTGATTTTCGGGAATTAAAAAAAAATACTTTCTGGATAGGTAGAGAAGTAAAACTCAAGGTGCCTATATTTATGGTCTTGGACTTTCGAAAACATCAATGACTTTTACAAAAGTTATCCTGGGTTCGATGCTAGGACGATGCAAAGATCTGCCCTTTAAAATACATGGGAGCCGTTTTTCATTATTTTTTTAGATGCACTTATCGAAATGATAGGATGTTCGTGCTTGGCTGGAAGATGTATGGTACGAATAAGTTTTAGAAAAAAATTTTCATAAGACCGTACTGTTCCTGGGTTCGAAGCCAGAGCACAATAACGTTTCTCTCATAAGGAATATAAAGGAAAAGTAGGACGTCATTTGAGGCAGTTGTAACCAATATTTCTGCTTGAATTTGCATACGCGGTTAGAGATGGTGTTTTTCTTTTGTGCTGCATAGAAAGTATTGCCTGAAAGACCCGGGTTCGATGCCGGGCAGTAAAAATATCACCCATATATAATACTATGGGGTATCTTTTCATAATTTTTTTATGCATTTATCGATATGTAAGGGAGCTCTTGCTTAGATGGAAGATGTATATTAACACTTTGTTTAAGAAAAAAAATAGATAAGACCATGCTGTTCCTGGGTTCGATGCCAGAGCACATTATAATTTCTCAAATAAGGAGTGTATGTGAATAGTAGGACGTCGTTTGAGGTAGTTGCACCTAATAGTTTTGCTTGAATTTTCACACATAGTTTGATATAGTAATTTTCTATTTTGCTGCATAGTAAGTACACCAGGAGGACCGGGGTTCGCTGCCAGGTGATTAAATTGCAGCGAATTCTACGAATATTTTGAATTTTTTTTTTCTTTTGATGTCCGTCTCGGTATATGATGCCGATATGAAATTAGTGTTGTCGATCTGCTTGCAGTATGCAAGCTACATTTTACTCGTATATATATATATATATATATATATATATATATATATATATATATATATATATATATATATATATATATATATATTTTTTTTTTTTTTTTTTGACGTATTCACTTTTATTATATTTTATATTTATAATATCTATATATATTATGGATTAGATTTATTAACCAAGCATAAAATGCCATAATTCTGTAGCAAACATGAGAAATACATACATTTCATAGGATAAATAAGGAAATAGAAAATGAAATAAAACTATATTGATAAAAAAATATCATAACATATCTATACACCATAAATTGAAGAAATACATAGATATTCATACATGCTATAGGATAAATAGAGAAATAGAACATTGAATATTGCAATATTAATTTTAAAAAATAATAACAACATACGTATAAATCATAAAAATATATTACTGAATTCAAAACTTATGAAATATAAACTACCGTTGCTGCAGAAAAAACTCACCAAGTCAAGGGATTAAGTACCGATATATCATTGCAATTTTTAAAGCAGACATTATATTTAGATAATATTTGCATTAAATACATCTGCAGAGTGATCACTAAGGAAGACATTTCATAATTGACGCATCCTGTTAGTGGGTGGGTTACACATTAGGAATTTAAATTGCTTACTTATCACTGGCAACAGAATCACGAGATCTTGTTACAGTTACAGTTTGTGTTCATTGCTGTTATTATGTATGACATGGTTGTCAACGAGTTGTTAGTTAAGTTAATTAGATGAATGTGCTTAGTAAGTGATGAGTGCGCTTAGCAAGTGATGAGTGCAATCAGTGATCAGTGCGCTTAGCAAGTGATGAGTGCACTTAGTGATGAGTGCGCTTAGCAAGTGATAATTACGCTTAGCAAATGATGAGTGCGCTTAGCAAGTGATGAGTGCGCTTAGCAAGTGATAGTTGCGCTTAGCAAGTGATGAGTACGCTTATCAAGTGCTTATTGAGCTCATCAAATAATGAGTGCACTTAGCAAGTGATTAGTGCGCTTAGCAAGTGATGAGTGCGCTTAGCAAGTGATGAGTTGTATAGTTAATGATGTATTTCTTTTCGGTGTTTAAAAACACTCGTAACTTAATGTTTGAATGATTGGTTTCGGTTCATTGGTGTTATTTTGTATGATATGGTTGTCAACGAGTTGTTGATAACTAATTATTGTTGATATTTGGTACCGTTTGGGTCGGAATGAAAAAGTATTTTATGCTTCATATCATTAATGAAAGATATTTATTCAATGCTTTGCTGGCAGAATGAGAGTTATACTCAGAATATTATTCCATACAGTGAACTCCCACTTGTCCGAAATCCGCTTTATCCGGAATCCGGTTTATCCGAACAAACTTTTCCGAACGCACCCACCGAGACTTCTTTTCTCTTTGACACCTCTTCATACCTTTGAGTGGTCATTATTTATTTGGAAAAACATTGTTTTGAGAAATTCATTCATGATACCCCCCCTGAAGTTGCTCCGTTTGGTTAGAAAATAAGTTGTGTAAAATATTATTTAAATTTGAAAGACGTCATCGCACTCAAAGTTTATATTTTTCAACATTTTTGGCCCTTTTCGGGCATCACAGGTGATTAGGGAGTCTTCCCTTTCTTTAACTGTTTTGATTTTTTTATCAGTGCAGTATCAGACATTAACTGTGATTTTCCTAAAATATCAATCAGATCAGCTTATTAGTTTCCTAGATTCAGCCCAAATAGAGAGCGAGCGTCGTACGCTCGAATCTTCGCCGCTTTGTATTCTGTCTCTAAATTAATTTGAGCATAGTATTTCTGCATAGCACAGGTTAAACACCTAATTACACGTTACGTACTTTATAAATTTTTAATTTAACTGTGAAAATAAGGAAGGAAAGTGGGGCCTCTGCAGGAATCTAGGACTTCCGCTGCCGTTTATCTCGTCTTGTATTACACTAAACAGCTAAAAAATAGAGTAAATAACATTGTTTTTGGGAGCATTAAGTTCATCTAGGTGAGGAAATGTTAGTCTCAAATAAATGCATGTTAATCCGGAATATTCGTTATCCGGCCGCCGTCCCGATCATTTCGGATGAACTGCGCCTATTTAATTGCTCCTTTGCATCTTGGAAGCGTTTAATTGTAAATCGGGAAGGTTTTTTTTCATACGATCGCTCATGCGGTCGAGAGGGAATCATGAGCATGAATGATGCTCCGTAGCAACAAGTGGAAGCACCTGTTGCCCGTCTTCTCTACCAGACAGGGATATTTTCGTCTTAAATATGACCCTTGATACAATCTTCTTTTGGTGAGGAATGCAGATGGTGGACATCATTTCTAGTAGAATCACTCAATCCCGTTGAACTGGACCTCTTGGTAGCAATGGACGGTGGACTGTCAGTAAAACAATACTTACTTCCATCTAAAATTCCCACCGAGGACATCGTTGTATTAATTCGGTGATATTTTAGAAGCGGAATGAGTTGCAGTGAAACAGTTGGTATTTTCACTCGAAAGAGGATCTTCGATTCTCGCCCCGTATTTTGACTTTTATTTCCGAAAGGAGCGATATTAAGTTTCGTTATTATCCTGCAGATTTTCATCGATTATTAATAAACTCTGACAAATACCTATTTTATTTGAATATTTCCTCATTTTTTTAATGTATGGTCTTTTGACTTTTTCATAATTTTTACCGTTTATTTACGATTTTTATAATTTAATATCTATTTTCGAATCAATTGCTATCAATTTTCTATCGTTGCCTTTTTTTCTGAAAATTATCCCAATCCCACTTTTGAACATTTTTATTTCCGCTATTATTTTATCCAATTTCCCATTTTCGCTTTATTTCAGTCGATTGTCATAAATATCACCGATATCAACTTTTTAGTAATTTATTATAAATTTCCATCAATTTATAACAATCTTTAAACCTATCATTTTTGGTATCCAAAATTCATAATTATTTTCGTTGAATTATTTTCAATTAATATCAATTCCCACCAAAATTTCCACTTTTTGTTATTTAGTAATTTTGCAATAAAAATCACAATAATTCACCCTCTTCTATAAGTTCCAAAAGTTTGAAACTCTTTGGCTAATTCTTAAAAGGAAAAAAAAATCAATTGTATAATTTCCTGCAATTTATGTACATGTTTAAACATTTAATTTGATAAATAATTAGCGGAAAAAGATATTTAATTAAAAAAGTTACGTATAATTTAAATAACCAAATATTAACTTTGATGAATCGAATCTGTCGATTTACCATTGAAAGAGGTCTTAATAATTCAGAGTATTTTGGGGTCTTTTTGACCCCACGGGAATTATTACACACCCTAATTGGGACGTGACTAATTAAGGGTTGATACATACATCACGAACACGCAACACTAGAGGAACACAAGCGACCATTCCCCAACCGGAAAAGTCCGGTTAGCTGGGATTCGAACCCTGGACCTTGGTGAAACATCGTCACCAAAACTCGCCACCGCTGGATCCCAAAACATCTTCAGCCTCCATTGCAATCGCCGTTGAACGAGCTGACGGTAAAGAGAATAAGGAAAGAGGAAAAGAGTACAGTTTTAAACAATTTCTTTTATTCCCGTTGGGAGACATTTTACAGTAACAGACATTCAACTGGGTGATGGTCTCCCATCTAGGACGGCGTTACTCAACAATAATCCGACCAACGACGTCGCACCTAAAAAGACGGGCTGGATTATCGTTGTCGTGGAATTTGCGCTCGCCGTCGACGGCGTGAGGATCGAGAATAAAGAAATGGTCTCTCCAAAAAGCAACGGTCACGTTCAGGCCGGTGAATGAAAATCCAACCTTATCCAAGTTCACGGACATGATCTCGGGAATTACTGGAAAGTGAATTCAGGCTCCATATACGAGATAGAGAGTCCACCGCTTGCCCCAAAGAGAGTTAATTCCGAGGCTATTCTTCGGGGAACCGCTATTCACCCACGCAATTCTGATCCCTCGAAGACCTTTTAACACGCTCCTGGCGTCGATGTCAGCCGTGGAGAATTCAAGGAAGTGAGGGCAGAATAAGCAACGCACTTCCTGCTGTAAACAGATGTTCGTTCTTCGAAATCAACGCACACAAATTTGGTTTGAAATTTAGTGCGAATAATTACTCATTTATATTAACATATATCATCTTTTCGCTCCATGTCTGCAATTGAAAATCACATAATAATAATATAAATAAAGTAATGAAAATTTTGAAGATAACGCACATACATTTGGTTTGAATTTAAGTACCTTAAATTACTTATTTACGTCAAACGACTCTTTTATATTTAATAACTCCTTCACATACATCGCGATTGAAAAAACAAATCGACGCAAATATAATAACGAAATAGTTTAAAATAATGCAGACAATTCTTTGTATGAACGTTTCAATTAAGGGATTAGAAATTAAGTATGTAAAATAACACATCACGTCTACGTAAAAATTTCGTCACATACGTCAAAAATCATACTCGTACATAAAAGGTGACGTTCAATAAAAGGTACTTGATGTAATACCACAATACATGGTAAAGATGCTGTATACACATAGCTACAGATGTTCGTACACCTATACCAAATGCGGCAAATTGAAACGAGAACACAAAGATGACAACAAGCAATACAATGAACGAAATCGACCATAATTCCTTCGACAGCATTCCTCAGCTCTCTAATGGACCGCGCAGCATCCAACAGCGTCGTCTGAAATCGGAGGAAACACGTCTTTAGGATGCGTTGAGATATAACTGGGAGATAAGATCCGACAAAGCGTTCTGTGGGAAGTCATGCAAAAGATTAAGATGCAAAGAAAGCGGACAAAGCAACAGCCTCCTGTGGACCAACACAAGAGCTGCAGAACTACATTGACTAGAAATATGAGCATGCGATGGGCGAAGCACAAAAAGGAATATGTTTCCTCAATTTCTAAACAAAATATGGCCGAAAAACTGATATTTTTCCGATTTTCTTTTGGCTTTATCAACGATTTTTGGCTAAACCGCTGCACGAAATTAAGAAATTACGGCTTCTTATCGTTATATTAAGTCAACCTGCCAACTGTCACCGTTGATTAACTATGAATAATAGTTATTATAACTGTCTTTTTCTCACTTTGAACGATATATTTCTTAAAAGATTTTATAAGCTGTTTTCCACGTCCTCGCAAACATTCATTTTGTCTTATTTTCCGAATTTGTATATCCTTCAAATGGGACCACGGTGTGGTTTATCGGAAGGTCTTCTAATCACTAATCATTAACTAAGCGCACTAATCATAAACTAAGCGCACTAATCATAAACTAAGTACACTGATCATAAACTAAGTGCACTAATCAGAAACCAAGCGCATTAATCACAAACCAAGAGCGTCAATCATGAACTAAGCGCACAAATCATTAACTAAGCGCAATTATCATAAACTAAGCGCGCTAATCACAAACCAAGCGCACAAAACATTAACTAAGGTCACCAATCATTAACTAAGCGAACGAATCATAAAATAAGCGCACTATACCGCGTTTGCATACATTTTCGGTTCTAGTTATTTTGTAAGTGACATCTTTTCACGCAAAAATATTGCAGTTTTAACTAGAATAAAATTAGGACGATTTTAATGTTTTCGTCGAAATCTCAAAAAAAAGATAATTTTTTATTTCGAAAAAAGCAATGATATTCGTAATGTGATTTTGGCTACTTTTGATATTACATTTCGATCAGAAAAAAGTGGCAAAACGCTGAATAAACAATTCGCCATCTTCTGCACATAAAATGCATCAGACCGTGGATTTAACTCTTCAATGTACATTTCTCTTAATATAACGCCATAGAAAGCGAGTTAATTGTTTTCGATTCCATTAGTTAGTTTAAGAGATGATGGTTTGCACACTGCCCCAAATTCCCTAGGATTCCCAAATCTTCCTCTTTTCCCATTGGTTCACTATCATCTCTTTGCCCTCCTTGTTTGATGTCTTCTCCTCACGTCTCCTGAAGATGGGCTACGAATCCTGCTCGTGTTTGCAGTATTTCATCTTGAAGCGTATTTATGAATACCACGGAGCGAAACCTGAGTCTGTTTTACGCTAATATTCGTTAAATTCCTTTTCAATTGCTTCTAAAAATGTGTGCAGAATCAATTTCATTGTCTCTCGCTTCAGTTTTAAGTAAGCGGTAATTAAAAACAGTTGCGTTTTAAGCAGAAAGCAGAGTGGTAATAAGGAGATCATAAAGTTGCTTCCAATATTCTAAGCAGTTGATATTCCAGTAGAAAAGCATGCAAAAGCAAATAACATGCGATACATCAATCTTATCCTTGAAAACAAGCACATTCAATCCCCAAAGCAGTGGCGCAGCGAGGAGGGGGTTTTAGGGGTTCAAACCCCCCCCAAGAGTCAAGTCCAATGACTAGCTCTGTCCTTTTTTTCTGCTGAAGAGTACAAAACCCCAATCAACATGCAATTCTTACAAATACACAGCTAGTGTTTGCTTGATAAATTCAGCGAAAGCTTCGCATACCCGTAAATATGGCTCTGATGTCAGCTAAGGATATGTTTTCGGTAGCAGATCAGAGGCCTAGTGCCGACATCGATATCAATGGGACGCTACTATACGAGTGTTTCGCACACAACGCTCAACGCGTGCACTTCTTAAGACTATGCTTTAGTTAGATGACTCACACCATAAGATATGATTCCCATGAGAAAAATTCAAAAGTGCTGATTCGTTTACTCCTCGCAAAAATAAAAGGGAACATTCGAGAAGTAATTCGAAACTTACACCCTGAAAACAGATTTTAAGATTACGTTTGAGGGACAAACAGATTCATAAAAGCTCAGTTAGATCTTCTCCATGTAACTGCTTAAATGGTGTGAATGCAAAGCTTGGCTCGTGAGTAGCGCTTTTGAGAAATTCACAGTGAACAATTCGAAGTATTTTTAGTTTGGATTTCATAAGTTACAGATGGACATCCAAAAATTGTTTTAACAGTCCGCTAATAGCTCGAGACCTTTATTGAAAAAACGTTAGTTAATGGTTAGGTTTTTTGTTGTGAAATGACCATTATTAGATGTATAAATTAGAATTGTCTTATGTTAGGGCAGTTATCGGAGGGCACATCTGAAGATGAGTTTAGCAACTATTTCAAAGGTTCCTTTATGAAGCATTCTGGACGATTAAAAGTCTGTAAAGTAGACTCTTCATTATTCGTGATGATAGAAAAAATACTAATCCTTATTTTATGATTACCTGTAAAATTGATGTATATTTACGAAAATAATTCAAAACCCAAATGTCCGTAGAAATTTGAAAAAGTATTGGAGCAATACAAGATATCAGTAAAATTAATTTTCGATGATATTATTAATAATGTACCAATTTGGAAGCAAATTGGTCAGCTGAAAGGTATTGTAGGCGTATGGTACGCACAGATTTATCGGAACTGTAACTTGGTGACTCGAAATAAATTCCATATACTGTTAAAACTATGACTTAAATTCCTCAGCTTCCTGTAGCCAATTTTTCTCTGGCGATAGAATCCAACGAATCTCGTGACTTATCCTGTCAACCACGTGGTCATGCAATGCCCCTTTAAAATTTCAATTCATGGAAAAATTTTGATTTCTTTGAACATTCAGTGCGTAATACTTGGTTTGCGTCAGCTATTTACAGGTTAAAACACCTAACTATTACCAAGTCTAAATAAAATTTAAGTTGACGTCTTCATATTTTTCACTTTTGTATGTAAATCTAATTCTGCAAATTTAGATATAATATCAACTATAATCAAGAGTCCACTGTATTTTTTAATGCAGCCGAATTTTTAATGTTCGGTATGAGAAAAATTCAATTAAACACATCGCTAATACATAAATAACGAAATCAGGCTTAATTGTAAGCCTATCAGAGAATTTCATCTGATATAAAGATTTTTGTTTCTTAGGGAGAGTAATTTTATAAACGAAGGTTGAGGTCCTAAGAAAGCTCGAGAAGATGTTTCGTGCAATGCAGCTGACAAGTCTCACTCGAGTCAGTCATCACGCTTGGATATTGGATTATTCATTTGATAATAGATAAAAATCCGAATTCTCAAACTATTCTTAAAAGTATATCGAAGGACAAGTGCACATTCTATTATTCCTGCAATAATTGAAAAAGAACGAAGAACGGGATGTAGTGGTTCTGTTGGCTGCTCCAGATGCCAAGAGCCCAGAAAACAGTCAAAACACAATTCGATTTGCTACCATTTTTCTTATCATTTTAATGGTTTATTCTATGGTTTCTGATAGTTTCAGGATCTATTCGCGACCCACCTGTAACCGTTCCGCGACCCACCGGTTGGGAACCGCTGTTCTACGACACAACTAAAATGGAGATTCTGAGCAATCCATGGAATGATTTCGTGATTTTCTTACTCAAAACTTTTAATTCTTGGTTTTGAAACAAAAATTATAGTTTTTGAGAACCCTTTTTTATTATTTTTCAGTTTAGGTATTTACTAAATTTAAATATCCTCTTTTTATTAAAATATCTTAGTTATCAAATCTAATTAACTTTAGATTAAAAGAAGAAAATTGACAAGGAATAGATTCATTTATACTACTACCAGAGAAGAAATTGCTACAGACGACCCAGGGTTTCGATGCATAGCATCATCTTCAGGTGCATACATATAAGAACTCACTCTAGTAAAGCCTCATTTAGTCCAATTTAACTTTAGATTCTTTCACGAATAATCGATCATAGAGTGCCCACATTCGAAATATATGTGGGAAAGCACATAAGAAACTCGGATTTGTTAAAATAATAGTCGGTAGGAGCGGAGAAAAAGTTCGCGAGCGATGTTGCTTAGCGTTAGTTAGGCCTCACCTTGAGTATGCATTTAGAGAAATGGACCCCGCCAAAAATATCATTCGGGATTTAGAAAAAGTACAACGAAAGGAGATACGATTTGAAAAGAATTGCTACGATAAAACAGCGAGTGTAACTCAGATGTTACAGGACGCGGAATGTGAATTATTAGAAGATAGAAGACAAATTCAAAGTATAAATTTATTAAATGAGTTCAGAGAAATTACGTTCTCAGATGATGTAACCGATATTATGTGACCACCTTGTTATATGGGCCGTTCTGATACTGGCAGAAAGATTAGGGAAATAGATGCTACAACGAATTGTTTCAAAAATTCATTTTTTCCGCGAACTATACGCGAAATCAACCGTTTAGGAAAATAGAGTCAAGGTGCCTGCACCCCCTGCAACACGCCAATGGCGGCTTGCATGGTTCTTACATAGACATAGATTCCTGTAGCGAAATTCTGACACGGCGCATATAAACCTTGTCCAATAAGCTGTATGTATACTTCATATCATTATTTTTACTTTCTTCATATACGTAGTATAGAGAAAGTACTGTTTTCACGAAAAAAATCGACTTTGAGATTTCAACGGAAATACATGTTTTGGGGTCCCTAGAACACGTTTTGACCATTTTCGGAATGATGTCTGTGTGTATGTGTGTGTGTGTGTGTGTGTGTGTGTGTGTGCTTGTTATACATTGATGGTGTTTTCTGGGCAGGCGAAATTTCAATTAAATTCCAAAATCTGCTGATGAAATAGTCTAATAACGAATGATATTCAAATAAGCATGGGCCTGCCAATGTGGTGGATCTAATGAGTGGATGTTACGTTTTATATCGTGTACTAAATAACCGTAAGTAATTTTTTCCTCCTCAACAACCTCTTGGAAGAAAGAACTCTCAAAGACTCGGGAAATTTATATCTACAACACTAAAAACTTCAGCATAGAAAAAAAAGAATGACTTTTAAATAGATATTGGACGTTTTCAAACTAGAAATCCAAACAACACTTATGATAAGTTTCCAATAGTTTACTAATATAAACTACTATCTTGGAAAGTTTAATAAGTTGGCCAGATAAGCGTTAAAATCCTCTTGTTTTCAATGTACTTTAAGTTTTGAAAGAATTTACATATATATTATAGCAGCGGGCATAAATATACTAGCCCCTGTAAGGTAGGCATTTTTCGTTTTCTCGGACCCCCCCCATTGGAAAATCCTGGCTGCGAAACTGCCCCAAAGCATTTGTTTTCCCAGAAATTCTCGCCAACTAATAAAGAAAGCATGCACTTAATCTAATAGCATTTAACGATACTTGGTTCGATTTCTTATTAGAGAATCTCTACCGTCAAAACTTGCTCAAAATCCACAAGAAAATCACAAACACAGGTATAAATTACTTATTAATTTTATTTCGAAATATTTATTATTCATTCGTATTTGGGCACTATAATGTTGTCGACACTTTAAGGATGTATTGCTCTGCCTAGACAGACGGGAAGTGATCGTGAGTACGCTGAGGAAATGACGAGTTTATGAAGTGTAATTACTAATGTGTGTGTGCTAGAATAACTAAAATAAGAATCCCAAATCATTACACCAACCTCTCCGACAACTTTGCTACGCAATTGACTCTTTCATTTTAGACATGTCTATACAGGGTGTCCCAAAAGTCATGGACCAAACGAAACACAGATGTAGAACATCACCTGGGCTACAGGTTTGCAATTCATCTTGGTGTCCGATCTTCTTTTGTTTTCGCGTTACGACATTTTTTCGTATTTTCTGAGAAAACCATGACTTCCCAGTCATTTGTGGTAATGGTAACGTAAGTATTTGAGATGCATTGTTGAATTTCTGCTCTAAAAATGCTGAATAGTCGTAACTGACAAGAGAATAACCTTTAACCTTACACTTACCGTTTAGATAAAATAAAATTTAAAATTCTCTAAATTCCGAACTTTGACAAACGTTTTGAGGGAAATTTAAAAAAAAATTTAAAATAAAAAAATTTTGCCACGTATCTTAAAACCGTTTTCAGTGCATCAGCTGTTTACCACGTAAATTTTGTTGGGCTATCTTTACGGCATCATACCTAATATTTGATTCGAAACATAGTAAGTCGATGATTCCCAGTTCTAAGAAACAAGCCAAAGCCTCTTCAAACCTTAAACTGGAGTCATTAATGTGTTTAATTATCGAAAAAAGAAAACTTTTTACCATTTAACATGGCCGTGGCACTCTTCCGCCGTAAGTTAAAATACCCCCTTCCCTCATCACTTGCTTTAATCAACAACAATACCCTTCGAGAGTACTACAATGTAGGGACCATTGTTGGGAGTTGGGAGCATTGTTGCGAAAAGTTACTTACGCTCTAGCGAGAGAAGCCTGAACTATGAAGCAAACATGGCGCGCGCGTTACTGTCGTCCACTTCTAGATGGAGTTAAGGAAAAGATTTGCGAAGTGCTTTTTATCTGGAGTGTTATATGGATCCGAAACGTGGACGTTGAGAAAGAAAAATAGTTGGAGAGCTTTGAGATGTGGCGAAGGATGGAGAGAATAAGTTGGATCGAAAATGAAGAGGTACTGAGGAGCATAAAGAAAGCAAGATGCTAAGAATGCCTACAGAAGAAGGAAAGGAAAGATGGGAAACGGGGAATAGGGAAATTCGGAATGCTGAAGAGAGGAATATCTGTGAAAAGGGAGGATAGAGAAGGCAGTTCCGTTGAGACCTGTTCGTGGACAGAAATACAGCGATGACCGGTAAATGCGTGACTTTCTTGTGAACTCCGTTTAGGCAGTAAAGATTCTTGGAGCATGCGTTCAAAACAGCGGAATGAAAAGAGAGATATTGTTTACCTGTATTTAGATGAGTGTCAGCAGAACAGTGAATTCCTGAAGTCCTCACCGCCCCATACAAGGACCCTCGGGGCCCTCCCTCGGGCCCGCACAGCGTCTGCAGCTTGCTGACGTACGGGTCGTAGTTGTCGAGAGTGATTTCCTCTTTTTCGAAGATGTGATGCGTAAGTGCTGTAGGAGCGTGATCACGTGGTTGCGGAGGGAGTCGAGGCTGCGTCTACGAAATAGAAGTTCCTCATTGTCCGTTAGAGTTTACCACGAAAAACATATTCTTTCAATTCAAAATTTCAAGTCGATGGAAAGTCGTCCCAACATATTTACCCAAAACATTTTAGTCATATTGAAAAGATATTTAGGTCTCCCGCAACGGGCCTAAAGTTTTTATTTTTATCTTCAAAAACGAAGTTTTTAGATTTGTTTAAACAAAAATACAAATTAAATTTTTGTTTCCAAGAACATCAATGTTTAGTTCACAATTCACAAAAAAATTATTTAATTTGGAAGAATTTTTATTTGTGTGGTTTTAAGAGATTTCTAAACGAAAAAGTAGACCAGAAGTGAATTCCAATGGTCAATCATTAACACTTTGCTTTTGCAAAATAACAATAATTTCACTGCTAATCCGGAGGCGTAAATGTTACACGACAGACATAATTAATTAATTATATTAATAAACTCTACATTGTTGTACTCGCAAACAAAAATTTGCTTTAATTAAGAAAATGTTTTTAGGGTAAACACGTTACCATAGCGACGACTTTATATCGCCTTGAAATTATGAAAAAGAAAAAAAAGTTTGTCGTGATACATTGTATAGTAATATGTCTCACCTGTACACTTGTATGTGTTCGTATTCCCTCCCTGGATCATGTTCTGTGGCACGCTGGGCATCTCCATCTGATGCATCGGGACGCTGCTGGACCAGGAATCTGGGACGAGTAGGGGTCGAAGGCGGGTCTGCAACTCCCCATGCCCTCCACTTTGACAGGCATCTGCTGGCTCTCGATGCTCTGTTCTGCGGCGGCATCACCTCTTCGGTGGTCCATTCATCTCCTGGGGCCCATAATAAGGAGGCCCGTAGGAGAGGCAGGGCTTGACTTCGCCCTCCATTAGCTTGCAGAAGGCGTAGTCTGGAGACATGTTCCGGACTGAAATGATTGTTAAAACATATATATTACAGACAATACCCATTAAAGACAAGAGCCAAGTTGATGACATAAGTCACCGACATGCAAAGTTACCAACAAGTGACAAGTTACCGTCATTTGTATCTACGTATTTATTTTTAACTCTAAATATTTAGATTCTAGATTTAGATATATTTCCTGCGAGGCGCCTGAGGCATACGGCAGGGGGTGTAATACACCACCATTATTCATTCCTCCCTATCTCTTAGAGCTTGGGGAAAAACGACCAAAAGTAATTATCCGCCCTTGCGATTACTTCCCTAAAACGCTTCGTCGATGCCTCTCGGAGATCGCCCCCTACTGGCACTAACATTACACTCACTTCGTCTACAAATTCTCTGAACGAATGATCTTTTCGAATTAAGTTTCCGACGATATTCAGATCTTCTGTAGTGAATTCCAACCGAGAGATCGTTGCCGTAACGCTGCTATCGAACCTGAAATCTACGCTGGACCATCCCTAAATCTGAGACTAAACCTCCCAAACCACACAGCAGTATTCTAGACGAATAAGAGAAGCTATTTCTTTGATTCTCCCTTCCTCTCAACGTATTTGCATTCTATTCGCTTTTCCTATCTCGAATATGTTCTTTAAAAGATAAGCCACAGCTAAACTCCTAGGTATTTGTTGTAGTGCACTAACTCTAATGGATGCCCATAAATTTGATAATGCGCGGGAATTATGTTTGTGGAGCGCGTAAAACTCATGGCAACGCATTTATTTATATTTAAATTCAGCTGCCAATCTTTACTCCATCCTGATACTACGTCCAGATCGTTTTGAAGTACATTACAATCGTATTCTATTGATGTATATATATATAAGGCAGATCAAGCTCGACTTTAGAATTTGCAGGGTTTGTTTCTTTTGGATAATTAAATAAAAAAATGGTCGTAGGAAATCGAGATGAACACCAAAAGAAAGGAAATTGAACAAAGAAATTTATTTTGGTCGTAGAATATCGATTTGCATTCTAGATTACGAGGAAGTGGACAAAATCCACGAGAATTGCCTAACAAATTGAGGCTGTAAACATCCCATCCCCCCTGGCGACCAAGGCGATTGCTGAATCCATGCGATTCACCAAAAAACACACGGGGAATGAGTTTCAAATATTAATATGGAATTAACAAGTGAAATTATACGCACAAGAGATCGCCCAGTTGTCGAAATTCTACCATACTTCATTGAGTTTTTAACTCCGAACGTTATTGAGGTTCTTTTGTCAATAATTATACCTATATACTCATTGCTTAGGATTTATTTCATTATTTTTCTATTGCGTCAGCTGTGAGCGTGTACAAATACGTCATTAGGGTTTTGTCTTGATTCCCTTCAATAAATGTAGCATTTTAATGTTATAAAAATAAATAAAACACAATTACAGCTTTATTTATTTTTTGATGCAATTCATCGTCATCTTTAATTTTAAAGATTGATTTCCAAAACAAATTCCGTAAATTCGCCGTAATTATATCCCTGTTATTTATTAATCAGTTAGCGAATGTTAGGCGTATTAGTTGCGACTTTATGTAAGCAAACTAGCTTCCGGCGTGTGGCAGGGGGTATTTTCCTAATCGACTGCTTTCTGTAGCGTAAGGAATTACTATTTGCATCCATTTTGTCTCCCTGACCTTCCTCGCAGTGTACACATAAAACAGGGGGTCGCATTGTATATGAAACATCTTCAGAAAAACCCAATTTCTCTGAACTTATTTTATAAATTCATCCTTTGAATTAGCCTTCTAATGATTCCCATCCGTGGTGATGCGCTAGCTTAGTTAATGATGAGTTCGCTCAGTGATGAGTTGGCTAAGTATGTGATGAGTAAGCTTAGCTTGTGATGAGTCCGCTGAGTGTGCTCAGTTCATGATGAATCCGCTGAGTATGTGATTATTCCGCTTTGTTTCTGATGAGTTAGCTTAGTTAATGATGAGTTCGCTTAGTGATGAGTTAGCTTAGTCAATGATGAGTTCGCTTAGTGATGATCTGCTAAGTATGTGATGAGTAAGCTTAGCTTGTGATGAGTCCGCTGAATTTATGATGAGATTTCTTAGAATTTGAATCTTCCGCTTAATATACATTGAATCCGCTTAGCATCTGCTGAATTCGTTTGGTTTATGATGAATCCGCTGAATAAATGATGAATTTGCTAAGTATGTGATGGGTTCGCTTAGTCATTAGTTTGATAAGTAAGTGCTGATTCCTCCATCTTCTCTAATACGATTCCCTTTAATAATCTGAGAAATGACAATTACTGTTTTATCGCAGCAATTATTCACGAATCGCCTTTTTCTAAATACGACACTTACATCGGTCCATACACTCAATAGATGCGAGGCCTTAATAACGCTTAAGTAATCGTCAAGGGTGACTGGCTGTTAACTACGAAGACATTTCACATTTTACTCGCTTATTTTACCATATTTCCCGTCATTTCGATTAGAAAGGGATATTCCACGACGAGAATAAGAATCCTCATTCAATTACCTTTCTTTTGGTGCTTGTCTAGACTTCGTAGCACCATTATTTATAATTTAATTCTGTAAACAAAGAAGAGATAACACCCGATGTTTTATCGTGGCAATTCTTTACGAACGGTTAGTGGGATATTTTTAAGTCGGCTGGAGCGAAAGGGATGACGCTTTGGCGAACAAACATCACTACAAGTAATATCCCATAAGAAAAAAAGGTCACAGACCTGCAGGTGATGGTGCAGTGGATGGTGGTGAAGCTGTGGTCCAGCAGGAGTGGATGATGGGGTGTTGGATGAGGAGGACGAACCTCTACTCTCCATCACCCTCAGCTTATTCCTGCTCGCGATCGGACACCCGGACGCACTGATATAAACACGAAATTCACGTCAAAAATGAGAAAATATCGCTTTTCTAGTTCATAATCGACATTTCTTACGATTCCGCGAGATTTTACGAGATTTCGCAGGATTTCCCGGGATTTTTCGAGTTTTCAGTCTTTTCAAGAAAAACCCAAAATATTTCATTTGAAACTAAATAAAAAATACAACTTTATTAGCGATACGTCTTAAAAAAACATTTCTAAATTTGGAAAATTTTCTAATAATTACTAACAAATTTAATTCTTATCAAACACGAAAAATATTACTAACCTCGTTCACTCTCGAGAGTTTCCGAGATTTCTCGAGATATTGCAAGATTCCTCAAGATGGACCAAAATATGAAATTTGAAACTAAATAAGAATAGAGTTTTATTGGTGATACAGCTAAAAAAACATCTAGGATTGGTAAAACTGCTAATGAACGTTGAGTATTTAATTAAATATCCATCAATTATGAAAAACATCACTATCCTAATGCATTCCCGAGATTTTACGAGAGTTCCCGAGAATTCACGAGATATCGCAAGATATCTCAATTCGGACCAAAAATATGAAAATTTGAAACTAGATAAAATATAGAGCTACATTAAAGAAAAGTTTTAAATAAATAATTAATTTCTAAAATTGGTGAAATTTCTGATAAATACTAACTAATTAAATATCCATCAATAATGAAAACTATCACCATCCTAATTCATTCCGGAGATTTTGCAAGAATTCCCGCGTTTTCCCAATATTTCCCGATATTCCCCAAATTTTACGAGATTCCTCGAGATTTCACGAGATATCTCAAGACCAACTAAAAATATCGAAATTTTAAACTAGATAAAAAAATAAATTATAATTAGTGATGAAAACGAAAATCATGTTGATCATATAAATGTTCGTTACCTTCTATGAGAGAGGAATTTCCCAGTGGCGTGACCAGAGCCATCGCAGCCACGAATTGGACACCTGAAATAAGGAAAGATTAACTCAAAAATAATCCTATAATCATTACATAATAGAGGATTAAGGAGAAGGTTTGGTACAGGAGCAGGTAAACACGATTTGTAAATGTGCCCTAAACTTGTGTATATTTATATGCGAGTAAAATGCTGCATTATGCTTTAAGCAAATGGTTTACAGCATAACATAAATATACATACACACGCAGTGTGTCAACTATCTGTCTTCAAGATAATGACTCCGAAAGAATTATGAAAATAAGTATTAAATGAGAGATATGTTTTCCGCCTGGCTTCGAACCCATGTCTTCCTGGTTATACTCACAATGCAGCACAACAGAAGATCACCATCTGTAACTATGTGTGAAAATTCAAGCAGAAATATTGGCTGCAACTGCCTCAAACGGCGTCCTACTTTTCCCTTATATTCCTTACGAGAGAAATTTTAATGTGCTCTGGCATCGAACCCAGGAACAGTATGGTCTTATCTAAATTTATTTTCCTAAAGCGAGTCTTAATATACATCTTCAAGCAAAGCAAGTACTTCCTATCATTTCGACAAGTTCATAAAAAATAGTGAAAATTACCTCAATGTGTTTTAAAGGGCAGATTTTTGCATCGTCCAAGCATCGAACCCAGGATATTTTAAGTAAATTATTGAATCGACGAGTATTTTTCTCGTAATTTAGATTGAAAAACGATGTTCCACAACCACAATAAGAATCTTTATTGAATTCCCGTTCCTTTGGTGCTTGTCTTAATATCCCTTAATTTAAATCTAAAATTCATAGTTCATTTATTCTATAAAAGTCGTCCAGGGAAGGTGCATTTTCCATTCAATTTGACTTTTTCCACAACCGACGCTTACAATAACATTTTTATTATTGAATATATTATCATTTACCACACAAAATAAAAATAAATAAATTTACGGTGACAATGTTACAAGTAGAAATATAAAAATACTAATCCCTCTTAAAAAATGAAATAATTTCCCGTTGGAAATGGTCAAATTTAAAGTTAACAATAAAGAAGGTGATACTGTTTGTAAAAATATAAAGCAGAATTTCCTAAGTTTACTTATATGAATTATTGCCATAAAACGTCGGCTCTCCTTATCCCATTCATTTATTAATATCTTTCCCATTTATAATCATATGGAGAGTTCAACAATCACCTTCGTCGTTAGGGAATTGTTTATGCCCACAAAATCACACGAATGTTCCGTCATTTTCGTCTGAATTCTCTCAATTTCGACTCGAATACGATATTCCATGACCGAAATAAGAATCTTCGTTCAATTTCCTTTCTTTTGGTGTTTATTTCGATTTCGTACGACCATTATTTCTGATTAAATTCCGCAAAAGAAAAAATGTCTGCAATCGATCAAAACGAACTTTAAGTGCATTTCTTATGAGAGAGACGATTCGAGTCGAAAAGGACAAACGATTTTGAATATGTATTTAAAATGTACACTCGTCTGTCGTCATTTTTGTCCGAATTCTCGAAATTTCGACTCGATTGCGACATCCCACGACCAAAATAAGAATATTTATTCAGTTTATACTTGGAATTCACAATCGAAAGTGCACTTTCAACAATTTTCCCTTTTTTACAACCAATGCTTACTGTTTTATGTGATTATCAGATGAATGTTTCGGCGAATTTAATTTTATTCTATTTCATATTAATTTATCTCAACGGCTGTTTTTTCGTCAAATGCTTTAAAATGAACCTATCCAATGGTCGAGGTGACCCCAATCAATTTATAAACCTTGATATTAATTAAATGATATGATATTCGCTTAGTCAATGATTACTTCGCTTAGTTAATGATTATTTCGCTTGGTTAATGATAAATTCGCTTAGTTAATTATTACTTCGCTTAGTTAATGATAAATTCGCTTAGTCAATGGTTACTTCGCTTAGTTAATGATTATTTCGCTTAGTTAATGATAAATTCGAAAGTGCATTTTCGATAACGTTTCACTTTTTTTTACAACCAATGCTTACTGTTATCAGATAAATGTTTCGTCGAATTTAATTTGAATTTCTTTTATTAGCTGTTTTTTCGTCAAATGCCTGAAAATGAACCTATCCAATGGTCCTGGTGACCCCAATCAATTTATAAACCTTGATTTCCAAATAAATCCTCGAAAGAAAGAAAAAGAACCCCTATTTGTCCTTTTAAGGGGTATGTGAAAGACCCCGATGGAAATCGAGTTCCCTCTAATTACCATCAAAGAGGACTAACGAAGGACCACCTAAAGCTAATTCGATTGCGAAAGGGGACTTCGTCAGAACCATCGCTTCTTGTGGAAGACACATCTGCTTTTTGAACCAACGAAAGAAACAATATGTAAAATCGAAATTCTATGGGTGCGTTTGTCTTGGATTGGAGGCCACACCGTTCGTCCGATGTGCTTCAGACTTTATATACGTGTCCTCTGGGACCTGGAAGGAATCACTGTCGCCTTTTTATTCCACAATTTCACGGGGTTCGAACCCGGATAGCTCAGATAGTTTCCCATAAAGAATACACGTAAAACTCATTTTCATCGCATGCAGGGTTCATTTCTTTCGCAAAATTAAAAAATCTGATGTGGCCAGCACATGACTTTCTCCATATATAAGATGTAAATATTTATCTACGACGGTATTTTCGAACTCTATATTCAATCTAAACTTAGAAGATGAGTGATTAATTTATATCATATTATCTTTTACGTCACAAGCATTATAAATAATGTTTTTCGGGACATGTTCGATGAAAAGCGATGAAATGGCCTTTCGCCCATAGAGCCCAGAGCGCCCACAACGTACATAATCAGCAACTTCCGGTTTATCAGTATTTCACAAATAACTCCTACACAATCAGTGATACAAAAAAATATTTCATACAAAAGTTATAAAAAATGTCATTTTCTAAAACTTTTATAAATAATAGTATATACCTAAATATAATATTTATTGAGATATTTTGAAAACCGGAAATGAGCTTTGAAGAATGAAGCTCGACTTCCGGTTAACCGATTTACTTCAAAAACTAATCAACTCAAACGACAACAACCAAAATACTATATATGAAATTTAGTGTTGATCTGACAAATAGTTTTCATGTTAGAGCGCCCACAAAGTACATAACAGCTACTTCCGGTTTATCGGTATTTCCCGAATAACTCCTAATCAACCGGTGATACAAAAATATGTTAAATTCAAAAGTTATAGTAAATCACATTTTCTAAAACTTTTATAAATAATAGTATATACCTAAATATAATATTTAATGAGATATTTTGAAAACCGGAAATGAGCTTTGAAGAATGAAGCTCGACTTCCGGTTAACCGATTTACTTCAAAAACTAATCAACTCAAACGACAACAACCAAAATACTATATATGAAATTTAGTGTTGATCTGACAAATAGTTTTCATGTTAGAGCGCCCACAAAGTACATAACAGCTACTTCCGGTTTATCGGTATTTCCCGAATAACTCCTAATCAACCGGTGATACAAAAATATGTAAAATTCAAAAGTTAAAGTAAATCACATTTTCTAAAACTTTTATAAGGTATACAATATACCTATATATCATATTTACGGAGATATTGTGTAAACTGGAAATGAGCTTTGATGAATGAAGCTCGACTTCCGGTAAACCGATTTACTCCAAAAACTAATCAACTCTGACAGCACACACCAGAGTACTAACTATGAATTTTGGTATTGATACGATTAATAGCTTTCACGTTAGAGCGCCCACAAGCACAGACACACACACATACACACAGATATCATTCCGAAAATAGTCAAAAAGTGTTCTAGGGACCCCAAAACATGTATTTCCGTTGAAATCTCGAAGTCGATTTTTTTCATGAAAACAATACTTTCTCTATACTTCGTATATGGAGAAAGTAATTAGAAGGAATAGTTGCACGTCAACGAGACGAACACCAAAAGAAAGAAAATCGAACGAAGATTTTTATTTCATTCTTGGAATCTTACTTCCGGTTCGAATTTGCGAGAATATCGGTAAAATATACGAAACTTTTGTGAAATTTGGAGGTTGTGAACAACTCAACCCCCTGACGACCGATCCCATTGTTGAATCCGATGTGTTTATCCCGTAGAAATACTCGAGGCCCATAAAGTTGAAAGAGGACGATAAATTACATGGATAAGGAGAAATTTTCTGGAAGTTACATGTCTTGTATAAAGTAAAGCAATAATTTTGCAGGTTTGGGTGCTTGTATTAATTTGGAATCCAATTCCTCCATTTGCTGCAAAGTTTCCATAAGAGTTTTCTGGAGCCAGAAATGAAGTACTGCCTTAATTTTATTCGACAATTTCTGTGGGTTCGAACCAAGATCGCTCAGATAGATTTCCATAAGGAATACATGTAAACTTTATTTCTTTTGAAGAATTAAATTAGAAAGAATGGTCTTAAAGAGTCGAGACAAACACCAAAAGAACGGAAAAGGAAGGAAGCCTCTTATTTTGGTCGTGGAATATTGTTTACGAATCGAAATTACAAGAAATTCGACAAAATACTCGTAAATTTCCAATATTTTCGAGTTTGTAAACAACCATTCCCCCTGACGACCGATCCCATTGTTGAATCCACGCATTTCTATTTATAGAATAGAATGCGATTTCAGTTAATTAAAGGGTATTTACTCATTGCATTGACAGACGACTTTAGAATTCAATCTACTTCTATATTCCCCTTATAGAATGAAGGGGCGCTTTAGCCAGTAAATACATAAATGAATAAATAATTAAATTAATAATGAAATAGACAAATGAATGAATGATTGAATAGATAAAGTGCTGACCTGAGCGTCTCCGAGTCCTGTCCGTCCCTCCGCTTGGGCTTGTTCGCCCTCGGACACCCGGACAGAGACCTGTGTGACGAGTAGTTGCCGGAGAAGTGTCCGGAGCCGTCACAGCCGGGGGTCGGACACTTGAGCTCCTGTGAATGCACCGTCGCCCTCGGACATCCGGACGGACTGCAAAGAGTTAAAAGGGCCAATTGAAAGTATGTTTTTTGATTTTTGTAACTATTATTTTTTAATGATGATAAATTTATAGAAAAATTATAAAGAGAAATATTAACATTATAAACAAAATATTATAAATAAAATACGAACAATATTATTTTATATAATGGTTAAATAATTTCATTTTATGACGTCATTTCAAAAGAATGATATGATATAAAAATCGATAAAATCAAATATAAACATATTAAAAATATTATACATAAAATATTAAATTTAATAATTTTCTTAAGTGACGTAAGTTTATAATTGTACAATATAAATATTAATAAAATATATATATATATATATATATATATATATATATATATATATATATATATATATATATATCTTAAAAGCTCCAAATCGTAGAAATTTCTGCGAAATGTTGTCCATATTCACGTATTTGAATATCTTGATTAAACCTTTAGCTCATTTTTCCTTTGAAATCGGATTCCTACCGTACGTGAATGCATATATATGATTGGTCAGTGGAATAATCTCTTCTTAAGATGTGAGGACACCCAGAAGAACAGTATCTCCCCCAATAAGCTCCAGAGACGTGTTTATGGTCCTTTTCTATGAAGCACAGACCCTCAGCTTCCATCGTCTCGATAAATATATAGCTATCGATTGGTATCGAAAGGAAAGCTTATCGATAATCCTTTCATTTGTATTCCCAAGGCGAACTATTTAGATTACTGTTGCTTAGTGACGAATGCGCTAAGTATGTAATGAGAACGCTTAGTTTTCGATGACTTCGCTTAGTGACGAGTTTGCTATGTGCTGAGTGCGCTTTGTTAATGATAAGTCTGCTTATTTTATGATTGGTTGGCTTAGTTTTTGATTACTTTCCTAAGCTTGTGATAATTGCTCTTATTTTATGATAACTGCGCTTAGTTTGTGATTACTTCACTTAGTTTATGATAACTTCGCTTACTTAATAATAAGTCTGCTTATTTTATGACTGGTTCGCTTACTTTATGATTACTTCTTGTGATAACTGCGCTTACTCAAGTGATTTTTCACTTAGTGTGGGAATAGTCCGAAAGGTTGGTGAATTCAGCTTAGTGGGCGATTAGTCAGCTTATTTAGTGATTTGACCGCTTAATTAGTGATTTGTCTGCTTGGTTAGTGATTTTTCCGCTTAATGAGAGAAAATTTCGCGAAGTTTTTGATTTCTCTGCTTAGTTAGTTAGTGATTTGTCTGCTTGGTTTGTGATTTGTCTGCTTGGTTTGTGATTTCTCCGCTTAGTTAGTTATGAGAGCGCTTACTTTGTGATTTTTCCGCTTAGTGAGTGATTAGCTCCTAAATGATTCTTCCGCTCATTAAACAATTTAAAAGAATCCAAATAACCCCAACAGCCAAAACTGCATACTTTACTTACAGATTCTATCCATTGTTATCAGCAACATTTGATCTTTTTGCGTAATTTTATTGCTCAAATTCGCCTCTGTCACGCATACATGAATTGTCAATTTGCAATCAAAGCGACAGGAAACTTAATGAACGCCATGGCATGCGGTTAACCCTTTCATGAATCCATTTAAAGCTCTTTGAGATTAATTATCCCCAAATATGTCGACAGTTCCCCTGACTCCTACGGTTGCCATCAGCGCCGCCGTACCCGAGGTGGCAGAGCGCGAAACTAAAGAGATCGCTAACTTCGATCTCGTGACCGAAATTGGTATAAAATGTTTCAAAGTGATTCTTTTGAATGTCGGGTATTCGATACCGATTTGGGGCGCCTTAACTCAACATACATTCAGCTGACTCATTATTCGCTTAGCTCTGGGGTGCTCAACCTTTTTTAGTGCCCGGGCACCCAACGGCGTTCCAGAAAGAGAAGCACCACATAACATTTCCGTCCATGGTGACATTCAAGGCCATCCCTTGGCAATATTACCACTCTACTAGTAAACCCTTAATACCGTTTAAACGCTCCCTTGGTAAATAAGATCGAGAATATTAAAACGAATACGATTTCATCACAACAGTTTCCGGAGAAGATTTGATGATCTGGTTTTCGCTGCGATCCGAAAAGCAGCATTTAGTCACTGATTAAAGGTTTAATTTGATGCATTGAAATCTTCGCATAATGAACAAAATGTGACAGAGATACGCGTCTTTTTCATCAGAGGCGATAAAAGGGATAAGACAGCACCCTCGATGTATACGGAACCCAACCAAACTCCATCCCCCTTCGACCTCCAATTCCATCTCCGCTGGTGCAATCGCATGAAATACTGTTTTATAGCAAATAAAAGAAATCTTTTCAGCGGTCGACTGCTCTGTCCCTCTTCAGGCACCGTGTTGGGGCTTACCTCACTAAGCATGTAGATTACTGAGCTTACTTTACGATCAGTTGGCTGGGCATGTGATTATTGCGCTAAGCACTCAATGATCACTCCGCTAAGCATTTCATAAGTACCCTTACTCTATGATTACTTCGCTAAGTTTATGATTATCTCGCTTACTTTATGATAACTCCGCTTAGTTTGTAATAACTTCGCTTAGTTTGATATAACTTCGCTTAGTATATGTCTGGTGCGCAGAGTTTATGATTACTTCGTTTACTGTATGATAACTTCGCTTAGTTTATAATAACTTCGCTTAGCATGTGCTCACTTCGCTAAGCATATGCATTGTGCTCTTAGTTTATGATTACTACGCTTAGTATATGATGAGTTCGCTTATTTTGTGATTTTTTAGCTTAGCATAAAATGAATTCCTTTATGTTATTGATTGGTTCGCTTAATTCACATTGAATGTCATAAGCATATTATAACTTCGCTTTCTTTACGATGACTTCGGTTAGCATTAACCCAACTAAGCGAAGTAATCCTTAACTAAGCGAAGTAATCACTAACTAAGCGAGCTAATCATTAACTAAGCGAAGTAATCACAAACTAAGCGCAGTTATCATAAAATAAGAGCAGTTATTATATGCTTAGGAAAGTAATAATAATCTAAGCGAACCAATCATAGAATAAGCAGACTTATCATTAACTAAGCGCACTCAGCACATAGCAAACTTATCACTAAGCGCTTTGATCGCATAATAAGCTCATTCATCACTAAGCAATAGTTATCAAAATAGTTCGCCTTTGGAATATAAATGAAAGGATTATGGAAGTGTGTACTTGGTGTCTTTCGATATATCGATACTAAATCAATCGATAGCTATATATTTATCGAGACGATGGAAGCTGAGGGTCGTGCTTCATTCAAATGGACCATAAACACGTCTCTGGAGCTTAGTGGGGGTGATATTGTTCTTCTGGGTGTCCTCACATCTTAAGAAGAGATTATTCCACTCACCAATCGTATATATGTATTGATGTTAATGTTAGGAATCCGATTTCAAGAAACAGCTCTAAGAATACGTTTTGTGATTAAAGTCTGAAGACTTTTGACATTCCTTTTCGAGATTTATTCGAAGAATTAATATCCTTTTTTTCATCAATTCCTACCATTAATTCGGTACGTACTTACGATCCCCGTGTATTTTCGTGGGAAAATGAATGCATCGGATTCAACAATCACCTTGATCGTCAGGGGGACTGGTTGTTTACTTATAACAAATTTCACAAACTTTTCGTACATTTTGCTCTATTTCTCCCTATTTCGACTCTAAAACGATATCCCACGACCAAAATAAGAATCTTTATCAAATTTCCTTTCTTTTGGTATTTGTCTCGACTTCCTACGACCATTATGTCCTATTTAATTCTGCAAAAGAAAAAATGTCTGCAAGCAGTAAATAAGAACTTTACTTGCATTTCTTACGTAGATTATTTGCCCTGACCTAGCTTCGAACCAAGGAATAAGATGTCTTTGTAGTTTTCGTTCAACTAAAGAAGAAATCTAACATTCAGATAAAGAGTTTAATTTGGATTCTTTTCTTTTTCGAAAATTCATCCAATATAAGATATGCTAAGGAATTTCGTTTTTTTTCTGGTTCCCCTCTCTTCCGCCAGGTGGTAGTTTATTCCTTTTAATTGTGCATAAATCTCCCGCCAATTTTTTGTAAGTGCCCTCCTAAATATTGGCCTCTCCTGAGTCCATTTTGTGGTCCATTAAACTCAAGATTTACGAATTCATTTATTGGAACTGCTCTCAATTTAAAAAGGCGATTCACTTAGAGGACTCATGCTAATGCTCCTTTGACTTGTCTGAGCGAACTCAACGTGGACTAAGTTTACTAAGCACACACTAAGTTGACTCAACGAACTCTCGGATGATCTAATCATATGCTCAGCGATCTCATCGCTTACTAAGCGACCTCAACCTACCTTAAGCGGAGTCACCGTATACATATCAAATTTATCACTAAGCGATATAATCATATCCTAAGCAATCTCATCATATACTCAGCGTATTCATTATAAACTAAGCGCACTCATCACATACTAAGAGGATTCAACAATGGCATTAGTCGTCAGGGGGACCGGTTGTTTACACGCCCGAAATGTTACAAAAATATCCTGCATTTCGTGTAAAATCTTGATAATTCAATTCGAAAACGGTAATACACGACCAAAATAAGATTCTTCATTCATTTTCCCTTCTTTTGGTGCTTATCTCAATCTCTTAAGACCATTCCTTCTAATTTAATTTTGCAATAGAAACGAAGCCTGAAGCGGCGAAAACGAACTTTACGTACATTTCTTATGGAAATGCATTTACTCACCTGGGATCGAACCGAGGACGAAATATCAAAATGCTTTAAAACAGAAACACTCTCCTATTTGAATGCAACGTTGCGTCAAAATTTTAAGTTAATCGCCCGAGTATTTTTCGAGTATTGCGGTCACAAACGCACGGCTTCAGATACAGGAAAGAGACAAATCGGATGGAGCTCCTCTTGGTCACTCCACTTTTAGGGTGTTCGCTTTGCACTCCTTTAGGACTTACGAATGTTTTCGTATTTTATTTTTAATCCGTGTCTTTCGAAACATTATTTCCCATGGCAACGTAAATAATTAAGATACAGATAAATTTTTTCTCTAGAATAACCGAATATATGCTTCAACTGTCGAAATAACATTTTTCTCGCATCTGCTTCCATTCAGTCAGAGCAAAACTCCAAATTTCAAAAACTGTGACGTCACGAATTCGATCAAAATCTTCGAAGCCAATTTCAAAAACACTTGCCGTGAAACGTTTTTTGTGACTACTCTAAAAACTTGCCCAAATCATTAGCTCTTTTCCACGTAAATTGTATTGAGCAATCTTTACGGAAGCATACTTAAAATTGCATTCAAAACATAGTAAATGGAAGATTCCCAGTTTTCAAACGGACGAGTCAATTGCTCATTGTAACTCAAATCGGCGTTAAATGTGCTCAATTATCCAAACTATTAAAACGTATTTCTGATTGGCATCGCTTTGGCATTATTAAGGCGGTAAGAAGAAATAATCCCACTTCCCTCTCGTTACTAGGAGAAGTCGACAATAATATCCCTTGCGAGTATTACAAAGTAGGGACCATTGTTGGCAGTTGCGGCGTAACGAAGCTTTCCCAACAATGCATTCCGCTAACCTTTTGAGATACCCTGTATTATCAACGATTGTTATTCTAATTATTGACGAGTCATGTTTGATACCACATGGTATTCAAATCGAACCACGAGTTGAAGGAATAAAATCGCTGTTTCTTTTCGAAATGCAGACAATTTCGGATTCACGCACGCGCATGATGGTAAGATCGAGGCGAAAGCACAGCCTTCGCGGCCATGAAAACGCAAAATAAGCAATTAATTTTAAAAAAGAAGATTCATAAACTTATAAATCGACGATGCAAATCTGTTGAACAGATTCTTCCCTTAAGACAACTTTCGTTAAAACATTTTGAAAACCTAATCGAAGATCAAATTAGGAGAAGCATCGCCACATTTATGGACCAATTTTCAGAACGGCGCTAAGGGATGAATGAAACGAAGATCAACAGAAATAAATATGGCTTTGAAAAGAACACCGATGAATATTCTTTGCGGAAAGTAAGAAAAACACTTCATAAAAACAATCATTTACACAAACTCGGAAATGGATTAAACGCCATTGACAGGAAGATAGCAAATGGAAATCACCAGAGGAAGTTAAAAATTAACGATTTATTCAAATAATCCATTAAACAAATTGCTTTATCTTTTCGCTGCAACTTAAAGACTGGCAGCTCGAATGATTACAAACGTACTTATACAAGGAAATATTGCCTAGTTAGCGATGAGTACGCTAAGTGATTTGTCCGCTTAGTTAGCGATTTCTTCGCTTAGTTAGTGATTTGTCTGCTTAGTTAGCGATGAGTACGCTAAATTTTTTTTTCGCTAAGGGAGATAATAGTCCGCTTAGCTAGTGATTTGTCCGCTTAGCTAGTGATTTGTCCGCTTAGTTAGCGATCAGATGATCTAAAAAAGTGATGTTTCCGCTTAGTGAGTGATAAGTCCGCTTGATGATTTTTCCACTCAGTAAACAAAGTGATTTTTCCGCTCAGTTAGTGACCTTATACCTCAGTTACTCCATTTCGGTCAATCACATCGATGCAAATAGATTGCATTTAATCTTTCATTTAGATATAATTAAAACACACTCGCAACTTTCCTAACAGGTCACTTAGCTACGGTGATTCAATTTCCAGTACCACACTTCCATTTTTAAAAAAATCAATTTATTTCACGGAAAATGAAAACGGCATAACATTGATATAAAAATATTCGGTTGCTACAGAAACTTAAGCAAAATTCGAAACCCTTTCTCAAATGCTCTCTCTTACGTATATTTGTAGGCGCGATTCTTCACAGTCTGCAAATATTAACATCCTACGCAATTCCTTCCTAATTAAATAATCTACCACTAATTATTAACATTAATTTGAAGTGGGAATTAATCCTCAAAGTGTTTTCACGGATAAACTCATGAGCTGGGGACTCAACAATCGCCTTGATCGTCATGGAGATGGGTTGTTTACAACCTCAGAATTTAGATAAAATATTTACGTATTTTATCAAACTGTTCGCTATTTCGAAGCGCAAACGATATTCCACGACCAAAATAAGAATCTGTAATCTATTTTCCTTCGTTTAGCGCTTCTCTCGACTTCGTACGACCATTATTTCCAATTTAATTGTGCGAAAGAAATTAAGTCTGCAACGGCAAAAATGAACTTTACGTGTATTTCTAATGCTAAGAGTTTGACCAGTCTGGTATCGAACTGGGGTCGACTTCTAACAGCGTGCAGAATTACAAATAATTGGGACTCTCGGTTCTCGAGCTATTAGCGAACATACACACTCGATTTTATATACTTAAGAGTTAATATTAACCATTCAAAATTATACACGTGTATCATGAGCTCGGATTCGACAATCGCATCGGTCATCCGGGCGACTGGTTGTTTACAAACTCGAATATTTCGGAAAATATACGCGTATTTTGGTGAAATTCTCGTAATTTAGATAAGAAAACGATATTCCACGACTTAAATAAGAATCTTTGTTCAATTTCCGTTCTTTTGGTGCTTATTTCGACTCTTTAAGACTTTTCCCTCTGATTCAATTCTCAAAAAGAAACAAAGCCTGCAACCGATTTAATAGACGTTTGCGTGCATTTCTTATGGAAATTTATCTGAGCGATCTTGGTTCAAACCCAGTGAAATTATCCAATTAAATTAAGACTTTTTTCCTGATCCAACACGTATTCAAATTTAGACACAAATCGGGCAAACGGCGTGGACTCCAATCCAAGACACACTTCACAGAATATCTACTTTACAAATATCTTTCGAAATGGGATCCAAAAAACACTCAAAATTGAGAATATCGATGGACTCCGGTTTTGATTTCCCTCAAATGGACCACTTGCAAATATATCGCGGTCGTGTTGACAACAGTCAATGATCATTGATCGTAAACAAAGGCCACTAATCATATGAAATAGAAGTAATCATATATATATACTCAGAGCATTGATCATCAAATAAGCGAATTAATCAGTAACTAAGCGAAGTAATAATAAGTTCAATGAATGAATCATTCATTAAGGTCACTAATCACATACTCAGCGAGCTAATCACAAATTAAGCGAAGAAATGATTAACTTAACGAGTCCAACGTTAACTCATTATAAGCTAAACGAATTCATTGTATGCTCAGCTTAATTATCACAAAATAAGCGAACTAATCACAAATTGAACGCAACAATCGCATGGTTAGCGAAGCAATCATAAACTAAGCGAAGTAATCAGTAATTAAGCGCATTGATCATATACTCAGCGAATTAATCATAAACTAAGCGAATTAACCATTTAGTAAGCGAAGAAATCATAAATTCATTAAAATTAAAAGGAAGTTTATTTTATGCTTACCTAACTGATAATAAACTAAGCGCACTTATCATTAGCTGAGCGAAGTTATCGTAAATTAAGCTAATACAGATGCCATTCATAATCCTATCCTAAGTCGGTAAGTGCTATAAAGTAATATTCTACAATATATCCCATTTCTTAAGGGAGTTACTGGCATCGGATACATAAATATATAAATACAAGGGTGATTATTATGTAAGATGACGTTTATATATCAATGTATCGTCCTTCCTTTTACGCGTGAAATATTTGTTACTTTTCGTAGCTAAGCAAAGCCATCACATATACTAAGCGGAACACATACACTCAGCGGAATCATCAGTTGCTAAGCAAATGAATCGCTTACTAAGCGTGTTCATCATGATCTAAGCGCACTAATCACTCATTAAGCAAACTCATCACTGACTAAGCATACTCATCGGATTCTAAGCGCACTAATCACTCATTAAGCATACACATCATTAACTAAGCATACTCAGTAGCTTCTAAGCGCACTAATCACTCATTAAGCATAATTATCATTGACTAAGCATACTCATCGGGTTCTAAGCGCACTTATCACTCATTAAGCATATTTATCATTGACTAAGCATACTCATCTGGTTCTAAGCGCACTCATCATTTATAAAGCAAACTTCTCGGATTCTAAGCGCACTCATCACTTAGTAAGCATACTCATTGGCTTCTAAGCGCACTAATCACTCATTAAGCATACTCATCATTGAATAAGCATACTCATCGTCTTCTAAGCGCACTTATCACTCATTAAGCATACTCATCATTGACTAAGCACACTCATCGTCTTCTAAGCGCGCTTATCACTCATTAAGCATACTCATCATTGACTAAGCATACTAATCGTCTTCTAAGCGCACTTATCACTCATTAAGCATACTCATCATTGACTAAGCATACACATGTGATTCTAAGCTTATTCAAAAATAATTATGTTATTCCCGTGCAATTCTATGCATAAAATCTCGAACATTCGCGAGCTTCTGATTCGACGATGCTAATCTCTCTTTGTCAGAGGCATCTTTCCATCTCCGCAGCATCTTTCGCCGGACCCTAATCTGACTTCATTATTTCATTTGCATATTCAACACATTGATAAATGGCTTCATGACGTCTCTGAATACGAAATTCCCCTCATCTCCACCAGATGAAGGCTCTAATCTGGACCACAGCATCTTCTCCAAATTGGTCCAGCGCCAATTTGCATCCCTCGCACAAATCTCGGGAGGAGACGTGGAGAAGATGCTCAGTCGAGGGAGGCGCATTGTGTACGGTCACATCTACAAACTTCTTGAATCAAACCTACAATTCTATCATATACATCAACAAGACACCTTAACTTCCCTCATCGGTGGTATTCTACCCTTCCTGACTGTAATTACGTACCTGTAATTGCTGGTTACCTTCTTAGAGAACATTTCTCGTTATCCATGTAATATATCGTCCTCTTTACTCATCAGCTTTATGGGCCTCGAGTATTTTTACGGGACAACACATCGGATTCAACAATGGGATCGATCGTCAGGGGGATGAGTTGTTTACAACATCCAAATTTCACCATATTCTCGTATATTTTACCGATATTCTCGGAAATTCGAATCGAAACTAAGATTCTACGAATAAAATAAGAATCTTCGTTTGGTTTTCTTTCTTTCGGTGTTTGTCTCGTCAACGTGCGACTATTCCTTCTAATTAAATTCTTCAAAAGAAATAAACCCTGCATGCGATAAAAATGAGTTTTAAGTGTATTCCTTATGGAAAGCTATCGGAGCGATCTGGGTTCGATCCCCGTAAAATTGTGGAATTAAGAGGCAACGTTGATTTCTTCCAGGTCGCAGAGGACACGTGTATAACAAATCGGACGAACGGTGTGGCCTCCAGTCGAAGACAAACACACCCACAGAATCTCGATTTTATCTTATCTATGTCTTCGCGAAGAGAAACCATTGTGTCCCTTTTTGAGTGCATTGCTTATCAGGGAGCAGTGTGAGATTTGGCATTGTAATAGTTTATACAGAGGAGGTTTGGCGATAGCTTACATCTTTGTCCAGAGTATCCTTGGTTCGACTCTGGACGACTCAAATCGTCTCTCTCATAAGAAATGCACGTAAAGTTCGTTTTGATCGATTGCAGACATTTTTTCTTTTGAAGAATTAAATCAGAAATAATGGTCGTACGAAATCGAGATGAACACCAAAAGAAAGGAAATTGAACGAAGATTCTTATTTCGGTGGTGGGATATTCGCGTGATTTTGTGGGCGTAAACATTTGGACAAATGAACCGACAGTTTAAGGCAATAAATCCATAGGTAAACTTCGGAATTAAAAGTTCAGCTGTTTATATTTGGTGAATCTCAAATGTTCTTTTTAACCCCTCGGAGTAATCGTCAGCACTCGCGTTGGGTGGAATCGACATCTTCCGAAGGGGAAAATTGTCTCAAAATATAGTGAATAAATTTTTAATTCATTATGTCATATTAATGGTTAACCTGGTTATTAAAATGACAAGCAAACTAAATAGCAAAAATACTCTGAGAAAATTCGATATCCCTGACGCCGATTATATGGCTGATGAATTTGGAATATTGCTTGTAAAAAGAAAAATGTTTAAAAATAAAATAGAATTCAATATATTAATAATAATTGTTAATTATATGAAATTTATATAATATCTCTAAAAATTAAGGCGGAGTCAAAAATGCAATATTTCAAATAAAGGCCTTTTCTGGCACTACCGCTAAGAGAAACTTGTTTAAATAATTAAACTTCCATTTCCGGTGAAAATGCATGACTGGTTCAGAACATTCTAAAACTCAGTCACTATGAGAAACAAGAGCACTAATGAAAAGATACGGAATATTTTGAAATTCACATGTGTCGACCCAGACGAGAATACTCGAGGGTTAAGACAAATACTTAAAGAAATGCCGAATTGATATTTATAAATAATGAAACGAAATGTGGAAAAAGCCCTGAAGTATAGAGAACGATAACAATTATGCAACTAGAAAACGATGATAACAGATTACAAATGCATAAAATAAAATAGACAAATAAAATGTAATGAAATTATTTTCATCCGTGTGTAATATCAGTATTTAATCAAAAAGTGTGTAAATTATATGAAAACATGTTGAACTCATTAAGTTTGTTGGGTTATTTCGCACACATTAAACCCAAATTACGAAAGATTTTCGTGATGCCGACCTTCACTTTTCAATCCTCAATCACGTTTTGTATTTACTAATTGTTCAACCCCAATTTAAAGTCCCAAGGACTGGAGACGACGTTAACTTATAGAACAATTGATTTAAGAAAATATTAATGTACTTTATAATATAAAGATTCCACCCAGCAACACTCACGTTGATATTGTTCGTTAACTCTGGTTGCCAAGACTACATACTGATTGTTTACTTTGCTGTGCATTTCAAATAACTCCAAACGAAAACTTTTTCCATCTATGTCGAGAACGGAAACATTGTTTTGAATATTTTTCTCGACTTTGCAAGTTGACCGGCTCTTTGTAAAATAAAACACACAAACACGCAACAAATGCTCAAGACAGTCGGAAAAAAACACAAAGGTAAAATAATATCCGTATTAACAACCAAAACGCACTGATTTTCGCCAAAGGAAACTAAAACTACAAAAAGAAGTAATAGTATTACAAAATGTTACTCCCAAACCACTCGAGAAGTGCATAATTTACATTAAAACAAAGCTTATAAGACTTGTAATCAAAGCAAGAAGCCAATTCCGCTCTCAAAATCTACTTAGCGACCGAAATAAACAAACTTGTAAACTAGATGGCTGACCATTTGGAGCTAACATAATGTCTAATCAATTTCACGTCGATTTTGCAGTTCCGGATGCTACAAAGATAATCAAGTAAACTAGTTAACATCCAGTTCACTTTATCAACAGCTTAAACCAGTTCAATAACGCTGGAACTTGTCGAAAACTCTTATCGAAGTACGTCAACAGCCAACGTTAGTCGCAAAATAGACTATTTCATTACTTTCGCGATTATTTCACCGCTCAAAAGGCTATAAAGATATAACAATTCACTCCGCTGGTGAACTTATTCAATCCCTAAACACTTGATACAACTTTTAAAAAGTGAAAAGTATTCAAAATCGCTCACGAGAAGATGTAAACAGTGTACAAACGCTTATTTAAATTATAATTTACTAATTTAATGACAATTTTCCCACACCGGAGGCTACGAACCTACCTAATTCAACTAATAAACAACTACATTCACTTTCTCAACGCCAGAAAACACTTAAACTCATTAAACTCGTCAAAACTTAAACCGACATTCGTAAACAACTCATTCGGTAAAAAACACTTCAAGTGGCCAATACAAAGTATATAACCAACGCGTACTCACCAGTTTTAATTGTGAATATTATGAAACACACAATTAATTCACGTCCTAAATGCTTGCTACACTGCTAAAATATATTCCGTCGTCCAATCTTCGCCGTGGTAGTTCCGTTGACGAGTCCGTTCGACTCAATTATTTCCCATCACGAGCACGGAAACTGTCGTGGAAGCTGCACCGATGGTCCACGGTCCATGTATCTCTGTATATAGATGCACCGGAGAAGAGTTGGATCACTTTCAGACACTTTGAGCAATTCCAAACACATTCTACATGCCGGAAGGCAATGCAACGCAGCGGTAACCAACACAAAGACACCGATTTTCTACTGTTCACGCTGTCACGAAGTTCACCGATGGATTAAGCGTACACTTTGAAATGTTTTGAGTCACTCGCGAAGGTTATTTACGTTCGGAACGAGTTTAAAATACGTTATTCGCGATGTTTTCGGTCAGTGGAAGGAACCACGCCATTTCGGAGCGTTAGGACGCCATGCGCTAGTGCCTCCTGGCGGCGGCTGGCGGAACCGAGGCGAGGGGACGGGGGAAAACAGGCGACGCACGAAATGCCGCATTGCAGAGCGGAGAGAAAAATCAATATAAAACAAAGTTTGGGCCGTTTGGAAACTTTGTTCGGAAAAGAAGAAACTTTTGGGGGGCGGCGAAGAAAGTTCTGGAGGCCGAGCTGTCGATGGACGTCGGAAAGATTGTGTGGAGGCAGAATATGGGAAATTAAACACGGAATTCCGTGAAATGAAGTAAATATTAAACGTACCCAGTGACGTAGGAGCTAGTTTAAATGTTTAAACACAGGATATGACGTATTGGCGTACGAAGATATATTCACGTGGATACCAATTGTTTACTCTGTTGCCAGGAACAACATTAGCGACTGTAATAAACTAGTTGAGACCAGTTTTAAACAAACGAAAAGCACGATTTTGATATTTTAGTGCACATAGAAATATTAAAGAGTGTACCATTTGTTTACCAGGTTGCCAAGAGCAAAATTAGCGATTGTACAACAATGCTCGTTCGTCACGACGAACTTTTTACCGCGTATTCTCGAAAACATTTATTATTCCAAACAAATACATGCAATATCATAAAATAAGTATCTGTTTATCTAATTATCAGTAATACATAAATAAGTAATGGGTATTCGGTGGGTGCATTAGGAAAAGTTTGTTCGGATAAAGCGGATTTCGGATAAACGCGATTCGGATAAACGGGAGTTAACTGTGCTTTAATTACTAAATGTATAACTAATTGCTTGTTAACATCAGATACTGCAGAGGAATGCTATATGTATTATAATCTCCTTCTTTTTGTCTTTATATAGTTTTTCTTATTTGTCTCTAAGTATACGACTGTCCACTTGTATGGTTTATAATAAATGATAATAATAAAATATAAATGTAATTGGTATAACTCTAATTTGCTTAAAATCGAAATTAATCGTCATTATTATAGACCAATACTAAAGACACACATGTGATATTTTTGTAAGTTTCAACTGAACCGAAGATTTCAAATGACTTTTCAACATTTCCGTAAAACGAGAGACATTTTTCGTCCTCGAGGACCAACGAACTCAACTTTTGCGAAGTTCAATATTTCTGTTGATTGACTTGGAATACATGAAGCTCATCGAACAACACAAATGCAATCACAAAACAGAAACAAAGATGGAACACCGATATCAGAATGATAGTAAATGTATAAGAATTGGAAGCACTTAAAAAAACACAATGAATAACTTCTTTTATTCTGCGTATAACAAAACGTAAACTTGCTTTACCTTTCCGAACTAGGGATACGATATTGGAGATTTTCGACTGCTTTACAAATCGCCGTTTAGCTCCAACTCTGAATCTTATTCAAAATGTGCGCAATTTCGAATCGAAAACGATATTCCACGACCACAATAAGAATCCTTATTCTATTCTCCTTCTTTTGGTGCTTGTTTCGACTTCCTAGGAACATTATTTCTAATGTTATTTAACTTATAATTAAATAAGCACACTAATCATAAATTAAGCACACTAATCACAAACTAAATGCACTCATCATAAACTAAGCGCACTCATCATAAAATAAGCGCATCAATCACATACTAAGCGCACTTATCACTAACTAAACGGACTAAAAATAACATGGAGCCAAAGTAAGCACATTAATCACATGCCAAGCGAAGTCATCGCAAAGTGTTGTAAGGTGTTAAACGTAGTTCAGTACAATGGACGCAGTCAGAGGCACCCCTGAATTCAAAACCCTTAATTCTAAAACCCTTTCAAAACCCTCAAAGTGCAATTCCTAGTCCTCTTTGACCCTTTCGCAACCCCCTCCGTCTCAAGATCCCCTATATTTTGGGTCCACGCAGCATCCGAAAGGGGAGAGGTCTTAGCACAGCTGCCGTGGATGCAGCATCTCAAGAGGAAAGAGACTCTCGCAATTCGGAAGACAGCGGTTCGAGACCCGGGGAGTATAAGATGATAAAGATCCTCATTTTAGTCCCGTGATTTTGTAAAAAGAGAAAGAACAGAAATGCAAATTTTCGATGGCATCTCGTCGTTGAAAAAGGTCATTCTATTGAAAGAGTTTCACGCCTTAGATCACTTTGCGATAGCTAAGGACTAGTGCCCATATTTTTCGCTTAGTTTGTGATTAGTCCGCTTCCTCTATGATTAGTGAGCTTAACGGAAAGTAATCGCCCTGATCAAATGCTTAGCGATCTAATCACAAACGGAGCGCACTCATCACTTACTAAGCGAATTAATCAGAAACTAAGCGCACTAATCATAAACTAAGCACTATGATCCTCGTCTCACCTGTTGAATCTAACATAAAGTAGGTGATAAAAGTGATTCCGGTGAGTAAAGGAGAGAAAAAAGAATGCGAATTCGATTATTTGACGGGCGATTAAGATCTTTTTGAACTCGAGCACCATCTACTCAAATTAGCGGCAAAAGGAGGAACTACGGGGAAACAAGCGAGGAACGCAAAGAGTCCATTTCAATCGGATTTCTGTTTGAGGACTCTTTTTTGGAGGACGACAAAGGAAACCGCACTCGCCTTCGTTTGTTTCCTCTCTCTTTTCCGCCGCCTTTTGTTTTTCCCTCTTCTTAATTAGCCAAAGTGAGTGTTTTAATTCGAAAAGTGCTGCCATCTTGTGAGAGGGTTTTTTATACAAAGATATTTAAAAGGGATTTGAAGACCTTGTGAATGTAATTGTCGACGTGCTTTCTAAATAATATATTGTGCAATAAGCGACGTCTTATAAGCGAAGGCAACGACTGCTAAGCGATCTAAAGGTATACATAGCGGACTAAGCGTTTTCTGAATAGTCTAAGCGTATTCTAAGTAGACTAAGCGTATTTTAAGCGGACTCTATGTATTCTAAGCGGAGTAAGCGTACACTAAGATGCGCTTCCTCATGCGAACTCATCACTTCCTAAGCAATTATCACTTTCTAAGCGCAAACTTATCACTTACCCAGCGGATTAAAATTTCATTACTAAGCGAACTCACCATGCTGAAATTAAAAATAAATCCAAGCATTCTCACCACACTTACTCTGCAATGAATGGCGATCGAGCGATTACTTCGATAAATAATATTATGAGCGGACTAAGCGTAACCTAAGCTTATTCAACGTGTACTAAGCGTATACTAAGCGGAGTCAACGTAAAATAAGCAGATTAAGCTCACTCTACGCGGACTAAGTTCACTCTAAGCGGGCTCAACTTAGTCTAAGCGCACTTAACAGCAAATTCTAATCGTACTCGGAATTACGACTTATCTAAGCGAACTCAACGTACACTAAGCGGATGCAACGTTTTCTAAGCGGAGTCAACGCGTTGGTCTTATCAAAGTTTTCCGAATAACCTTTTTTAGCCAAGTTCTAAAACACCATTTGTAAGCATACTCATCAAACAGTAAGCGAACCGAACGTATTCTCAGCGTATCCAAGCTGATCATGAACAGCAATGGAGCGAATTTACACCTCCACAATGAAATATTAACAAAATCCGAAATGGGAGATGCAGATTAGCGCTGTACCAATTTGGGAGAAGATGCTGCGGTCCAGATTGGGGGTCTCATCTCTCGGAGATTAGTATTCAGAGAGAGCGCATCAAGAAGCCGTTTGTCAAGGGTATGCAAATGGAGTCACTGGACCAGAAGGGGGTCCAGCGAAGGATGCTGGGGAGAGATGGAAAGATGCCTTCGACTGACAGGGATTTGAATATCGCATCAGATTCTATAAGAACGGATTTTCAATCTTAAGATTGTGAAATAACGAGATAAAGGATGGAAATGACGGCACAATACGAATGGAAAATGCACGATTTTAACGCTTAGTGTACGTTGAGTCCGCTTAGTAAATGATGTGTTTGCTTATCATCTGATTTGCTACTCCTAGTACAAGTTGAGTCCGCTTGATATGCGTTGAGTCCACTTTGGAAGTGAATTGGTTAGCTTAGTATACGTTGAGTCCGCTTAGGAATTGATGAGCTCGCTCAGCAAATGATGAGTCAGCTTAGTATACGATTGGTGTAATTACAGGTTGTGTGAACTGAGAAAGAAATATATCAGAATGAGAATCTGAGGTGCATTCAAATGAGAAAACGCTTGAGCTCGGATTCAACAATCGCCTTGGTCGTCAGGGGGACTGGTTTGTTTACTACGAACAAATTTCACTAAATTTTCCTCCATTTTGTCCTTTTTCTCGTAATTTCAGTCCCGTTAAAGATATTCTACGACCAAAATAAGAATCTTCATTTAATTTCCTTTCTTTTGGTACTAGTCTCGACTTCGTACGCTCATTCTTTCATATTTATTTCTTCTAAAGTAACTAAGCCTGCAAGCTGTAAATAAGAACTTTACGTGCATTTCTTATGTAGAATGTTTGCCCTGACATAGCGTCGAACCAAGGATGATGACCTTGTGGTTTTCGTCGGATATGCACGGCTTCCAGCGATCCCTCGAATTTCAACTCTCTTCTTTTCCGGGAAGTGCCTCATATAAATTTCCGAAAATCCCCGCAATGCATCCTTATGGAAAAAATCGGGATTTTGGGGCCTTCTGGCATCGAACCCATGCTAGCTAGGATCGAAGTCAGATTAATTCTGCCAACTGCACGCTGTGGCCAGTGCGTTTCGTGAAAATTATACTTTTGAGACTTGCGGATAACAGACATTAAACACAGTTTCTATTTCTCTCTTAAGTTTCGGCGCGTTTTGTTTTCCGAAAGCGTTTTTGGAAAGTTTTAAAAAGGCACTCAAACTGAGCCATTTTGGACATTCATTTGTCGTTTACAACATCACTCCCATTTTTCGGGTATTTTTGGTCAGAAACAGGAATGTAATCTAGGCTAAATAACAAATATTTTTGTTTCTTTTTCAACGTCATCCGGAAAAGAGTTTAAAGTAATTGTATGATTTAGATTAGATTATCTCACTACGTAGAAATCCTGGAACATACTTTTCGAATCGAAATTTCCAGCGAAAAATACGTGTACATTTTGTAATATATTTCGCTTATATTTCTCTTCAAACTTTGTGCACGTATTCTCTGGGATCAGGAAAGAAATACTGTTTTAATTCAAGTTGATAACTTTGCTTGGTTCGAACCAAGATCGCTCAGATTGGAATTTCCATATGAAATACACGTAAACTTCGCTTTTATTGTTTGCATGCTTTGTTACTTTTGAAGATTTAAATTAGAAGGAATTGTCTCAGAGAGTCGAGACGATCACCAAAAGAACGGAAATTGAATATATATTATTATTATGGTCATAGAATATAGCTTTCGAATCAAAATTTGGAGAATTTTGACAAAATACGGATAAATTTTCCAAAATTTTCGAGTTTGTAAACAACTCATCCCCCTGTCGACTGATGCGATCGTCGAATCCATGCATTTTCTTTTATAGAATAGAATGGGATTTTATTATGTATTCTAAAGGGAGTTTACGCATTGACCGACAACTTTAGAATTTTATCAACATCTATATTCCCCAATTGAGAATTAACGGGCACTTCAGCTGGTAATTCCCTTTAGTACATTCTGTTATCCCTTTGTCTGAAGCATCGTAAATAAAAAATGACGATCTTAAAGATCAGTCACGACACAGGCTGTTAGTGAATAACATCAGCGATGGGTTCGCTAAGAATGTGATGATTATGCTTAGCAAGTGATGATTCCGCTTAGAATCCGATGATTACGCTTAGTTATTGATGAGTACGCTCAGTAAGTGATGATTATGCTTAGTTAGTGATAAGGGTGCACAGAATATGACTAGTAAGCGATTACTTCGCTCAGAAAGTGATGAATATGCTTACTTAATAAATTCCCGTGGGATAGAGAGAGTGCGTATTCCTTTTTTTCGTTAGTCTGACTCTTTTAAAAAAAAAGACGACATCAGAAGAGAAATCAGTCTTCCGACAGCAAAAGAGCATCTCCGAGACACACACAATGGGACCGCTTTGATCTGCACACAAAAGACAGCATCCGCTGGTCCATTACACTGAGTGTCCCATTGTCCGGTCAATTGGTGTCCCTCAAAAGGAATTCCCTCAGAGGAAATATCTCTCTCTCTTTATATTGATGTGTGTGTATTTGTGTTGGAGTTTAGGAAGCTGTGGATCTTCCGGAGAGATGCTGGAGAGGGTTTATCTTTATTTGCTCTTCCTGGACCACACTTTAGAATACACCCAATCTTCTTAGCTTAGGTTGACTCCGCTTAGAATAGCTTAGTCCGCTTAAAGCACGTTGTTCGCTCAGTGTACGCTTATTTTGCATAGAGTACGCTTTATCCGCTTAGCTTTAGCTAAGTCCGCTTAGATTACGTTTATTTTGCTTAAAGTATGCTTATTTTAATTAGTGTACGCTTATTTTGCTTAGTGTACGCTTATTTTGCTTAGAGTACTCTTATTTTCTAAGCGAACTCATTACTCACTCATCGATATCACCATTTACTAAGCAATCTCATAACTTGCTAAGCGGACTCAACACTTAATTAGCTATCTCATCACTTGCTCAGCGATCTCATCACTTACTAAGCATACTCATCACTTACTAAGCGAATTCATCGCTCCAAAATAATGAATTCCAAAAAGATGTTTAAGAAAAATCCCTTTAATGAAATCCTTTCCTTTCGTTTATAATTCGAATGCAGAATTGAAGACACTTATATTTTCCCCTATCTCGACACAAGTGGAAATCCGAGTTCTCTGAGAGAAGAAAAAGCTGTTTCCATCGGAGTTCGATTTATCGAATATATCGATTATCGACTCCCCCTTTTTGATGAAATGTTTCCATTTAACCCACAAATGATTTCCAGACTCACAATTCTATTCGTTTGATACATTTTCAAATCGACGATTGCCATTTTAATTTAAGTTAATTCCGATTTTGCGTCGATGTTTTCACACGGAGTCAACGTGTTCTAAGCGGATAAGGGAGTATACTGAGCGGAATGAACGTAATCGAAGCGTAAACTAAGCAGTGTCAACCTATTCTAAGCGTAAACTAGGCAGAATAAACGTAGACTAAGTTGCGTCAACGTATTATTAATATTAATAATAACAGCGTATACTGAGTGAAATGAACGTACTCTAAGCGAAAACTAAGAGAACTAATCCTGAACTATGCGTTGTCAACGTATTGTAGGCAACAAACTCGCTGCTATCTCTACAGATATCCTCTTTCTAGTCACCATAGAAACTCTTTGCTATTATTGTTGAATTTCCTAACCCTAATTAGATTCTACCACGAATTTCTCGAGAAATAGTTTTCAGGGAATTCTATGAAACATTTCCCATGACATTCTCCATAAAAACACGCAATCTCGGGAAATTTTTCTCGAGAAATTCTCGGGAAAAAGTTTTTCTCTATCACAATTTATTAGAAGATATAAAAAAACTCATTTTCATAGAATTTTCCACGAAAACTTATTGCTGGGAGTTCCTCTTAAAGTACTATTCTTACTAAGCGTAGTCATCATCTGTTAGTCAGCTCTTTACTAAGCAAACTAATCGAGGGAGTCGAGAAAGAAAATATTTCCCAACAACCTTGTTGTTCCTGAGCGACAATCAACATTGCTGTAATCGTTGTCCTGACATTTTGATTCGCGTTTTCTCTTTATCGGCGCAAATTTCCATTGCGCATTGCTTGTTAAAGTACAAACTTGTTCCTACCATTGTTGTAATTGATCTCTTGATTCAAATGTTGTCTCTAGTTGCCCAACTTCAAGCATGCAATATTAATTGCGAGTCACAATACAAATGCACTGCTATATCAGCGGAACTTCCTCACGTTAATCAAATATTTCCAGGAATTTCAAAAGAGAAAACTTTATCCAGAAAATTCTATACAAATATTTTCTGGAAATTCTAAACAAAAATAGTTACGCGAATTCTACATTAATACGGATTAAGTTGCCGCTAACAACTTACAAGATGGTAATGTGAATCTACATCCAATTCACATACGCGTAAAAAATATACGTAAAAATATTTCTAAGGCTTCCATGAAACTGTATTTAACCCAGAATTCATCGAGAAATAAATTCCGTGAACTCATCGAAAATCAATTAATACCCGAAAAATATTTCTGCAGGATATTCTATTCTAATATTTCCAAAATGTAAAGTTTTCTCAAGGGAATTCAATTAAACAAATTTTCCAGGGCTCTCTCGAAGTACTGTTTCTTAAAAATGTCTTGACATTCCATTATAACATTTTACAGGGAATTGCTCTAGACAAAATATTTCACCGAAATTTTTCATATAAACTTTTCTCCGTGCAATTCTTCCATATAATTTCCAGGGAATTTCTAAGAATAAAATATTCTCTAAGCAATAATATGAAAAAGAATTCCGGCGCTTCTTCGAGGTAAAATTTCCCAAAAAGTTTTCAATAGAAAAGAATTCCCGGGAGTTTCACGAAAAAATATTCTATTTTAGATTTCTCGAGACCATAATTTCCTAGTAATTTCTCTCCAAACATTTTCCAAGAAAATTCTCCAAAAAATATTCCAAGAAATTTTACGAAAAATATTTTCCAAGGAATTTCTCGAAAAAAAAGTTTCCTAGAAATTTCTCAAAAACAGTTCTCCAAGAAATTTCTCGAAAAAAATTTTCCAAGAAATTTCTGGAAAAAAATTTTCCAAGAAATTTCTCGAAAACAAAATTAATAAGAAATTTTACGAAAAATATTTTCCAAGAAATGTTTCGAGAAAAAATTCTCGGGAACTGTTTTGGAGAAAAAAAATATCGGGATTTCACTACCTGACTTAGAATTCTCGAAAAACATTTCCTAGGATTTATCGAGACTAAGATTTCCTAGAAATTAATCAAGAAAAAAAAGTTTTCCAGCCGACAAAAAAAAACACATTTGCTATCGTAGAAAACGGTCGTCAACTCACCTCTCTTCCTTCTTGTCGTGAGTGTTCTGCGGCGGCGGCATCACTGCCTGCAGCTGCTCCTGCTGCGCCGGGGAGCCCGCGTAACCAGGGCCGGCCCCCGGGTACGGGTAATGCGGCAGGGCCGGCTGGGGTCCCGACGGGGGAAGGTTGTACTGCGGGTAGTGGGGGTGGGGATAGGGCGAATAAGGGTTGTTCGGGGGCAGAGGGTATTCACCAGAGTGCACGTAAGAAGAAGGGTGGGGGCTGATTGCAGAGTAACCTGTGGGAAGGAAGAAGAACTACTGTAAGCATTGCCTTCCATTTGATATCTATTATACATAGACGCTTCTCCGGATATACCCGTATATATACGAGTGAAATGTTGCTTGCATACTGCAAGCAGATCGACAACACTAATTTCATATCGGAATCACATCGGGACGGCCCTCAAAAGAAAACAAAAGGATTGAAAACATTTTTTCCTTCGCTGCAATTTAATCGACTGGCATCGAACCCGGGTCTCCCTGGTGAAGTTACTATGCAGCACAACAGAAGATCACCATCTCTAACTATGTGTGAAAATTCAAGGAGAAATATTGGCTGCAACTGCCTCAAACGACGTCCTACTTTTCACATATATTCCTTATGAGAGAAATTTTAATATACCCCGGCATCGAACCCAGGAACCGTAAGGTCTTATCTATTTTTTTTTCAAAACACTAAGCTTAATATACATCTTTTTTATAAACAAGAACTTCCTATTATTTTGACAAGTGCATCCAAATAAATAATGAAAACTACCTCAATATATTTTAAATGGGGGATATATTTACCACCTGGCTTCGAACCCGGGTCTTTCTGGTTTCTATGCAGCACAAAAGAAGATTGCCATTTTTAACTATGCGTGAACATTCAAGCAGAAATATTGGCTCCAACTGCCTCAAACGACATCCTACTTTTCACGAATGTAAATGGCTCTCTGGATTCGAACCAAGGTTTATCTAGGAAATCTAAAACATGTTTTTGAAATGGATCTATTTTCTCTATCAAGGTTTAATGTTATTGGGAAGGGGTTCAAAATAATTCTTGAAAATCGGATCAGTTACTGATTGTAGAGACGCCTGGTGTCGAACCCAGGACATATTGTAAGCTGTGAATGCACAGTATACACGATAGCGCTGTTCTGTACAATAAAAATTAAAGCAAAATTAATTCTGAAAATCTATTTAAGAACTAATATTCATCTGCCATGATAATTAAATGTAATATCCTTTTTCAACCAAAAAATACATTCATTAAAAATATTGTAGCTATCTTTTGATCTAACTTTAACATTTATTACATTTCCCATTCATATTCGTACGAGAGTTCAACTGCCGCCTTCGTCGTTAGGGAATTGTTTATGCCCACAAAATCACACTAATTTTTCGTCGTTTTCGTCTGAATTCTCCCAATTTCAGCTCGAATACGATATTCCACGATCAAAATAAGAATCTTCATTCAATTTCCTTTCCTTTAGTGTTTATTTCGATTTCGTACAACCATTATTTCCGATTTAATTCCGCGAAAGAAAAAATGTCTGCAATCGATCAAAACGAACTTTACGTGCATTTCTTATGAGAGAGACGATTAGAGTCGTCCAGAGTCGAACCAAGGATACTCTGGACAAACATATATCAATATATATAATATTCCATTAGATCTTTAACGACTCCCGTTAAATTTATAATCCTCTCACGAATGGGAAGTGCATCAAATTAATGCTCGAAAATTTATCCAGTGTATTTCTTACGGGAGTCAGCGACCTCGGATACATAAATATATACACAGCGGTGATTATTAAATAAGATACAAGTCAGGTGGTCACGAAAGATTTTTTAAAAGGAGTAAATACGTCTAGGTGTTCTCCAATAGGTCACGCTCTTTTAGACAAAGTGTCGTATTCTGGTATTGACAGTTCTTTTCATATGAGCTTCAACTTTTAAATCGCACGAGTGTCCATTCAAACTTCGTCCAATTAAAGATTAAAACAAAACTCGTTCTTCATTTGAAAACCCATTCTCAAAACCCAATCCGTTCCTTTTTCAAAAAAAATAAATAAAAGACTCTCGATATGGTGGCGCCGTGGCGGTCGTTCCCCCAACTAAAAAGATCGCGAAAACAAAAATGCGTTTCCAAACAATGGCCGGGGATGAACAATCGACCTCCTTTTCATTTCGATAATAAAAAATGCATGCGCTATTCCGCGGAACAAGTTCGGAAAGTTTTTATTTTTACTTAATGCCCCCGCCGAGAGAACAGGAAGTGCTGCCACCTTTCGGAGTGGAGGAAAAAAAAACACGAAAAAAAAGTTGAATATCGTATCGCGAGCGCAATTTTTCCACCTGCGTGTTTCTTTTATTAATAACGGTCCATTCTTTCACTTCCCCCCCCCCTGGGGGAGTTCTAATTCACTCGGACTTGGCGAATTACGCCATTCAGTTTTTTCTTTCCCCCTTTAGACTTTGTATCGCTCGCGCTTTTCACATGTTATTTTCTGCGACACGATCCGCGAGTTGGCCAAACAGCCCCCAGGTGGCGCAGGAATAGGGTTTTCGAAGGAATGGAATGTGTACCTCTTTTGTAGTATTGCCCCTTTGCAAATACTCCATGGATACGGATAACGCTTTTATTTTGTTTTCTGTTGACGACTGACTTCGCTTCAATCAAAAGAATTGAGAATCGAAAAGGAATCGATGACTTTGCAGTCGATAAACAATCGAGAGCTCTTAATAAGCGGGCTTATCATATAGTAAGCGGACTTAGCGATTGTCTAGAGAACTAATCAGTTGCTAAGCGAACTCAACACTTGCTAAGCAAACTTATCACTAATTAAGCGGACTCATCAGATGCTAAGCGAAATCATCACTGGCTAAGCGAAGTCATCACTTACTAAGCGAAGTCATCACTTACTAAGCGAGGTCATCGTATTCTAAGCGGAGTCAACACTTACTAAGTGGGGTCATCAGTTGCCGAGCAAACTTATCACTAACTAAGGTATGTCCTCACTTGTTAAGCAAAGTTATCACTTAGCGAGAGGACTTACTTAGTACTTACCTAGCGGAACAATCACTTGATAATTGTTCTCCTCAGTTATATCCCTCTATAATAATGAATAAATAAGATTTTATGAAGCCATGTATTTCTTTTTCTTCATCGCATTCTCCCTTTAATTCCAATTGGCAAAATCATGAATAAACTCGATTTATTCGCATTCGGTTATCGTTAGTATCGAAATCTTACGTACAGATATTTGTTTTTTTTTCCGCAGCACTGCCTGGACCCTTTATTTGCATACTCCGCCCTCATTTGCCAAAGACAGACGCTCTGGGCATTCACTTCACCTTTAATTTATTTCTTTCTCTTTAATTCCGATGAGAATGTGTAATATTCATCGAGAGCAAAAGAAATACTTTTCCCTGACCTCTGCTTATTGAGTATTGCTCACGAAGTAGGATTAATTTCCGATCTTTAGATGGTACAGCAGCAAGGCTTGGGAGATATCATCTTTGACAGCTATTCAAGGGAGATTCGACAGCAGTGGCTGTGATGGAATCCCTCGGATGGAACTCTCTTTGAAGACTATCAAAAGAAGCTTTCTGATTTATTCGCTGATTTCGGGGAGGATATATTGTGATCCCAGTTATTAACCATCTTCGGAGAAAACAAAAGAGTGATACAGGGAAGCAGTTGCCAAGACAGATAGTCACTTATGGTTCCCGCGAAGTATTACAGAAGATAATAGCTCTCCATGTTAGATGTCGGTGTTTTACACCCCCTGCCACGCGCCACAAGCGGATTTCAGGGTTTAAATGTAATAATACATCTTCAACCGTGAATTCCTTAATATACCTTTATTTCGCTCAGCGAGTTTCATTATTCAATTTTCTTTGCTGATTTGTGAACAATTAATTATTTTTTTTCCCCGAAGAGACTAAAACGCGTCGACGAATTTTTCTTTCTTTCGCAAATAATTAACAAACAGAGCCTACCTTATAAGCTAGACAAATCGCCCGTTGATTCTCAATTGGGGAATGTAGAATTAGATTGAATTCTAAAGTCGTCTTTCAATGCAATGAGTAAAATGCCCTTTAATTATACAAAACTTAAATCCCATGCTATTCTATAAATAGAAATGCGTTGATTGGCACTCGTATTGGTCGTCAGGGGAACTGGTTGTTTACTAACTCAAAATATTTGGACAATTTTCGCGTATTTTGTCGAAATTCTCGGAATTTCGATTCGAAAACAATATTCTACGACCACAATAAAAATCTTTATTCAATTTCCTTTAATTCAGTGTTTGTCTCGACTCTTTAAGACAATTCCTTCTAATTTAATTCTTCGAAAGAAACAAAGCCTGCAACCGATAAAAAGGGAAGTTTACGTGTATTCCTTATGGAAATATATCCGAGCGATCCTTGGTTCGAACCCACCATAATTATTGAATTAAATTAAGACGATACGTCCTTCCTTATGTTACAGAATCCAATTGGGGCAATAGGTGTGGACTCCAATCGAATACAGGACCTCTGCTTCAGAGTCCTTTTGTAAATGTACGGGAAATGGATTTTCATTCTCTCAAACAACTGAGCACACCGAGCTCAGGATAAGCGGACGCATCATCTCCTAAGCGATCTTATCACTTACTAAGCATCCTTATTAGGTACTAAGCACACTTATTACTTATTAAACATACTCATCACTTACTAAGCGAACTTATCACTTAATAAGCATACTCATAATTTCTGAAGCAGTAGTATTATTTAATAATCATACTCATCGGCTTCTAAGCGCAGTAATCACTAACTAAGCATATTCATCACCTACTAAGCACATTTATCCCTTACTAAGCGAACTCATAATTTTTAAGGAGTATTATCATTTACCAAGCATACTCATCGGCTTCTAAGCGCAGTTATCACTTATTAAGCATACCCATCACTTTTCAAGCATACTTATCATTTTATAAGCATACTGATCGGGTTCTTAGCACAATAACCACTTGTAAGCATACTCATCACTGAATAAGCGAAGTCATCGTATTCTATGCAAAGCCATCTAACACAAAGTGGACTCCTCATACACTTAGCGGAATCATCACTTACTAAGCATACTCATCGCTTCTTAAGCACAATAATCACTTATTAAGCCCACTAATCGCTTATTAAGCACACTCATCACTTACTAAGCACGCTCATCAGTTCTAAGCGTACTCATCACTCACTGAGCATTGATAATTTTTCAAACCAACTTATGTTACTCGTCATATTTAAACAAAGCAAAAAAAAAGAAGCATTTTCATTCCCAATGCTTTCGATTTCAATGTGCGAAATGAATGCTTATTAGGGATTTTGAGTGTGTGAACAGGTGTGCCTTTGGGCAGAGTGTGGTCACGTCAAACACTCAATCGTCCGTGACACGTGGCGACAGGTACGGAGGCAAATTGCACTTCGGAAGGGATGATTATAGGTCACGTGATTCGGAGACACTCCAAAGACGAGAACGTGATTTGGTGTAAAATTGAACGAGTTTTGGAGTGCACGCGATCGCCTCTAAAGGTTATGAACTCCCATTCTCAGTCCTCGAGAGTATTTTGAGTAACTTTGTCCTTCTGCTATTTCTATACCATATATTTACCCCAGTAAATTGCCTCCGTTTCATTAATTCCGGCATTACTTCCATTAATTCTGTATGGACTTAAAATCCCCGAGTATTCTCGTGGGAAAATCAAAAAATCATCCCGTTTTCAGAGATCTACCAAAGGGAATTACTTGCCGACATTTCGATGTCAAATTGTCTATGATATTTGCACTGTAAACACCGATGAAGATGAATATGGATTTGTGACGTCTGTGTTCGTCAGTTTATACGTTCGTTTGTTGTGAAGAATTATTGCTTCGAGGAAGATTTTTGAAAGACAGAATTTAACTTTATTTTATAGCGGAGATTTAAAAAAGAAGCGCGTTTGTGTGATTTTCGCGAACTGAAATAATGTTCAATTTCGTTGAATTGGTAATTTTTCGGAATTTCGCTAATATTCTTAGCTTAAAATTCCATCCTGTTTAGTATTTATTTAAAGAATTAGGGTATCGATAAGTAGAACATTAAGCCGTCCATACTTAAATTTTGTATATTTATAAAAAATTGAAATTTAGACCCATCATGCATGACGGGGGAGTTCACTTATTTATATGCACAATATGGAATTTCTGCACTTTAAACCACAAAACTTAGGGGAAAACATCAATACAGCTGCAGAAGAGTGCAACTGGATGCTCGGCATATGATGACTCCGCTTAGAAAGCGTTGACTCCGCTTAGTATGTGATTACCTCGCTTAGTAAGAGATGAATTTGCTTAGCAAGTGATTAAACCTCTAGGTAAATGCTAAGTCCACTTAGTAAGTGATAACTTTGCTGAGAAGTGATGACTCCGCTTAACAAGCGTTGACTCCGCTTAGTATGTGATTACCTCGCTTAATAAGAGATGAATTTGCTTAGCAAGTGATTAAACCGCTAGGTAAATGCTATGTCCACTTAGTAAGTGATAAGTTTGCTAAGAAGTGATGACTTACCTCAGTTGATGATAAGTTTGCTCAGCGAGTTATGACTCCGCTTAGTAAGTGATGACTTCGCTTAGTAAGTGATTAATCCGCTAGGTAAGAGCTTATTTCGCTTAGCAAGTGATTGGTTTGCTTAACAGAGCGGACAAAACAGTGTTCAAACAAGCCACTCTCCTATAATCCTGATTCAACAGCGTAGTGCTTATAAACAGACATAATTTGATTCCGCTTAGGAAGTGATTTAGCAGCTTAGTATGCGTTGAACAAAAATCAAAAGTAGATACAAAATTATTTATTATATACTTTTATAAGTTAGCATACGGATGCCTCTTCCACAGGCCACTCCAAGTATTTAAATCGGATGAAGTGGCTCCACTTTTAATGGCCACTGTTTCATTATAAGAAAGCATTTGGTTGCCTCCTCTACAGGCCACTCTATGTATTTAGATGAAAGAAAGTGGAACCACTTTAAGAAGCCACCGTTTCCTCATAAGGAAGCATTTGGATGCCTCTTTTGAAGCCACTTAGTGTATGTAAATGGGAAGAAAGTGGCGCCACTTGAATAAGACACCGTTTCTCCGTAAGGAAGTATTGGGATGCCTCTTCCTCAGGCCACTCAATGTATTTAAAATGGGAAGAAAGTGGCGTCACTTTCTAATATAAAAATGATACTATAATAAATATATACAGAAGTAAAAATAGAAAAAAACATTGAAAATGCCGTAACAAATCCAGGCGATCGTCACATGAACAATAAAGTATGAATTCTCAAGCAAAAGACTATTTACTCATTTCTTTTAAACAAATGTTCCACCTCTTTGTTCTTGAATAACCATTCTTTAACTTGTTTTAAAAAAGTTCCTTCTTTATCTGCACCGGATGTATTCAAAGGAAACAAACAATTTAAGGCAAAGATAAAGAAATGTGCGACTAAAATATTCCATTATTTGGTTATACCCATTTTACATTTTGCTCTATAGGACTATGGGTTCTACATTTTCTCCAACAAAGTTGTAAAAAAAACGTAACACTAACAATAGTTGAAACCGGTCGCATTAAACGAAACGGTTTGTGAACTCATTGCTTGCTTAGTTCTTACCATTAGGCCGGGTGGCCACCAAATGCGAAGCGAAGCTAAGTTGAGCGAAGTTACGCGGAGCGGACTACGCTTTGACAATCGAACCTATACATTTGAATACGGATACGAAGCGGAGTTGAGAATTGTGACGTCACTCAGCTTCGTTCGGCTCATCTTCCGAACGGTTCGTGCTGGAGCCAGCTTTCCCCTCCTCTCGCGTTTAATTTGTGTGCAAAGGCCGCAAATATTATCTTAATTTAAGTTCACCGGATTTATTGTAATAACAGAGTCCGTCTCTTACGGAAATTTAACCGTAATATCAGAGGATTCAATTCCCAGGGGGCAACTAAAGGCATCTTGTTTTTTACTAAGGAGTTTTAATCGCTTCGCTTAGCTCAGCTCATCTTCCAGTTGAACACTTCACTTCGCTCCGAGTCACTCCGTTCCGCTCAGCTCAGCACCGCTTCGCATTCGGTGGCCTAACGCAGTTTGCGGATTAATTTAATTATATCTTTCACTCAATTCGTATATGCGTTTTTGATGAGCTTCATACATACACACATCAGACCTATATGTGTTGTTACAAACAAATTCAAAAGACTTTTTAAATCAATTTATTTCAAGGGATCTATTATATATAACGAGTAAAATGTAGCTTGCATACTGCAAGCATATCGATAACACTAATTTCAAGTCGGCATCATATCGAGAGGGTCCTCAGAAGAAGAAAAGAGGATTGAAAATATTCTTAAAATTCGCTGCAATTATCCGTCCGGCATCGAACCCGGGTCTTCCTGGTGATACTTATTATGCAGCACAACAGCCGTTCACAATCTTTAAGTACGTGTGAAAATTCAAGCAGAAATATTTGCTGCAACTGCCTCAAACGACGTCCTACTTTTCCCTTATATTCCTTACGTGAGAAATTTGAATGTGCTCTGGCCTCCAAGCGAATTGAATCAAACTTGACCTATACTAAAGCAGAAATTCTGTGGGTTTAAGAGTTTGTCTTCGATTGGAGTCCAAACCGTTTAACCGATTTACCTAAAACTTAACATTCGTACTCTCTGGGATCAAGAAATAAGCCAAAATTTTAATTGATAATTTTGCTGGGTTCGAACCAAGATCGCTCAGCTAGATTTCCATAAGGAATACAAGTAAACTTCTGTTTTATCGGTTGCAGGCTTTGTATCTTTCGAAGAATTAAATTAGAAGGAATGGTGTTTGAAAGTCGAGACAAACACCAAAAGAACGGAAAATGAATAAATATTCTTACTATAGTCGTGGAATATTGTTTTCGAATCGAAATTTGGAGATATTCCACAAAATAATCGTAAAATCTTCAAATTTCTTGAAGTTGTAAACAACCAGTCCCCCTGACGACCAATACTAGTGTCAATCCATGCCTTTTCCTTTATAGAATAGAATTGGATTTCAGTTGTGTATAATTAAAGGGTATTTTACTCATTGCATTGACAGACAACTTTAGAATTTAATCTACTTCTATATTCCCCAATTGAGAATCAACGGGCGATTCAGCTACTTTAATATGTTATTATAAATATCGCATTAGGAAAAAACTATAATGAATAAGAAGAGAACACCACTGTATAGCTACTTCAAGCGATTCCAGAAACTTTTTGAAAGTAAGATCGGCTGGAGCACCTGCATTTTAAACGAATCAACTGTAAATAGTTTGTCGGGAATAAGATGTGCACGACATTATAAATATACGGTTTAGCAGCTGCGAAAACCAGTTTTAACACTTTCTGACTGCTAAGATCGGCTTTAACACGAGAGTTAAATGGAGTCCATCAAAATCGACGTAAATGGAAAACTAGGGTTATTTTGTGGACAAATTGATATTAAATTAGTTAAACCAATCATAAATATTTCTTAAAGACGGCAGTATTTCGTATTTATGAATTTTTTTACAACTTTATTTTGCCATGTTTCTTGTTATAAACTTTATTGTTTTTCGGTTTATTGTAAAGCCCTTGTGCTACTTATGGATTTATGTGAATAAATATCAATGTATATAAATAAAACTCAAGGAACAAGAAGAAAATATCGCTCAGTAGCATCTTAAACCGATTCTAAAGCTTTTGGACAGTAAACTCAGTCATAATACAACAGTACCTGTAGTTACAACGAATTAAATCAATTAGAACTCTTTTTGTAGGAACACTGTATTTAGTATCCATTTCTTTATTTAAAATTTATTTTGCTGAATTTATTGTTACAAACTGTACTGTTTTTCGGTCTACTGCAACGCCCTTGCGCTGTCTATGGATTTAATACATAAATATAAATAAAACTCGAGAGATAAGAAGAAGATATATCTACGAAGCTACTAACACTGATTTTAGCACTTTCAGACTGTAAATTCGGCCACAACACAAGAATTACTGCACTTTCAATGCGTCGAATCCTTAAAAATCTTCGTAAAGAGGCACTTGGAGTTAGGTGACGTCATTTCGTGGACAAATACATCGTTTCTGACACACGCCTGATACCTGACAGCTGATGAAATTCCAAGAATGAGATGGGAAATGTTGGGAATGATCGAGAAAGCATGAATTAGAATTGGAGTAGAAAGGATAAAATGTAAAATAACCATTCGAATGACATAAGCATTGAACTGGAACGAATAAATCGGAAATAAATGTTTAAATAAGGATTAAATTACCTTCGAGGCGCGATTATGAACTCAAATATAAAATGAAAATAATCGAGAAAAACGTAACCATATACGATTATAGTATACCAATTGATATTTATAGCGACAGATACAAATAAAGTAAAGCGATGATAAAGACGTTGGAAATGTGGGGAAGAATTGATAAAAACCGAAAAAAAGTGTTTTGAAATTGATTTCAAGGACGTTTCAATTTTTTGATTGTTAAAACAAAGCACTTGTGACAATAAGAGTAGGAAATGGATATGATTTTAAAAAATTATAAGAGTTTACTGCATTTGAGCTAAATCGATTATAAGTATTAGAAACATATAAACACCGCAAAGAAGCAACTGAAACTGTTTTAAGTTCTCTCTTATTGTGAAATCAGCCACAACACAAGAGTTTGTGTGGTTTAAAACAGTTCAATCCTTTAAAATTGTCGTGAAGAAGAACTGGGCGGTACGGTGACGCCATTCCGTGGACATATCCCACGGATTTATCGTTTCAGATCAATGCAATACACATTAACAAGGAATCATGTTCAGGAAATGGGTTAGAAAGAATGATTTAATCGCTAATTGAGATAGTTTGACAGGAATTGATAGTAATAGTTGGAAATTGATTGAAAAACCGTCGGAAATCAACAAGAGTCGTTGGAAAATGATTCAATAGTCGATGAAAGCGATGTTTCGAGAGATCGGAAGCAAATAAAAGTGTAAGATCGATGACTAAAATTAGAAATTCGCGGATAAGCAAAATGGAGCATTGAAGTTGAAGAAAATTCTATGCACAACGAAAATTATTTATATTTTTTGAAAATGAACGTGTGAGCAGTGCGAAAAAATAAATGTTCATGAAAAAGAGAATTTAATTTCGAGAATAAATGCGTGAATTACGGTTTGAAATGATTTCAAGATGAACGCGGAGATTGCAAAATGGAGAGATTTCTTAAAGGGAAAAATGAAGAAGAATTGGGATTATTCAAGAAATGGGTAATTAAAAGGATTTAATTGAAATGATTTTGAAACTTTAAAGAACCCAAAGCGGTGATTTTTGCGGGAGTAGACACCATAACGGGGACAAATGATTCAAATGTTACTTCCTCTACTTTAATTATAACTCTATGGTTATTCCATTAGTATCCATTGAAAGACCAAGGGAGGGCTAAAAAATGTCCACCCCTTTTCTTTTTCAATATTTTAAGAACTTAATCGTGTTATACAGTCTTATAACTTCGTTAAATAGTCAAATATAGGTTGTTAAAGATAACTGTGTTTCGATGCATTTTGTGTGTTTTTTTAAGCAACGTAATGAGAGTGGAAATAGGCACAAAATGACCCTATTCCTTGGTCCAACCTGCGACATATGAATTTGAACCGAACGGAATCATACATTTTGACAAATAGTTTTTAATTAAATTTTTATTTATATTATGTTGTTGATTTATAAGCATAACTAAAGGTAATTTACAAAATTCTTTTCCGAATTAGAGCTCTAAAGCTCGAGAAGAAGCTTTATCATATCCTTGTCTTTGATTAGTTAAAAATAAAAAAAATCATTATTTTTATCGCAAAAGTACAATTTTTAGCAACAAAAATTGTACTACAAAAACTGTACTACAAAAATTGTAAGAAGTTTTTAAAAATCCAGGAAGGCAATTTCTGAAGAGATTTTAATGTTTCGATAGTATTTTATCAAAAAAAACAATAGTGGACATTTAGTGACCCTCCCTTGGTCCACGGAGTGACCAAAAAAAGGTTGGACCTTTGAAAGGGTTAATAAATATTAATATCTATTATTGTCTATTGTTATCCATTATTCTCTGTTATATTCCATTATTATTCAATTAGTATCCATTAATATTCTGTTATTATCCATTATTGTCTATTGTTATCCATTATACACTATTATATTCTTTTGTTATTCCATAATTGTAGGGAAAAATTACATAACAACGTTTATTAACTACAAAAACTTACCACTTAACTTAAAACCAATGAAATTGAAAGATAGAGAGCATTTGCAAAGGAAAAATGAAGCAGAATTAGGAATATTGAAGAAATGGGTAATAAAAAGGATTTAATCGCTACTTGAGCTGGTTCTGAAAGCTTTGAGTACCCAAATGGGTGACTTTAGCAGGTGTTGACGCCAATTCGTGGACAAATAATACAAGCATATAGTCTCCGATCAATTCTATACACTCCAGAAGGAGTAACTTCAAGGAATGGGTTGTAAAAAAGATGTGATCACTGCTTGAAATAAACCTTATTAGTTTTTTCAAGAGTAGTTCAATGTAGTTCAATTGTACGAAAGGTTGAAAAAAAAGATTTAATGGCTAATTAAAAAATTAATAATGTCTCTACAAGTTCTACAATCAGTTTTCCTTGTTAAGTAACAATATTCTCCAATTATTCCCTATAATAATCGATAATAATAAAGTCTGCATTAAGCATCTGAGTAACATTCAGGAAAGTGGTTGAAAATGACAATGAAATCGATAGTTGAACTAGTTTGTGAACTTTTAAGAAACTCAAATCGATGATTTTTGCGGGTGCTGACGCCATTTCGTTGACAAAAAATAGAAATAAACGGTTTTCGATCAATATCACACACTTCACAAGGAGTAATATTCAAGAAATGGGTTAAACAAGCAACACAATCGATACTTGCACTTGTTTTGCACGGTTTGAGTGACAAAATGGGCGACTTTAAGATGTCCGCCGTGTCACTGAAAAAGCCAATAAATGCAACGTAGGAACCGGAATTTCCGGTTAGACACAGATGTATCGCAACTACTATGTTGAAAGTAGTATCAAGAAGGAAATAAACACGTTTTGAGAGCACAACCGGAATAGGGCGGAAAACCTACGATAAAGAAGTCTGATTTTGAACATTAAGAAAGATCGATTTAATATCGCCACAAACTATTGGAACACGCTTGAAACTACACTGCTTCCCAAAACGAAGTCCGATGTTTATAAAAGGAGCACAAAATCCAGTTTCGAAAGCCTTAAAATGGTCGAAAAGCGGCGAAATATTGATCAAAGTCGGCCGCGTCGGCAGCCATGTTGGAACCAAGTTTCCCCCTGAAGGAGGTAAAGTTCGGAAAACAATCGAGCGGCGATAATCGGCGAAAGCGCAACTTTGGGGAAGAAGGGAAAAAAGAATTGAGGGGAAAAGTTTGGCGGCGAAATAAAGTGGAAATCTCTAAAAACGGGATTCACTCACCCGATGTGCCTTCCCGGTAGTCCATGTAATGTCCGCCGGCCATCGAAGCGGCGCTGGTGTCGGGGGTCGACTCACGTGAGCTGTAAGGGCCAATGGGGATGGAGGAGGAGGAGGGGGCGGGGGTGGGAGGGGGAGGGTGCTGGAGGAAAAACAAAAACATCCGAAACAAGATGGAGGTCGAAATGCAACGAATATATTCAAAAGTTTTATGGTCCAAAAAATCAGTGGTAAGGTTGATGGATTTAGTAAAAAATTGGTATAAATCGGTAATAGAACATAAAAATTGTTAAAAAATTGATAGAAATTGATTTAAAAATACATAAAAAGTAATAAAAATCGACGAGATGGAGGAGGAAATCAATGAACATATTTAAAGTTAACGGTCAAAAAAAATATCAGTGTTAAGATTGATGGAAATTGTTAAAATATTGTCATAAATTGATATAAGTTGAATAACATTGATAAAAGTTGATAAAAATGTATTTAAAAATATATAAAAAGTTATATAAATCGACAAGATGGAGGGAGAAAAGCAACGAAAATAATTAAAAGTTTTGAGGTCCAAAAGAAATCAGTGGTAAGGTTGATGGAAATTGTAAAAAATTAAAATGTTCGAAAATGTGGAAGGATTGATTAACATTATTTATAAAAATCGATAAAAAGTCATTCAAAATTGAAAACACACGACAAAATGGAGGACAGAATCGATGGCAAAATTTAAGATCCAGAACAAAGTAAAAGAAATCGAAAGCGATTAATGGAAATATATAAAAATGTATAGCATTAGATGAAAATAGATTCAAAATTCGATAAAAGTTATAAAATAAACAGTAAAAAGTAAAGAAGAAGTTACAAGAGTAGTGAATTCAGGGTGAAAAAATGCCGAAAATATTAAAAAATCACAATCATTACAAAAGTATGATATATGATAGAAAAATATGCAAATGAAGACAAAAAATTGAACGAATCGGAGTAAGGGTGGTTTATAATTGGTTGTTGGAAAACAAAAAGATGAAAATATAAGAGATTGAAGGTTAGAAAAGCACGAACGGCGATGGAAATTAAAGATTAACCAAATAAAAAGAAATAATTTGTAGGGAATTGTAAAATGGAGAGGTTTCGTGAAGGAAAAATCGAGAATAAACAGGAATTATGGGTGAATTACAAATAGGAGAAGAAGGTCAAGGAGAAAGGAAGAGAGAGGAAAACACAATTAGAGACAAAGTTGATCAAAATACGAAAATGGTACATTCTAAATAATACCATAGGACATGATGTGAAATATATAATCATAGCAGAATAGACTATCTCACAGTTAAACTGCAATGGTATTGCTAAATACGAGGTATGAGTGCAAACGTATGCCTCCCCCTTCCTAACTTTGGTTTCCATGGGATTCTAAATATATTTTGAAAAGGCAAACGCGGAAATAATTCTTTGAATGTGGTCTTTAAATCACCGAAATTCAACATTCCACATAATCAACATATAATTGTATATTATGCTAATATTAATGTATCTCTTTTAATCAATGAATGTATATTTACATTATTTTCGATTTATGTTTTTTTAGGATGAAAACTTTACTCGTTTGAAATGAAATAACAAAGCCAAATTTAAACCAACGTCGTAAAAGGTGATAATATTAATCAACAAATGTATGAATTTAAATTTTCCAAGTTAAATGATGGTTTTATTGCCACCATGTGCTTGGCTCTTCTTCCAAATACATTTCTTATTATCTTTCCCATTTATATTCGTACGAGAGTCCAACAATCACCTTCGTCGTTAGGGAATTGTTTATGCCCACAAATTCACACGAATTTTCCGTGTTTTTTGTCCAAATTCTCCCAATTTTGAGTGGAATACGATATTTCAAATAAGAATCTTTGTTCAATTTCCTCTCTCTTGGTGTTAATTTCGATTTCGTACGACCATTATTTCTGATTAAATTCTTCAAAAGAAAAAATGTCTGCAATCGATCAAAACGAACTTTACGTGCATTTCTTATGAGAGAGACGATTCGAGTCGTCCAGTGTCGAACCAAGGATACTCTGGACAATCAAATATCAGTTGTAATCTGTGTGATTGTGGGCGCTCTAACGTGAAAACTATTAGTCGTATCAACACCTAGCTTCAAATAAAGCACTTTGGTTGGTGCCGTTAGAGTTGATTGGTTTTGGAGTAGATCGGTTCACAGGAAGTCGAGCTTTATTTCTCGAAACTCGTTTATTTTTTAATTTATCCATTACTATGATATTTAGGTACATACAAATATATACAAATATTACAAAATATTAATTTTCTTTCAGTTTTATTTGGAAAATTTTCGATATCAACCACCGTTTAGGAGTCGTATCATAATTAACCAATTTTCTGGTTATTTCTACATATTTACGTTAAAATGTCGTTTTCATTTATACAATTCCATTTGAATTTAATATACAACATGATTGTTATATTTCTTCGAAGATTTATTTGGAAGTTGATCTGGAATTTGAAACACTGGTATTTATTTTAAAATAGTTATTCAGTTATAATCGTTATTGATTACTCTCCACGATAAAAGTAAAGTTCGCAACTATGTGTTTTCTTACATGGCAATCAATACAATGCAATACGTCTATCGCTATTTTGCTCTGGCTGATTGATAAGGTTTTAAAAGGTTTTATTTTCAGTTTTTTAGTCCATTTGTCTTCTTTATTTGTTTTCATTTGAGCATATTAATATTATCACTAATATATCTTCCAAGTTTTGATTGAATACAGACTTCGAAAATACTGTCGTAGATACATATCTACATCTCATATGTGGAGAAAGTCATGTGCCGGCCACATCAGACTTTTTCGTATATATTTTGTTTTATATTGGAGTTGGTTATGCTACTTCTTATCATTATTACAATAGCACTGCAATTAGGCAAAGAGCCAGGTGCCGCTTGTCATACAATTACTTAAATTAACAACCACAAAATTATAAAACAATCATAAGAAAGAGGAAATGTCACAGCCCAAGCTGAACATGACAACTCTATGTAAGAACAGCAAAATTCATAATACGCATGACAAATGAACAATTCCTTTTTCCATAGCAAATATAAAAAACAATATAAGTCTTAATACCTAATTTTATTCAAGATTTTCTTAAACTTTTTCTCAGGAAAGGGGTTGAAAACTTCTTCAGGAAATAAATTCCCTTCCACCATAGTTCTATATCTCTGCGAAAGCTTTAAAAATAGTCCGTACTTGACTAGGCTTCTCGTAGTTTTAACATTGTAGGACCCAAATAAATTAATTTTTTAAATATATTCCGATTTATGGCCGTATTTTCGGTAAATATTTTGATAAATTGTGGAATTTTTGGATCAATTTCGTCGAAATATTAGAACGAGTCGCCATTCAGCTACAATTTTTTCGAGTTACGATCAATTTAAAGCCAAAAAACTGAAATTTTCACAAAAATTCGGATTTTTCGCCCGTTTTTTCGTGAAATTTTTCATAGATATGAGAATTTAAGCTAGACCTCGCTAAAATTATTACATTGAACCGATATTTCTATAATTTTGGGTATTTTAAGGCGAGAAAACTCACATATTTGAGAGAAATTTTAATGGTAAGAGATTAAAGCAATTCATCCTGAATTTAAAATAAAAAGGTAACACAGACCTGCGGGGGGGTTTGCTGAACAGGTTGGTGCTGAGCGATGACGTGGTGCGGAGGCTGCGATTGGCTGGCTGGGGAACTGACGTAATTCCCGTCCTCCTCTTCGCTGGCGTTGGAGAAGTCCACTGGTTCCGTCTGCTCCCTGTTGGTGCGGCTGCTGGAGAACTGCTCCGACTGGTACATGGGGCTCGTGGGACCACTAAGACGATTGAATATTGCGTCTCAATCAAGAAACTTCCGATTAATCTATGCTGAGCGCGCTTTGCTTAGGTTGACTCCGCTTAGCTTATGATGAGTCCGCTCATTACGTTGTTGAGTTTGCTTAGGGTGAGCTTACTCAGCTGAGTAAAATTATTATTTATTTTGGGGTTTCTTCAATAGAGCGAATCAACGGGTAACCTTAAGCACACTCAACGTATCCTAAGCGTAGTTAATATATTCTAAGCGGAATCAACCTAGTACTCTAAGCGGACTAAACATATTCTAAGCGTACTCAACCTACTCTAAGCGGATTAAACGTATCCTAAGCGTAGTCAACATATTTTAAGCGGACACAAGATATTCTAAGTGGGCTCAGCATACCCTAAGCCCTTTCAACATATTATAAGCGCACTCAAATTATGCTAAGCGGACTCAACATATCCTAAGCGAACTCAACATATCCTAAGCGCACTCAACACATCCTAAGTGCTCTCAACATATCCTAAACGCACTCAAATTATGCTAAGCGATTTCAACGTATTCTAAGCGAACTCAAGATATCCAAAGCGGGCTCAGCATACCCCAAGCACACTCAACGTATCCTAAGTTTAGTCAACATATTCTAAGTGTCCATTAAATCAATGTTACTGAAGTTTTTTAATGTTTTGACCGAGAAGTTCAATAGTACAAATTTACTAGGATGTGCTAGCTGGAAGATGATGCACGCATTGTCTAAATATCCTTCAGATAAATAACTATTACATCTACTTGCATCAATTGCTTCTCACAGTAGCGTTGCTTTAACGGAGCAAATATAAAACGGGTTTATAAAATCCCCTCAAAATGGAAACTAAAGTCTGGTTCAGGAGTAAAGTTCGGGGAAAAAGAGAAGAGATATTAAAACTTTGTCCAAAACTAAACTGGGTCTCCATGACTACCCACTTTGCAAACAAAGTTAACTTGAAAACAACTTCACTTTGGGTTTAGTTCAGCAAGGTCATACGACTCTTCTTGGAGTACTTTGATGAATGGGGAAGTGAAAGGGAACTGGGCCAAAAGTGAAAGGGATAGAGCCCAAAGTGAAAGGTGAATCGTATGATGATATCTTGAGGACGTAAGGTTTTATAGAAGGACGATTCTGGTATTGGTGAACGTATAAATGGAAAAGTGAAAGCAATGGGTTCAAAGTGAAAGTTGACTCGTATGATGAAATCTAGAGAACGTATGATAAGTGAAATTTTGTTATTTAGTTCCACAGGGAAGTGTTCTTGGTCCGATTTTATTTCTAGTTTACATTAACGACCTCGTAGATAACGTAAAGAGTAAGGTTAGAGTATTTGCCGATGATACCCTGATATACAGAGAGATTTAGTCAGAAAACGATTATAATGTATTTCAAAACGACCTTGACGTAATATCAGGTTAGTGTAAAGATTGGCAGCTGGATTTAAATATAAATAAATGCGTTGCCATGAGTTTCACGCGCTCCACAAACATTATTCCCGCGCAGTACCAAATCTCAGGGCATCCATTAAAGTTAGTGCACGACAACAAATGCCTACGTTTTGCAGTAACTTAACTTTTAAAGAGCATATTCAAGATAGGAAAAGCGAATAGAATGCAAAGATTAACTACGTTGAGAAGAAGCGAGAGTCGAAGAAATAGCTTCTCTTATTCGTCTAGAATACTGCTGTGCGGTTTGTGAGGTTTAGTCTCAGATTTAGAGATGGTCCAGCGTAGATTCGTTTGTGGGGATTCCCGTTTCGATAGCAGCGTTACGGCAATGATAGAGATATGTGTATGATAGAGTCAACTATACATACTGTAATAGAAATATTATAAACAACCTGAGTGAGGTATACAAGACCTTTTTCCCTTTCGAAGGATGGGAACACAATTCCCTTCAAAAGAGGGATGTTTTCTCATAAAAATAGCAACGACGGGGATGTTTGATAAACGAGATAAACGAGAGTCTTAAAAGCGTATTCTAAGCAGACTCAAATCTTTCTAAACACACTCCAAGCGGACTCAGACCTTCTTTTGTTAAGCATTTTAAGCTAACTAAGCTCTTACTAAGCAAGCTAAGCATTTCCTGACTTAAAGAAAAGCTTTCTAGTCTAAAGAAGCGCTTTCTAAGGTAACTAAACGATTTTTAAGCTTACGAAGCGCTTTCTAAGCTAACCAAGCGCATTCACAAGCAGACTCAACTCTTTCTAAGCACACTCTAAGCCCTTTCCTAGCTATCCGAGCGCTATCTAAGTTATCTAAACGCCTCTTAAGCAAAAATTACGCTTCCTAAGCGAACTAAGCACTTCCTAAGCTAACAAAGCGCATTCTAAGCTAACACAGCACTTTCTAAGTAAACACAGCGCTTTCTAAGCAAACGCAGCGCATTCGAAGCTGACCACGTGCTTTATGAGCTAACTAAGCGCTCTCTACACTAACTTGGCGCTTCATAAGCTAACAAAGTGCTTTCTAAGCGAACTTAGCGATTCCTACGCTACTTAAACGATTTCGAAGATAACTAAGCGCTTTCTTAGCGAACTAAGCACATTCTAAGCAAAAAAGCGATTGATAAGCTAACTAAGCGCTTAATAAGTTAAATAAGCGTTTTATTAGCTAAGTAAGCGGTTTCTAAGTAAACAAAGCGCTTTCGAAGCGAACTAAGCGTATTTTAAGCGGACTCAGCCCTTTCTAAGCAACCCAATCGTTTCCCAAACGCATTCTTAGCCGGTTCACACCATTCAACAAACCCAGAGCTTTTAAAATGAACTAAGCGCTGACTATATATATAACTGAAAAACCAACCATACATACGGTAATAGAAGTACTAGTAAATGTAGTTATATTATTCGTTATTTACGTGAGTGACATGCACAAGACAGTATCAAAGAATGGAATTCCCCTTATAAGAGGGAGATGCTCTCATAAAAATGGGAATGCTAATAATAAAGGACTGAAAAAGGCCATTAATAAAGATTGGATATTAGTCAAATGGAAAAATTTGAATTTCCGAGACTTGGGATTGAAAAAAGGGTGTCCTCTTTCTGATTATTAAGGGTTTGCATTAAGGATTAGGGGCGTCCCCTAAAGAACGGAGGGTTTGCTAAGAAAATGTCGCTCACAATACGTTGACAACGCTTACCTTGTGCTGAGTTGGCTTAGAATAAGGCTAATACGGTTTATTTAAGTATTGAATGCTTATTTTATGCTATTTTAGGCTAAATACGCTCAGGGTGTGCTGGGTAAGCTTACGTTACGCTGAGTACCCTTGGTGAACACTTTATCCAGTTAACTTACGCTCGCATTATGTGGACTACGCTCACTTTAGGGTGATTCCGCTAAAGTGAACAAAACAGCTTCCTTACTTCGCATGCACTGTATTCCTTCGTCACCGTATAACATTTATTCGTATATATTTCATTATTATTCATATATATTGTACATAGTAATTGCTATTTGCCGATATATCATATTTATATGTTTATTTTTGAAATTTTTGTAATATTCATTTATTTAAATTCTATAATTAGTGATAATTAGTAATTTAATAAGTTATGAGATTTCTCAGCTAGTGATGACTCCGCTTATTAAGCGATAAGTCCGCTTGGAAGGTGCTAATTCCGTTTACTAAGGGTTGAGTTTGCTTTGCAAGTGATGCCTTCGCTTAATAAACTGATAACTCCGCTAGTAAACTGCTAATTCCGCTGAGTAAGTGATGAGTCTGCTCAGTAAGCAATGAATTCGCTAAAAAAGTGATAAGTCATATTGATAAGCGATGAGTCCGCTTGGAAGGTGCTTAGTCCGCTTACTAAGTGATGACTTCGCTAATAAAGCGATGAGTCCGCTTGGTAGGTGCTATATCCGCTTACTAAGTGATTAGTTCGCTCAGCAAGTGATAACTCCGCTCAATAAGTGATGTTTCCGCTTATTAAGCGATGAGTCCGCTTGGTAGGCGCTATATCCGCTTACTAAGTGATTAGTTCGCTCAGCAAGTGATGACTCCGCTTAACAAGAGATGTGTCCGCTTATTAAGCGATGTAGGTGCCGTAAGTCCGCTTACTGAGTGATGAGTTTGCAAAATGGAAGAGAGAGAATAACTAAGAGGTCCTCACCTGTGGGGTTGGACGCCAGCCACTCCGTTGAGCCTCCCAACGCTCAGGTCCAGGGTCTGTCCCTGCGGCGACGGAGTCGGGGAGGATGCTGACGGTCCCAGGGAGTTCGATCTCGGAGACAAGTGATGCTGCTGGGATGCGAACTGAACGAGAAAACATTGCACACAATTGCACACTCCCGAGTTGAAACGAGAGCAGGTCGTGCCATGGACCACTGGTTCATATACAGCTAATAATACTACGCTGTACTATGTTGTCTTTTACATTAAAGCTAGGGGATTCCCCCGTTAAAATTTACGGAATTAAAACGTAAATTTAGTATTAAATTGACACCGTTGTTGATTGTGATTGAATATAACCAGCAATTATTCTTAATGCTCTGGCTCCATTTTTTATGTTAAAGCACTTAGATTGATTCACAATAATAAGGAATCTCACTGTTTTCAATGTCTAAATACTTAAATACGCTGTAACTATCTGTTGATCCTTCCTGACGTGGACTTTAATATTTCGTCGGCACAAATAGTCCAACAATCACCTTCGTCGTTAGGGAATTGAATATGCCCCGCAAGATCATACAAATTTATCGTCGTTATCGTCTGAATTATCTCAATTTCGACTCGAATACAATATTCCACGACAGAAATAAGAATCTTTGTTCAATTTCCTTTCTTTTAGTGTTCATCTCGATTTCGTACGACCACTATTTCTAATTTAATTCCGCAAAAGAAAAAATGTCTGCATTCGATCAAAATAAACTTCACGTGCATTTCTCACGGATGTTAAAGCTTTTGAGAATTTCATTCAGATGAAATTTGATAAACGCGTTATTCGTGCACTGGAGTCGAACTGAGTGCCTGGAAAACATACATTAGCGACTTTTGCAGTGGATTTCGAGATGAATTAGAAACATAAGGAATTTATTTTCCTTATATGGATTAGTTTTTTAAAGAGTCCAAAGGTACACTAATGTAGCTTGACCCACTTTGCATCAAACGAAAAAAGTAATTTTGCGAAGTTTAAAAGCAAGTTTTATTTCAACCATGCACATTGATACGAGGGGAAATAGTCAGAGATTTATGTGGTACGTGTTTCACTAAAATTGTATTTAACAAACTGTATTTAGAGTGAAAAATAGAGAGAGTGATCCAAGGTACAACACTGAACTAATTGTTAGGCTAAGATAAGGGGAGGTTTGTGGTATACGCATTCTCACGAAAGTTTTAGTACAAATTCTTTGCTTAAAAATCGATAATTTAAATGCAATTCTAAGGACACACGCCTAAATTAAGTAGCAACATACAACAATATACAATTCCCCGGATTCAAACGCGCTAAATCTTTAATATAAGTGACGTACAAGCAAATTATGCCATTTTTTCGATTAGATCGTTCCGGAAACATCTTAGCAAAAATCAGGAATGCGACATATTTTATAAAAATTTTCAATTTTGGCATTTTAAAAAAGTCAGTTTGAAAATACACGCCACTCGACAACTTAGCGCAAAAATATCCGGACGCAACAGAGCATCACGATGACTGATTGCTAGTGGCAACTGGGAGCTATGGCAACTGAACGTTGGACTGGATTGGTTCGATTGAAAACCATACTCGCTCAGTTGTCATGGAAACGAAAACATAATCCGATCGAGTTGAAATTCTTTATGCGTTAAAAGGAACACCAACCGCGAACTTTAAGCACCATCCAGTGACGGATAAAAAAAAGAACATTTCTTCTATCCACCATAGCATACACAAGGAGGACAACTGACCGTTGAGCTTGTAGAGGTGACGCTGGAGGTGGAGAGGTCCATGACAGAGCCCCCTGGTGACGTCGGAGGAATGCCCTTGGCCAGTTGTGCCCTCGCCGCAGCAGCCGCGCACTTGACGGACAAGTTGATGGCCGAGGCGTCGTACGCCTGGTAAGTGGGCCTGCAGAAGAACGAGGATTTAAAATGGAGATCTACGGAGTCTTATAGTCAACTACATTTTACCTGAGTTTTTAACGAATATTCACAGTTGCGTACATATTTATCTATCTGCCAGTGACTCCTGTAAGAAATACATGTGGGAAATATTGGAAAATTAATTTCCTGCACTTCTGGACACTTAGGATAGGATCATAAGCGTTTAGAAGTCGTTAAAGGTCCAATGGAGTATTACGTATTGATATTTGTCTGTCCAGAGTATCCTTGGTTCGACTCCGGACGACTCAATTCGTCTCTTTCATAAGAAATGCACGTAAAGTTCATTTTAACACTTCGTCGTTATGGAATTGTTTACGCCCTCAAAATCACTCGAATTTGTCAACGTTTTTGTCCAAATTCTTATAATTTCGACTCTAATACGATATTCAACGACCATAATAAAAATTTTTATTTAATTTCATTTCTTTTGGTGTTAATTTCGATTTCGTACGACCATTATTTCTCATTTAATTCTGCAAAAGAAAAAATGTCTGCAATCGATCAAAACGAACTTTGCGTGCATTTCTTATGGGAGAGACGATTCGAGTCGTCCAGAATCGAACCAAGGATACTCTGGACACAAATTTATCAATATGTAACACCCTAATGGACCTTTTAAATGACTACCATATAATTTATAATCCTATCCTATGTCGGGAAATGCACGAAATAAATGTTTGAGAATTAGTCCTTTGTATTTCTAACGGGAGTTACTGGCATCGGATACATAGATACATCAATATGTAACGCTCCTGGATTTTGTGGATGCTTTATCGCTTGCAATAGATTGGAAAATGAAGGAAATGACGCCAACTGATCTCACCTTGGATATATCGGCTGCGTGGGAGGCTGTATTTGCTCCTTCTGCTGTGTTCCGACCATCGCCGGCCCTTCTCCGCCGCCCGCACCCGCCGGCCCTTCCACCTCCCCGTTGTACACGGCGCCCTGATAAGGGGGATACATTCCCCTCCCGACTTCCATGGAATCGAACCCGGGCCTCTCGTACTGGGGCCCCCCTTCCTGGTACTGCCCCTGCATGTTGGGGGGACATCTGGTGGGAGCGCTTTGAACCTCGTAGTGGTGCCGCTGCTGATCGTAGTCTCTGCAATTGAGAATACTCCCTTGTTTGAACATTCATAGCCATTGAATCAGTTGGTTCAATTTATAAAATTATTTTTCATTTGTCTAGTAAGTGATGATTGTGCTTAGTAGTTGATGAGTGCGCTTAGCAAGTGATGAGTTCACTGATAACTATACTTAGGATGTGATAAATGTGCTTAGAATATGATGAGTTTACTTAGTGAATGATAAAAGTGCTTAGTGAGTGATAAGCTCGCTTAGAATCTGACGAGTATGCTAAGTTAGTAATGAGTACGCTTCGAATACGATTAGTATGGTTAGTAAGTGATGAAACAGCTAAGTACGTGATGAGTCCACTTAGTTAGTGGTGCGTTTGATTAGTAAGTGATGAGTATGGTTAGTAATTGATAATTGCGCTTAGAATCTGATAGATATGCTCATTAAATGATAAAATAACTTAGAATCCGATGACAGTGCTTAGTAAGAGATTATAACGCTTAGCAAGTGATGACTTCGCTTAACAAAGTAATAAGTCCGCTAGTTAAGTATTAAGTGCGCTTAGTGTGTGATGAGTCCCCTTAATAGGCGCTAAGTCCGCTTACTAAGTCATGTGTTTGCTTATCAAGTGATGAATACAATGCTATGGCAGTGCTTAGTAAGTGACAATTAGAATCTAGAATGCCTTATAAACACACGAATGCAATGAACCTTGTATAGTGTCTCACCTGTACACTTGTATGTGGCCCTGTTCGTATTCCCTCCCCGGATACATGTTCTGTGGCATGCTGGGCATCTCCATCTGATGCATCGGGACGCTGCTCGACCCAGAATCCGAGTCCTGGGACGAGTAGGGGTCGAAGGCGGGTCTGCAACTCCCCATGTCCTCCACTTTGACAGACATCTGCTGGCTCTCCGATGCTCTGTTCTGCGGCGGCATCACTTCGTCCTCTTCATCCTCATCATCCTTCCCTTTGGATGCTGCGTTCATCTGCGGTGGACCATTCATCTCCTGGGGTTGGGGCCCATAATAAGGAGGCCCGTAGGAGAGACAGGGCTTAACTTCGCCCTCCATGGGTTTGCAGAAGGCGTAGTCTGGAGGCATGTTCGGGACTGGAAAGGAGATTCATACATTTTCCATATAAGAAGTTATGGCACAACAACTGATTTCGTCTCAATCCAAACCGGCACATTCCTTTATTATTATGCAAACCGGCACATTCCTTTAACCGGAATCGAAATACGAGTGTAATTTGCTTCGATGGAAACATAAATATGTCTCGAGTTCCAAGTTGTTGATGCAAGTGAAAGTGTTACCGGGATTGAAATTAGGAAAATCGTTTCCGTACATTTCAATTATTATTATTTCGTAAACGAGAAGTGGGCCATAAGCCAGGAGGCAGTTTTTCTACATCTAGGCAGTTATTCTACGTAATAATATACAACATATTATATACATATACATGTGCCATATAAATGGTTATTTCTGGATTTTTCGTGGTTCATGTCAGGACCGTAGTGGTCCCAGGGTAAAACCCCACCGTACATCGCCAAGCAATTCCTCTTTCTACTCCTCCTCTATTCTACTTCCTCCAGATATTCTACATCACTAAAATCCTTTTACATTCTATAATACCCTTATCTACTGTAAAACATTCCTTTTTAAAATATATTGATTTTTAGGCAAGGCGTTTAAGAGCGATCCAGGTGAATTATTCCATTCCGAAATGCCTCTGTTAAGAAAAGATTATTTCGCGATGTCCGTTCTTTGCCGCCGAGGCTTAATTTTAAATTCATGTGTACTTTTTCTTTCATCGACAACATTGATCCCACAAGTGGTTGTCGCGTACATTTAATTGAGAATATTGGACGCGAAGTCAAATTATAGATGTTTTTGAGATCAAATTTATTTCCGGAAATCAATTTAATAATCGTCAATTTCAGTACTTTATCTGTAGATGAAAATTGCATTTTATGCATGCAAAAGAACTCCAGAGTCTAAAATACTATGTTTGGAAAATTCAGGAGACGGCTGACACAACGCGAAAAGGCGCCTAGAAAAGCTCCCAAAGGAAGAACGGACATGAAAAAGTGGGTATTCTGGTATTTTCCATATTGCAATATTAAAAAACATACCAAGTTAATGATATAAGTTACCAACATTTGTATGTATTTATTTTTTTACTCTAAATATTGCATATAAATCTAATACAATATAATTAAGACAATTTAGGATATCCTGTGTTGTTGACACCGATAATACACGGTGTACGTTTTGTGTTCACTTTGAAATAATTTAAAGCACTCGTTTAATTTATTGAGGTGTGTTATTACGATAATGTTACGATGGCATATTACAAATATAAGATGAATGAAGTGACGTATTAACACAAAGGAAAGGCTATACAGCATAAATCGGGAAAAAAATAAAAAATAGAAAATTTTAAAAGTACTTTAATTGACAAAAATCTTTCAAAAATTTAAATAATAAAACAAATTGATTGCTTTGCGATCTAACAGCATATTTTTAGTCTTTTTTTATAAATAAGTTACAGTTAAATACGCCTTTAATTTCATTTGGTAACCCACAGTACAAATAAATATAAAAAAGAGATTTTTTTTTTAAATATTAAAGTTTGATTTTGTAAACCTAATGCAATTTTACTAAATTTACATATTATGAGAAACGATAAGAGATTTTGGATTAATTTGCTCTGTTATGTTTAGTTCTTTTAGCAAATGATGAAGTAGTTTATTTGATTCAAGTTCGCTTAGATACCGCTTAGTTCGCTAAGATATACAGCTTAGCTTTCTAAGAGTCGGCTTGGAATACATTAGTTAGTTTATGGTCAGCTTAGTTTGCTGAGAGGCCGTTGAATACGCTAACAATTCGCTTAGTTCTCTTTCTTTACTTAGAGGCTGCTTAGTTCGCTGAGGTCCTTTTGTTTAGAATCTGCTTACTTCGCTCAGTTCGCTATTAATCTTTTGGATTTCGAAAAAACGTTTTCCTTGATACACCCTAATACACAATGTAGATTTCGTCGGAGAAAGAAATATCCCCGCTAAAGTCCTTACCATCTTTGACGTAACTTCCTGTGTGTTACTTGTCTATCCGGCCACCGTCGGCGCCACCGGTCATCCCGTTCCTAACCTGAAGTGTGGGGAATGTGTTCATGGGCCTGGGTTTGAACCCCATCAAAGGGGTGGACCTGCTTTTGCTCGCAGCTGCTATCGGACACCCTGACAGGGACCTGTGGGCGTTCCTGTTGGAGCTGACGTGACCCCTTCCGTTGCACCCTGGGGTGGGGCACTTGAGGATGGTTTCGTGCTGCGCCAAGACTAATTAGATTGTTTTGAGGGGGATTGAAACACGCATGGTCCATTTGTCATATGTAAGGTGGAGATTTAGCTCCGGAAAGACGAATGTGTAAAAAAAAAGATGTTTGGTGTGTGGCGTGGTTGTAAGGAAATGTTCAGGAAAGACCAATTTTAAGAAATAAAGGGTTTTAAAGATACAGGAGAATTATTATTTTAGCGGAAAAAGTCGGACAATTAAGGATGGAAATTTAAAATTAATTTGAATTGTTTAAAAAATTTTAAAATATTTAATTCATCGGAAAAATTCGGAAAAAATGAGCGAATGAAATTTTAGGTGTGACGCCATCAATCGTAGGCGAAAGTCGTGAATTTGTCGAAAAATGATATCATTTAGTATTAAAGTAGACAAATAAACGAAAGACATTTTGTACGTATAATTAATAATTGATTGATTTTTATTTTTACGCAATCAATAGAGAAGAGTCGTGAATTTTTAATTGTTTAAGGTAATGATATTTATAGAGTATGGGTTGGTAACCAGTAAGTGTCCATGCAAAGAAGTAGTGAAATAAGTCCAGGTTAATCACGTGATTAATACGTCAAATAGTATTCCATTTTCACATTATTACGAGGTGAAAATATAGAATTCAAATTACATTGCAATCGCAAAGGACATTAAATTGGTAAGTGAATTAATTTGAAGGTTTTGTGCAAATGATTTAACGAGTGTAGTGATTGTTTTGGAAGGAAAGAAGGCAGAGGTGAGACTTTGGCCTGACGAAGCACAGAATAATATATGTATTTAACACACTCAAGTCCAACTGACTTCAATATATATATATATATATACAAAAAAGGATTCAAAAAGTATGAATTCAAAATATCCAGGACTAATGGAATTGGCAAATTGATTTCCTTTTTCAAATTTTGCTTAATTTACTATTAAAGTCGTCCAGTCCAACATTTAAATGTTTAATTTATAAGCAACAATAGTTCAGAAGTCGTTAACAATTGAAGAGAGATCCTGATTTTGAAATTGAAAAATAAATGGGAAAACAAATCATAAAAATATTTTCTAAGAATACATTTTTTTAAACAACAGAATGAAACAAAAAATCGACTACATTGTGGAACAAAGGTAAAAAAAACAATCAAAAACTGAACCAAAACTGACTGCCTGAACATTGTATCAGTTTTTATTAGCATCGTAATATGAATATATAGATAGACATATAAGTGAAAATAAATAACATCTATGCTTCATCAGATAGCCTTTGATTTGTGTTGAGGGTTCATTATTCATTCGGGTTTGGGGACTGGGTTCGGGGCCGGTTGACATACTTTTCCTTCTATTTTTTGGTGGGGCAGACAACTCTTTCGGTTTATGGTAGGTAAGTGAGGTTTTTCTGCTTTATCACAGTTCTTTTCCCACGATTCGAGCTCGGAGCTGATAAGGGACCACGACTTATCAACAGATATCAGCATTTATCAAACGAGAGGTAAAGAAAGGCGTGCAGTACGATTCGAAAAGTTATAAACAATTGCAATATACAACAATTTGATATATCCGTCGTATCCTTCGTCTTAAGACAAGTATATGCGTCTTTTGATCTACGTTCTACGATGAAAATTAAGGTTTTTTATGTTTTCTATAGAAATTACCTGGTGAGTTATGGCAATGCTGCATTGCCAGGAGGGTTGGGTTGGGTCGGTGTGTAAAATGGATATGAATAACAAACTATTAAAGGGATATCTTCCACATTCAAATACATGAAATCCTCGCCTCTGGATCTCAGGGGTATTTTTTTCACGCAAAACTTTCCTTATGCCAAAGAAAATAAGAATTATTGATTGCACTTATCACGTGGTTATCTAAGAGAGGTAGGGTCAGTATAGTTTTCAGAGTTTTAGATTTCTCTCTGTTTATTCTTACAGCCATAAGAGTGAAGCCAATTAAAAACAGACGTCTTAATTGTTCGTATAATTCAACACATTAATATAACAACGATTTGAGTTGCTGTGAGGTTTTGACTCGTCCTTTAAATTTGGGAATCCTCGACTTACTATGTTTAAAATTCTTATATAAAATATGTTGCCGTAGAGATAAGTCAATGAAATTTACACAGCGAATAGCTAATACATTGGAAGAGTGTGTAAAGTAGTAAATTTAAGAAATATTTATGCGACTTCTTTAAAATTGAACTCTAAGGTTCAGAGTTTCCACTATTCAGTTAACCTAGAGAAAAACATAAACCCTGTATCTCAATAAATCACGTTGCCATGAACAAATACTTCCCAAAAATCACTGTTTTCAAACAATACTGAAAAAAATCATAACTGGAGAAGGATTAAAAAGCGGACACCCTTTCCAAGTGGGGTGGACCAAGAGGAACTCTACCATCTCTAACTACCGATCATCACTACGATTTGGGACACACTCTATGTCCTCAATCGGCGACTCCTACTTATTAGGCTCATAAGCAATCACAACCCCATTACAAAGCAATGGGTGTGAAATAAATTAGGAAAAACTTAAATTAAAAAAGTTACGAATGAATGGAATTTTGGTTTGTTAGTTTCAAAGTCAGAGTGCGGACTAATAGGGCATATATTTCACGCATTTCGCGACATAAGGATAAGATTATAAATTATATGAAAGTCGTTGAAGGTTCAATGGAGTGCTAACTATTGGTATTTGTTCGTCTAAAGTATCCTTAGTTCGACTCTGGACGACTCGAATCGTCCCTCGAATAAGAAATGCACTCAAAGTTCGTTTTGATCGATTGCAGACATTTTTCTTTTGCAGAATTTTATCAGAAATAATAGTCGTACGAAATCGGGATGAACTCCAAAAGAAAGGAAATTGAACGAATATTCTTATTTTGGTCGTGGAATATCGTATTCGAGTCGAAATTGAGAGAATTCCGACAAAAAAGACGAAAAATGTGTATGATTTTGTGGGCGTAAACAATTCCCTAGCAACGAAGGTGATTGTTGAACTTAACTTCCCCAAACGAGTATATAGGAAAGATAGGTTCATAAGATGTGCACATGAGATAAACTTGTATCGGCGAACTGGTACAAGGTTTTTATAGGAGCATTTTTAAATTTTCGCGACATGTAAGATTAATAATTCGGATATGATACACAGCTTGTAAGAAACGACATTTGGACTCAAATATAAGCAATGATATCGTCAGGAAATTAACCAAAAAGTATGGGATAAAATTTCCAGTTTTTCTCATGCGAAATTATGTCGTAAACTAGAATCGAACCAAGGATACTATTTTAACATTGGAGTTTGATTCACTATGTTATTGACGCACGATATAAGCATAATTTCAACTAAGGAAAGATGAAGTTCTTAAAAGAATAGGACGAGGTAGCATTGAAGAAGGGAATTGGTGACGCCTTGATTAAAGAATCGGGAATATATTGGTGAAATCCTTTGTTAGGCTTGCCTTGCTTTATCGGTTTGATTATTGGACATTATAAAAGGAGGAAGTCAAACCTTTGGAAGCCTTCGAAATGGGTGTTAGAGATGGTTGGGGAGGAGATTAAGCATCGTCAGAAGAAATGGGTGGGCCAAATATTGAGAGGCATTGGAAAAGGTTTTAATTGAAGGTAGGATTGAAAAAAACAGAAGACACTAGAAGATTGGGGGAGGCTACGAAGGAAGTGGATGCCGTGGAGTAGGGATTTTTGAATGCACATGAACACACCAAAAGGTAGATAAGATTTACAGGAAAAATTATCAATTCATTTAATAACTACTTTTCAGATAATTCAAGTAAATAACTACGATTGTTTTCGTTGTAAGATCTTTTGAAGCTATAAATTATGAAGTGAAAGACATCAAACTCTTCTCACCAGTGAAATGGTAATCTACCCTTCCTGATAGTAATTTCTTGCCTGCGATTGCTGGTTACCATCTTACAGAAAATCTCTAGTTATCCATGTAATATATCGTCCTGTTTCAACTTTATGGACCTCGAGTATTTTTACGGGATAACACATCGGATTCAACAATGGGATCGGTCGTAAGGGGGATGAGTTGTTCACAACATCGAATTTACACAAAAGTTTCGTATATTTTACCGATATTCTCATAAATTTGAATTGAAATCAAAATTCCACGAATAAATAAGAATCTTCGTTTGCTTTTTTTCTTTCTTTTGGTGTTTGTCTCGACTCTGTACGACTATTCCTTCTAATTTTAATCTTCGAAAGAAATAAACCCTGCATGCGATGAAAATGAGTTTTACGTGAGTTCTTTATGGAAAATTATCTGAGCGATCTGGGTTCGAACCCCGTGAAATTGTCGAATAAAAAGTAAACAGTGATTCCTTTCAGGTCGCAGAGGACTCTTATATAAAGCTTGAAGCAAATCGGACGTGTGGCCTCCAATCCAAGAGAAACACACTCACAGAATTTCGATTTCATATATATAGATTTAATTTCAGTTTTCCTAAACTACGTAAGCGCAGCATTTCATTCCTTATTCTCAGGAACCACCTGAAGATCCAAGTGACGTCCGGGTGGACGTCGTTGCAGTTTTTCCTCTTATTGTACATTGTTACTTTTCTTACGCATTAAATGTAACTTATTTTCAAATGCACCCACTTCGACTTTTGTGTAATAATTGTAAAACTCTTACTGCCACTAATACATAAATAATGATTTTGTGTACTTAGAAGTGTATGTATATAATGTAAGACTTTGTTAATGAATACCTGATCGAATTAATCTAATAAATTATTATTATAAGGTATCAATCACCAATCAGCTCAAAAAGATTCTGGATACGTATTTTCAGATTTGACAGCAGTCGCTCAAATGAGGATGCTTAGAATCCGATTGCTACGCTTAGGAAGTGATGAGTATGCTTAGGATCCGATGACTATGCTTAGTAATTGATTAGTATGCTTAGAAATCGATGACAATACTTAGTAAGTGATGAGTATGCTTAGAATCCGATTTTTATGCTTAGTATCAACGCTACCTGCGTACCTAATAGAATTTCAGGAAATCCCTTGAAGCTCGTGATAAACACGTATGAATCACGCTCAGTAGTGATTTTTCGTTTATATTCGAAATAGGAAAGGCGAATTGGATGCAAAGGTTAGCCAATAGAATTGAGTAAAAGAAATACTTTTCCCTGACCTCTAATTAAGAGTATTGCTCACGAAGTAGGGTTAGTTTCCGATCTTTAGATGGTACAGCAGCAAGGCTTGGGAGATATCAGCTTTGACAGATAGTCAAGGGAGATTCGACTGCAGTGGCTGTGATAGAATCCCTCGGATAGAACTCTCTTAGCGACAGAAGACTTGAATATCAACGGAAGATTTTCGATAAATTTCTGGGAGGAGGTACCTGATATAGTAATCCCAGTTACAAACTCACGCAATCTTGGGGGAAAACAAATATACGGGGAAGTATTTTCCAGGACAGATAGTTACTTTTGGTTCCCGCGAAGTATTAGAGAATGGCCCTCCAGGTTAGATTTCGGTGTCTTACACCCCCTGGCACGCGCCACTTGAGGATTGCAGGGTTTGAATGTACCAATCTACTCAACATCGAATGCACGCGCCAACGTTTGGAGTTCATTATAGCTCGGTTCAACGTAGAAATTGACGAAAAAATACACTCGAAATGGTTTTAAGTAAACACACCTTTCGAAGATCTTGTTACTATTGTAGTCAGGAGACGTAAAAAGACAATACGTTGGGAAAGTTCAGGCAGTGATGATGCGTGAAATAAACATAAATTCTAAAAGCGAACAGAATATATTAATAAAAGATAACGGGGAAACACAAATATATATATAAAAAATAAGGATTGAAAAAAGTTAAAAAATAAATAATGATACGAAATAAATGGAAACAATACGAAATTAAAAAAATAACAAACAATACGATAGGAAGAGATAACAATGCTGTGGGTTTGAAAAAAGTATGGAATGATTTACTTAATCCATGAGACAAAACAACGTTAGAGCTAATCCACGGGATTCTATTGCTTAGCAACGCGTGGTGAATGAAAGGATATTGAAGTGTGTGTGTGTACTCACTCTCTGGGGTCACTTTGTCCTTCCTTGGACACCCGGACAGACTGCAAGAGAAAGATTTATATTATTTATTCAACTTGATGCACCCGTTTCTTACAAAAAATGTTACACCACCAGTATCACTGAGTAGAATTTAAAAAGGCATCTGCGAAGATTGTCCTTGGTTCGACGCTAGGTCGGGGCAAATATACTCCCATTTAAAATGCATCACGACGACTTTTAAGATTAAAAAAATCCTTTTCCGATAAGATAGAAACTTGAAACTCGTCATGTAGATAGAAATCATGAGCATATTCTATGTACGCTATTTAGCGTTTCTCTGCCGGTCCTTGGTTCGATCCCAGGGACCCATTTACATTACCCTATGCATTTCTTATGGTGATAAAGTATATCAATTTTAGGTATTTCCCGCCATGATATCGACTTAAAACTATGCATTTAATAAGATCATATCTTAACAAGTCATACCCTGTACTTAGAGCTGCCAATATGTCCTAGGTTCGACACCAGGAGTCTCTAGAATCAGTAACTGGTCCGATTTTTAAGAATTATTCCGAACCCCTTCCCAATAAAATAAAAACTTGAAATTTGGCATGTAGATAGAGATGGTGATAAATTTTAATTTTTCTATTTTAGGACTTCTTGATCGTCCTTGGTTCGATCCCAGAGAGCCATTTACATTGCCATATGCATTTTAGATGGGGATAATGATGTATAATGATAATTAGAAATTGGTACGATTTTTAAGATTTTTTTAACCCCTTTCCGATAGCATTGAAACTCGAAACTTGGCATGTGAATAAAGATTTTAAATACATTTCGTATGCTTGGAGTCTACAGCATTTTACTCGTATAATAGATTCGGACAGATCTCGTCGAGGTCTTTAAAACGAGTTTCGAGTATTTGAGTTTTAAAAAGGTTTAGAATACGATTCGGAGGGAAATAGAGAAAAAAAGCCAAATCACAGAGACTCTTAAGCATACGCTAACAACAACTGCTGTGATAAACACTGTATGCTATAAATATATAAGTGATCGTGACTTACCTTCTGTGATGCGAATACAGTCCGGTCACGTGGCCTTGTCCGTTGCAACCTGGGGTCGGACACTTGCTCGCCTCTGGAAAAAGAGAAATATATAGATATATACATCGGTGGAGTCAAACCGCTGATCTTTCCTCTATAATATGTACTAAGACTTAATGCATATAAACTTCACAATTATATCTCTGATGGAAACAGAAAGATCCTAATTAAATCTATTAGGATAATCTACGATATAATTAGGGGTAATCTAAACTCCTTTTAGGATAACTAAACGTAAAATTCAAATCTCATATTGAATTCAATTTAAACTGTTAAAAGAATTAATTGTGAGAAAAGATAGAAATAATTTCATTCGAAAGCTAAGCTGTATTTTTTATTCGAAAACAGTTATTCAAATTTCAAATTGTAAAAGTTTTTGTGCTAAAAACATTATATTTTGCGAATAAATGGTTTGTGAGATTAAAGAGGGGACGGATTTTGCTTTTTATATACACAATAATGATAAAAAAAGAGCAAATGCGGAAAAAACAGAATTATATAAGCGTAAAATGGATCGGAAGAGTGTATTGATAATGGATACGGATGAGACAAACACAAATGTTCACCTTACAAAAGCACTCCTCTGCAGCATCCACAGATTCCAAACACAAGAATGAAATATCGAACAAAGATATTTCCACTTTTATTGGAAGCTGTAAATCCACTAAAATCCAACTTATTTGATTGGCTCGCTTTCATCGCAGAACAGGCTTTGTTTCTCTTTCTCTAAATATTGAAATCATCGCTTACTAACACACAGTGCGTAGTCATCGTTTACTGAGCGGTGTAATGTTTTAGGAAGCGAAGCCATCGTAAGCTAAGCGGAGTTATCGCTTGCGAAGCGAAGTTATCATTTGGTAAGCGGAGTTATTGCTCTCGAAGCGAAATCATCACTTACGAAGCGATGCTATCGTCTGTTGAGCAGAGTTATCAGTTTCGAAGCAATGTTATTGTTAACTAAGCGGAGTAATCACTTTCGAAGCGGTGTTATCATTTACGAAGCGAAGTTATCGTAAGCTAAGCGGAGTTATCACCTACGAAGCGACGTTATCGTTAGCTTAGAGGAGTTATAATTTACGAAGCGAAGTTATCGTAAGCTAAGCGGAGTTATCGAAAACTAAACAGAATTATCACTTGTATATTGGGTCATATGCAAGTTCCATTTTTAATTACGTCGGTACTGAAAATCGTTAAATTATATCAAAAATAACATTGTTCATATAATATTTACATTTCATTTTTTATTATGTTACAAATTTATTAAGGAATTTTTAAGTTATTGACCTAAACCTAGCGTACGGCCGCAAACTGCGTATTTATAACTTACGAATTGTAATTATCATTTACTAAGCGGAGTTATCATTTAGTAAGCGAAGTAATCGTCTGCCAAGCGAAGTTATTACTTACGAAGCGAAATAATTGTTCGCTAATCGTAGTTATCAGTTACGAAGTGATGCTACAACTTACGAAGCGTAGTTATCACTTACAAATTGAAGTTATCATTTATTAAGCAGAGAAATCATACAATAAGCGAAGTTACCATTTAGTAAGCGGGGTTATCATACAATAAGCGAAGTTATCTTTTGCTAAGCGTAGTTAACATATAATTTGCGAAGTTATCTTTTAGTAAGTGGAGTTATCATTTAGTAAGCGGAGTTATCATATAATAAGCGAAGTTATCATTTAGTAAGCGGAGTTATCATATAATAAGCGAAGTTACCATTTAGTAAGCGGAGTTATCATATAATAAGCGAAGTTACCATTTACTAAGCGGAGTTATCATTTACTAAACGGAGTCATCATTTACTAAGCGTAGTTAAGAATTGAAGTGAATTGTTCACGAACCTTGTCCCCTCCGATAGAGAGACAAACACAAATGTTCACCTTACAAAAGCACTTCTCTGCAGCATCCATAGATTCCAAACACCAGAATAAAATATCGAACACACAAAGATATTTCCACTTATCTTTTATTGGAAGCTGTAAATCCTCGGACGTCCAACGTATAGGTATTTAATTCCCATAGAATGGCCCATAATTCATAGCGCACAAACATTTTTCCGATGAACCTGCGAGTCTAAGCCATTCATCTTTCAGCACAGATGCGATTCTGTAGATTGAGTCGAAAGAATCAGTCGGAATTTGGGTGTTCTCCCTTTTGGTGGGGTCAGAGGTGATAACTTATGGTCCATTCACACAGATTACGGAGGGGAGGGAACACACAGCATCCTCGAAAGGAGCATTTCGAAGATCAAAAGATCGTCATCTCTTTGTGTTAAGCGATGCAGTGGAATTATTTGAGGTTTCGAAACTGCATTCCTTAATCTATGGGATTGCTAATGGAGATAAACCTCATCTAAATTAATACCAATCTTTATTCCAAAATTTTGAAAGTCACATATATATGTATAAAATCGAAAAAAGTTTTCCATGAGGAATACACGTAAAACTCATTTCTATCGCATGCATGGTTTATTTCTTTCGCGAAATTAAATTAGAAGGAATAGTCGCATTTAAACGAGACAAGCACTAAAAAGAAAGAAAATAGAATAAATATTCTTATTTTATCCGTGGAATCTTACTTTAGATATATGTTATCATTGAGTAAGCGTAGTTATCATAAAATAAGCGAAGTTATCGTTTGCTAAGCGGAGTTGTCAAAAGAAGCGAAGCAATCATTTACCAAGTGAAGTTATCGCTTACGAAGCGAAGTTATCATTTAGTAAGCGGAGTTATCATACAACTAGCGAAGTAATTGACAAGCGAATGAATCGTCTGCTAAGCGTAGTTATCAGCTAAAAAGCGAGGAATCATTTACGAAGCGGAAGCAGAAATTCATCGCAAATTCAATCCGAAAACAAAACTTTTGCTACTGAAATAAGAATGTTCATTCAAATTCCCTTCTCTTGGCTCTTCTTTCGATTCTTCAAGACCATTCTTTCCAATTTAATTCCGCGTAAGCCTGCAACTAGGAAAGATAACTTTACGTGCATTTCTCATGCGAGTGTTTTGACCCGTCTGGAGTCGAACTGAGGACCCTAGGGGAGACAGAAAAGGTAGTTTTATATCTTTTAAGTACAGCTGATTTGTCTTTCACGCCCCTTGGATTAGAGTAGAATTACGGACCAATTTGTCGCATTGCGAAAACACGTCGATTACAAGTCCCCCTTCGTCTGGCCACGTTCCAAGACAAAAACACTTGTCCCTCTCTCCCGGCAGATGGCGTCGTTATCTCTGTAGACACCCGGAAGATGGCTCTGGAATATGACTACGCATCTCTTCTCCTAATGAGAACTGTACCTCTCAACTTTTTCATCTAATTCTTCCATCCATTCTCGTCCGACTAAAACACCTGCAACTTGTCTTCTCTTGCGAACTTATTCTTTTTGAGAAAATGGGTGACACATATCGTAGTTATCATTTTCTGAGCTGAGTAATCTCTTGGGAAGCGAAGTTATTGGTAGCTGTTATTTCGAGATTTTCCTCACGGTTTTCTCAAATTCAGTAGGTACTTCCCATTCGTTAAAAATTGATTTCTAATTTATTCCCATCAAGTCAAATCAATTCCCATTTCAGCAAACAAGTAATCTGGCAGGTCCATTTTCACATTAACGCCTCCCGGATTTCATCATGAAAACCTTAATTTTTTATCGAATACTCATATTTTTTTAATTTAAGCCCATCTATTGACTATTTTCGATTATTTTGTTTATAGCGCAGCAATTGTACAGGGTTTTGAAAAGGCGTAAAAGTTACACGAGAGATTTAATTATTTATACCGTTAATTAGCATTCTAAGCATCATATATATGTAGTTTAGAACAAAAAATTGCTTTGTATTTATGCTTAAAAAAATTAAAATCTACGTTTTTGAAAATAAAAATCAAACTTCAGGCCCGTTGTTGCAGACCTAAATATTATTCGATTCGATTAAAATTTTTTTGGGTGAATATGTGACCATAGAGAAGACTATTTCTTATCGACTTGAAATTTTGAAATCGGAAAATGAGTTTTTTGAATCACTCCATTTATAGGATCGTATTTGTTTTTTAAATATTCACATACATAAAGCAGGACGATAAATACAGCACAAGATATACTATCCGCTATTACTATGAACGATACTCATTCGTAAACTTTTTAACTTTCCCCACACACTCGCACTCCTCCTGTTTCCATGACGACGACTAGGACAAGATGGCGCTCACGTAGTATCTTCCCCCCCGTCGGCATATTTACGCTCATAATATGAACTCGCTCTCATTTGCATTAAAAAGGGACGCGCGGGGTCAGAGAGCGTACCCCCAAAAAAGAGAGAAGATTAGCAAAAAAAAGAGATAAGAAATAAAAAAGGTTTTCTTTTTTAAGGAGGACATTAAATTGCGGGGCGCGACTTTCAACTTTTTCTCCCCTCAGGAAGGGAATGACGTCACGTCCGACAGATGGGGACACCTCCGGATTATAATGGAGGTGCTTCTGCTTGGAGGTGTGATACATGAGATTAAGGGGATTATCAACTGGGATGAGACTGGGAATGGCTATGCTGGACCACGTCCTCCTTGTACAGATGCATTGCGAAATAAGTTACTTCTATTATTTATACAAAACCGAAATTCTGTGGGTGTGTTTTTTTTCGATTGGAGGCCACACCGTTCATCCGATTTGCTTCAAACTTTATATACGTGTCCTCTGCGATCTGGAAGGAATCACTGTTGCCTTTTCATTCCACAATTTCATGGGGTTCGAACCCAGATTGCTCGGATAGTTTTCAGTGAATATTACACTCATTTAACATATTTTCATCAATTTAAATAAGAATCCAATATGTATTTTAATAATCTATAAATGCCTACACATAATCATAAGAAAATCTATAATTCATTCAGAATTCACGTAATTAGCGCACTAATCATAAAATATTCAAACTAATCGCTCATTAAGCGGAAAAATCACAAATTTAGCGAATTTATCGCAGTCTTAGTGTACTAATCACAAACTAAGAAAAGTAATCGCTTATCAAGCGGATAAATCATGTATTAAGCGAAGTAATCTCACACTAAGTGTGCTCATCACAAACTAAGCTAACTATCTGTAAACTAAGCATCACCATAATGTATTAAGCGAGCTAATCGTACACTAAGCTTACTAATTATTAAATGACTAACTTAACGGTACTTTTTTCTCCGACCAACCCTTATCCACATACACCCTTTTTGTGTTTAGAATAATGTTTTATATAAAAAACAAGTGAAATAACATTGGAAGAAACCTCTTTTTCCCGAGTACATTCAAAGCAAAGGAACGAGAGATTCGAAAAGGGGAGAGGAAAAAAAGGATGCATTTATCTCCGGAGCACTTTTTTTAAATCGCTGTTCATTTGTCACTCCGATGGCAACCTGTTGATTCACCGAAACCCAATTGCGCATTCGTCTTTCCAAATCCCATCGATTTCCGATTACCTTTTTGAAGTTTTCGCTCAGATGTTTATGTATTTGCCAAAGCATAAGACTATAATTTAAGAGAATGTGGCCGACAATCACGCCGCTTAGGAGACGTTGAGTCAGCTCAGAGTAGGTTGAAAGCGCTTAGGCTATGTTTATTCCGCTTAGGATACGTTGAGTGCGCTTAGGATAGGTTGAGTGAGCTTAGGATATGTTTAGTGCGCTTAGAATACGTGGAGTGTGCTTAGGATACGTTGAGTCCGCTTAGAATACGTTGAGTGCGCTTAGGATATGTTTAGTTCGCTTAGGATACGTTTACATCTAAACCGAAATAACTAAACGGAAAAATCATTTAGTAAGGGAACAAATCAAATACTAAGCGTACTATTAAAAAACTAAGCCAACTAATTTTAATTACAAGGTGGAAAGAAACGCATTAAGCAAATTAATCAGATACTAAGTATTATAAACGAAGCATACTTTTATTTAACCATAGTTTCCATACGCGAGGTAATTATGTATTAAGAGAATTCCCCGAAAATAATAATTTAATTCAATTAAGCATAAGTACATAATGAACAAAGCGAAGAAATTTAAGTGCTTATGAAATAGGAACTAAGCCAACTAATCAGAAAATAAGCATTCATAAGGCAAGAGCTAAGCGAAGCGATCAGAAAGTAAGCGACTTCACAATATGCTAATCACACTAAAAGTAAATTTATCTTAGTAAAGTAAGAATCGTGTATTAAGGGAACTAATCACATACTAAGCGTGTCAATCACAAACTAAGCAAGCTAATCGTAATTAGTAAGCGGAAGAATCACAAATTTAGTGAATCAATCGCATAGTAAGGGTAATAATCTTAAACTTAGCAAACTAATCGCTTACTGAGCGTAGTAATCATGAAATAAGCCAAATCATCAATTGCTAAGCGAAAAAATCACATAATAAGCGAACGAAGCGTTAAAATCACACATTAAGCGAGCTAACCACATACTAAGCACACTCATCATTAACTTAGCGGATTAAAAACCATATAATAAGCGGAATAATAGTAGATTTTTTTCAGTTGTAGTACTTTACTCGAGTGTAAGCCGATTTACACTCAAAGAAACATCGAAAACCCTCGGCTTACACTCGAGTGTATGTAAGGGCATCCGAAATACATAAAAAGAGCACTTGAAAACATCTGTTCTCTGGCACTTTGATTAATTACGACGTCCCCTTCCTTTGTTTCCTCCCTTCTTTTGTTTTCCTGTTCTTCCCCCAATTGTGATTTAACTTACGTCTTCAAGAATAAAATGGTTCTTTGTGTGGTTTTTAAAGTCTTGTTGAGATATGTGTTGAATGCGCTTATTTACTGAGCTCAACGTAGATTAAGCGGACTCAGCGAACTCTAAGCGACTTCAGCGCTCTCTAAGAGGAATAAAGTGGACTCAATACAAGTCATGCGGACTCATCATAGATTAAGCGGATTCAGCGCACTACAAGCAGAATGAAAAGTTAACTAAGCGAACTCAGCGCACTCCAAGCAGAATAAATATCAAACTAAGGGGGCTCAACGCGCTGTTAGAGATCTCGGTGCAATCTAAACGAAAAATAAAACTAATCAGACTCGAAGTAGATTAAGCGGACTCAACACTATCCTAGCGGAATTAAAATGAAACTTAGAGGACTAAGCGCAGACTAAGTGAACTCAGCGCACACTAAGCAGAATAAAAACTATATTAAGTGGACCCAGCGGATCATAAGCGATCCCAGCAACGTAATGAGAGAACTCTAAATTTACTAAGCGGTCTAAACATATACATTAATCAGAAGGATGTTAATGCAATACGAATTCCCAAGTAGTCCATTTTGAATTTGCGAGACTTGATTATGAGAAAATGATTTAAAGATCTCGCGAGAGGCCATTGATTACTGTGGTCCAAATGAGATCGCAAAGGATTGAAGATTAAGCAACTCATTATCCGCCTTCATTTGTCTCTTTGGGGTTAAAAAGGACCCCGTTCGAAGAAGCCTTTGTTCCCTTTCCCATTTGATTGATCAAAAGGGATTCGATTTGGGGAGGACATCGATTGAGATCGAATTTAAAAGACTTATTTCCCTTTCGAAGAGGAGGATTCGGTTGACGGTCTGCACGATCATACATCGATTCATGTAAATTACGTAATATTATTACTTGTATCTATATATATGTAAAATCGAAATTCTGTGTGTTTGTCTTCGATTGGAGGCCACACCAATTCGTTCGTCCAATTTGCTTCAGACTTTATACACGTCTCCTCTGCGACCGGAAAGGAATCACTCACACCTTCTTCATTCCACAATTATATGGGGTTCGAACCCAGATCGGTCAGATAGTTTCCCATTAAGAATACACGTAAAACTCATCTTCATCGCATGCAGGGTTTATTTCTAAAAAAACAAATAACAAATCGCATAATTAATTAGTGATGATGAGAGATGTTTGGGGTAAGATAAATGCATCTCTCTCTTGGAAGACCTCTTCTGAGGGGCAAACAGAATGAGTCGACGACGTGTTGTTGATCAAAGAGGGACCTAACGAAGGACCGCCTCTAATTATCTCTGGTAATTCGATTTAAATTCCCTTTTCTCTCATTTTGTGGAAGATGCTGGACCGAAAAGGGATGCTGTGAGCGACTTTGAAGAATCCCGAAGACGCTTTGGAGATATCTGGTTAAGTTTCACCATTACATAGTTAGTGATAAGTGCGCTTAGTTGGTAGTGAGTATGATAAGTTAGTGATAAGTGCGCTAAGTAAGTTATGAGTGCGCTTAATAAGTGATGAGTGCGCTTAGCTAGTGGTGAGTATCCCAAGTTAGTGATGAGTGTGCTTAGTGTTGAGTACGCTTAGTAAGTGATGAGCACATCCTAAGAGGTCTCAGCATATTAATTAAGCGACCTAAGCGTATACAAAGTGATCTAAGCGCATAATAAGCGGACAAAGCACATACTTAGCAGTCTCAGCACATCCTGAGTGGTCTCAGCATATTTACTATAATACTAATTAAACCGAAGGAAACACATTTGTCGTCACATCTGCTTCCATTCTGTCGGAATTAAACTTCGAAAACATTGAGGCACTGAAATCTCTGAAACTTTCTGAGGCTGATTTAAAAACAGAATCACTTAAAAATTCCTTTTATGACAACCTTAAAAACTTGCCGAATTCATCAGCTGACGAATTCATTTACCACGTAAATTTCATTGAGCAACGCCAACTTGCTTAAAATTGGATTTGAAACATAGTAAGTCGAAGACTCTCAGTTCTTAAACGGACGAGTCAACACCTCAATGTGACTCAAAATCGATGATATATTAATTCGTTAAATTTTCAAAATTAGAATAAGGTTTTTATATTGGCATCGCTTTGGCACTCTCACGCCGGGTGCCCACCGAATGCGAAGCGGCGCTGAGCTGAGCGGAACACAGCGACTCGGAGCGAAGCTAAGTGAAGTCTCCAACTGGAAGAGGCATTCTTCAATGGCAGGTCTTCTTACTTTTATCGGACGTATAAAGATCAAAGAATTGCGAAGTATCCATTCGTCGATATTAAGAGAATGGGGAACCTGGAGAACTCCAACGCCAAAGTAATTAAATACCTGTTTGTAGTTTTTAACTTTTTGTGATGTTAATAATTGTAATATCAACTTTATATTATCTATTGTGTATATATGAAAGTGATTCATTTCGGAGGGGTTTCGTCCCTCCGTCTTTATGCAATCCTCTTCTCCCTCTCCACCGATGGCCTAATCGTAATTTGAAAATGTATAAATCCGAATTCAACACTCACCAGCTCGTATCCCGGAGGTGTCCGCGTTGCCGCTCCTCTGCACCACCGCCGCCACCGGCACCACACCCATCACCTCGCTCACCTCCCTGATGGCGTGTGCGGCGCTCGAGCCCGCTCCCGCCGGCTGCAGCGTCGTGTACTGCTTCCCGGAGGAGTCGCAAGTGCTGCTGGAAGAAGAAGATTAAAGTGTGGTCAATGACACTGCAATGTCCATAAGACAACAGCAATTGCCTTACTTATTTAACTAGCTTAGTTAGTGATGAGTATGCTTAGTTAGTGATGAGTGCGCTTAGAATGCATTATCCATGTGGCAACAACAAAACCTTAAGACTGCATTCCGATGGGATATAATGGTGAATTAAGCTCTATTGACGGATTAAGTGTAATAACTTCAGTTCAGCGATGATTCCGCTTAGCATGAGCTGACTTCGCTTGGTATAGCCCGCTTAGTTATAACTTGAGTCCGATTAGTATCATTTTCAATCCACTTGGAATGCACTGAGTTCACTTAATCTGCGCTGAGTGCGCTCAGTTTCATCTTCATTCCGCTTATAGTCCGCTTAGTTCGCTCAGAGACAAGTTCACAGGGACTCCACCATTCACTGTTAGTGACTTATCTGGTGCAACACCAGTTATCAACAGTTATCGCAGGAATTGGATTGGACCTTTATTCAATTACCTTCAATTTTGTGTTTGTCTCGACTCTTTCAGACCATTCCTTCTAATTTAATTCTCCTAAAATAAATGAAGACTGCAACCAATAAAAGCGAAGTTGACGTGTATTCCTTATGGAAATCCATCTGAGCGATCTTGGTTCGAACCCAGCAAAATGTGGATTCGAAATGCGACAATACTGGTCTCAGAAAACACGAAAGCAAGGTTTGAAGCAAACGGACTCCAACACAAACACTCAATAGTTTACTGTAAATTGAGTAACTTTCCATGTGCGAAATCTCGATGAAAGTAAATGAAAACCGTTCACTAGCAGGGTGTACAAGAACAAGGGGTCACGAAGCAAAGAATTGGAAATTGTTTCACTAATTCTCTGAAATGATAAAGGCCAAGTTTAGTTGGCTAAGGTGACTAACCTTTTAAACCCTCACAAAACTATAATATATCTTCCGTTCCAAAGAGAGAGAGGAAAGTAAGGAAGACTTCTCAAAGGATTCCTTTAGAATTTAATTAAAGGATTTTAAAAGCGGAATTGGTTGGGATTTCTTTTGTCCCCTCGGATTCATTCCACGCAAAGGAACTATTTTCCTAAAAGAATTTAATTAAGACATTCCAATTAAAGAAAGAAAGTGCATTTACAATGCGAATCCACTGTCCGATTTATATATAGAGTGTGTCCATTTTGGCTGCTAAAGAAACAAGAAATACATTAAAGAAAATATATAAATGTTCTATTTTAATGATTATTATGCTGTGTGAATCAACTCATCGTGGGCTAAATTTAGAAATGGTGTAAAGTATGTGGAGTTGGAACTAAGTAAATAATATCTAAGCGATTTCTAAAGTTCCTTAGCTAACTAAGCGGACTTTAAGCGAACTAAGCGGGCTCTAGACCCGGGTTCGATGCCGGGCGGTAAATGTATCTCCCATTTAAAATATATTGGGATAGTTTTCCATTATTTTTTTGATGCACTTATCGAAATGATAGGAAGTTTTTGATTAGCTAGAAGATGTACAATAAGACTCGGTTTAAGAAGAAAATTTAGATACGACCAAACTATTCCTGGGTTCGATGCCAGAGCACATTAAAATTTCTCTCATAAGGAATATATGGGAAAATTCGGACCTCTTTTGAGGCAGTTGCAGCCAATACTTCTCATCGAATTTTCATATTTTTTTAATTTTTATCTTCTGTTTTGCTGCATACGAAGTATCGCGAGATGACCCGGATTCGATGCCGGACGGTAAATATATCTCCCATTTTAAATACGTTGGAGTAGTAAAAAATATCCTCATTCATTTATCCGTCTATGAGCGAATTCAGTTGTCTTTAAGGGATCTAAGCTAAGTAAGCGGTCTGTAAGCGAACTTATCCGTTACTAAGCAAACTTAGTGAACTGCGAGCTACCTAAGCGTATTGAGCGAACTTCAAAAGTGAAAAATCCAAAAAGGACAAACAAAAACATTAAATTCTATCATCTATGATATGATTTTGAAGTTTAATATCTCGTATTTCATAAAAAATCTTTTTAGGCAACTCGGAAGAATTTATTCTCGATTCTAGCTCTCCGTGAAGCATTCAGCAACAAATGTATAAAAGTCGCCATTTTAGTAGAGAGAAAACAGATGAATAACGTCCAAAGGAGGAGTCGAATGGGACGTGGGATGAGGGGGTATACGGAGGGGAAGTTCGCAAAAGTTTTGAGAGCTCAAAAATCGATGGCGCTAATTTGAGCTCCCGACTGCAGATGGCTCTGACGTAGCAACTTTTGAAAAACGAAGGGTGGGGCTCTCGTGTCTGAAAGCCCATAAATAACTAATCTATACTTATCTATACATATATAAAGCAGAAATTCAGGTTTTTTATGAGTGTGTTTGTCTTCGATTGGTGTCCACACCGTTTGCCCGATTCGCCTCAAACTTTGCATACGTGTTCTCTGGGATCAGAAAGGAAATACTGTTGAAATTGAATTCGATAATTTTGCTGGGTTCGATCCAAGATCGCTCCGATAGATTTCTATAAGGAATACACGTAGACTTCGATTTTATCGGTTGCAGGCTTTTTTTCTTTTGAAGAATTAAATTAGAAGAAATGGTCTGTAAGAGTCGAGACAAGCACCAAAAGAAAGGAAATTGAATGAAAATTTTTCCTATTGTCATGGAATACAGTTTTATAATCGAAATTTCAATTAATTTCGACAAAATATGCGAAATTTTTAACTAATTTTGACCTGGTAAACAACCAGTCCCACTGACGACCAATTGAATTGAATCCATGCATTTCTATTTATAGAAGAGAATTGGGATTTCAGTTGTGTATAATTAAAGGGTATTTTACTCATTGCATTGACAAACAACTTTAGAATTTAATCTACTTCTATATTCCCCAATTGAGAATCAATGGGCGCCTCAGATGGTCTATGCACATGAAATTGTGTGTTGGTGTATAAATCTTTTAGTACATTCGAATATAACTTGAGAACCAAAAGTCACATAACTTTAAAATTTCCAACATTAGTTAAAGTTGACCCCGTGCAGAGAATAGGCTACTTTGCTACTTATCGAAAAATGATCCAATTAAAGCTCATACAAAAAATTAATATTTTGTAACTTTTTTAATTAATTGATTATACCTATAAATAAGATTAATGGAAGAATTTTGCAAAAACGGAAACAAGCTTCGAAAAATAAAACTCGACTTCCAGTTAACCGATTTACTCCAAAAACTACTCAACTTTGACTGCACCTACTACTGTGCTATGTATGAAGTTTGGTATAGATACAACCAATAGTTTTTACGTTAGAGCGCCCACAAAGTACATAATCAGCAACTACCAGTTTATTGGTATTTCACGAATAACTCCTAAACAATAAGTTATACAAAAATACGTCTCATACAAAAGTTATAGTAAATTACATTCTCTAAAACATTTATTCGTAATAATATATACCTAAATATCACATTTACGGAGATATTTATCAAAAACAGAAATTTGCTTCGAAGAATATATCTTGACTTCCGGTTAACCAATTTACTCAAAAAACTAATCAACTCTGACAGCACCAATCACATTGCTATGTATGGATGATAGCATATTTTCATACTTCATTAAAGGTTTGAAGGTGATATATTTTAATGAAAGATAATTTCAAGGTTATAATCGGCAAAATATTTCATAAACTGAAGATTCTGTGAGTTGGGTATCTTTTACTTAAACCCCGTTGCAAATCAAAGGGCACTTCACTAGTTCTAAACATGTTTCTCTAATAATACCTGAAGTTTCAAATACAGCTAAAAAATAATTTAAAGAATTATTTTCGAAAATGTATTTCTCGGGTCTAAGATGACCCAATCTCCTGATGTTAAATAGTGTGAGAGGATAATTCAACGAAAGCAGAACGGGAACAAGAGTAATGCAAATATTTCGGTCTATCAGCGAACTAACCGATCTCAAAGCTAACTCAACTGTCTGTCAGCGAACTCAGCGATCCCTCAGCGGACTCAACAGTCTCTAAGCAAACTAAGCGGTCTTTCAGCTAACTAAGCGGTCTCTCAGCGTACCCAGCAGTCTCTAAGCTAACTTAGCTGTTCTCAGCGAGCAAAGCGAATTGTGGAGTCCAAGCAAAGAAAGCAGTATCTGAGAAATGTAAGCTATGTCTAAGCGAACTAAGCGGTCCCTCAGCGAACATTGCTTTCTCTAGGCGTATTATAACAAATTTCAGTATTTACCTCACTTCCGCCGGCACCGCCATCGAGGACAGCTCCACCACGCTCTCCGCCACCTTCCCCCTCTGGATTATCTTGTCCTCCTGCCTCTCAACTGGCACTGGAGCTGCCGTGGGCACCGGGGGGTAACCTACGAAGGTCGCCCCGGCTGGGAAGGGCCCCAACGCCACATTGGGAGAGTCCATGGACTCTTTCAGACCCTCCAGCTTCCCCTCCTTGAAATCCTCCTTCCTCTTCTTCTTCTTGCCCCCTAGTTCATCGCCCTTCCTCTTCCCGTCCTTCCCATCTTCCGCATCCGAGGTCACTATCTCCAGCTCGGCGCTGGAGTCATCGTCCACCAGCTCTTCAAACCCAGGGGCACGCTCCCCTACCTTGTTGCAGTCATCCTCGTCCCTCCCAACCCTAGACTGGATGGTGGCACACTCCACCTCGATCTTTAGGAGGTTCTCCAGGTCGTTGCCCACTCCCTGGACGGCCTTCCTGCCCCCCTCGACCTGCCCCTTCCCCTCCTCCTTCCCGTTCTGCCCCCGCTCCTTGTCCTGACTATCAGAGATGTTGTCCCCAACCCTGGCAGAGCCCTGTTCAGCCCTTTCCGAAGGTCCGGAAGTGATCATCTCCCCCCCATTGCGTACCCTGTCCCTCTCCGGCTTCGACAGAGTGATAACGTCGTCCAATAGACCCGGGTTCGACCCCGGGGATCCCGCCCCCCTGGACGCAGACCCGTTCTGCGAGCTTGAGCAATTCATCCGGTTGGGTTCCCCCTGTGAGCAGTTGCCATTGTTGTTGTTGTTGTGGTTACTGTTGTTGTTGATGCAAGGCTTCTTCTCTTCGAAGAGGTTCTCGAAAGCTGGCTTGTCCTCCCTGGAGATCTCGTCTGCAGAGGAGTTTGGGGTGGCGAGCCAGCTGCCGGAGAGGGACTTGAGAGCGGCCTCCGTCTCTCTCAGGAATCGAACCTGGTCCTCCTTGTTCTCCGCCTTCTTCTTGGCGTCCTTCTTGTCTTCCTCGAACCTGGAATGGGACAAGGATGGGTTTTCAGTTATTTTTATTATATATTCATTGAAAGCGTTAATGTCCTGTCATACGTAGATCCTGTCGACGGATATCTACGATTACAGTATCAATATCAAACAACTAAAAAACCAGCCACTGGTTCACATAAAAAAAACGTAGCTGACCGTGAATCACGTGCTGTAAGTGATCCAAACAGACAAACAACACAGCCAAAATAATATTACTGAATGGATTTTTACAGCACACAGTTATCCAATAGGTACTGATTATTTCATATTAAATCTCATAAGCACATGATTAGTTTAAGATTCCTTCAGTAATCGTGTGATATTATTGCTTAGTCAATGATAACTCTGCTTGTTTATTCATAAGTACGCTTATTTTACTATTAGTTCGCTCAATGTGTGCTTTTCCCGCTTGGTTAAGGAATAGTATTCTAAGTTTATGATGGATTGGCTTAGCGTATCATGAAAATGATATACTTGCGATTACTTAGCTAAAATTGTGATTATTTAGCTAAGCAAGTGATAGGTACGCTAACTTTTTGATTACTTCGCTGAGAATACGATTAGATCACTTATCTTATGATGAAATCGCTGAGCATCTGATAAGATCGCTTAGTTTACGATTTACTCACTGTGTATATGATTAAATCACTTAGTTTGCGATTATGTTGCTAATCATGTGATTTTTCCACTTGGTTAACGATTATATCGCTAAGTTCATGATTTGTTTGCTGAGCACATGAATAGATCACTAAGTGTATGATTTTTTTGCTGAGCATAAGATTCGATCGCTTATTTTTTTATTTGTTCGCTGAGCGTATGATCACATAGCTTTATTTATGATCCCATCGCTTAAATTGCTATTACTTCGCTAAGCATGTGATTACTTGCTTGAGTTATGATTACGACGCTGAGAATATGATTAGATCGCTGAATGATATGGTTTCTTCGCTGATCTTATGCTTACATCCCTCAGTTTATGATTTGTTCGCTGAGCGTATAATCGAATAATTCTTTTCCGTATCGTTCACCTGTCCAACTCCTTGCTGGGGGCCTTCTTCCTCTGGTCCTTCTGCTGCATGTAACTCCTCTTCTTGGGCAGCATCGTCCTGTTCTCCTTCACTCCCATTTCTCCCTTTTGATTGGTCAATCGCTCATCACCGCCCTCCTTACTAATGTTGTCAAGCAGCTGGCGCCTCGACAGAGCGGAGCGGCGCCTAACCGAACTAATGGTGCACCTAAATTTAATAAAATGGAAAAATTAGGGTGTCTTATATATAAGTTGGTATTATAACAAGAAACTGACTGAACAATTTAACAATGATCGAAATAATAATACTTATATAACCATATAATTATATGACCAAGGCAAATATTATTGAAATATAGGATTAATTAAATGTAAATTATATTTAATTATAATAAAAAAACATAATAATTAGTAATAATATTTAATTAAGATATTAATGCGAAGCAATATTTAGATAAAACACTAATGAAATATATTTATAGCAAACAAAATTTTATATGTACAAATAAGTTAATGAAATGACATTTAAATTTAAAAATAAATTAATATAATTAAAATTAAACATATTTATAACAAAAAAATATACGACTTGTACTAATAATTAAAATAGAATAATATTTAAACGTAATATTTATTGAATATAATATCGATACAAAAGAGTAGAGAAAGGAATTATTTACATATTGTCTCCATGGTTAAGATAATGCCGTGGGAAAATATAAGATCATGTAACTATGGTCGAATATTAAAATAATTATATACACTAGTAATTATGTAACTACACTAAATATTATTGAAATCTAGCAGTTATGAAATATAATACGAATTAAACGTATTTATAATAAAAATATATAAAAAAGTAATAATATATAAACACAATAGTAAAATTAAAAACAATATAAATAAACACATTTATAAAAAAATTATGATTTTCACTGATAATTATACAAAATTATATTAAAATGTAACAATATTTGAGCGTAATGCCTATCGATTGAACATATTTCAAATAAATTTTTAATAAAATGTAATAAAAATGAAATCAAATATAACCAAAGTGTTATGGTATTTAAGTATGAAGTCAATTTGATTTATTTATAATAAAATATTAATTATATATACTAATAGTTAAACAAAACAGTATTGAAATGTGACAATAATTATATGTAGCATTAATGCAGCATATTAATAATAGTAATGTAGAAGTAGATACAATTCTAAAGTTGTCGGTCGTCTAATGAGTTAATATACCCTTTAATTATACACAACTTAAATCCCATTCTATTCTAACTTTATAACTCATGGATTCAACAATGGGAGTGGTCCTCAACCAATATTCTCGCAAATTTTAATCGGAAATAAGATTCCACAAATAAATTTCGTTTGATTTTCTTCCTTCCGGTGTTTGTCTCGTTAACGTGCGACTATTCCTTCTAATTTAAGCTTGATAAAGAAATAAACACTGCATGCGATGAAAATGAGTTTTGCGTGTATTTCCTATGGAAAACTATCTGAACTATCTGGGTTCGAACCCCGTGGAATTGTGGAATAAAAAGGCAACAGTGATTCCTTCCAGGTCGCAGAGGACACGTGTATAATGTTTGAAGCAAAACTAAAAAACGGTGTGGCCTCCAATCGAAGACAAACACACCCACAGAATTTCGATTTTATACATATAAACAGTCGTAAATACTTCAAACGTAGATATTGAGGTTTCACTGGATACAAATGCGATTGTTGAACAAGAATCTGATACGAAAAAGCGATATATATATTTTTAAGAAGGAGTTTTTCCCCGAATTCAGAAGAATCCATTTACTAAAAGAAGTGACAGAAGCTGTGGAAAAATCCCCCATTAACGAGAAATGCTCGTCAAAATTAGCGGAATTGATTAAAACTTGAGAGGGAGGGCAGCTATCAGTCAGACAGGCTGCGCATAAAAAACACGGTATGAAAATCCCAATTAATTAGCAGAAGACGTACCGAGAGTAGAAAAAAAAGATGAATTACAAAAAAACTTTTTTAAATAATGAATTCTTATTAACGCCGTAGTTCTCGAAAACGTCCGCCAGATGTCTCTCCCGGAGCGAATTTTTTATCGAAAAAAATTAGAAAATTAAAATTTTATTTCTTGGCGAACCTTTTTGAGCAATTAATCAAGCAGCTCTTTTTTAATTACGGAAAAAACGCGAATTTTCCTAACCCCTTCTCAGTCGCAAAAAACAAGAGTTGTCTGTTTAAAAAAGGGGAAAAAAAGTTTCCCAAAACATATGTCATTTTGAGACGAAAAAAAAATTTCATTTTTTTCCATTTTTTATTTAAGGGTTTGTCGGAGAAAAGGGTAACGTTTACTAAGGGTTACCACCCTTTTCGTCCCCCTAAAAAAGGAACGCCGCTTTCTGTGTACCCTAACACACAATTTTTTCTCGCTTCGCACCCTAATTTCGCCCAAGAGTAATTTATCTTTTCTTTTTTTCTGAAAGTGACTGTTCAGTTTTGGAAACTTGTCGAGGGGATAAGAAGCCGACGGAATTCGATAAACCGGAAGTACGGTTTAAACGGAGCCCGCTCTCGAACCATCTGTGAGGAAAGGGTAAATTACCTCATACCACACCTTGCGTCGTATACCTCACCATTCTTAGAATACCTCACTCCTTATGAAATCCAATAAAGTATTATTAGAAGATTAATGGTGGATTACTTTCTTTTATTTCCATAAGCAATGAGGTTTACTACGCAGAGTGAGGAATGACGTAGCCCGCTCTCGAGCCATCGGTGAGAAATGGGAAAATTACCTCATACCACACCTTGCGTGGTATACCTCACCATACTTAGTATACCTCACTCCCTATGAAATCCAAGAAATGTATTATTTGAAGATTGATGTTGGTTAACTATCTTGGAATTCCATAATGAATGAGGTATACTACGCAGAGTGAGGAATATGGTAACTTCCTTTTGTTTACTCCCCAAGCAAAAATGACGATCAATAAACATAGACATGACAATGAAAATTAACCTCAAGTTACTGGCAACACTTTTCTTGGAAATATGTAATGGGTGAGGTATACCGGGAAGGATGAGGATTGAGGTATTTTTCCTCATTTTTCTCGCCGAGCAGAAATGTCACTATTGGATCTGATCCAAGAAAGTAAAGCTAATCTGCGAATCGGAGAAGCTCCGCTTGTGACATTCATCTGTCGAGAGAAGAAAGGGAGAATACCTCAATCCTCATCCTTCCCGGTATACCTCACCTGTTGACTGAATGAATGGGAAAATGGTATTAATTGAGGTTGGCTTACTTTGACAAGCCCTTCTCATAACATTTTTGCTTGGCACAGAAAGGGAAATTCCGTCATCCCTCATTCTACATGGTATACCTCATTATGGAATCCATAGTTAATTGTTTTTAATTTTATTTATTACGTTTGTTCTTGTCTCAACCTCGTAGGACTATTATTTCTATTTGAAAGCCCTCAGTCGCGTCAAAAAAAACTTAGAAAGTTAGTCGCTTGGGTCTCGGGAATTGGGTCACTCCGAGTTATTTTAGAGAAGTGCCCCACTCCACCACCTCGGATTTCATTGAAATTTTGAATGGACATTGACACATGTCCCTCATGAACAATTGGAAAGTTTTACTTTCGCCGATGGTATACTTGCTGAGATATAGCATTTGTTTTTAACCCCACGTCGCTGCCCTCTTCCACGACCAAAATAAGAATCATTATTCAATTTCCGTTCTTTTTGTGCTTGTCTCGACTCTTTGAGACAATTCCTTCTAATTTAATGCATCAAAAGAAACAAAGCCTGCAACCGATAAAATCGATTTCAATTGCATTTCTTATGAGACAGCTTTTCCTAGTCTGGGATCGAACCGTGGACGATTGGGTTAGTAAAAAGTGAACTATAATCTGCCCAGAAAAGACGTTTAACCATCTCTGAATTATGAAAGCCGTATATATCGTGGTTCTCCAGTAATATGAGGCGAAAGAATGTGAAATTATGGTGAATTATTTTCCTTCAGTTTTGAGATGTATTTATGAATTCGGAAATAAAAAACGTGGCAAATTAACTCAATCGCAGCAATTGAATCGATCAAATGTTTGATTCGTCGAAATTCCGAATTCAAGTCGTAAATTTGTCCTTTTTAATTAAAGTGGTGCAGACTTGTACCTTTTTCATTTTTTTTCTCTTTTCGACAGTCGCTTGTTATTTTTCTCTGGTGTCGCCACCTGTGGGGGCTTTCGGCAAACAACAACCACGCTTTCGATCCTTCTTTTTTTATTATTCGCTGAGATTAAATCGCCAAAGGTTCTGTGATTGACCCTTTTTTCCACCGATGATAAATCGAGATTGAAAAAAGCACTTTTTCATAAATTGACCGTTCGCAATATACACCCACTCTTTCTTATAATTTGAGTCATACGCATATTCTTTACTATTAATTTATTTCACTATTTGAAGCGTTTATTTGATTCTCAATAGAAAGAAGTAGATTGAATTCTAGTTGTCGGTCATGCAACGAGCTATTCTAAGCATACTCATCACTTACTTAGCGAACCCATCTCTAACTAAGCGCACCCATCACTAAATAAGCGCACTCATCACTAACTATACACACTCATCACTAACTAAGCACACTCATCACCTACTAAGCTATTTCATCGCTAACTAAGCGCACTCATCATTAACTAAGCTATTTCATCACTTACTGAGTGTGCACATAAGATTCAAAGCGCACTCATCACTTACTGAGCGTACTTATCAGATTCTAAGCGTACTTATTGTACAGTTTCCAAGCATATTCATCACTCACATAGCGTACTTGTAATTTTCTTAGCATACTTATCGGTTCTTAGCGCAGTCATCACTAACTAAGCACACCCATTACTTACTAAGCGTATTTATTACCTTCTTAGTGTAATCGTCACTTACTAAGCATACTCATCAGATCCAGCGCTTACTCGTCACTTACTAAGCATATTCATCACTTATTAAGGGCACTCTTTACTAACTAATCATTCTTATCATATAAAAAGCAATATCATCATATACTAAGCGCAATCATCACTTACTTAGAATACTTATCATTTATTTATCGACTTTTTAACATGATACCCACTCATTTGAACAATTTGAGGGCCACGTGTATTTTTCCTGCATTTATTTCGCTGAATTGTCGATCCTCTTAACGGGGAATATAGAAGTAGATCAAATTCTAAAGATGTCAATCCAATGAGTAAATGCCCTTTAATTATACAAAACTAAAATCCAATTCTATTCTATACAGGAAAAGGCACTCGTATCGGTCGTCAGGGGGACCGGTTGTTTACTACATCAAAAAGTTAGGATATTTAACGCGTATTTGGTGGAAATTCTCAAAAATTGGATTCGTAAACAATATTCCACGACCAAAATGAGAATCTTCATTCAATTTCCTTTCTTTTGGTGCTTGTCTCGACTCTTTAAGACCATTTCTTCTAATTTAATTCTTCGAAAGAAACAAAGCCTGCAACCGATAAAAGTGAAGTTTACGTGTATTCTTTATGGAGATCTATCTGAGCGATCTTGATTCGAACCCAAACAATATTATAGAATGAAATTGAGACAGTACTTCCTTCCTGATCCCAGAGAACACGTTTGCAATGTCTGAAGCTAATCGGGCAAATGGTTTAGTTAATAAAATGTATTCCTGGGTATAGAAGTAAACTATAAAGCAGATATTCGGTTTTCTTGCTTTGGAGCCTACTGTCGAATTAAGGAAGGAGATACTGGGCACATTCAAAGTGGGATTCATTTAGAATTTAGGAGTATTTAAAAGTAAATAAATGTGTTGATTATTAGCTACGTAATGAAGAGGTCATTTTATACGTTTTTTGCAATCAAAGTGACAAATTGCAGGAGAAATTAGACGATAATTTCAGAGTTATCTTCATCTTCATCTTTGGACGTTTTAGGAATGCACGAAAAGTATATTTCGATGTATTTCAGTTGCTAAGTAGTGTCGTGAAATGAAATAAAAGAGAGTATATGCACAAACCTTACGAAAAGTTGTAACTTCGTAGATTATTGCGGTGTTGACTCTATGCATGGTTACAGCGTCTAAGAAAAAGGAGTTTCATAAAAAAATCGATAAAGATTGTTTTATTTTGTGATTGTGTAAGTCAAATTTCATCTCCGAGTTGGGGACTTTGAAGGGATTATATTTGTTTTCTATTTTATCGTCTCTACTGTTTGATTAAGCTTAGATTAAGTGATGCAGCATTGCCTTTTGAATAAAAAGGGCAAATTTATATAATCATAATATCACCTCTGTGAACCTATGGGCACTTCAGGTATATATTTCTATTATATCCATTTGCTAATAATATTGATTATATTTTATATCAATCGCGTACTTTAAAATTGCACTTAAGCAAACTTATAATTTTAATTCCGATCTAAAGATGCATTATCCCCCCTCTTCTATTACGTCAGGGGTTTCTTTAGCCGTAATCAATTTTGGTCCATCAATCACCTGATGGAATTCCCTCAAGGATCAAACGCAGCATCCCTCTCTCCTACGCTATGGACCGCTCCTAATTACCTTTCGTTGATAAAGACGTCTTCTCAGAGAGTAAATATTTATAAGGGAGACTCCTTGGTTCAGCCTTTTGAATACTCCAATTACGGATTATTCAAACAATTTCACGAACTATTTAAACTTTGAAATTCTATGCTAAGAAAAGAAAATGACTGGATCAGTATTTTAAACTAGTGATGAGATCGCTTAGAATCCGATGATTGCGCTTAGTAAGTGATCAGTGCGCTAAGAAGGTGATAAGTCCGCTTAGAAAGTGATGAGTGCACTTAGTAAGTGATACATATGCTTAGATTCTGATTGGTGTGCTTAGTAAATGAATAGTGCAGTTAGTAAGTGATGAATATGCTTAGAAAGTCATAAGTACGCTTATAACTTGATTAGTATCCTTAGTAGGTGATGAGTGCGCTTAGTTAGGGATGAATTCGCTTATTAAGTGATCAATGCGCTTAGCAAGTGATGAATGTGCTTATTAATTGAAGAGTGCGATTAGTTAGCGATGAATACGCTTAGTAAGTGATTAGTGCGCTTAGTAAGTAGTGAAAAATATGCTTAGAAAGTGGTGTCTACGCTTATATTTTGATTAGTGTGTTAAGTAAATGATAAGTGCACTTAGTAAGTGATGAATACGCATAGTAAGTGATTAGTGCGCTTAGTTGGTGATTAGTATGCTTAGTAAGTGATGAGTATGCTTAGAAAGTATCAAGTACGCTTAGGATCCGAAAGGTTTGCTTGGTAAATGAAGAGTACGCTTAGAACATGATTAGTTTGCTTAGTAAGTGATGAGTACGCTTAGAATCTGATTAGTATGCTTAGTGAGTAACGAGAGTGCTTCGTAAGGCATCCGCAAAACACGTTCATTTACGAGTAAAAGTTTCTGCATATTTCTGTCAATATACAAACTGTTTAAACATTTCCACTTTCTCGGTAAATGAATAATTAAAACAAATTGAAATTCCCACAATGCATTTCGATGTGAATACATATATAACGCCCTTGTAGGAATAAAACTTATTCAATCCAAAGTCACACTGAAGGAAGGTCCTGAAATATAAGATTCCATTATCCCCGTTTGAAATGCGTAGAGGAATGTAAATAGCGAATCGAACCAAGGACCAGTAGAGATACACAGACAGCGTACATGAAGTTTATTCATAAAATATCTGTTCAAAAGACGGGTTTCCTTGTTATCGGGAAGGGATCCAGATTCACCCAACAAGGTCGTTCTATATATAATCACATCTTGCAAAAGGAGAATAAACGGGCGCTTCAGATAGAATACGTATATAAAATGCGCATATATAGATGCTGCGATGTTACTATGAAATCCGCATCACTGTCTTCGGATTGAACTGAAGTTTCGTCTTCATCTTTGCGTGGGCTAAGCAAAGTTCTCGAGGATGCTGCGTGGACCAGAGAAGATGAAGGAGGGGTTGAGGAACAACTTTGGGGAAAGTTTCTCTGCCCCCAGGGGGACCACAATTTGCATTCCCTCTTCGTAATTAAGGTACATCTGCAGAATCAGCGCATTGACGGGTCTCTGGGAAGCAGCGCCTCAATGCCAGGAGGCAGGAGGAAGAGGAACTAAAGAAGCACGAGTTTGTGGAAGTGACCTTGCAAAGGGTCATTTCTATATAGTACATGATGAGTTAGCTCAGTAAGTGATTGGGGTGCTTAGTAAGTGATGAAAAAAGCTTAGAATCCGTTGATTATGCTTATGCTTAGCAAGTGATTTGCATACTTGGTAATTGATGAGAAAGTATATTAATCGATGACTTTGCTTAGTAACTGATAAATTTGCTTAGAATCTGAATAGTATACTTTGAATCTGATGAGTACTGCTTAGAAAGTGATGAGACAGCTTACTAAGTGATGAGAAAGCGTACTAAGTGATGAGTGCGCTAAGTAAGAGATGACTACGCTTAGTAAGTGATGAATGCGCTTAGAATCTGAAAAGTACACTTTGAATCTGCTTAGAAAGTGATTAGTATGCTTAGAATCTGATGAGAATTCTTAGAACCAGATGAGTGTGCTTAGTAAGTGGTGAGACTGCTTAGTATATGATGACTTTGCTTTGTATATGATGAATTTGCTTTGTTTGAGCTTGAATGAGTTTGCTTATTGAGCGATTAACCTGATAAGTATTTGATTAGTCCGCTTAGTAGGTACATTTCTTAGCAGAATGCTTTGTAATTCATTTTGAACGCTAGAATATCTTGAGTAAGCTTACTAAGTGATGGACCCGCTTAGTAAATGATTAGAATCCTTATTAAATGATACAGTACGCTTAGTATATCTTTAGTTCGCTCAGAAAGTGATAAGTTCGCTCAGTGGATGATTATTCCGCTTAGCATACGATTAGTGCGCTCAGTAAGGGCTCATTACACTTTTGAATGACTTAAATCAAGCTGTGAATCTGATACACCGATATGTACTTACTTCGCTTAGTTTATGCTACTTCGCTTCGTTTGTGCTTACTTCGCTTAGTTTGTGCTTACTTCGCTTAGTTTGTACTTCGCTTAGTTTATGCCTACTTCGCTTAGTTTGTGCTTACTTCGCTTAGTTTATGCTTACTTTGCTATGTAAATGCTTACTTCGCTTAGTTTCTGCTTACTTTGCTTAGCTTACGATTGGTGTGATTACTATGTGATCACTTTGCGAAATGACCGACACGTGCAAAAGAACTCTTTAACTCCACAATCTATGAAGAGTTAACATTAAATTGAATCTTATTCATATTCAATCATTAAGCGGATGAATGCGTTGACTTCGCTGAGACAATCGATTAATAGAACTCACCCAATTGAGTCAGCGTTCTTTCCCGATCTAGTTATTGGCCTGGATACGTCATCAACCTGCAAAATAAACAAATGAAGGAGTTAAAGACAATGGTGCGTTATAAAAAACATTTTAAAAAACATTAATTTGAATAAAGTAAAGAAATCCTCTGTCGAAAAAGACGTAATTGAAATTCGATTTAGTTACTGAAAATGTAAATAATCACGACACGATATCGGATCGTTCCTTAGAAATATGTCAATTTTAATGCATTTTAACTCTGTCGATAAATTAATGTGCTCACACTAGAATTTCGATATTGTTTACATTTATCATGAGCCTATCTTTCCCAAATATTCGTACTAGAGTTCAACAGTATCACCTTCGTCGTTAGGGAATTGTTTATGCCCACGAAAACACACAAATTTATCGTCATTTTTGTCTAAATTCTCGAAATTTCGACTCAAATACGATATTCGATGACCGAAATAAGAATCTTTCTTCAATTTCCTTTCTTTTGGTGTTCATCTCGATTTCGCACGACCATTATTTCCGATTTAATTCTTCAAAAGAAAAAATGTCTGCAATCGATCAAAACGAATATTTCGTGCATTTCTTATGAGAGAGACGATTCGAGTCGTCCGGAGTCGATCCAAGGATACTTAAGGACGGACTAATGTCAATATATAATACTCCATGGGACCTTAAAGTACTCACATTCAATTTATAATGCTATCCTAAGGCGGGAAGTCCATGAAATAAATGTTCGAAAATTTCTCCTTATGTATTAAGGGAGATACTGATATCGGATGCATAAATATATACTTAATGGTGGTTGTTATATGAGATAGTTCTGTTTTAATGAGACCATGTTGAGTCTCCACTTTTATGATGCCCGTGGAGTGCTCCCATAAGCATTACATCAATCTTCGCCGCATTCCATTTGAATTCCTTCCTCTCTTCGATTTGATGTATGCCCTCAGACAGCCGTTCCTCTTAAGGGAAATTTATAAGGAATTTCCCCTCTTTCGTACACTCTACATATCATAAGGGACATCTTACTAACCTAACGCTTTACTAGTGATAAGCTTGGTTAGTTGATTAAGAGTTTATTTAGTTGATATTAACTGTGATTAGTGAATGACGAGTTAGTTCGGTACAGGAAAATCTCACTGATTTATTTTTTAAAAGCAGTCTAAATTAGTAAAGAGAAGAGTACTTCGTGATAAAGCTTCCACGAAATTATGAAATGTCTTTTTGTGGAAATAGAAGAAAGTCTATTGGGGAATGTTTTGGGTGAAGTGTCTCATGTGGAATCCTTCTTTGTGAAAACCTTTGGAAGAAATGTCTACTGAGAAACGTTTTGTGTTAAAATGGGGTGAAATATCATTTTGTGGAAATCCATGGAAGAAATGTCAATGGATAAAATAGTTTACCGTAAAATGTCTTGGATGAAGTGTCTACGGGTGAAAAATGTCCACAGGAGACCCATCTTTGGGCGAACAGTCTTTAGAGTGTAACTACTTCCATGGACGAAACTTCCATAAAACAATAGAACGGCCATGTTATCCGTCTGTTAGTGCGTTGCTAAGCATAAAACAGTTCGACATTGAGACATTTCTCGTGTTTTTTTAACGTCCGTCGATGAGAATAAAGTGTAAGAAATAAATCTCCAAATCCAAAGTTCTTTTGATGCCTCAGAAAAGGGGAGATTTACGAGGCGAAAGTGTCGCCGTCTACGTTTAGGACGGGGAACCAACTCAATTAAAGGACTCGAATGCGAAAGTTGGGAAAAGTAAAAGGTATTGTGAGGAGATGTGTATAAAAGAGGGCGGAGGTATTGAAAGTCATATCTCAAGAAGTAACATTTGCTAAGCGGAGTTACAGATTGCTAAGCGAAGTTATTATATGTTTACGCGGAATTATTGCTTACGAAGCGAAGTTAAAGCTTTAGAAGCGAAATTATCAATTACAAAGCGGAATTATCAGTTACTGATCGAAGTTATAGCTTAAAAAGCGAGGTTATCAGTTAAGAAGCGAAGTTATCAAATGCTAAGCGGAGTTTTCATTTACTAAGCGAAATTATCTGTTAATAAGCGAATTAATCGTTTGCTAAGCGGAGTTATCACTTACAATGCGAAGTAATCGTTTGCTAAGCGATGTTATCACTTGCGAAGCGAAGTTATTGCTTGTTAAGCGAAGCTATACTTTGCGAAGTGGAGTTATCACTAGCGAAGCGAAGTTATCGGTAGCTGAGCGGAGTTATCATTTGATAAGCACAAAAATCACTTATATAGCGAACCTATCATTTTTTGAGCGGATTAAATAAGCGATTTCATTGTTTACCGACACTAATAGCGTACTTATTGCGAAGCGAAGTTATCGGTAGCTAAGAGGAGCTATCATTTGCTGAGCAAAGCAATCACTTACTAAAGGGACCTCAGATCATATAAGTGAGCTTATGATTTACATACAGAGCGTATTTTTCGTTTCCTGAGCGAAGTTATTACTTATTAAGAGAAACTATCATTTAGTAAGCGGACCTATCATCAAATGAGCGAACTCATCGTTCACCGGGCAAAGTCACGATTAGCTGATAGGTCTTTTTACTTGCTAAGCCGACTCAACATTCTCTCAGCGGCCTCAACCCGATCTCAAGCGATCAAAACTGTTTGTCCTGAGTTTTTCATCGATGTTTTCGTTTCCCAAACTGGCCTGTAGGTGGTGTCCGATCCCTTTTACGTATTTCCCGACGAGTTGTTTTCTACAAGTGAAATGTCGACAAAACTCATGATTTATGCACTGTTTAGCGTTCGAATGAAACGTGATTGGAAGTGAGAGCGTGTGCACTATCCTGAGAATATAGAGAGAGAGCATTTTCCTCCCCCCTATACCTGTCAGATGCTCCATAAATCTGAGGATTATTGTTATCTGCAGATAAAGAGGCTGTGATTTATCCTTCTTCGAGAGACGTTATCTCAAGAGGAACTAGAGTCGAACTGAATAGCGTACACCGATAAACGTCTTTCAAAGAGGTCGTGACGTCACTCTGGATTCCAACATTTATTCATACATTGATCCTAGTCTGCTTGGTTCATGATAGGTACGCTCAATAAGCAATTAGTTCGCTTTATACATGATTTTTATTCTTAGTTAAGGATTTGTTTGCTAGGCTTATGATTAGTAGACTTAGTAAGCGATTAGTTAGCTTACCTAATATATATATATATATATATATATATATATATATATGATTTTCCTGCTTAGTTAATTATTAGTTTGCATGTTTTATGATAAGTACGCTCAGTAAGCGATTAGTTAGCTTAATACGATATTTTTCGCTTAGGTGAGTATTAGTATGTTTGGTTCATGATCATGAATACACTTCGCAAGCCATTAGTTCGCTTAATATGTGATTTTTCCGCATAATTAGCGATTAATTTGCTCATATTATGATTGATTGGCTTCGCTTATTAAGGGTCACTTGATCAATGATTACCTTACTTTATGATGACTTCGCTAACCTTATAATGAGTTCTCCTAATTAGGATTAGTTACTTCATCTTATAATGAATTCCTCGTAATTTTCGATGATGTCATTAATATATCGATGTAATAATGAGGTATCGATTGGTTCACTTATTTCACACCGAATATCTTTAATCATATAATTACCTCATGATCACTTCACTTAGTTTATGATTACATCGCTGAGCATGTGATTAGTACGCTTAGTTTATGATTACTTCGCTGAACATGTGATTAGTACGCTTAATTTATGATTACTTCGCTGAGCATGTGATTAGTGCGCTTATCTAACGATTAACTCGCTAGGCACATGAATCAATACTCTTTACCTCACTCCACATCTACCCTAGTAGTATGGCCCCTAAGTCTAGCCCTTGGTCGCTATCGTTAGGGGGGTATGAGGTACTAATCTGTTTTTAATACACCTCAAACGCCCATTAAGAAGATCATCATAAATACGACTATGTTTATAAAAAAAGAGGAATTAATTCCCAATTCCTCTCTCATACATATATATATGTAAGTGTTGATTGGCTGCAATTCCGCCCGATACATAAATATGAGGGGCAATTGTCATAAAACAGTTTCCATTTTATTGGCTCCGATTCGATACCCCACTGTAAATCACTTTGTTTGCTTCCCTCGGAGAAATATGATACGAAGCCATTCTCTTAAACCATAAATAGTAGGACTTCATCCTCTTTAAGTTATGTTCATTCGACATATACATTACACGATGATTTACGTCTGTTATACACATATTTACCAGTGAACCGAAGTTGAATGAAAAATGACGAAATTAAAATTTAAAATTAAGTTGCCAAATATTTAATAAACCTTCTGCGATGTGGGATTTTTGCTTTCGAATGTATTTATATTTATGCATTCAAACTCTGACAGTGAATTTATTTTCTTCCCTATACATTTCTCATGAGCCTTCCCGTATGAGAATTGATTTCAACGTTCACCTTCGTCGTTAGGGGGACTAACAGCTTCAAAATCTCAACACTTTTTCGTTTATTTAATCAGAATCTCCATTTAATTTCCATTATTTTAGTATCGCCTTTCCTAAGACACATGTTTCTGATTTCGCGAAGAAAATAAAGCCTGCAAAGATGAAAGTTGGTTTTGGCGTGAATTTCTTACGGGAATCATTTTATCCGTCTGGAAACGAACCGAGGACCACAGGGGAAAAATACTAGGCCGTTATCTTTGCAAAGCAGAGTTTTAATGTTTCCTCAAGTTTGAAAGCTGTGCGGCTTCTGAATCTCGAGTTTTAGTTGTAACGATCGTCAACTGTTTGTCACACTTTTACTATGCGAGAAGAAAACGTTGTGTTGATATTAGGCGCCCAAAATTGAGTAATTCTGTACCTAAAATGTCCCTAATTATTTCCAATGCATATCTCATTGGTCATTCTTTCCTACACATAAGTCTTAGAGAAGAAATTCAACAATCGCCTATGTTGTCAGGGAAACTGTTTGTTCATAGCAAGAAAATCATGCAAAATTTTCGTCTTATTTCTGCAAATTATCGCAATTTAAATTGGCAAAACTCTATTACACGATATACAAAACAATCTTCGTTTAGTTACCTTTCTTTTGGTGCTAGTCTCGACTTTGTAGGACTTTTATTTCCTATTTAAATTCGCAAAAGAAAAAAGCCTTCAAAGATATTAAAACGGATTCTCTGATCGGATTTTCGAAATCGCCGATCAAAAGGCGCTTTAGTCAGGCGACGAAAAATTAGACATAGAAAATGGGTAACTTAGATAATAAACAGACTAAATACTGACGACTTATTAATATTTGTGCTTAGATATAAAAAAGAACGGTACTTTTTAAGAATGGAATCTGCTCTTACTCTGGATTCAGTTAAACTAAACTGTTTCTCTGTACAGATGAGAAGAAGTTTTTTAAAACATAAAATCTCATTCACTTCCCGACATAGGATTGGATTATAAATTATGTGGGAGTCTTTTAAAGTCCATTGCAGTATTGTGTATCGATATTTACTTTGTCTAGAGTATCCTTGGTTCGACTCTGGACGACTCGAATCGTCTCACTCATAAGAAATGCACGTAACATTCATTCGCTTAGTTTATGATTAATTTGCTTAGTATATCATTTATTCTCTTAGTTTATGATTATTTAGCTTAGTTTATCATTAATTCGCTTAGTTTTTGATTACTTAGTTTAGTTTATGATTAATCCGCTCAGTTCATGATAACTTCGCTTTATTATCATTTCAATCATCATATTTAGCATAATTCATGATTACCTCGCTAATCAAGTGTTTATTGCGATTAGTTTATGATTTCTTCGCTAACCATATGAAAAAATGAACACCAAAAGAAAGGAAATTGAATGAAGATTCTTATTTCGGTCGTGGAATATCGTATTAGAGCCGAAATTGAGAGAAATCAGACGAAAATGACGATAAATTTGTGTAGTTTTGTGGGCGTAAACAATTCCTTAACGACGAAGGTGATTGTTGAACTCTCGTACGAATGCTAATGGGAAAGACAGACTAATTAATCTGGATTATTTATATTTTCGGTAAATAATTTTTAATTCATTTATAAACGGGGGAATATATACAATCGAGAGAAGCTGTGCTTTTCCAAAAGTATTCTTTGAAAATCTCGTTCGTGGGGGGGGAACAGAGCTTACTTCTGCTGGAGGGAATTTGTTTGGGTGGATTTAAGGCATCGGTGGATGAGGAGGGGGCGGATGAAGGAATAGGGGGTGAAGAGAGGGCTCTTCTTTTGTCCAATCGATTGATAGAAGTCCTGAATTTTCCACCAAATGTATTGCCCTTGGATTGTGGAGGGGAACCGTGAAGGCATGTCTTTTCCCTCCCTCTGGCATTCGGAATTGAGAGTAAAAGGGAATAAAAGAAAGGAGTATAAAGAGCGAGACGATAAAAAGGGGATTATGGAAAGAATAGGAGAAAACGGAAAAGTGAAAGCAGGGTTTTATAAAAAAAGTTAAAGTAAGTTTTTAAAAGTGAAGGTAGGAGTTCTTAAAAATTAAAAGTAGAATAACAAACAAAAGTGAATGGCAACGATGAAGGAGGAAAAAAGAGATTACTTAAAAGTTAAAGTTTTTTGAAATAAGTGAAAGTGGAATAATAAACAAGAGTGAAAGGGTTCGATGAAGAAGAAAAAAGTCGAAAAGTTATTTTATGCGACAAATTTTACTCCTATCAACAGGAGAAGAAAGTTTCAAAGTGAAAGGAGAGAAGCGAAGTGAAATCAGGTATACGAAAAAGAAAGTGATTCTTGAAAAGTGAAAGTGATTCACGAAAAGTGAAAGTGATTTCTTGTACGAGTATGTCGATAGGGGGAAACACTTGCAGCGATGATATTCCTAAGTGTATTGGGTGATAAACCCGATGTTTGTTTTTCGCCTTTTGACGCATAGCAACCGATATTTCTATAAATCGAGATGATGCATTCGCAGTGGGGAATGGACCGAATGAAGAAGGATTCGAAGAGGGGACTGCAGAAGGTATTATTGCGGGGAAGAGTCTGCAGACCGTGTCGCTCTTTCGCTATAAAGATGTATATGTATGTATTCAGAACGTACAGAATGGGGAACGTATAAAAGTTAAAAGGAAGGAATGGAGAGAAAAGAGGAGAATTGGAGAATGAAAAATGTATGCAGAAGCCAAGATGGTTTAAAAAGTGAATGGTATTCCGCGTTGAAAGTGAAAGAAATGCGTCAAAGTGAAAGTCAGAAAAACATGCAGAAGCTAAGCTACGGGTTTATAAAAAGTGAATGTTTGATCGTGCTGAAAGTGAAAGAAAAGCAAAAGTCACATGAAAACTACGCCTCATCAGTGATAACCCCGCTTAGAAAATGATAACTTTGCTTAGTAAGTGATAACTCCGCTTAGCAATTGATTCCTTCGCTAAGCAAACGAAAACTACTTCTAATCAGTGATTACTCCTCTTAGAAAATTATAACCCCGCCTAGTATATGATAACTGCGCTTAGCATATGATAACTTCACTTCGTAAGCGATTCGCTTTACCCTGCTTAGAAACTGATTCCTTCGCTTAGCAAATGATCATTCCGCTTCATCAATGATAACCCCCCCTTAGCAAATAATAGCTGCGTTTAGCTTATGATAACTTCGCTTAAAAGTGATAACTCCTCTTAGAAAAAGATAACCCCGCTTAACATATGATAACTCCGCTTAGCAAATGATAACTCCTCTTAGAAAATGATAACCCCGCTACGAAAGTGATAGCTCCGCTTAGAAAGTGATAACTTCGCTTGGCAAACAATAACTCCGCTTCTTAAGAACCAACCTTTTACACAGCGAACTTTTCAGAACTTTCCCTGCAAATCGAAGACTCGGAATCCTGTGTTTGGAAGGCAAACGACCGATCAATAAAACGCCTCTCTACTTGCTACGGATTGGGGAAACTGTCGAGGCAAATGGAGCGGAAAAAGACGAACTGATACCTAGGGAACGACTGGGAGACATGACAACCAGACGTATTGTTTGAGAGAAGTGCATAAGATTGGATTGGATGCAACGCGTGGATTGGTTTCATTGAGGCGTAAAAGTTTGAGCGAAGTTTAGGATGCGTTGGGTCCGCTTAGAAAGCGATTTGTCCGCTTAGAGGACCTTTAGTCGTGGTCTGTATCATCCTGAGGCCCAAATTTATAGAAATTCCGGGTATAGTAGTAACAAGCGGTAGATAAAGGAGTAGCTCCACTACCGGAATAATTCTACTACTACCCGACCCTTTTAAGGGTGTTTCCAATAGTAACATTTGCTTCATCACCAATTCAATACGGCCATTCACAAACTATTCTTTTTTTAGCCTACTCTGAAATGCGCGAAAAACTCCTAATGCCTTTGATTTCCTTAAGGGAAAAGAGTCTTCTGAATTCAAAATAAGGAGCTCAGGAAATGCGTCGCACTTTCCTTTTTTGTATTATTTGAGCCTTTTCTTTGACATCTCGATCGACTTATCGAATTCAAACGATACAAATAATGTCTCATTTGTTAAGTGGCTTATCAATGATGCGCTCTTAAGTACTTCTTTTGTTTTCGTCGCATCTTTGCGCACACTTTTCTAATGCTATTATTTTATTCAAGCGATGATAAGTTCCTTTAAACTGATTATTTTTAAGTCCGACGGAACTCATTTTCTAATCGGATCCAAAGTTGACAGTTCTGAAAAACATGGAGACAAATTTCCACCAAAAATATGCATTCATTTCTGCTTTGTAGCGATCTTACGAAAGACAACAAGCAAACTAGGATGTTTCTGAGTGAACTAAGCGGACTCTAAGCAATCTAAACGGTCCCTAAGCAACCTTAGCGGACGCTTAGCGAACTAAGCGGACTCTAAGCGAAGTGAGCGGACCCTAAGCAAACTAATTGCGGATTCTAAGAGAAAAAAAGCGGACCAAAAGAAATAATAAATCCTGATCTATATAAAAAGAAAAAATAAATTCTGATCCTGAGATATAATTATAATCAGAAATATTAGTATCAATTAGAGAAAGATATCATAGGAAACGAAGGAAAAAATCTCACTTTGGTCGTCTTACCCTTTCCTAAAGGAGTCGTCCTCATGTTGGGATTGATTAACCTGAGGAATTACTGCCGAAGTATGTGGGATTCGTGAATTCATTGCTTCCGAAGTACACGACTTACATGAATTATCCTCACACCAAACTAAACTTAATCTTGTTTTGTTTAACAGAAACTTTGTCCACTACCGCACATTGAATCATTAATTCTCAAAAAACACAAACCGAGGAACTCAAAGAAAAGGCACTTTTCACGAATTTCGGCATTTTTACGATACTCAAAAGTCGATTGCAAGGAAATGGTGCTTCTTAAAAACAATACAATTTCAAACAGAGTTACTTATTGGCCGCGTGATGAGTATTTTTTTAATTTAATAATTTCTATCGCATTGTGGTCAATCGGCATAAAAGTTTTAAGCCAATCCAGTCCTTGGATTTTTGTCGAATAAAACTATCGCTGGCGGCATTGCCATATTCTATGCCTGTTTTTTAAACTTTGTCCGAATATAACTTTTCTATGCTCCGAAAATTGGTTATATGTATAACCCGACTAGTGAATTCCAGCTAAACGCTTAACAGAAAATGATGTTAATTGTAAAATTTAATAGCGGAGTGTCAAATTTCAAAGTAAACTAATGCTTTTTTGCCATTAAATGTCGGCTCTTTATCTAAATGCATTTCCAATTATGATTCTCATATAATTGTGTGAATTATTATTTAATTAATTACAACTTCCCGTATACTTTTGTCGCTATGGGATTGTTTATGTCCACGAAATGACACGAATATGTCGTCATTTTTGTCTAAATTCTTATAATTTCGACTCGAATTCGATATTCCACGAGCGAAATAAAAATTTTTGTTAAATTTCCTTTCTTTTGAAAGACCATTATTTCTGATTTAATTCTTCAAAAGAAAAAATGTCTGCAATCGATCAAAACGAACTTTACGTGCATTTCTTATGAGAGAGACGATTCGAGTCGTCCAGAGTCGAACCAATGATAATTAAGGACGGACTAATGTCAATATGTAATACTCCAATGATCCTATCCTACGTCGAGAATTGAACGAAATATATGTTCGAATATATCTCCCATTATTTTTTTAAGGGAGTTACTGACATCTGATACATAAACACACACACAAGGGTGATTATTATACAAGGCTATTTTATCAACACATTTACAGAATTCGATCATTCGATCGATCATTTATATATCGGTGGGTATCGAACAAACAGCGTCACAATCAATTTACTCCGACTCTGAAGAGGGATAAGAAAAAACAAGTGATGGATCGATTCCGATTTCCACCGATAGAGGCGACACTGTCAGGAGGACACCCTTCTCCTGAGCCCTCCGGTTATTACGGGAGTCGTCTTCAATTTGTGTGGAGACACATCTCCGATCGGACACGACTGGTCCATGGAACGAATGTGACAATAATGGATGCTGCGATGGACTTGAAAAGAGTTCGAGACATGCTAACGAATGAAAGATCAACCCAGGGATCTTATGAAGAAATGAAACTAAGCGAAATAATCATGATCTCAGCGAACTCATCGGGAACTCAGCGAACGAATCATTCTGTGATTAAATTCATTAGAATTCAAATCCCCTTCGCTCTTAGCGAACGTAGCACATAGTCTATGAGGAGAGCAAACTACCTCATCCCGCCTATTAAACCTCATTCCCCACTCTCAGTAGCTTATGTCGTATTCGGGTCGAGGCAACATCCAGCCTTCAGGGCTTAATATATAACAAATCTATGCCAACTCATCATTGTACTAACTTAGCTTAATTTAGGCTCTTCAACTTTAGTAAAAGTTACCCTTCTGATAAGTTATAGTTCTTATGGTTGTGCTAACTATTAAACTTGGAAAAAGACATACCTTTTCAAGTAATGATTACTCCTTAAATTCATTTGGGAATCTATCGCATATATATGTGTGTATGTGTGTGTAATTGTGTGTTTCTGTACGTTTGTTTGTCTTCGATTGGAGCCCACACCGTTTGCCCGATTCTTATCAAAGTTCCCATGCGTGTTATTTGAGATTAAAAACGAAGTACTGTCTTAATTGAGTTCAATAATTTAGTTGGCTTTGAACCAAGATCAGATCAGATTGACTTCAATAAATAAATACACGTAAATTTCACTTTTATCGGTTACAGGCTTTTGTTCATTTGGAGAATTTAATTAGAAGGAACAGTCATACAGAGTCGAGACAAATACCAAAAGAACGGAAATTGAATACAGATTCTTATTTTGGCCAAGAATTATTGTTATCGAATCGTAATTTGTAGAAATTCGACGAAATAAGCGTATATTTTCCATAATTTCGAGTTAGTAAACAACTCATCCCCCTGAAAACCAATCCCATTGTTGAATCCACGCATTTCCCAGTAAAGAACAGAATGGGATTTCAGTTGTGTATACTAAATAAAGGTATTTTACTCATTAGACGACCGGCGACTTGAGCTAAGCGTTCCATTGCCAAACTAAGCGGACTCTAAGCAATGTAAGCGGACTTTTAGCGATGAAAGCCGACTTTAAGCGAGGTAAACTGTCTCTTAGCAAACTTAGCTTTCTCTGAGCGCAATAATTTAGAGAGTAAAGAAGAAAAAGTGCAGGAATCCGTGATTATAAACAACCGGTTGTCATGACGACTGATGCAATTTTTGACCTCCCATAGAAATAAATGGAAAACGTAATAAGAAATTTCCTATCATAACACGAATAATCCATAAATATAAATCCGTATAAAAGTGTCGGAGCGATAAATAAATCAAGAGAAAGAAAAATCGGTTCCATTGGCTTTGGTGGGAACAAAAGACTTATTCCGAAAGAGTGTGTTAAGTTGCATAGTATTTGTGGAGTTAATCCTCTTTCGTGCCACTCCCGATAGGGGGCAGGGCATTACACCGTCGGATTACAGCAAGGGGAGGAAATATCGCGCCCAAAGAAAGGAAGCTGTCTCTGGACCACTTATTCGTCTTAACAGATGAATTCTGATAAAGCGCAACTGACAACCGTTACTCAAAGAGTAGACTCATAATTGAATCGAAGTATTAATGTGCCGAATTCAAACATAGAAACATACCAAAGAATGGCGATCATAATTTCATGAGTTAAAATAGAGCAGAAATTTCCAGAAACCCGTGTTCAATTCTCAACGACAACGGCCAATTATTAACACTTTGACGCTTTTGGTTGATAAATAGTGTTTTTTTAGTTTGATTCATTCGTTTTTCTGTTCTAGTGCATCATGATTTGCTACGAATCAACAGAATTGTGTCCGATAATATTGCGATGATAGTTTTATGTCTCAGTTAAACATCGCTACCTTACACATATTACAGGGCGTCCCAAAAAGTAGTGATAATCGGAAGAGCTCGTCTTAAGCCATCCAAGTCACCCCCCCTTTATAGGGTGTCCGCTTTTCATTCGTTTTCGAGTTACGAATTTTTCGTATTTTTTGATGAAAACGTGATTTTGGGGAAATTTTTTCCCCATGGTGACGTAAATAATTAAGATGTAGAGTACAATTGTTTTCTCTTGAATAACTTAATAGTTGCTTTAACCTACGCAAAAATATTTGTTATCACGTCTGCTCCCATTCCCAGTCAGAACAGAATTTCAAATTTCAAAAACTGTGACAATTGAAATGTTCCAGGATAAATTAAAATAAATTCACATCTTTCTTTGATAACCATTTTTAAAAATTAAATTAAAGTTACCATAATCAAACTTAAGAAAATAAGAAAATAAGAAAAACTTATACCTTTACCACAGTATATTTATTAACTTACGACCATGGTTTCGATCTATAAGATCATCTTCAGGTGACGGGACAAGACAAGTACAAAGTATATATAGTAAAAGGGGGAAGGAGGGAATAAACATACTTTTTTTTTCTTTTTTTTCTTAAGTTTGATTATGGAGAACTACCACAAAGTCAAGGCCGAAGTAGTAGATTTTATCAAAGTTACCAATTCATCAGCTATTTACCGCGTGAATTTGATTGAGCTACCTTCACGGGAACATACTTAAAATTCGATTTATTCGCGGAATGACTGCGGTGCGTAGAATGCATTGTTGGGAAAGCTTAGTTACGCCTTGGCTCCAAACAATGGTCCCTACTTAGTAATACTCGCGAGGGATATTGTTGTCGACTTCGCCTTATTAACGAGGGGGAAGGGGTATTTCTTCTAACCAATAAAGAGTGAATAGTCAACGCCAATTAGAAACACGTTTTCATAGTTTGGATAATTGAACACATTTAATATAACTCCAATTCGAGTTGCAATTGAGGTGTTGACTCTTCCGTTAAAACAGAGAATCTTCGACTTAACTACGTTATAAAATCTAATTTTTAAGTATGTCGCCGTTAAAATAGCTCAAAAAATGTCCTATTTCCTTTTACGTGTGAAATATTCGTTACTCTTCCTCATTGCATGAATATACGCTAAATTAGTTTTCCTACGAGAGTATGCTATGACCGCATGTGGTCCATATTGTGGTCTCGCAGCTTCCAGAGATTAATGCTGATGATAGCGGCGGGATCCCCTCCTGTACCATTTATCCAGCATCCAATCTCTTCCCTAATTTGAAAACATATCTTACATTACGCCGAGGGATTCTTACTTGGGTTATGTGCTTTCCTCTTTCGTAAACATTGATATAATATTCCACATAACAACAACACTCACGTGGACATTGTTGACTTAGTTTCCATGACAACATGGCGATTGTTTACAACGTTAGGCAATTTGAATAGCTTAAATGGAAAATTTTCAATTCATGTTCAGAACGAAAAGAGTATTTAAATATTTTCGCATTTTTAACATGGCTGATACGACAATATCGCTTTTATTTATATTGTTGGGCATTTTACAAAGCTCTGATGGAATTTTTTTAAATTTATGTTGTGAAGGATACATTATTGTAAATTTTATTCGATGGCTTAAATTGGTTGCTAACACAATATCGTAATGTTGCTAAGATAATGTTGCTATGACAATTTTGCAACCTATTTGTTGCTATGACCACGAAAATCTTCTCTCTTCATAATAATCTAGCTGAAATGAGCGGATATTTTATAACGCGAACATATTAAAGTTCTTTCTTAGTCTTAATTCTATATCACTGCGAAAGAATAGCGAATTTTTCTCTTTTTTCGGAATACAGTCTGAATTCGGTATTCCATTCTTTTTCGAAGGCGTCTTTGCTTTGCAGCATGCATTGAATACATATAAATACATGAATGCGTAATGGCGTCGGAGACTGCGGGGGAGCGATAAAACGCGGGAATCTACGTGCAGATGGAGCTGCAATCGCCTTCAATATGGCTCTGGCATAAGATAAAGAGAATTTGCTTATAGTCGAAAACTGCTTCTCAGCGGAAACTCAGCGAACTCAGTGGAATCAGCGGACTCAGCGGAACCTAAGCGGGCACGCTTAGCAGAATCTAAGCGGAAACTCAGTGAACTTAACGGAATCTTAGCAGATACTCAGCAAACTTAGCGGAATCTAAGACGAAAAATAATACTTTTTTAAGACTGTATAATATATATAAATATTATATTTAAACTATTTAACAATAAAAATAAAGGTAATTTTTAACACTCAGCTACTACTCAGCGGAATCCAAGCGGAAAAATAATATTAATTTTTCTAACAGTGTATAATACATTTATATATAATATTCAATCTATTAAAGAATAATAAAAATGAAAATCATTTTTAACACTAAGCTGTTACTCAGCGAACTCAGCGGAATGTAAGCGGAAAAAATAATACATTTTTAAAACTGTATAATAACTAATCATGTATAATTTCACAGTGATTATGTTTAAATGTATCCAATAAGTGTAAAAAAGCATTTTATGATGATATAACTGATTCTAAAAATTGCTTAAATAATAGATTTGAAAAATGTCTTTTGGTTTGAGATTTGAAGATATAGGAGCAGTAATTACTGCGAGTCCACTCTGGCAACGAACCAAGGACTTTCAGGGAAACAGAAAAACTCGTTCGCAAAACACTTAAATGACTGCTTTTCCTATTTCTATTTACTCGGAAAAAGCTTTTTTAGAAAAATATCTGAAATCGTTCCAACAAACATTCAATAAGGATCTGGTATCGAACCAAGGACCATTTACGCAAAATGTGAATACATATAACGACCTAATTAGGGATTACACTAATTAAATTCAAACTTCGAAGTATATGTCATACTGGGAAGGTCCAAAAATAAGATTCCGGTTATCTGAAATGCATATGGCGGAATGTGTTCTAATTCAGATTATATAAATGTTAACAATTCGTACACTGAAATATCTCAGCATGAACTTAGCGAACTCAACCTGTTCTCAGCGAAGTCATCAGTCCCTTAACGAAGTAATCTGACGATTCACAAATCTGTGAAATGATAGAATCACAACTCATCATAGACATACGAAATGGGAATCTTAAATTACTTTCTCCTGCGTTAGTGGTATGTTTAACCTCGTATTTTATTCCAATTTAATTCTCCAAAGGAAACGAAATCACAAGAATTCTCTCATAGTGACAACTTGTAAGCTTTAATACTTACATTTAGAAGTCAACAGTCCAGAAATATTCACCAAAGTGTATTAAAAGATCCAAGTTTGAACTTTTAGAAGTATGTCTGGAAATATCTGAATCCTAAATTATAGAGTGAGAGCAAAACGAATCACCAAGGATTCCATACTCTGGCAATCTCCTTGGCTAATCAAGGGATACGGGGGTGCGAATGGTCCAGGGAAAAGAGGCTGTGCCCATTACAATTCCCCATCTCTGCGTGCTGATGAAATTTGGATTCCACAAACCTGGAACACTCATCTTTTTAACAACCTTCCCGATTCATAAACTGCACGGAAAATATACCACAGAATGTATGTATGTATCTTATATTACAATCACCTATGTGTGTGTATAATTATGCATATGTAAGAATTTATTTCCTGACCGAGTGGAAGCAGCTAACAAATGTTTTGCAACGCATTTAGTAGGAGATCAAGTGCACCTCACTCCTCATCACGATAAGTAAGCCTCATTACCCCTCGTACCAGCTCTAGGACGGTTCTGTCTGAACTTTTCTTTGAACACTTTCTTCAAACAGATTCCTTTATAGGCTGGGTTATAGCTATAGGATAGGGTGAAGCCTGATAATGATTAGTGAACTCAGATTGTGATGACTCCGCTTAGTGATTATCATGCTTACTTTGTGATGACTGCGCTCAGTAATTGATTTGTGAGCTTCGTTTATTCCACATGGAAAAGATTGGAGCGCTAACTTTGTGATGACTTGGCTTAGTAAGTGATTAGTGCGCTTAGTTTGCGACGGTTTCACCCACAACATAAGTTACCAAACTTTCTTTTAGGTGAATACTTTGCAGACAAAGGAGTCACACCGAACTACCTCACTCCTCATCCTCCTAGGTAAGCCTCACTACCCCCCGCACTAGGTGGTCTGAACTTTTCTTTGGAGACACTTTTCTCGAATTTTCGAGTTTGGCTGCAGAAGATGCCTTCTTCTTTTGATTAATGTATTTCAATAAATCAATCTTTGACATTTGAAGCAGATAAGAGGCTTTCGTCTCCAGGAATAGATGGATGAGGGATGAGGTAGGAGGAGGGGGGTGTCGGGAACAGGCAGCGCCCTTAGCGGGCGGGGAGAGAAATACTTATTTCGCACCTTTTTTGATCGGGAGTTTAGTTTCGCATGAAGTGGATTCGGGAGATGAATTCCTTCGAAGGATATTTCAAAAGGAAGCCAATTTACAGAGCACGATTATACGGAGCGAAAAAACTTGCCCCTATTCGTTAACCGTTTTTAAAAATAAATTTAATGCTAAACCAAGTCCGCTTAGTTTATGATTCGGGAGCTCAGCTTGTGATTAGTGAGCTTAGTTCAAGATTCATTGGCTGAGAATGTCGTTAGTGCGTTAAGTTTACGATTAGTGCGCTTAATATGCAATTAATCAGTTCGTTAATTATGGAAATGGAGTGCTTAGTTAATGATTCCGCCGCTTAGTTTATGATTAGGTCGCTTAGTTGACAAATACTTCACCGAGCATATGATTAGTTCGATTAGTTTATGATTAGTACGCTTAGTTTATGAATAGTTTGCTTAGTTTATGATTAGTTTGCTTAGTTTATGATTAGTTCGCTTAGTTTATGATTGGTGCGCTTAGATTATGATTAGGTCGCCTAGTTAACGAATGCTTCGCTGTGCATGTGATTAATAAGCTTAGTTTTTGATTAGTACGCTTAACTTCTGATCAGTGCGCTTAGCTTCTGATTCGCTTAGGTTATGATTAGTGCGCTTAGTTTCATATAAATCGCAAATCAGCGAGTAACTTCCCTATCTGTAAATAGTCTTACTGCATATAAATGGTAGAAAGTTTGTATGTCCGCTCAAAACTCGAGGACCACAATATTTACTCCTTTCAAAGTTTAAAGATGGTTAAATGTCTTCTCTCGGAAGATTATTGTCTACTTTTTGCTTACCCAATCGTCCCCGGTTCGACACCAGAACATGGAATGCTTTCTTCGTAAGAAATACACGAAACTCGATTTTACAGTTTGCGAGCTTCATTTCATTTGCAAAATTTAATAGCAAATAACAGTCGCAGGGAATAGAAATGGGCACCAAAAGAAAGGAAAATTAACAAACATTCTTATTTCGGTCGTGGATTATCCTCTTCAAGTAGGTCTTTTGAGAATTCGCTCTAAAAAGAAGGAAATCTTCGAAAATGTCGAGACTGTAAACAAGCAGTTCGTCTCCTGGCGACCAATTCCATTGTTGAATCCAATGCATTTTCCTCAAAGAAAACATTGGGGAGATTTAGGCTCATATAAACGCAATGGTGTAAAATCAAGGTTGGTTCTAACTTGGTGGATTGCACGACCGATGGCTTGCGTACTCGACTGGCAAGTGCATCTCTTAGTCGTGCACGACTCGTGTCGTTAGCAATGTCCCAGTCGAGTGAAGAGCACCGAAGATACGAATCTCGCATTTAATTAAAATAATTCTCATAAGCATCACAAAGAACTTGAGGTATTTCATTAAAACCGACAAAAATCTTCCTCGAATGTCTTCCTCTTCATCAACGCATCTTTGTGTCCCACGAAGTCGAAAATAGAAATAAAAAAAACGGAAAATTAGTGAAAGATTCTTATTTTTGGTAATGCGATGTAATTTTGGGTTCTGAACTCAGGGAACTTGGGGAAATAAGACGAAATATGTGTACGATTTTTCGGTTGTAAACAACTGGTTACCCTGACGACAGAGGCGATTGTTGAGCTCAATTCTTGCGGTATAACTCTTCAACTACGCCTGGCAGATAATGCAATAATTAAAAGTTATTATCTCGAAAAGTATTGACCGTCTACGCCTTAATTAGGGTGTTCTCGTTTCTATAAAGGGTATTCTAACTGTTTCAGTGATATCGGTCTGGTCATGAACCCGGTCCTCCAGTTGTGAGAGATTAATATAGTTTGAGATTGATATCAATATTTTATTTGGGAAATATCCCTAATGTTTTATATGGAAACACAGGAAAGTGTTTCAGAGGACTCATTTGACGAGCGCACTAATCAGTTACTGAGCGCAGTCAACACAACAAAAAATGTGAGCGAACAAATCGGAAACTAAGCGCAATGATCACACACAAAGTGGACCATTCACACAGTAAGCGCACTCATCACTTAGCGATCTCATCACTTACTCAGCGGACTCATCATTTACTAAGCTCTACTAAGCACAACGAAGCAAATTCATCACAAATAAAGCGATCGAATCACTTACTTATCGTAGTCATCAAAAGGTTAGAACAAAAAACATTTGATGAGCAAACTAATCACTTACTAAGCGCAGTCAACACGAAGTGAGTGAACAAATCAAAAACTAAGCGTGCTAATCACAAACTAAGCGAACTCAACACAAACTAAGTGAAATAATCACAAATTAAGCGCACCTATCATTAAATAAGCGCGCTAATTACATAATGGGCGCAACTAACACTAATTGAGCGAACAAATCAGAAACTAAGCGTACAAAATAAGGAAATTAATCACAAGGTAAGTGCACTCATCCATTACTCGGCACTCTCATCGCTTATTCAGTGGGCTCATTATTTACTAAGCTCTACTAAGCGCAAAATAAGTGAATTCATCAGAAAAAAAGCCATATAATCACTTACTAAGCGAAGTAATCAGAAAGATAGCGTAAAAATCATTTGATAATCGAACTAATCACTTTCTCACAAAATGAGCGAGAAAATCAGCAACTAAGCGCTCTCATCAGTTACTCAGCGGACTCATCATAATCTTAGTCTACTAAGCATATACTAAGCGGACTTATCACTTACTAAGCTCACCAAGCACAAACTAAGCGCACTTAAAACAACATATATGTACATAGTTTGAGAGTGATAACAATATTCAAGATAAACAGTATGCAAGGGTTTTTTTTTAAATCCGCCTTAAATCAAAGAAGGAATTCGAAGAATCTTTTTATGTTTCGAGATATAATCTGATCGATGGTTGTGCGTTCCGCCGACAGGTGTCTCTGCAGTTCGCTTTCCCAAACGAGAAGGAAAAAGTGACAAATGAAATCATTTCTCAGACGTCCGTTTGAGATGTACCGATAGAGGGGGTGGAGATAAGGTGGAGTTTAGGGATCGTCTTTAGAGTTGCGGAAATGTCTTAATGGGGGAGTCTAATAGTTACGCTGATCTGATTATTGGCAACTAGACTTTCATTTGCAGAATTTAATACAAAAAATGGTCGTACGAAGTTGAGACATGCACCAAGAGAAAGAAAATTGAATGAAGTTTCTTATTTTGGTCGTGCATTATAGTTTTCGATTCTAAATTGAAAGAAATTGGGCTAAATTGACGAAACTTTAGTGATATTTCGCCGTAGTAAACAAACCAGCCCCCCTGACTGATTGTTGAATCCGATACATTCATTTTCCCACAAATAATAGACGGGTATTTTAAGTCCATTCCGAATTAAAGGTCGGAACTAATGTCGGAATTAATGCAGGCAATTTACTGTGATTTCAGCGAATGTAAACTATGATTAATAAATAGCAGGAAGAATAATACGGCCATTTTATATTGTTTTTCCGAAAATATTCAAAGGCACATTCCGGTAGGATGGAGAAGTAAAAATCACGGATGATTTTAAGGCTCATTTGTATTGATACTCATTGTAAGTAATGTGCCTGAGTTCGATGCCGGGTGAGTGCAAATTACTCCCCTTTGAAATGCAATTCGACGATTTTAAATGTTGATAGAGCAACAAATACAGGAGAAATATAAGGGCATTTTCCATCACTCCTCATCATGCTAAGCCTCATCACCCCCTTGCTCTGTCAAAGGTTCCAGATGTTGAAATGGCTGCAACTTTAACACTTATAAAAGTTAGTATAGAAACTTGAGAAGTCTTTTAGAAACCGCTTTGGAATAAGTGATTCGAAATGCACGGATTGTATTGGTGCACATGCGATGGCGAGTGATAGGAAAATGCTGTTTATAAAAGCGAAAGAATAAGAATGAGCTTACCTTGCTCATCGCTTCACACGGACGCGCAGGAAGACAGCTTCAGAGCCTGTGGAATAAAAGCGAATAAAAAGTCACACATTTATATTATGACAACTACGAAACACTTTTCGAAGAACTTTATTTCGAAATTCAAAATTTCGAGTCCGCAAAAAGTCATCACAAATTCACCCAAAAACAATACTTTCTCTATACTTCGTATATGGAGAAAGTAAAAATCTGATGTGGCCAGCACATGACTTTCTCCATGTATAAGATGTAAACATTTATCTACGACAGTAATTTCGAACTCTATATTCAATCTAAACTTGGAAGATGAGTGATTAATTTATATCATATTATCTTTTACGTCACAAACATTATAATAATGTTTTTCGGGACATTTTCGATGAAAAAAGATGAAATGGCCCTTCGCCCCAGCGCCCAGAGCGCCCACATCGTACATAATCAGCAACTTCCGGTTTATCAGTATTTCACAAATAACTCCTACACAATCAGTGATACAAAAATATTTTTCATACAAAAGTTATAGTAAATTCAATTTTCTAAAACATTTTTAGAAATAGTTTATACCTAAATATAATACTTATGGATATATTTCGAAAACCGGAAATGAGCTTTGAAAAATGAAGCTCGACTTCCGGTGAACCGATTTACTCCATAAACTAATCAACTCTACCAACACCAATTAAAATACTATATATGAAATTTAGTTCCGATCCGACTAATAGTTTTTATGTTAGAGCGCCCACAAAGTACATAACAGCTACTTCCGGTTTATCGGTAATTCACGAATAACTCCTTATCAACCGGTGATCCAAAAATATGTTAAATACAAAAGTTATAGTAAATCATATTATCTAAAACTTTTATGAAAATACAATATACGTATATATCATATTTATGGAGATATTTTGAAAACCGGAAATGAGCCTTGATGAATGAGGCTCGACTTCCGGTTAACCGATTTACTTCAAACACTAATCAATTTCTGACAGCACACACCACAGTACTATATATGAATTTTGGTATTGATACTACTAACAGTTTTCACGTTAGAGCGCCCACAAGCACAGACACACACACACACACACACACACAGACATCATTCCGAAAATGACGTGTTCTAGGGACCCCAAAACATGTATTTCCGTTGAAATCTCGAAGTCGATTTTTTTCATGAAAACAATTCTTTCTCTTTACTTCGTATATGGAGAAAGTAATAATTTAATCGAATTGAAAGATATTAAAGTCTTTCGCAATTTGCCTAAAATTTGATTTTTCTTTGCAAGAACGGAGATTTTAATTTAAAAAAAAACATAAATACAAAGCAAATTTTAGTTTTTTAAATTAGTACATATAAATAGCCCTTAACTAACCCTGAATTAAGGAGAAGTTGCACCAAGTATTCCAAATAACTGATATCTAAAAATCAGTACTGTAATAAACTAAGCGAATAAATCACATGCTAAGCGGACTAATCATACATCAAGCGCACTTATCAGATGCTTAGCGAAATAATCACAAACTAAGTGAAGTTAACAAGTGCTTGTTAAATTCAATTTGAAGTTTACGGACTAATAAATAACTCATTGAAAGCTAAAACGAATTCATTTTAGGCTGAGCTGACTAATCATAAACTAAGCGAATCGATCATTAAATAGGCGAAGTTGTCATTAACTAAGCGAAGTTATCGTTAACTAAGCGTAGTAATCATAAACTAAGCGACTCAGGATATGCTTAGCCCATCAACCATAAGCCAAGCATTCTAATCGCTAACCAAGCCGAAAAATCACGTACTAAGCGAATCATAAAGTAAGCGCACACATCACACTCTCAGCGATATCATCATAAACAAAGCCAAGTTATAATAAACTAAGCTAACTCATAATGAGCTACACGAATTCCTTCTATGCTAAGCTAACCATTCATTCACAAAGCGAAGTAATCATTAACTAAGCGAACCAATCACAATTTAAGCGAATCACAAACCAAGAAAAGTTTCAACTGATTCAAAATTCGCCTCATAATAAACAAAAAACGAGTGTTTTCTAACCGAGGTAATCATTAATTAAGCGTATCAATCACATGCTAAGCGAACTAATCATTTCATTATGCGTACTTATCACATGCTTACCGAAGTAATCATAAACAAAGCGCAGTAATCGCATTCTCAGCGAACTTATCATAAACTGAGTGAAGTAAAAGTAAGCGCAGTAATCAAAAGCTAAGCGAACTAATCATAAATTAAGCGTACTTATCACATGCCTACCGAAGTAATCATAAACGAAGCGCAGTAATCACATTCTCAACTAACTTATCATAAGCTAAGCGAACTAATCACAAATGAAGCGTACGAATCACATGCTTAGAGAAGTAATCATAAATCACAAAGTAATCCTATATCATGGAGATGATACACCAAGCATCGCAATAATTGTCGAATCCAGTTGAAATTCGTTAAAAGCATAACTCATCGGTATCCGGATGGAGCGGAAGGAATAAACCGGAAGTCACCCTATTTACAACCCCATCTACCGGGAGCGGCAGTAGATTGGTTATCTCGACCGAGAAGGGCAATCTTTAATTAGCGATATATCGAATAAAACGATAATCGATTCGAGGCACTCGAAAAACTTCCGACTTTATTACCTTGTTTTCGAGATAAAATGTCCTCGCAGCATCCCACGTCTTAATGTATCTCTCCCCCTCTCTGCAAACAAGACTGTCCAAATACGGTGACCGACGATCTTTAATGGAATTCCCTCAAGATTGTTGGGCTCTCCAGAAAATATACTCGATTCGTGATTAGTAAGGTTTGTGATAAGTTCGCTTATTGAGTGATGAATATGCTTAGTGAGTGATAAGTCCGCTGAGTAAGTTAGTATGTGTTCAGTGTGGCAGGTTTTCTAAGAATATAATTATTCCGCTTAGTAGACACCTACTTATTCCGCTGAGTAAGTAATGAGTCCGCTTAGCGAGTGATGATTCTGCTTAGTACACGATTAGCCCGTTCAGTAAGTGACTACTTTGCTAAATAAATGATTAGTCTCATAAGTACGGTATGAATTAGCTGAGTAAGCGATGTCTACGCTAAGATATCGCATTCTCATCAGTGCAGTAATTATATCTAATCGTACTTCTCATTTTCCCAAATCAAAATTCCTTTAAATTAAAGTACAATTTATTCAAGTACAATTGATTCAAGTACAATTCTAAACCGCAATAAACCGTACATAAAATCTTTTAAATCAGTCCAAATTTATTTCTAAATACGGAATTCCAAATTTATTCCACGAAATGTCGCTATTCTTTTTTCTAATTCTCGGAATATGAAGCAGAAGTGGCGCCGCCTACGGTTATAAATCCGAATTAGCGATTCAGGAAGGAATATCAATCCGAGGGTATTCCTTTGGGGTTATGACTCCCTCTTGGGGGAGAAAGGCGGAATGTACTCTCATTTGCAGACGTCTATGGGGGCTCTAAAAAGGTTGTCTTAAAAGAAATGCATCTACGCATATGTTATGTTAGCTTGTCTTCTAGGTGTATTGTGGAATTTTCTATGGCGTGGTTTAATAATTATTAGCATTAAACACTTATTACTTCAAATAACCATATCAAATTTACACTCATTTTCAAGATTAAAGTGTGTTCTATCAAAATTTTTCAAATTTGCAGACAATTTGGTTCTGCAAATGTGAAAAATATCGCTAAAATTGGAAAAAACTCGAAATATTCCATGGCAAAGTTCCATAATTCTTAGCATCAAACGCTTATTCCTGAAAAAATGACCGAATTTGCACTCTTAATGAAGATTAGAGTGTGTTCTATCTAATTTTGTCAAAAGTTTGAACAATATGCTTATTTAAACATGGGAAATATGACTTTAAATCGAAAAAATCTCTGAATTTTCTACAGCAAGATCTCATAATTTTTATCGTAAAACCCTTTTAAATATATAGTTTAGCGTGGTTGTCGTTTCTGACTGAAAAATCTACATTGGTCCATCTTTCCTCTCTTAAAAATTACGCAATCATGTGATTACTGCGCTTAGTTTGTGATTAGTGCGCTAATCACGTGATCAGTGCGGTTACATTCTGTTTAGTCCGCTTACTTTATGATGAGGTCGCTTAGTTAGTGATTACTTCGCTTTTTTTGGACTATGCACTTGATGAGCATTCTCAGCATTTACTAAGCACATTAAATACCTACTAATCGGACCTATTCCATCACTTACTAAGCCCACTCATCAGGTACTAAGCGGACTCATTGCTTACTAAGCGGACTCATTATTTACCATGCATATTCATCACATACTAAGCGGACTCATCACTTAATCATCGTTTACTTAGCATATTAATCATATACTAAGCATAATCATCAAATACTAAGCCTAGTCATCACTTCCTAAGCGGACTAAGCACTTACTAGCATACCTATCGCACACATAGCGCATTCATCAAACACTCAGCATACTCATCACACACCAAGCGCACTCATCACTTACTCAGCGGACTAATCACTCACTAAGCTTACTCAACGCATACTGAGCGTACCCATCATTCCTCCAATTGTCCTTTTTTCCGAGTAATTTGACAAAGCGTGAAGTGCATTCACTTCTTTATTTACTTTTCTTTTCGACTGCCATTATCTTAGAATTCAACTCCACAGAATTCCTAAAATAAGAGAAGTCTTTTTTTCCTTTTTTCTCTCGACCTTTTCCCTCCGTCGTATTTCCTTTGTTTTTTTTCCCCTTTCAGTTTCGGTTGTCTCCGCTAGGGGATGGAAAGCGACACCGGTCAAAAAGTATCCGAAAAACTTTTTTCTTTTCTTTTTTTTGGAAACTTTTCCGCCAAACTTTATTCTCCCCTTTGACTCCTTTCTTTATTTCAAGTTTAAGAGATTCGACAATCGTCGTCATGGGCAACTGCTCGTTCACTGCGACGTGATTTCTCGCAATTGTCGTCTGTTTTGACATAGTTCACGTAATTTCGACTCGAAAAATTCATTGCACGACCACAATTATAATCTTCATTCAATTTCCTTTCTTTTGGTAATTTTTTGGACTTCGTAGGACCAAATACTTCCCAATCAAAACTGCAAATGAAACGAATTTAACACTCTTACGGAGAACTTTTCGATACATATAGAGTCTAATTGGAAAAATTTCTACGAGTATTTATATAGAATAGAACAGATATAGTCTTCTGGGACCTCCAGGACTTCGAATTCTCTATTTTACCAGGAATTTCATTAAAATAATCTTCGAAAAACACTCCAAAATTGCCGTATTTTATTCCCCGCTATCAGAATATATTACAGTTTGATTCAAATCTCAATAAATTCCTTCCCTTTCGCCTATTCTATCACCGATTCCTGCTCATCTACGCTGTATAAGTGATAAATGGGCTCTCTAAATGTTGTGCATGTTTATTGTGTGATAAGCCCGCTTGGTAAGCGATGCGTATGCTTAGAAAGTGATGAGTCCGCTTAGTATGTGATGAGTAGGCTTAGTAAAAGATGAATGCGCTTAGTATGTGATGAGTAGGCTTAGTAAAAGATGAATGCGCTTAGTAATTATGAGCCCGCTCAATTAATGTTAAGTCCGCCAAGTGTATGCTGAGTCCGCTGAGTAAACGCTGAGATGGCTAAGTGTATGTTTAGTTCGCTAAGTGAATATTGAGTTTGCTTAGGAAGTGATTTATTGCACTTAGTGTTTGATTAGCCTGCTTATTATTAATGCACACAGTAAAGTAACTGTTGACTGAGCTTAGTAAGTGATGAGTATGCTTAGTAAATGTTGAGACCGCTTAGTAAATGCTGAGTTCACTTATGCTTTTATGAGGATATAGTAAGTTATTAATACGCTTAGTAAATGCTGAGTATGCCAAGAAAAAGTTATGTCCGCTTAGAAAGGGATTAATTCACTTAGTAAGTGATAAGTGTGCATATTTAGTGAAAAATTAGCATAGTAAGTGATGAGTGCGCTTAGCGAGTGATGAGTAAGCTTAGTACATGATGAGACCGGTTAGTGAGTGTTTAGATTATTAGATATATACCCCGCGAGCCGCCAGAGGCGGGAATCCGCTTAGTGAATGTTGATTTATCTCAGAAATTGATGAGTCCGTTTAGCTAATGATGACTCCGCTTAGTGTGTGATGATTGTGCTTAGCAACCGATGAGTCTGCTTAGCAATGTAAGAGTCCGCTTAGCTAGCGAGGACTTCGCTAAGTGTGTGATGAGTTCCCTTAGTGCATTTCTATTCCGCTCAGTAAATGTCCACATAATACGTTGCATGCTCTCTTAGCGTGTGATAAGTACGTTTAGGAAGTGATAGGTCCGCTTATTAAATGTTGAGACTGCTAAGTAAATATTGAATTCGCTTACTAAGTGTTGAATTTGCTTACTAAGTGTTGAGTTCGCATAAAAAATGTAGAGTCCGCTTAGCAAGTGATGGGACAGCTAAGCGAAAGTTGAGTCCACTTAGTGATGAGTGCGCTTAGCAAGTGATGATAAGTGATGAAATCGCTAAGCAAGTGTTGAGTGTCATCCAAACAGAGATTACACGTAAGCATAAACCAAAGGACCACTGATTCTATGTCCGATTGATTAACACGGTGTTAATTCCACTGATGACCCTAAAAAGGGGTCCAAATGACCCCTCAAAGGGTTCCTCTTATCTCCATCAACACATCATCCGGTCAAAAGGGTCATCGCAAACAAGATCAATGTTGACGACAATGAAATCGTCGAGGCAACAAACACACACGGAAGCCTCACAAGTCAACCATGAAACGCATATTTCGTTGCATTTGTTACAGTTCTGACACATTGTTAATTTACTCAGACTGTATTGTACTGTAAAACCATTGTTACCCATGGAAATGTATTGTTACCTATTTAGGACTACGTTACGGACAAGAAATAATGTTGATACCTAATTATCTATTATCACTACAAATGACGAGATAATAAATAATTTATCATATGATTTTATTGATGAAAGTATGCTTATTTTACTTAAACATCCGTTTCCAAGGAGTTGAATACATTTTGGCAACAATTGAAACATCACTCGACGTTTTGAAAAGTAACGATGCAGCAAAGATGGAGATGAAATAAACAATCCATTCGTTTAACTTTATTAGAAAGGGTTATTATCTAATTACATTCACCTAGTAATTAGTTTTTTTATGTACAAAGAAATAGTGGTGATTATATTTAAAAGGTAACTTCTTTTAGATATGGAAATCGAATATTCAAACTTGTCTATCATCGCTCCGATCTAAGGTTTTCCTAAGCGCTCTAATCACATTCTCAGCGGAGTAATCATAAACTAAGCGAAGTGATCACATTCAAATGAAATTCAATGCGATGTAAGCAGTGACCTAGCTTACTAATCGTTGAGAAATCATAAAAAATCACGTGTTAAGCGAACTAATCGCAGATTAAGCATACTGATCGTAAACCAGGAAATGAAAGTCTTTCTTATCGAATGTGGCACTCAGTGTGGAAACACGCCCCCCACACACGTCGTACGCCATTGCTTAATGCACTCTTTCTTATAGAAAAAGTCTTAATCTCGTATCCTTTTTTTCTCCACATCTTTATCTCTACAGTGAAACCTCCATAATAGAATAAGATTATGTCTGTTTACTTTATTGGGATTTTATACCGCATTTCCTTCCGTGTTCCCTCACAGACTTTATGGACTTTTTAATCCACGTCTTGCTTTGGCATCTCTTCCCCTCTCTTAAAACCATCTCCACGCAGCATCCCTCCTTCCGCTATCTCCAGCTGAGAATCGTAACTGCTCTTTCCAAACTCCTAATGGAGTCGAAAAGGGTATATTTATCTATAATTCATCTGCAGACGCCTCTATTCCAATTAAGGAAATTTGGATGCATACGATCAATATAAGTTCAAAAGGAAGTATATCAATAGATACCGAGAGAATAGACGCCAATTTTGATGAAAGATTCGTCTTAGAAAGAAATATCTCATTAATCAAGCGATCTCATTGTGTATAACGCTTAGTTGGTACCTTAGAAAGCGGTTTGTTAGCTTAGAAAAGCGCTTAGTTAGCTTAGAAAGAGCTTAGTTACCTAATAGATTGCCTGGATTTCTAAAAATGGGCTGAGTGTGCTTACAATGTGCTCGATTAGCTTAGAAAACGCGAAGTAAAAAAGTCCAGTCCATCGAGTTTGAGAAGGTGTATCTTCCAGTAGAGTACACCGATGTTAATGAGATAAACATCAGCTGATAATACGTTAATTTCTTCGTTTAAATTAATATGCGTTTAGATTTTTTTACTTACCGTAGCTCTACTTTTAGTATACTTTGTTTGCAAAAAGTACCTGTTTTTGGTGCTTTGGAATCCGATGGCCCAAATTTCTCCGATTGCAACTCGGTTAATTTCTGCAGCAATAACTTTCAATTTGTATATGTGTTAGCCGAGTGTTCATACAACATTTTGGTGTAAAAATATTGTCCGAATATGTACATTTGTACTAGCAATGGGCAATGATGTAAACCTCTGCTAACTTCGAAACAAAACATTCGATTGGAATACGAGTTACACTTATGTGATTGCAAGATTAATGGAAATAAGAAATTTTCAATAGATATTTCTTAAACACGCCAATATCTACATAATCCATTTTTATTCATCTCGCAAAACCGCGCATCGACTCTGCAGTCGGCGAATGGGACTGTGCGCGCCATTTTGTTGCTTTTAATGAGCAAAAGACTTGAGAACCAAGAGATAAAGGTTAGTAATAGATCACTGCATCGTCCATTTTTCCAACAGTTTCTTCCGAAAGCCTCTAAAAAGCCAAGAACTTGAATGTTCCGGTGAAGAATCCGACTCTGATTTTCTGTGAAAATTTCTCAAGTTTGACGCCCTGTAACTTTTTGCCGCTTAGCAATATTTGAAAACGACAAACGGAAACACAAAATGCTATCTTTTCGCAATAACTATGCAAAGTTCCGCACTATTAACAAAACAATTTTGACCCTTTGTCCGTTTGATTCAGTTTCACTTGGATTCCGCTTAGTTCGCTGAGTGACCGCTTAGCTCACTGAGTGACCGCTTAGTTCGCTTGGAATCCATTTGATTGCTTATAGTCTGCTTACTTCGCTGAGGGACCGTTGAATTCGCTTTCAGTTCGCTTAGTTCTCTTGCTTAGAGGTCGTTTAGTTCGCTGTGGTCCTTCTGTTATGTTTAGAATAATCTTAATTAGCTTAGAATCGGTTCAGTTCGCTTACAATCCGCTTAGTTCGCTTAGAGCCAACTTAGTTCGCATAGATATCGCTCAGTCTGCTAAGGCACCATTTACTTCGCTTATAGACCGCTTACTTCGCTTAGAGGCTGCTTGGTACACTTTTAAACAGCTTTGTTATTTTAGAGTCCGCCAAAATTTCCTTAAAATACGCTTAATTCCCTCATAGATTGGGTCAGTTGGTTGAGACTTTGCTTACAGACCGATTTCTTCGCTTAGAGGCCGCTAACATATATATCACATAGCTTAGCCTGCTTAGAGACCGCTTAGTTCGCTGAGTGCTCACTAATCATATTAAAAACTTGTGTGAAGACAATTTAAGATAGCAATTTGATACCTGTACTATTGACAAAATGGACGTAGAAACGAAAAAATAATACATTTCACTGAAATGTGCCCGAATTTTAAAATTTAAGCGTAAAAAAAACTTTCGGCGATCTTTTAATTCTCTGTATTGAATATGTTTGAACTCCGTTTTATGGAATCACGGATTCACGCTCCGTGCCTTCCGGATGAAATGGATAATCCCCTCCTGTTAATTACGCCTCCTGTCAGAGGCAGAATAAGGGAGAAAGATATTGCTCCTCTCTGCGGGGGGTTTCATCCGAAGGGGAAGAAGGTTTTGCTCAAAGGGGGGACTTCGGATAAGAGGAGGGAACGTTATATCGATTATAAGAAGCGGAGGAATCTTGACTTAGTTAGTGGAATACGAAGGGAAAAGTTAGTGCCAAGAAGGTCAAGGACTGCTGAAGAGTACTCCGAAAAGTATATTCGTACGTATTTGTGTCAGAGAAACTAAAATAGTAATATTCGAATATTTATTTCATGCACTTCCCGACATAAGAGAGGATTACGAATTATATGGGAGTTATTTAAAGTCCAATGGAGTGATACGTATTGATTTATTGTCTGTCCAGAGTATCCTTGGTTCGACTCTGGACGACTCGAATCGTCTCTCTCATAAGAAATGCACGTAAAGTTCGTTTTGATCGATTGCAGACATTTTTTCTTTTGCGGAATTAAATATGAAATAATGGTCGTACGAAATCGAAATGAACACCAAAAGAAAGGAAATTGAAGAAAGATTCTTATTTTGGTCGTAAAATATCGTATTTAAGTCAAAATTGAGAGAAATTGGACAGAAAAGACGGAAAATAAGTGTGATTTTGTGGGCGTAAACAATTTTCCTAACGACGAAGGTGATTGTTGAATACGATCATAAATGGGAAAGAAATGAAGAAGAGCTATAAAACTATCAGTAAACTTTGGGAATTGAAATTCAACCATTTATTTTTAATAATAATATCACCATCTATAATGTATGGGCTAAACTTTGGCTTTTTGAATAAAGTTTCAAATGATTAATGATTTCGTTCACAAAAACATGACAAATTTTCACAAAGTAAAATAAATCACAACAATATATACATAATCTATATTGTTCTAGCGACTAAACTTACTATATTATAAACAGTTGATTCAAATTTGACTCCCCTAAGATTTCGTCAGCGTAAAAATATTAAAATTGACGTAAACACAGTTTCCTTGGTTTCGGCAGATGAGCATCGGAGTGGCTGAGACTCTCTAATCCACAATGAGGAGATGACATTTGGAGAAGCGCTAATTGGGGGGAATTCAATTGTACGCACTCTTGATCCCATTTTAAGTGAACACGGCTCGAATGTATATACTGCCTTGTGTTTGTCCATATTTATAATTACTAAGCGGTCTTACGCTACGCTTACCTAGCGTAAGACTAAGCTTACGAAACACTTTCCAAGCGGACTCAGCAACTTCTCAGCGGACACAACATCTTTCAAACTTACTTAGCGGTTTCTAAGCTTACTCAGACTTCTCTTAGCAAACAAAGCGCATTCTTAGCTAACGAAGAGCTTTCTCAGATAACCATGCACTTTCTAAGCTAACCCAGAACATTGTAAGCGTATTCAGCCCATTTTTTGCTATCCAGGCGATTTATAGGCTAACTTAGCGCTTTTTATGCTAACGCATTGCATTTTTGGCTAACTAAGCGGTCAATATGTCCTTTCTGTTCGAAATGAGAGCGATACTACTTCCACAGAAGGAGTAATTATCATTTGCTAAGCGAAGTAATCGCACCCTCAGCGAACAAATCACACAGCGGAATTAACCTATTCAAACACGACTGACATTTGAGCCTTAAAACGAGATAAGTCTGCTATACGTTAAAAAGCATCGTTGGCTTAGTTTATGATTACTTCGCTTAGTTCATGATAAGCTAACTAAGCAAAGATTAAAATTCGTTTAGCTTACAGTAAGTTATAGATACTTTTACTGAATCTGTGATTACTTCGCTTGGTGAACAATTAGCTGGCTTAATTTACGATTTATTCGCTTAATTTGTGATTTGTTCGCTTAGTTTATGTTAACTTCGCTTAGTTACTGATAAATTCGCTTAGTTCATGATTATTTCGCTTAGTTTATTATTAATTAGCTTAGTTCAAGATTCCTACTCTTAGTTACTGATGACTTCGCTTAGTTTACGATCACTTCGCGTAATGTATGAGCAGTTTTCTTATTCGATTATTAGCTTAGCAAAGAATGAAGTCTTATAGCTTATTATTTGTTTGCTTATTTTATGATTACTACGCTCAGTTACTGATTAATTCGCTTACGTCATGATAACTTCGCTTATTTATTGATAACTTCGCTTTGTATATTGTTTACTTTACATAATGTATGACCACTTTGCTTTATTCGATGATTATCTTATTATAGAATGAATTGGTTTTACAGTGAATTATACTTTATTTGACCCTAAAAACGTAAAATGCGTCTGATATACGCCGAAACGCGTCTTCTATATAATATTGGTTTGAGTACACACACACAAGGGGGGGTTGGAAACCGCTGGAGCGGTTTAATAAGAGGCATTCCCGACCACCGCAAAACCACACAACCAGAAGGGCCTTCAGCGTTTCTTTAGTCGGATTGAATGTTGAAACACGGACTCGATTCAACTTGGGGCAGCCATTGTTTCACAGACATCTATCTATACTAATGTGTGTGTCCCAAAAAGAGCTGCTCTTTGGAATCACTTTTAAGATGTCCGCTTTTTATTCGTTTCAGAGTTTTGAGTTTTTTCCTATTTTCCCGAAAAAACAAGATTTTCAGGGCATTTTTTGCCATGGCAACGAATGCGTATATTAACTGGTGAATTCAAAAGTCAGCAAAAATGGATCGAAATGAAATTTCACAAAATAAAAATACGATGTTGGATTTTTCATTAGAAATGTGTTCGTTTTAATGCATTTAAAATCTGAAAATAGCTAAATGTAGTTAGAGTACATTTCTAATGAGCCTATCGTTTCCCATTTATATTTGTACGAGAGTTCAAAAATCATATTTCGTCGTTAGGGAGGTGTTTACGTTGACCACCAAATCACACAAGTATTTCGTCATTTTTGTTTGACTTCTCTCGATTCCGACTCGAGTATTGTACTGACGATAAATACCAGTACTTGCAATGCGTTTATGACTTTTTCATATTATACATACGCATTTTATAATGACAGCGCTGTTTGAAATATATGTAACGAAATGAGAGCAGAGTATTATTCTGAAAATATCGGTAACATTTTTATTTAAAGCACTTATTTTGACGGACTATGATAATTGAGCGTTTCTTACTTTTCCGATTCATGAATACTTCATTTTAAACATTTTGCAGCCATCTTTTGAACCATCTGTAACGCTTTCAATGTATTTTACGTCGACGCAATTCCATTCATTTTTTATTCGGTTGAATGATTTCGCGGCCGTATACTCCGTATTGCTGTCCTTCTGTTTAATTTTATAGGGAAACATTTTCCATATTTTTTAGAACAAAAACCTTATTTTTTAAAATTTGAATGACTCCGTTTTCATGTTAATAGACTTTAACGGGCTCTCGAGAAACGTTTTCTGTTATAAATTCTCTTAGAAGTGTGAATCACTTTCAATATGAGAACCCTGCGCTTTGTTAGCTAGGAAAGGAATTAAATTAGGTTAGAAAGCCCTTTAGTCATCCTATATTACGCTTTGTTAGCTAAGAAACTGCTAAGTAAGCTTAGAAAGCGCTGAGTCCGCTTAGAAAGTGCTAGGTTTGCTTTAAAGGTGCTAAGCACGTTTTGAAAGCGTTTTGAATGCTTAGAAGGGGCATTGTCCGCTTATAAAGTGTGGAGTTTTGCTTAGAAGGCGCTGAGTTAGAAAAGAACGTGCTGTGTCCGCTAAGATAGAGCTGAGTAAACTTTGAAGGTGCAAAGTCCGCTTAGAAAGTGCTGAGTTCGCTAAGGATGTGCTGAGCCAGTATTGAAAGCGTTTTAATGATTATAATACGCTTTGTTAGCTTAAAAAGTGCTTTGTTCGCTTAGAAAGTGTTGGGCTCGCTAAGAAAGCGCTGTGTTAGCTTAGAAAGCAATGAATTAGCTTATATAGCGATGAGTTAGCTTAGAAAGCGCTCAGTGCGATAAGAAAGCAATATGTTAGCTTAAAACGCTATTGGTTAGCTAAGAATGACTCGATCGACCTTATTTTAGGACAATTATAGAAAAGCATTGATTTTAACTGAAAACAAATGAAAATTATGCATACAATGAATTTGTAAGTAATGCACATACCTCTGGTATTATCTATCGCATAAACGACGACAACCAATCAAATCGTCTTAAAATGGCTAGTCAAATCCCTCAACCGCATTAAAAAAGACGAGCGATAATAATAGAAACGTGGGCTGACGATCATTTTGGTTCCTCGTCTTGCCACCGCGGGAACGGTGGCGCTGACAGTCAACCTCTGGAGCAATTAGGGAAACTTGGGAGGAAGTTGGAGATGTCGTCATATTTAGGGATAATTAATCTTAAGGAGGGCTTAATGAGAGGGTTAACCACGTGGATGCAGCGACAGAAGGGATTCTGTGGGTCGCCTTTTTTTATCACAACCCAATTTGATAAGCATTACGATTATTAAAATAATAGAAGTCACACATCACGAACATTACTTGTGACTACTTCCCCTCGGATATATTGGATACTAATTCTAAGCATGTTCCACAAGTGCCATTGACTCGAAATTTTAAAGATATACTGGCCATAGAGTGTAACAACCTGAATACCGCAGATTTTGACATTAACTACCATGGGTTCGATGCCAGAAGGCTTCTAAATCCCGATGAATTCCATAGGCATGCATTGCGGGGATTTACGAAAATTATTTTGAAGCACTTTCCAGCAAAGAAGAGAGTTGAAATTCAAGAGATCGCTGGAAGCTCTGCATATCCGACGGAAAACTATAAAGACATCTTCGAAGATTATCGTTGGTTCGACGCTAGGTCAGTGCAAATATTCTTTCTTAAGAAACGCACGTCAACTTCGTATTTGTGCAGGTTTCATTTGCAGAATCAAATGTGAAATAAGGGTCGTACGAAGTCGAGACCCTTATTTTTAAGTTCGAGAAAAGAAAGGAAATTGAACGTAGACTCTTATTGCTGCTATATATGTTGTAAATTATCTTTAAGACTCAAAATTACGAGAAATTACAAAACAAATGAGCCTAGTAACCATTATTATCGCAACTTAACTAGTATCTAGTAACTAGAATAATTCACTAATGTAACTAATGATAGTAGCTACCATTATGATTCTATCCCTAAGTAGCATAATACGCTAAAGTAACCAATGTACCTAGCAGCAATAGTTATTGTTACTTGAATAGTAACTAATTTAATATATACTAAAATAACTAAAGAACCTAGCAACCAGTATTGTTTTAACTAGTTATTAAAATAACTAGTTCATAGATAAATACTAGTTATTGTTTTAACTTAACTATTTAATAAAAAGAAAAATATCATATCGCAACGAATGTGCATATTAACCATCATTATTTTAATTATATTTATATCTACTATCGTATCTAATGTACGTACCTAGCAACAGCTATTATTGCAACATGACTAGGAGCTAGTAATATATTATCTTTTGTACGTAGCAACCATTATTATTTATAACCTAGCTACCATACTTATCGGTATTGTAATCATGTTTGATCACTATTTTGTTGGCATAAAGAGTGATTGAGTAACTTTCTTAGCTTACTCAACACCTTCTAAGCTAACTCAACACATTCTAAGTTTACTCAGCACTTTCTCAGCTTACTCAATACATTCCAAGACTACTCAACACTTTCTAAGCGGACTCAGGACATTCTCAGCTTACTCAACACTTTCTAAGCTTGCTCATCACTTTCTTAACGGACTAAACACATTCTTAGCGGACTCAGCACTTTCATAGTTTACTCAACACTTTCTAAGCGGGCTCAGCACTTTCTCAGCTTACTCAACACTTTCTCAGCTTACTCAACACCTTCTCAGCTTACTCAACACATTCTAAGCGGACTCAATACTTTCTACGCGGACTCAGTACATTCTAAGCTTACTCAACACTTTCTAATTGGACTCAGCCCTTTCTAAACGGACTCAGCACTTTCATAGTTTACTCAACACTTTCTAAGCGGGCTCAGCACTTTCTCAGCTTAATCAACACTTTCTCAGCTTACTCAACACCTTCTCAGCTTACTCAACACATTCTACGCGGACTCAGTACATTCTAAGCTTACTCAACACTTTCTAATTGGACTCAGCCCTTTCTAAACGGACTCAGCACTTTCATAGTTTACTCAACACTTTCTAAGCGGGCTCAGCACTTTCTCAGCTTACTCAACACTTTCTCAGCTTACTCAACACCTTCTCAGCTTACTCAACACATTCTAAGCGGACTCAATACTTTCTACGCGGACTCAGTACATTCTAAGCTTACTCAACACTTTCTAATTGGACTCAGCCCTTTCTAAACGGACTCAGCACTTTCATAGTTTACTCAACACTTTCTAAGCGGGCTCAGCACTTTCTCAGCTTAATCAACACTTTTTCAGCTTACTCAACACCTTCTCAGCTTACTCAACACATTCTAAGCGGACTCAATACTTTCTACGCGGACTCAGTACATTCTAAACGGATTCAATACATTCTAAGCTTACTCATCACTTTCTAAGCGGACTCAGCACTGTGTAAGCTTACTAAACCCATTCCAAGTGCTTCCTGAGCTATCCTTAGCACTTTTTAAGCAAACAAAGTGCATTCTAACTATTGTATCCTAATTAGTAAAATACGCTTGAGGAACCATTATCATAGGCATCAACCCAATATAAGCATATTTGATCACTTTTTTAATGAACCCTTATAACCATTATTATTGTAGCTCAAAAAGTATCTGATAACAATATACTAAAGTGCCTAGCAACCATTATCATAGATATAATATGCATCATCTTTGATTATTAGGAGTGATTATTCGCTGGCATAAAGAGTGATTAAGAGAGATTTGCGACAAAAACAAGAGCAACTCGTCGATTTTGGATTTTCGTCTTTGCATTCTTCGTTTCGCATTGAAAAACAGTTGATGTGAATGCTTTTTCGGAGACAATCGAATGTGGTGCCCTCTTTTGGTATGGAATCGGTGGAAAAGCGGAAGTTAAGAGCAGACAATGGAAGGAACCCTTTATAAGAAGAGAGTTCGAGAGAGATTGTTTCCAAGGCGACAATGAGTTGACCTTAAAAGGGAATGGGGGAGACATTTTTACGCTCTTCGATTGTTATCATCACCGCCAGGGGGCGGACGAGGGGGCAGATGGGGTTTGAGGGTTTTTGGGAATTTTCTGGGTTCGGAAAGAGAATAGTATAAAATGTCTGTCCTGTTATCTCCATGCTTAGAATGGTCCATAGTATTCTGGCTTGGTGAGGAATTATAGGGGAAACTACCTCACTCCTCATCTAGCATAGTAAGCCTCACATGTTCGGGAATGATGTTTATAATGTCAGTTTTAGAACCACTACTGTTCAAAGACGTGATTATGTTTTCCTCATACTGCTTCTCTCTTTAAGTTGTAATACAAAATACCTCATACCTCATCGGTAGGATCACTCCTCATTGAATTGCTCACTAAAGTGCTACAATACAAATTGCTATTTTCACAATCGCCGCGTCAACACTAACGTAACTTAACGTAAAATTAACTAACGTTACTAGTATTTCGTAGCTAGCTGAATATAGTAACATAACCGATGCAACCATTACTGTAGTGAAATAACTAGTATAACTCACTTACGTTACTAACTGGTAACTATCGTACATAGCGACCATTATAATTGCATCTCAACTACATTTATCATGGCCAAAAAAGCGTGTTTTCAGACGAGGAAATTGCGAGAGAGGATTTCGCAAATTGCGAGTGACATTCCTTGGAAAAATTCCTCGCGATTTTTTTTACAATTTTCGGAAAAAAATAGTTCTGGAAAGATTTTCACAAATATGGCATCAGGACGGTATTTTTATTTTCAACCAAAAATTCAATATTTCCCAAAATAAGAATCCTGGTTTAATTTATGTTCTTTTGTTTCGACTTTAAAAGACGTTTTTTTCCGATTTAATTACGCAAAAGAAGTAAAGACTGCAACTAACAAAAGTGAAGTGGACGTGTATTTCTTAAGGGAACGGTTTGATCCGACTGGAGTCGAACTGGGGACCTTGAGGGAGAGGAAACGTAGCCCATTATCTTCAAGAAGTCGAGTTTCAACGTTTCTTTAAGTTTGAGAGCGACTTCTGTACTTTGGGTTTTATGTCATTCTAAATGGGACCAGAAATAAAGTTATCCAAACATAGCCATTGACATAAGAATCGATTCAATGTTTTAATTCATAACCAATGAATTGATTAGAGTAAATAACCGCCTCCATAACAACGCATCTTTAGAGAATACAGGTCTGTACTGTTTAGATTCTGATTTGTTCGCTGAGCATGTGATTAGTGAGCTAAGTTGATGATCAGTTCGCTAAATACGTGATTAATGAGGTGTGTTTATCATAACTTCGGTAACGATGAAATAATTGCGCTTGCTTTCCGATTAGTTGGCTAAACATGTGGTTTATTCTCTTAGTTCATGATTAATTCGCTAAGCATTTGCTTACTTCGCTTATTTTATAATTTCTTCGCTTAGTTCATTATTAATTCGCTTACTTTATGATTATTCCACTTATTTAATTATTACTTCGCTTATTCAACAATTTCTTCGCTTACATTATGATAATTTCGCTTAGTTCATTTTTACCTTCGCTTATCTTACGATTTCTTTGTTTACTTTATGATTATTTCGCTAAGGTCGTTATTACTTCGCTTATTTTATGATGACTTCGCTTAGTTTACGATCTCTTCGCTTACCTTATGATGACATCGCTTATTTTATGAATTCTTCGCTTATATTACGATTTCTTTATTTTGTTTATGATTACTTCACTTACTTTACGATCACTTCGCTTGCATTACGACTTCTTTGCATAGTTTACGATTACTTCGCTTAGTCCATGATTACCTCGCTTAGTCCACTCCGCTGAGCATTCAAATGGTCGTTTATTTACACGTACATTAAAAAAAGAACTTAAATCTTTAAAAAGAACTAGTAAAGACATTACATACACCCCCTGCCATACGTCCAGTGATAGTATATTTTAAGTGCCTTTCCTATAGACAACAGGGTTCCAAAGGCACCCTGGGGAGGAATAAAGGGCCCAAGTACCCTTAAGGGTCATCAAGTATTCATTGAAAAGACATTCCAAAAGGACACATATATGTATATGTATTTATATATGTGTCGGGATAAACTCTTCCTTAATAAATATATATCTACACGGGCTCCCAAAACAGTAGTGACAATCGGTAGAGAGCTCCTACTGGTCTACCCGAATTATACCGCTTTTTATGCTATTTAGAGTTGAGATTTTTAAAAAATCTGTGCTTTTCAAAACATTTTTCACCATGGTTACGTAAATACTAAAGATACCGAATTATTTTTTTTCCCTGGAATAACTGAATAGTTGCTCTTAGCGACGAAAACACTTCTGTTCTGCTTCAATTCAGTCAGATTTAACCTTAAAATTAAAAAAAAGTGTCGTCATGAATTTCATCGAAATCTTGGAGGACAATTAAAAAAAATGTCTCATAAAATAGATTTCTGGTGACTAATTAAAAAACTTGCACAATATATTTATTATTCACCACGAAAATTTCATTGATCTATCTCAAAGGGAACGTACATAAAATCAGATTGGAGATATAGTAAGTCGAAGATTCACAGATATTAAATGGACGAGACAATTGCTCATTGTAACTCAACTGGCACACTGGCACTCTTCGTCCTTCGATACGTCAGAACTAATTAAAGGAATGGATTACTTAGTTTATTTGAACTATCACAGGAAAAAACTCCCGCTATACATTTCCAGATCCGTCTGGTGTCGAACCCAGGACCTTCTAGCAAGCTGTGAATGCAAATAACGAAGTTAGGACTTTTTTAATACCAGGTTTAAAGTCGATTTCATACAGAGAAGGTCCTGAAAATATAAGATTCCGTTATATTCCGTTAAATTTTCCTGTGAATGATTTTAACTTTAGATTCCAATCACTTGGCAGTTTTTAAAGAAAAATTTTTCGTACATAATTAATTCATTGCGAACTGCAATACTGATTGAGATATCTCATAATTTACTACAGTTATGAACGAGACGGTTTTATACACATCGCAAAATACAACGTTTTTCGCAAATATTCCTTTCACTCAATTTCGCACAAACGTTTTCGCGTGTCATTTGTCGTGCGCCCGAATCAAATTCGGCACTCATTTGTCTCCGAGTACCTCGTCCACCCAGCAGATGTCGTTAGCGAGTAAATTCATCGAGAGGACGGATCCCGATGCTTTTTTGTCTCGAATCAAAAAAAAAAGAAGGTCGCTTATGAAGTGCAATCAGAAACGCATTAGCGGTAATCCCTTTTGCGGGAGATGTGTATATGTGTATTTATGAAAGCGTATTAATACATACAACATTCCTAAAACGTCTCCTAAATCCATGGGGGGCGTTGGAAGAAAAGTCACAAATATGAAAATCGCGTTCTTTACGAGATAATGATGACCTCAAACAAATGAGCATCGAATGAGCATAAATATATATGAATTTTCACATTATATTCACCTTTAAGAGAGTACAATACATAGATTTTGGGTGTAAAATACGAAAAAATACGTAATATTTTGTGGTTGTAAACATGTGATAGGTAAGCTTACTTTATGCTTATTTCGCTTACTTTATGATTACTTCACTTACTTAATGATGACACCGCTTACTTTATGATTATTTCGCTTACTTTATGATTATTTCGCTTACTTTATGATTAATTCGCTGACTTTTTGTATTCTTCTAATACGAAAAAATACGTCATTTTGTGATAATAAACAACAAATGTTCCCTTGGTAACAAAATCAATTGTTGTACGTAACTTTAAGTATCTTTGACGACAATCGCCGTTGACAATAGTCGCTGATGTGAATATATTGCATATATTTTGTGTAAATTTGGGTTAATTTCTGTTTAGCTATAAACAACCTTGTTCCCTTGTTCACTAAAACAAATTGAACATTAAGTATTTTTTCAAGTTTCTCTTTTTACTTTCTCCATATACGAAGTATAGAGAAAGTATTGTTTTCATGAAAAAATTCGACTTCGAGATTTCAACGGAAATACACGTTTTGGGGTCCCTAGAACACGTTTTGACCATTTTCTGAATGATGTCTGTGTGTATGTGTGTGTGTGTGTGTGTGTGTGTGTGTGTGTGTGTGTGTGTGTGTGTGTGTGTGTGTGTGAGTGTGTGTGTGTGTATGTGTGTGTGTGATAATGGGCGTTCTAACTCGAAAACTAAAAGTCGTATCAATACCAAACTTCATATATAGTACTGTTGTGTGTGCTGTCAGAGTTGATTAGTTTTTGGAGTAAATCCGTTAACCGGAAGTCGAGCTTTATTCATTAAAGCTCATTTCCGGTTTTCAAAATATCTCCATAAATATGATATATACGTCTATTGTATTACTTATAAAAGTTTTAGATAGTATAATTTACTATAACTTTTGTATTTAACATATTTTTGTATCACCGGTTCATTAGGAGTTATTCGTGAAATACTGATAAACCGGAAGAAGATGATTATGTACTTTGTGGGCGCTCTAACATGAAAAGTATTTGTCGGATCAACACCAAATTTCATACATAGAACTTTTATTACAGTCGTTAGAGTTGATTAGTTTTTGGAGTAAATCGGCTGACCGGAAGTCGAGCTTCATTCTTCAAAGCTCATTTCCGGTTTTCAAAATATCTTCATTAATATGATATTTAGGTATATACTATTATTTATAAATGTTGTAGAAAATTTATTTTACTATAACTTTTGTATGAAACATATTTTTGCATCACTGATTGTTTAGGAGTTATCCATGAAATACTGATAAACCGGAAGTTGCTGATAATGTACGTTGTGTAAAGCTCATTTCTGGTTTTCAAAATATATCCATAAATATGATATATTGGTATATTGTATTCCTTATAAAAGTTTTAGATAATATAATTTACTATAAATTTTGTATTTAACATATTTTTGTATAACCGGTTGATTAGGAGTTATTCGTGAAATACTGATAAACCGGAAGAAGATGATTATGTACTTTGTGGGCGCTCTAACATGAAAACTATTTGTCGGATCAACACCAAATTTCATATATAGTATTTTGGTTTGTGTCGTTAGAGTTGATTAGTTTTTGGAGTAAATCAGTTAACCGGAAGTTGAGCTTCATTCTTCAAAACTCATTTCCGGTTTTCAAAATATCTCCATAAATATGGTATTTAGGTATATACTATTATTTGTAAAAGTTTTAGAAAATGTAATGTACTATAACCTTTGGTTGAAACATATTTTTGTATTACTGATTGTGTAGGAGTTATTCATGAAATACTGATAAACCGGAAGTTGCTGATTATGTACTTTGTGGGCGCTCTGGGCTCTATGGGCGAAAGGCCAATTTCATCGTTTTTCATCGATGATGTCCCGTAAAAATTATTTATCATGTTTTTGGCATCAAAGATAATATATAATATTAATAACTCAAATTCCAAGTTTAGATGGAATATAGAGTTCGAAATTATTGCGGTAGATAAATATTTACATCTTATATATATGGAGAAAGTCATGTGCTGGCCACATCAGATTTTTCTTTTTTGGTTCCACCGAACTTTAAGTATCTCATATAACTATCTACGATGCGTATATATTGATGTATCCGATATCAACAACTCCCTTAAGAGAAAAACACGGGAGATATATTCGAACATTAATTTCATGTACTACCCGACATAGGATAGGATCATGAATTATATGGGAGTCTTTCAGGTCCAATGGAGTATTTAAATATCGATATTTCTCCGTCCAGAGTATCCTTAGTTCGACTCTGGACGACTCGGAATCGTCTCTCTCATAAGAAATGCACTTAAAGTTCGTTTTGATCGATTGCAGACATTTTTTCTTTTATAGAATTAAATCAGAAATAATGGTCTTATAAAATCGAGATTAGTACCAAAAGAAGGGAAATTGAATGAAGGACCTTATTTAGATCGTTGAATATCGTATTCGAGTCGAAAGTACGAGGGAATTGAGAGAAAAATGACGAGAAATTTGTGTGATTTTGTGGGTGTATACAATGCCTGGACGACAAAGGTATTGTTGAACTTTTGTGTCAAAACGAATATACGTGTTTACGCTAAAAATAATAAAGAGATGCTTTTTTTAAATGAAGCATTCAAAAATTGAAAAAATTAAGTAAAGTTTAAATATCATAGTAAATGAATCACTTCAAAATAATAAGGAAGAATAAATTAAGTGAATAAATTTTATTTTTGTTTGATCTCAATTACAGTAGACAGTGAAGTCATTAATGACGTGATATAAAAAAGGGAACAATTTATTTTTTTATATTTATTTATTTTTAGAGTTTAATGAAATGTCAGCATTAAAATTAACTCCCTAAGAGGATTTTCAATATCGTATCGATATTATTCATAATTTTTTAAATTTAATTTAATATTTTAATCATACATTTTTGATGAGGAAATTCACTGGTGATGATTATAATTTTGTATGTTCGCTCGAATGATTTCATTCCTACTAATTGAACTTCATTTAATCAAATATCATTTATCTGTATTTTTTCAATTAATACAGTCAAACAACGTTCAGTCAAACAACAAGTCCATACTGAATAAAAATAGCGGAATTGATGTCAGAATTCATGAAAACATAGAATATATATCATCTATAAGTTAGTATTATGGCTTAAAAATTCACACCTTCCAGCAAATAAGGGGGACCATTGGCCCATTGCAAATGAATGGAGTTTATTTACTTGAAAACGAAATTATTTAATATTTCAAATTAATGATTTTTTGTAATAAAAAAGATGGAAAAATTTCGCCATTAAAATCAATCGAAAGGCAATAATGAATACGCAATGTTGTTATAGTAACCAAGTAAACAATAGTATTTTATAGCGTGAGTGTGAAATGTAGATTTAATTCCGACTTTTTTGAGGGGTTACACTAATTCTATTATAAATCATCACAATCGATATGATGATCGCTCAAATGATTGAATTCCTACTCATTTGACGTCATTTACTCTTCCTGTATTTTCTTAGTTTATCAACACAGTTAAACAACAAACACATTTAAATTATTCTAAAGGTATTTGAATTCTAAATATCAATGATTACAATCCTCATGATCGCTGAAATGATTAAATTCCTACTTATCCAACATGATTTTTTTCATATATCTCGTAACCAACTCCCTCTTTACGGAGAAAATCCAACCAGGAACACACTTCCGCATTCCAAGAGAGAAAAAAAGACTCGCATTTCTCGATTCGCTTGTTTTTATTTACTTCTCGGCTCCACCGCCAGAGGGGGGGTCATTCGACCGTGGCTTTTTCATTTGTTTTCGGGCTCAATTTAAGACTGCTTTATCGAATAAATATAAAAAGGGGCAAACCTTGCCGCCCCATAATTCCCTGGGCGTGTTTCTTTCCTTTTTTTCGTTATGCTGTTGTTTTTACTGCTCCAAGTGGTTTTGCGGTAGAGAGGTGGATTGTGGGTAGGGCAGCCGAAGGGGAAACAAGTGAGTGACGAAGCGCGGGGATCTCTGATACGAGGAAAACAAATGAATAGCGGAATGCGAAGGGGTATAACGAATTAAAATGCGAAATCTCAAGAATTCTATTGACAGTTGAAAGTCGAAAAGCGAATTTGTATTTGTTAATTTTAGAAAACGAGAATTCAAAACAGTTGAATAACGATAAACGCAAGGGAAGAGGTCGTATACTTAATAAAATAATGCAATGGTCAAAATGGGATTTCATAAAAAAACATTCATTTTAAAAAATTATGAAAGGAATCCATAATACTATATACACGTGGGAAGGAATCACTGTCACCTTTTTGTTCCACAATTTTCCATAAATAATATACTTGAAACACATTTTCACCGCATTCAGGGTTTATTTCTTTCGAAGATTAAAATTAGAAGGAATAGTCGCACGTCAACGAGACAAACACCAAAAGAAAGAAAATCCAATGGAGATCCTTATTTCATTCGTGGAATTTCACTTTCGATTCGAATTTGCGAGAATATCGGTAAAATAAACGAAACTATTGTGTAAATTGGAGGTTGTGAGCAACTCATCCCCCTGACGACCAATCCCATTGTTGAAGCCGATGAGTTGTCCCGTAAAAATACTCGAGGATTTTATAGATTTGAATAATTATTAATGATTTTCACAATAATACTTAATGATACTTACAAAAGAACTACTTTATATCCATTTTTAAGCTGCATATAACGCTCATGACTACTTCTTCAGTTTTTACGGACTTGATTGGATGTCGTTCTTGAATTGTCTGACGCCGCTGTGTACTCAATTGTGATCCTGGTTTCTGATATCTATATCAGGGCTTTTTCTATGGTTTTCTGTATGGATGTCTTACTAGATGTTTACAAGGAGTTAAAACTCGCAAAACACTATTAATTGTGAGGTTCGCGGAATGCATTGTTGGGAATGCTTAGTTACGCCGACCAAAAATGCTCCCTACATCGTAGTACTCGCGAGGGATATTGTTGTCGACTTCGCCTTATTAACGAGGGGGAAGGGATATTTACCCCAATAAGAGTGCCAAAGCGATGCCAATTAGAAAAAACGTTTTAATAGTTTGGATAATTGAACACATTTAACATAACTCCAATTTGAGTTAGAATTGAGGTTTAGATTAGTCCTTTTTTTAAAGGTGAGTATCTTCAACTTATTATGTTTTGAATCTATTTTTTAGTGCGTTACCGTAAAGAGGGCTCAATGAAATTTACGTGGTTATTAGTTGATGAATTGGGCAAGTTTTTTAAAGTAGTAACCAAAAAGCTTTTTGATGTGCTCTTTTTTTACTGACCTCAAAAGTTTGATCAAATTCTAATACGTCACAGTTATTGAAACTTGCATTCCGACTTAAATGGAAGCAGTTGTGACGACAAATGCGTTCGATTGAAGCAAACGTTTAGTTATTCCAGAGAGAAAACAATTGAAGACCTTATCGAAATTATTTACGTTGTCATGGGGAAAAATGGGCTTGAAAGTCAAGGATTTTTTTTTTCAAAAAATACGAAAATATTCGTAACTCGAAAACAGAAGAAGATCGTACTAGGTAAAGGGGGTGATTCGGATGGCCAAGGAGGAGGTCACTCCGACTGTCACTATATATTGGGAACGGTCCCCCTGGCGACCAATGCCACTGTTGAATCCGAGCTCCTGCATTCTGGCAATATACAGAATTGGCAGCATCTGCCGATATCGTCCTTTCCATTAAAGTGCCCACTCAAAAGTGAATTAATGCACTCTTTTGGTCACGATTTATCAACCATTCGAAGGGTGAATTTATTTCTTCTTTCAAAAAGTCTCTTAGGACACTTACTCAGCGGTCTCATCATAAATACTAAGCGGAGTCATCACATATACTAAGCGGAGTCATCACATATACTAAGCGAAGTCATCACTTACTTAGTGGATGAATCACATACTCAGCGGATTCATCACAAATACTAAGTGTTGCCATGATACATTCAGCGGTCTCAACATATATTCTCAGCGCACTCATCACATACTCAACGGACTCATCATAAATGCTAAACTTACTCAACGCTTACTAGGCATATTCATCACATTCTAAGCAAACGCATCGGAATCTAAGCAATCTTACTAAGCACACTCATCGGATTCTTCTTTAAATATATTTAGCGAACTCATAACAAACGAAGCGTTGCCACGATATATATATATATATATATATATATAGGTGTCTAGACATGTTCAATAAGCATAGTCATTGTACACTAAGCGGTCTCAACTCAATTACTAAGCGGAGTCATCACTTACTCAGCAGTGTCGTAAATCATACTCAGCGAATTCATCACTAACTAATAGTATCCATAATATACTTGGTGGACTCATTATATACACTAAGCGGAGTCATCACATGCTCAGCGGTCTCAACACATATAGCAAGCGGGGTCATCAGTTGCTCAGTGAACTCATCGTAAACAAATACAAATTCGAGAAAATCTTTCTTATAATTCTCCCATTTTTTCTGTTCGTTAATTTAGCAAGACAACCATTGTTAGCACAATTTCGAGGATGCAAATATTTCCTCATAAAAATCCCTCCTTCCACAATATAACACACGTAATTGGCTATTTATCATATCCCTAAAGAAACCCTTTTCTTATCTTCTTCATTTATCTCCCCTCTTTTCGCATCTTCGCTTTTAATCGAGAAATTACGACTTTTAATTTCAAACTGCCTTTTCATTGCCTTCCCCAATTCCGTCTTTCTTTTGTCCTCCTTAATTATGACGTCACATTTACGGCCTCATTCCCTTATTAACTCTTTATCTTTTCTTCTTTTCGCTTCATCTTTGCCTTTTTTAACGTTCTTAGCCGCTAATTTTATCGTCCATGGACGTTTTAGCAGCTAAATATCGTTTATTTTTCTTTTCAGCATTTATACAACGGTAGCAGTTTTGTTTATCTGTTAGATATCGTTAGTAGTTTCGTTATGACAGCTAAATATAGTCAGTAGATAACTAAATATCGTTAGTTGTGTTATTTAGCAATTAAATATCGTTATTAGTTTTGTTTAGAAGTTAAATACCATAGTTACCATCTCTCTCTCATTAAGATTTTTCAGTTCATACCTCATACCTCCTTTTAAAGGATAAAGGTTTGATACCTCATACCTCCTTTTAAAATAGCCACCATTTGTGGGCAATGAGGTATACTAGGATGGATGAGGAGTGAGATAGTTTCCCCTTTAGTTCCTCATTAAAGGCACAATGAGAGCGGAATGGCCGCGTAATTGCATTCATTCCACATCTTATCGCACCAGAGCCAATAAACAATCACTCCTTACTTATAACTATCGTCTCGGTCGTCAGGGGAAACTGTCTCTTTACAACCACTACATTTTACTAATTTTTCGTCTTTACCGTCCGAATTCTCTCAATACAGAACCAAATTTGATAAAACGTGAACAAAATAATAATCTTTATTCAATTTCCTTTCTTTTGGTGCTTTTCTTGACTTCGTACGACCATAATTTCCTATTAAAATCAGCAAAAGCAAAAAGGTCTGCAGAGGAATAAAACTAACTCGGCGTGCATTCCTTATGAGTGAGTTTTCTGAGAAAACCTTAATTTAGAAAAACGAACACAAAAGGGTGGATTTAGATAAAAGTGACGCGCATCTGTTATTATACGTGAGTGATTATCAAAAGGGATTTCACTTAACACCACATACAGCTAATAAAATCAAGTGATTGGCGCAGCGCAAAGATTCTCACGTAACCCACGGAATAAGTGAAAATTCTAAATTCGGTTCTAAAATGGTGGATTTACGTGATTCGGGAATTCCCCATAATTACATTTATTATTTATGTATTAAACTCTATTATTCAGGTGATACATCGGGTACAAATGATTGGCAGAACACAAATTTCGTTTGTTATCCATTTTAATCAACGTTTGACTTCAGGTCCAAGTTACGAGAGAACTTCGAAAAGATTGGAAATATCAATATTATCAATTGCCAGAAATTGATAAACTTTGACAAAAACTGATATAAGTTGATAAATGAATTAAAAGATATAAATTTTATTTGACACCGTCTGAATAGATAAAAATGTTAAGTAGAACTATTTTGATAATTAATTTAGTGGACTTCTTTCCGAAGTTTTTAAAAATATGAAATAAACAATCCGAATGATACCGTCCACTTGTTTATGTTGCATTGTTTGCAAAGTTTTTGCGATTAAAAATACAAAACAAAATTATTTCTTTCTTTTGCTTGTTTCACATTGTGCAAAGAGTAGCAGACACTGAAAGCATTAAATAATAATATATATTTTCGTGAGTTTATTGTTTGAAAAGTTATTAACGTTGAGAAAACTAAATATAAAAATACTATTTAATTGTTTATTTGACATTTTTGAAGGGGATTTTAATCGCAAAGAATGTTTAATAATATTGCATTGTTGATTTTCTTACGTAACGCATTTTAAAAAGCTACTTTCTCTATAATTATTAAATAAAACTGCTTTTGTTCATTCAATACTTTTTAGAATAATTGTCGCATGAAATACTTACTTAGAAGATATTGCCAATTTGTTTTAATTAACGCCGTTTAAATAGTCATCGTATCTAAATAAATATACCACAAATTAATATTCTTCATTTCTTTGTTTTTCATTGTTTTAACAGTCATTGTCGTCGAAGATAGATTACGCGATTCCTCGTTTGTTTATTTTTGCGATTACGTCATCGTCTCAAAACATCCGTCAATCCGCAATGTTGGCAGCAGTGAAAAGAAATCCCGTTGTGGGGCGCTGTAAGGCGTTGCTAAGGAGGAGGGATTTGGCGGGAAAGCGGCTGTTGGTTGCTAAGGAGATGCGACAATGGGGAGGGAAGAAAGGGAAACACAGAGAAAGGGTTCTCCAGAAAGGGTTTCGCTTAGAAAAGGAGTAATATAAGGGTACGGGACGAAGTCAAGGCGAAACATTAAAGTTTGTGGAAAGTTTTCGCTACAGGGGGAACATTTAAGCGGATTTTGTAGAAATTCTCGAAATTTCGATTCATAAACAATATTTCATGACCGTAATAAGAATCTTTATTTAATTTCCGTTCTTTTGGTGCTTGTCTCGACTATTTAAAACCATTCATTTTAATTTAATTCTTCAAAAGAAACAAAGCCTGCGACCGATGAAAGCGAAGTTTACGTGTATTCCTTATGGAGATTCCTATCTTAGCGATCTTGGTTTGAACCCAGTGTAACTATCGAATTAAATAAAGACAGTATTTCTTTTCTTATATCAGAGAATACGTATGCAATGTTTGAAGTGAATCGAGCAAACGGTGTGGACCACAATCGAAGACAAACACACATACAAAATCATGCACACACAAAACACCCTCACACAATTTAAGTTGTTAATATTCGCATAGTTAAATAGCATTTGCAATTAATGGCGTTTTTGAGCGCGACTATAGGAAGCGATCTTTGCAGACGTTGTCGGCTCTGTTATTCCCCTTTCGCTACTTTTAATGCCCTTTTCGTGTTTTGGTTTGGGATGAAGAGTTAATCTAAGTTTGAGGAGAAGATGGGGAAAGGAAAAGGGTTCCCATGGTGACGACAGGGATTCCAAAGACGACGATTTTGACGATAAGCTACGATCGAACAGGTAAATATACCTATAAACATATTCTCTTATGACATACGGCATATATTATCATAAAGTGACCTCGAAGGAATCACTTCCACCCTTTTATTCGACAATTTCACGGGGTTCGAACCCAGATCGCTCCAATAGTTTTCCATAAAGAATACACGTAAAACTCATTTTCATCGCATGCAGGGTTTATTTCTTTCGCGAAATTAAATTAGAAGGAATAGCCGCACGTCAAAACACCGAAAGAAAGAAAATCCAACGAAGATTTTTATTTCATTCGTGGAATCTTACTTCCGGTTCGAATTTGCGAGAATATCGGTAAAATATACGAAACTTTTGTGAAATTTGGAGGTTGTAAACAACTCATCCCCCTGACGACCGATCCCATTGGTGAATCCGATGTATTATCCCGTAAAAATACTCGTGACTCATAAAGCTGATGATATATTACATGGATAACGAGAGATTTTCTCTAAGAAGGCAAACAGCCAATTACGTAATGCAGGTGCGTAATTTTTGTTAGGAATGGTAGATTACCAGCTCATCGACGAGGGAAGTTAAATGTCTTGTTTGTAATAAATTATTATATTTTAGAAAAATGTTGCTTACAATCTTTAATTCTTTCGAGATAAATTTAGCAATAAAAAATAACTTTGTTTGATTTTCGTTGAAATTTCAATACATATAAAGTCATAAAAGGTTCAATGGAGTATTACATATTGATGTTAGTCCGTCCAGAGTATCCTTGGTTCGACTCTGGACGACTCGAATCGTCTCTCTCATGAGAAATGCACGTAAAGTTCGTTTTGATCGATTGCAGACATTTTTTCTTTTGAAGAATTTAATCAGAAATAATGGTTGTGCGAAATCGAGATGAACACTTAAAGAAAGGAAATTGAACAAAGATTCTTATTATGGTCGTGGAATATCGTATTCGAGTCGAAATTGAGAGAATTCAGACATAAATTACGAAAAATTCGTGTGCTTTCGTGGGAATAAACAATTCCCTAACGACAAAGGTTAAGTATTTTTGTATTCTAGTACGGATATAAATGGGAAATATAATAAGAAATGTATTGAGAAGAAGAGCAGACATTTTATGATAATAAACCCATTGGTAAAGTTTGAAAATTTAAATACAGCTATACATATTTATAAATAATATCACCTTCCATAATAAGATTCATATATTTGACTGTTTAGATAAAATTTCAAACGATTTATGTTTTCGTTCTCAAAAATATGGACTTTTGTCAATCCAATATGGCATAGGGATTAATTACATATTTTCGTAACTGAATTTACTTCTAATTACGTCATATATTTGCTAGGGAATCCACTACTGTTAGTGATTAACTAAATGAACATTTCCGAGAGTAAGCGAAATTATAAGTATAATTTAAATGTGTATTATATGCGGACTCAACCCTTCATCAGCTATCCAAGCGCTTTCTAAGCAAACTTAGCGTTTTTAAGCAAATTAAGCGCTCTCTAAGCTAACTTATTGCTTTATAAGCTAACTAAGCGTTTCGTATGTTAACTTAACGCTTTCTAAGCTAACCCAGCTTCTTCTAAGCGGACTCAACCCTTCATCAGCTAGCCAAGCGCTGCCTAATCAAACGATACGCGTATAGGAAGTAAGCATTGAATAAGTGCCTCTCAAACGCATTAAATTTGAACGTCGTGTTGAATGTCCGTTAGCAACCGTTGCCAACGAAAGACACAAAAGTAAACAACTCATTCAGGGAGTTCTGGTTTTGAATGTCCTCTTTCCTTTGAGAATCCCTTTTATAAGCGATGAAATGAAGAAAGAAGATTCAATTAACTAATGGAGTCGAGTAATTAAACAGAGGAATAATAAAAGAATGCGTTAAAGAGAGGAACAAAGTATTGTTATCACACCTGTGGATCGAATCCGGACGATTTGAGAGACATCTTCTGGCTTTTGAAAAAGCATTGAATTCACTTCAAAGTGGAATACACAGATTTCATAGAATACACTATCTAAATTAGCACACGTCTTAGCTGTGGATATAACAGTTCTTGGCGTTGAGACGATTGAGTTGCTCTTTTCAATTCAACTTACAAAACGAGAGGCCGACGATGTCTATCTAAGACGACGATGAAGTGGAAAATAACGAGAGAAATTAATAGAACTGAATGCTAATATCAAATAACTCACACCTTGATTTATTGATTCAAGTACCTATCTAATCTGGGTTAATCCTTATCCGGAAAAATGTACACCGCTCTATTGTTCCCGCAAAATTATCACATTTCATATTATTTAGTGTCATTCGATTAATGATTCCTTAAAACGAGACGCGATCTGCTGTCGTATCGCTCAGTTGTCGTATCGCTGAGTTGTCGTGGAACTGCTGTACAGGTGTTATCTGAGAGGTTTAATGAGTTTTTATCCTAAACGTACTTATTCTAAGCGCACCCAACGCATCCTAAGCACACTCAACGCATCCTAACGTTAAACTTGTGATTTACATCTCGTGTCGCAATTCCACTTTCGCCTATAAATTAATAAAACTACGGTAAACAGAAGTCGTGTATTCAATGAATCACTTCATGTAAAGCATCGCAATCCAACTCCATGGACCACAGCTGAGCGGACAAACTTCCCAGACACAAATGATCTCCATCAAAAGCCTTCCCAAATCAACTTTGATCAAATTAAACTCCAACTAAAAGTAGGATTCCAAAACTAACTTCGAAGGAGAAAAAGAACTTCGGATTCTGAACAACTGAAAGTGGGACAACCCAAAAACAAAGTTGAGTCGAAGAGGACAAACAGTTTTCGCCAAGGACCTGCATCTCAGAATCACTTATTCTTTCGATAAAGTGAATGGAGGTGTAGGAAAAGTGAAAGCCACGTCACTGATATACGCAGACGTATGAAAGTGAAAGATAAATCATCAAAGTGAATGATAGCTAACGAGTGAAGAATTTATGCTTTGTTTGATTCGGATATGCTCGTTATGCTATGCTTATGCTTTGTGCGCTTGTAATACGTTACTTATGCTTAGCTTTACGCTGATATCACTTAGAATATGCTTAGATAGCTGAATTTATGCTTACTTCGCTCACAACGTATCGACAATGATAACTTTATGCTCACTCTGCTCAAAATGAACGATGAAACTCTACTCTTTGCTTAGTTCTATTGAAATATTCTTTTTATGCTAAGTTAATGCTCACTGCGCTTATCATGAGATGATTTCGTTTACTTTCACGCTAAGTTTGCTCACAATATGCTTAATTTAAGTTGAGTTCGCTTAGAATGTGCTTACCTCGCTTACAATGTGCTGACTGTGCTTACTCTACGCTAAGTTCGCTTATAATATATCGATGATCTTTACGCTAAACTTTGCTTAAATTATATATAACTTAAACTCCCCCGTGATGCATGATGGGTCTTAATTTCAATTCTTTAATAAATATACAAACATTTAAATATAGAATACTGATTATATATGTTATCAACACCTTAATTTCTCCACATAGTGAAATATAAAAGTGATCGAAGTGAATGATGTGACTCTGAAGTGAAATACAACGTCACAGATTATGCACTGATTAGTATGGCTGAAATGAATTGCTAAAAAAACCCGTAAGAAAAAGTAAGTTTTATAAATGGCACTCACCATTATAGTTGAAGCAGATGACGGTCGATGGCACGCTGTTCCGACAGATGGCAGCACTATTCACTTCTGCGACATCTGAAAAAGGCACAAATAAAATGAGAAAACACATCACTTACAGTTGGCGCCTAGAAATATAACCAAAATATATATATACGAAATAAAAACTTTGAAGAGCTGAACGGCGAGTTGTAAAGTCTTAGCAAACCTCCAACGTCGTACAACAGACCAAAATGGTAATTTTATTTTGTTATATTCAGAATGCAAAAATTGATTAATTCGTTGTTTTTAAGTGCTTCCACTCCATATTCATTTACTATCCTTCCGTCATCGGTGTTTAATCTTTGTTTCTATTTTGGCATTGTGAACAACCACCATCAGTCTTCACGTAGTTACCCAATTTCGTGGTTATTGCGAGATATTTACGTCAAAACGTCGTTTTCATTTATACCTTTTCGTAATCATGTTAAATACAACATGATTGCTATATTTCTTCAAAGTTTTATTTGGAGGCTGATTTTAAATTTAAAACACGAATATTTCAAAATAATTATTCAGTTATAATAATTAGCAGAAAATTGTAACTGTGAGCTGACTCTCTAGCTGTAGATTGAGCTCTTGCTGATTGATAAGGTTTAAAAGTTTTCTCCTTTGCTTTAAATTCCATTTGTCTTTATTGGTTTTCTTTTCTGTATATTGTTAATTTTCGACATTCTCTGTCACCTTTTAGGCTCCCACTGTTTAAATGTGTGGTCTTTATTATTATTAATAGTTTTTGTTTGTAATTTGCTAAAAGTTTAACACTTAATGTATTGGAGAAATTTATAATTAATCGCCAGTTTTATCGGTCATCATCGAATATGTCCAGAAAAGCATTATTTATCATCTTTGTGACAATTAGTTAATATAATATAAAATTTTAAAACACTTATACATCCCAAGGAATAACGGACTTGAAAAAGGTCTGACAGGGCCGGGAATCGAACCCGGCATCTTCCTCTATCCTACTTCTCATATACCGTATCTTCTTTTCTTTTTTTTTACAGGCACCTCCGTTTAAGGAATTTAGGAATTACCTATATAATGACAAGGACTTCAAGACAGTCCATGAAAAAATCTATTGACAAATGCATCCGGCTGAAGAAACTTTATAAAATTCTTATTATACTACGTTGTAGCTCATAGAATACCTATTATATTATTAATTTATTATAGCTTTTAACTTTTCTTATAACTAAATCAATTAGGTCTTCTATACCTTTTGCTAAATTTACTTTCTAAAATAATTGTTCATATCTAATCTTTTTCGCTTTTCATATATCTATGTTTGTATATTATTGTATTTATTTCTATTACTGTGTTTTCGCGGGTTTTTTTCACCCCCCTTCTTTGTGGGTGTTTTCCCGCAACGTGGCTTTTTTCTTAGTCAACCTCCAGTTGCAAAGATTCTTTCCCACACCCTACTCTTTTTTGTATTTTTTTAATAAGTTGAGTTTTTAATAAGTTTAAATGCAATCGACATACGAGGTTAGGTGGAAGAGAGGCCCACTTGAACCTAACCTCGCCAATAAGGGGTCAAACCCTATCTGGCATATTTAAATTTAATATAGTCTTCCGGAATACTGCCGTAGATAAAAAATTCTTATTTGTGGAGAAAGTCATGTGCTGGCCATATCAGATTTTTTCGTATACATTTCATTTATATTGGAATTCGTTATACTACTTGGGTGGATATCTTCGAAAGCTTAAAAACTAGTCCGTACTTGACTAGGCTTTTCGTTTTTTTAGCATTTAAAATTTTCTTAAAGCTTAATTTTTTTTACAAAATTGTTGACTTTTTGCCCATTTTTTCGTGAAATTTTTCATAACTTTGAAAGAGAGACTTCTTGAAATTATTTATATTGAATCGCTATTTTACTAGGTTTTCTGGAATTTTGGGCATTTTAAGCTGAAATAACTTCAAATTTGAGAGAAATTATTCAATTTTGCCCATTATTTCGTCGAAATTTCGAATAATTGAGAATTGATCATCATACCTGGTGTGATATCTTCAAAATCTTAAAATGTAAACACTAACACTGTTGCATGATAACTTCAGGGAAAATTAAAACATGCATGGAGAAATCCCGTCACAATGTACCTTGAATATCATTACAAACTGAGCTAAGTCTTCAAATAATAAAATGATAACTAGCACATCATTTCCTTTGTGATGCAGAATGATTACCTATTTTCTTAGTAGTATAGTTATAAAAACCTACTTTCCAGTAGCAAAAATCCATTCTGTACAGTGATACAGTACGTTTTACACTGATAATTACAATATAGTTAATGACTATATAACTACTATAGAACATGTATCAATTTTCTATAACCTTACAATAAACAAAATATATTTATTGAATAGTTATAACGTCTCACTATTACATTACGATTTTTGGTAATCTTAAAGTATCATCATATGTTCTACATGCAATCATTATGTACAATTATTTATGTTTTCCTTTAAAAATTAAATACCACTAGCAAATGCATGTTTCTAATGTATGACAAGATTTAGCATTTCCTCAAAATCATTAAAATAAAATTCCTAATTTGTGACTTAGAATGTGATTTTGTACTTTAGTATAAATACATTTATCAAGGGTGAACTAATAAATAAAATAATACGGCCTGCTGTAATTCAAAGACTAAAAACTATAGCTCTTAACTCATCCGTGATTTTTTTGCATATAACATTACATTTTGCAGACAAATGATAATAACACCAAGTGATACATAAGAATAAGCCTTGCAATGAGGATATGCAGAAAAGGAACTCGATATAAATTAACCATTACCTTACCATTACACATTACTTTCAAACTACCATAATACATTACCAAGTTCATACTCTAACCAACAACAAAGAGGAGACACAGAAATAAAAAAAAACTCTTGTCCTCAGGAAATATTGTGAGAAAGCTACTGAAGTGTACTCAAAAATCAGAATTTGACTTCACATTGGCATATTTGGCAAAATAATTAATTATCTCACAATGAATTCCAAAGTTTTGAGAGAAAATTATTAATCAACGATACAAAATCTTTCTATTCCTATGGAAAATTTGAATTAATTAGAATGTAGTAGTAGATGAGAAAATACATAAAGAACACATCAATACCTTACTTTATTCCATGCTTTTTGAATGGCATCCATCTAACAACACTTCTATCCTCAACTTATATCCGGAGCATAGGCTGAGAAGAGGTTTTCCAGTTCATGATGTGGACCGATATATTCTCTTTCACAGTAACTGATATTGCATCTTACCTCACCACATATACAACCTTGTACATAATAACAATGTGTTTATTATGAATGAAATCCCATTGACTGTTTAAAAACATTTACAATATTATAAAATACTATTGAGATAAGAAATATAGCCAGGAAAAATAAATACAATCAATAAAAAACTATGTAGAAAAAAAAATCAATAAAATAATGTTAACTTAGTATCTAATTTTATGTTTTTAAAACTAATGTTTTCTTAGGTGAAGGAATTATTCATTCAAAATATGTGAGATAAAATTATACAATTATATATTATAAAATATTATACATAATTATTCACTTTGAGGAAAAAAAACTAGCTGCAATGATTTGGACACTGTCATAGGTGCATTTTACTACCTCATTTACCACTGAATATGATATTTGCATTAATGCATTATAGCTTATGCATCACAATAATCGTTTATTAGCTACACTTGGGAGTGTTTTAACATTAACCCCACTTAATCGAAATGCAATATAAATGCTGAATTGAATTCAAATAGAATAATTCACTAAATAATAACATAAATTAACTAAAAAACAATATTCCAATGCAGGGGCCATATTCTGTATCTAACTTCCCGTCAGTACGGTAGCCTCTCAGTCGGTTGGGATCGCAAACCGACTCCTTGAGCTCTCGATGCTATTCCCTAAGCTCCTGCATCGGTACGACGGCTAGCCATCGTCAGTAAATCTACCGATAGTGAAAAGGACTCAGTAGCAATAGGGGTCAGTTGGTTAGCAGACGAACTGTAGCAAGTGTGTGCATATTTAACAATATCATCAAGGCAAATGCGTCAATTGAATGGCCATAATCAGCAGAATGCCTACAGAAGACGATTTTTGAAGGAAAGATCAAGGGGAAACGACAAAGAGGAAGAAGAAAATTCGGAATGCTGACTGATTTAAAACAAGGAAAAGAATATCAAGTTCTAAAAAGAGAGGCACAGGATAGAGATGCCTGGAGGAGCAAGTTTTGTTGAGACCTGTCTGCGGACAGAAGCACAATGATGATGATGATGAATTAGCAAATGTAAAATAAAGCCGCAATAAGACATTCGATTGCATAAAACGAATGCAATTCTCACTTTTAGATGAAAACTGATGTATGCCATAGCACATATGGATGCAGGTATGTACTACATTTCTTGGTGCATGCATCTGTCCAAGGACGTGGAATAAAATAAACGTTTGAATCTTTAATTAACAATTGCATTGATACGAGTAAAACTTGGTTGATACAGATGCTTCCATAAAATTAGAAAAACTTTCTAAAATACTGGTATTTGTACCTTTGTATACTCGATTCTTCACAGTATATCGTTCATAACTGCAGTTACTAATATCTCCTTAAATTTCTCCCTCTTCATATAATCTATCACTTATTGCTAACATTAATTTGAGTTGGGCATATTTTCTCAATGTGTTCTTACCGATAAATACATGAGCTGGGGACTCAACAATCACCTTTATCGTCAGGGGGATGGGTTGTTTACAACCTCAAAATTTCGATAAAATATTCACGTGCTTTATCAAAATGTGCGCAAACTTAAATATCAAACGATATTCAGAAACACAAAAAGAATCCTTGTTCTATTTATTTTCTTATGGTGCTTAATTTGACTTCCTACAAAAATTATTTCTAATTTAATTTTGAAAAACAAATTAACCCTGCAACAAAAAATGACCTTGACATTTATTTCTTAAGAAAACGTTTTCACCCGTCTGGGTACGAAACATGGACTTCAGGGAAATAAAGAGTAGCCTGTAAATAGCCTAAGAGAAGCCTCTGCGCGGGGTTGACTTTTAATGATGTAAAATATTTCTAAGTTGCGTGACTCTTAATTCTCGTGTATTTCGTAAACATACACACACACACACACACACTATTTTATATTTTACATATGTATTCATATAGAAGACTAGTTGAAGTGTTCATTGCATCTCAAGGGGAAAACTTAAATTGATAAATGCAATTGTTATAGAGTTGATAGTAACACATACCTCATACTTAAAACTATATAGAAATAGCTAGGCTCTAATTATTTGCAAACCAGTAAACAAACAAAATGAAGTTATAATAAAATATGTAAAAACACCTATACATTAGAACTCACATCCTTTGAATGAAAAACTGGTTTGATGAAGACAACATTTGTTTAAGGATAGTAAAAATTTATTCGAAGAAAGCATAACGATAAGAAGCATCATGCTTAAGGAGATATTTTAGGAAAGGCTCAAATGGATATCGGAATCAATGAACAAACACAAAAGAAATATATTTTATATCACTCTTAAACAACCAATGAATATTCTTTGCGGAAAGTAAGTGTATTACGGAGCTGAATTGTGCCCCAATACTATAATGCGTAACATGGAGCTTGATCAAATAACACAAATGCAGTCACAGAGCCTAAACAGATGCAGAGATTAAACACCAATAACTGAAAAATATCAAATGTATATGAAGTGGAAGCACTTAAATAAATCTGACGTGGCCAACACTCGACTTTCTCCATATTTATTGAAAACAGAAGCCTATGCCGGTTATATATAAATTACTCGAAAACAATGAGTGTTACAAAAAATATTTTAAAAAATTTGTAATGAAGTATATTATATATAACTTTTGTGGATAATTATATATTCCTACATTGCATTGTGACAGAGATATGTATGAAAAACTTCCATTTCTGGATAAACAACAACTTCCGGTTAACCATTATTCAAGAATAACACCTAAACCATCAGTGGTGTGGAAAAATGATTCAAACAAAAGTTGTAGTAAAGTGCATTATCTATAACGTTTATGCATGATTGTATATACCTACATTGTATTCTGACATAAAAATATACATGAAACAAAATTTTGTTCCAGCTAAATCACAACTTCCGGTTAAGCGGTATTCATCAAAAACTAATCAACTCTTGGCATTGTTAGGAAAATACTAAATATGAAGTTTGGAAATGATCATATAATTAACTTTTAAAATAGAGCGCCCACAATTCTTTTTACCTCAGACAGACACAGACAGACATGTTTGGGAAAATAGAGAAAACATAAAATATGAGCCCCAAAACATCTATTTCTGTTGAAATTTGTAGGCTGAATTTATTGTGAATACAATACTCTCTCTATACTATTATATGGAGAAAGTAAAAATACTATGAATTACTTTTTGCATTCTGCATATAGCAAAACATAAACTTTACCTCTCCAATCAAGGAATATGGATTGGAGATTTGCTACAACATGACAACTCGCCTTTTAACAGCATATCGTTCATAGCTGCAGCTGCTAACATCTCATTTAATTTCTCCCTCTTCCTATAATCTATCAGTTATTGCTGACATTAATTTGAAGTACTCATATCTTCTCAATGTGTTCTTACCAATACATACATTAGCTAGAAAAAAACAAATACCGTGATCGTGAGGGGGATGGGTTGTTTACAAACTAAAAATATCGAAAAAATTTTCAAATATTTTATCAAAATATTCACAATTTCTAATCAAGCACGATTTTCAACGACCAATATAAGAATCTATATTCTATTTTCCTTCTTTTGGTGCTTAAATCGACTCTTGAAGACTGTTATTTCTAATTTAATTTTGAAAAAGACATGAACCCTGCAACAAAAGAAATTAATTTTACCTCTATATCATATGAAAATGTTTTGACCTGTCTGGGTATGAACCGTGGACTTTACTTCAGTAAATAAAAAGTAGCCTATACTCTGCGTGACCTTTAATAATGTAGAAAATCTCAAAGGTTTGCAACTTACAAGTTTTTAGAGAAAATACACAGAAACATACCCACTGTCTATTTTATATAAATATATGGATACATTATTTATAATCTATAAAATAAATACTAAGAAAATATTTAAATTTTAATAATTGAGAATTAATTTGCTTGATTAATAAAATTTCAATGGTAATTGTTCACTGTTATTGTTGTCCGTTAACATATCTACCTTCCAATGATGAGAATAGAATTCACAACACTTTTAAAAAATCTGATGTGGCCAACACATGACTTTCTCAGTATTTATTGAAAACATAAGCCTATGCCGGTAATATATAAATAACTATAAAACAATGAGTGTTACAGGAAAATTTTTCATACAAGCTTTGTAGTAAAAAACATTATCTACAACTTGGGTACATAATTGTATATACCTACATTCCATTTTGACAGAGATATGTATGAAAAACTTCCATTTCTGGATTAACAACAACTTCCGGTTAACCATTATTGGGGAATAACTCCTAAATAATCAGTGTTACGAAAAAATGTTTCTTACAAAAGTTGTAGCAAAATACAGTATCTATAATTTTTGTGTGTAAATGTATAAACCTATTTTGCATTCTTACAGAGATATTTAAGAAACAAGGTTATGTTCCGGATAAACCGTAACTTCCGGTCAAGCGATATTCTCCAAAAACTAATCAACTCTTGGCATTGTTAGGAAAATTCTAAATGTGAATTTTGAAAATGATTGGATATCTACATCTACATCTACATTAATACCCTGCAAGCCACCTTTCGGCGTGTGGCAGGGGGTGTAAACACCAGTTGAATCTAAATTACTTCCTTATTCGATTATTGTCACGTATTGTTCGCGGAAAGAATGAATCTCTAAAACGATTCGTCCTAGCATCTATTTCTCTTAACTTACAGACATTATCGGATTGACCGACCTAGCAGGGGGGTTGCATGATACCGATTGTATCTTTGGAAAATGTAGTTTCCCTGAATTTATTAAGCAATCGCAGCCTCTCTTCCAATCTCCTTTCTTTCAAGGAAGCCAACCTACGTCTGAGAGCATTTTTGTAAAAATTGCTTTTTTATCGTAGCATTTCTTAACAAAACGAACCGCTTTACGCTGCACTTTCTCGAGTTTGCGAGTACACGTTCCCATATACTTGCCGCATATTCCAGAAGGGGTCTGACCAAGGTAAAATAACATCGCTTTCTCACCTTTTCGTCGCATTTACCGACAATACGCTTTACAAAGCCAAGCCTTTTACTAGCTTTGCCGCAGATTTTTCGAATATGCGTGCTCCAATTTAAGTTATTAGTAATATTGATCCCGAGATATTTAACTGAATCTACTACTTTGATACTAATTCCATTAATTTTGTATGCATTTACTTACGTTAATATCTAATTCCCATTTTTCGCACCATAATATAATATATAATTTCATATAAGATAATTTCATTATAAGATAGAGCGCACACAAACTCTTCAACCACAGACAGACAGACAGACGCACAGACAGACATGTTCCGGAAAATAGCTAAAACATGCTCTAAGGGCCCCAAAACATCTATCTCCGTCGAAATCTGGAGGTCGAATTCTTTTGTGAATACAATACTTTCTCTATACTACGTATAGGGAGAAAGTAAAAATATATAAGATGATAAAACTCAAGATTGTAGGCAATTATTCGGTCAATTTATATTATGAGAGTAATTAAGTTATAGAATATATCACTAAAATCACAAAGATTCCTAACAAACGTAGTGTCAGAGATCAAGAATTTTTCCGAGATAATCTAAAGGTACTGATTTGCTTTGAGGAATACAACTTAGTCACCTCTAAAAGTCCACTCATCTACAATGTTGCAATTCTTCCAGAAATTTATATTTCAAAAGTAGAGCATTGATGGGTTCTTGCTATAATCATGTTGTTTGGTCATAAATATTATGTCATAATTTTATTGCTAAAAACTAAAGAACACCAGCAAATACAGATGTGATGTAAGTAGTAAAGAATTGTTGGAAACTGATTAGTAAAAATTCAAAATGGCCTAATTGTGACATCTGTAGGATGGTTATGTAGCATCAATTATAACATAGATACATTATTTTACCTTCTACTGAAGGACTCAAAAAGTAACACCAACAAAAAGAGGAATAAAAGTAAAAGCTTTTAGGTATATTTCGTTGATTTTTAAACATATTCAAGAATACTAATGCAAACATAAATGCTACGACTGTTAATATATATTCTTGCGATGCATTTGGACTTGAGTTTATTAAATCATGGAATACGGTGATTCAGCCAAATGTTATTATACTCATCTCAACAGATACTTTTAAAGCTCAATTCCCGTACCACATATGCTCCCTGCTCTTAAGCAAAAGTATTTGCATGATTTTTTAAGCCTAAAAAATGCTAAAATTAACTTCTATAGCAAATTAATAACGAAAATTTCTGATTTTGAAGACTGGTTATTTTTTTATGTAATTAATACCTGACTGTGATGTAAAATAAAAATATTTAACCAATTTATTGCAAGTCTATCGCTTAAAATTAATGATGGAATATTTTAACCAATCAAAGAGGTAAAGAAGGACTTGATAGAAAATGTTGTGATTGTTACTTATAAATAAACAACATAATAGACATCAGTATATCATTAAGTATATTTGCACTACGGTTAGCACAAATGTTTCTTAACGCAAACTCTTTCCCCGGTCCCTTGAGATTTGTGTTAGTGAGGGTTTACTGTATTCTAGAATAATAATAACTAATAATAATTAATAATCTATTAACAACATACTCATTGTATATACGAGCAAAAGTTATATAAAAGCATATTGATAAGGTAAATGAAAAGACAGTATCAAATCAAGTAGTCCCTCAAACCTAATTTTGTATTCCCTCTTACAAATATATGGTGAAATACAAATGGTGCCCAAGCTATGGAACACAATTTTCATAAGGTGATAGACAATCTATCTTTAAGAAATATTTATTAAATCTCTTCACATGCCAGGCTAGAGAATTTTCAACTATGGTTAACGAATATAAAAAATTGAAATTCCCGCAAAGCATTTCAAATGGTAGAGCTACCTGGTCTTGAACCCAGGACTTTTCCAATAATGTAAAAACATAGAACTACCATGTAGGAATAAAACTAATTTAATACAAGGGTTTAAGAGGATATCATACTGGGTTATCCTAAACCAAGAATCCTTTATTCGCATTTTCAAAGCATAGAGAAAGGCGCTCTGTCTTCGAAGCACGCATCATGAGAGAAACCGTTAAATTTTTACATGAAATGTATTAGTGATCTCTATTTACATGCGGTATTCTACATTTGCATGTAATCGGAAAAGAGATTGAAAATATTATTAAAAATTGCAGCAATTCTTCTTATTTGGGAGAAATTTTCACCCACCACCACAAGGCATAGGCACCTAAATTATTCCATATAAAATTCGATTCTGTATTCAGTATACCTGGTGTCGAACCAAGGACTTTAATTATGACAAAATGACATGGAAAAATTTGCTTTGGGATAATCTCGCCATTTCTAAAATCCTAATACAATTATCACGAAAGACTTAAAACAGAGCTCTACATTTGCGTTTAATTGAATGATGGATTCCAAACCGTGCATCGAACCAATGATCATAAGGAAAATGATTAGCTGCATTCATGAAAGATCCATTACTTCAGTACATATGGATGGTAAAATTTCAACCTTCAATCAATCATAAAAAATTGGAAAATCTCAATATACATACTTTTAAAAAAGTAGAGAAGCCTAGTGTCAAATGCAAAAAAATTTTGAGGTTTTGATAAATAGAATGACCTGGAAGGAATGGAAGCACTTTAAAAAAATTATATTGCAATATTATACCTAAATATATATTATAACTCAAATAAGGCATGAAATATATATAAAAAATTAAGAACTCCTCAGAATATTATGATTATTTATCCCCAAATCTAGCATAGAGCAATGCGAAAGGAAAAGCCGAAGCAAAGAGATTTTGAAAGGAGAGGATTTAACAGTACTTCAACAGAACTAACGGAAAACCACAACAATTCAACAGAGGCAAACTGGAGCAAGAGCGTATGAAAAAAAATGCCTGGTTTTCCCCATCATACCATCTAAATCCACTGTATCATACTTGAATCCCAATTAACTTATCATTACCGATTAAAAACATAAAATGACATGATTTAACACCATTGAAACTTAATCAAAGAAATAAGTAGGACTTACATTGCATTGGAAAACTTAGAGACGCATTTAAAAACAATGAATTGAAAACAATATATGTAATAATATCTTACTCTGCAGCCACCCTTAAAGCACTCAGTGGCTGCCGTTATACTTCCCTCGCCCTCCACAGGAGCTGTCAAGAGGCCTCGTACATTCTTCCAACGAATGCCTCCGCAACTTGGTGTCTCTCTTAAGCAACTGTCCCATATTGAAGACAATAGTGGTCCATTTCCACCATTCTCCACTTTACTCCCAAGCTGCAGCACTCTGAAGCTTCTCATATTATTTGAAGAACATTCAGTGCACATTCTCTGTATGAATATTTAGACAAACATATAATATATTAAATATTATTATAAATACCCATTGATATTCCAGTAATAACAGCAGATCCTGTTAAATATTTACAAGGCAACTAAACAAGGCAATTACTAATATTAATGAAATATGGTTACAATATTAATGAACTATGAATGAATGAGTCAGTGAATGTATAATTAGCTATAATTGGAGAAACATCTATATTTAATAGATAGGAGATGGATTAACAGATATAACTTTAATATGTAATCATCATAAAGTAATTTTTAATACACCCCTTTGTGCTACCAGTGCCTCAATGAGGACATGGCAGTGGACGATGATGCACAGTCGGACGAGACCACACTTGCCCTTGCACACAAAGTTCCCAAAATGGCCTGGGGAAAGACTACTACTAAATCTTCGACCCATTACCTTCTGCCCAAAGCAGTGCGTAGCTTGTGTTAGAAAATTTAATGTACTCAAACCAAAGTAACTCGGCATACTCTATGCTCCGAAGGACTGGATACACAAAGAATATATTTCAATGAATTTCTATGAACTTATTATATTCCCATAGGAAGTTCTATTGGAAATGAATATATTGCCAATAAAGAATAGCAATTACTCAACTGAAAAAGAATAATATTAATCAATTACTAAAGTAAATTTTTAAAATTAGGTCTCATAATTTTCCTTAAATAATGGTTTGTCAGAAAAATAGAACACAATACATCTTAAGTATCAACCCATTTTCAGTAAAAATACAGAATTAATATTGTCAATCATAATAGTTCTGTGTAACAATATACAAATATTTTATGAGAGCAAGGAAAACACCTACATATACACAAAAAGCTGTTCTGGGATACCTAAGAAGTAGCTCCAATGCATCACAAAAAAATCTGATGTGGCAAGCTCATGACTTTCTTCATGTATAAGATGTCAATATATTTCTACGACAGTATTTTCGAATTCTATATTGAAACTAAACTTGGAAGATAAGTGATTAATTTATATCATAAACCTATTACGTCACAAACATTATAAGTAATATTTTTGGGACATGTTCGATGAAAAACGAATAAAAAGGGCCTTTTCCCGAGAGCGACCACAAAGTACATAATCAGCTACTTCCAGTTTATCAGTATTTCATTAATAACTATTTAGCAATCAGGGATAAAAAATATGATCAGTAAAGCATTTATAGAAAATTACGTTTTCTAAAACTTATATAAACAATCGTATAAACCTAAATATCATTTTTTTTTGAGACATTTCACAAAAAAGGAAATTTGCTTCCAAGATTAAAAAAAGCTCAACTTCCGGTTTAACCATTTGATCCAAAAAATTATCAACTCTATCAACACACCACAGTATATATGTGAAGTTTGGTACTGATAGGGCTAATAGTTTTCACGTTAGAGCGCCCACAAGCACACACACACACACACACACACACACACACAGCCGCAAACATCATTCCAAAAATGGTCAAAACGTGTTCTAGGGACCCCAAAACATGTATTTTGGTTGAAATCTCGAAGTCAAATTTTTTCAGAAAAACAATACTTTCTACATACTATGAATATGGAGAAAGTAAAAATCCTATTAGTATGAAGGAATTGACCCTAAAATACAGTGTATATTGTATGTTTGCAATAACAAAAGTGTAAAATCTTCTACCGCTATTCAAAGAGTCTAAACAATTTCGGTTACAGACCACCCATTGCCATTATACATTTCCATTATTTCATTGAATTTAAGAAAAAGAAATCCAACAAAGCAAACACAAAGACAGTGTAAATGTAAAGTAACCACAAGGATGATCATTGAAATAAATCAGATTTCCAGAAATATATCCCACAAACTTCGTCCATGATCTCCAATTGGAAATATTCCTATAACTATAATTAAATCTGCTAGTTAAGATGGCAGACATTGGCTGACTCAAGCAAATTGACGAAATTGTATTACAACCAGTATAACAGAACATATTGACAGTAATTGAAATATTATATCTTAATATATATTATAACTCAAATAAGGCATGAAATATATATAAAAAATTAGGAACTCCCCAGAATATTATGATCATGTACCCCCAAATCGAGCATAGAGCAATGTGAAAGGAAAAGCCGGAGCAAGATATTTTGAAAGGAGAGGATTTAACAGTACTTCAACAGAACCAACAGAAAACCACAACAAATCAACAAAGGCAAACTGGAGAAAAGCATATGAAAAAATTCCTGATTTTCCCCAGCATACCATCTAAATCTACTGTATCATACTTGAAACCCAATTAACTTATCACTACCGAATAAAAACATAAATTGACATGATATAACACCATTGAAACTTGATCAAAGAAATAATTAGGTCATGCATTGTATTGGAAAACTTAGAGACTCATTTAAAGCAATGAATTGAAAGCAATATACGTAATAGTATCTTACTCTGCAGCCACCCTTAAAGCACTCAGTGGCTGTCGTTATACTTCCCTCGCCCTAAACAGGAGCCATCAAGAGGCCTCGTACATTCTTCCAATGAATGTCTCCGCAACCTGGTGTCTCTCTTAAGCAACTGTCCCATACTGTAGACTGCAGTGGTCCATTTCCACCATTCTCCACTTTACTTCCAAGTTGCAGCACTCTGGAGGTTCTGGTATTATTTGAGGAACATTCTGAGCATATTCTCTATATGAATAATAGGACAAACACATAATATATTTATTATAATTATAAACGCCGATTGAAATTCCAGTAATAGCAGCAGATCATATTAGATGATTACAAAGCAAATAAACAAGGAAATTACAATTTGTGATGCATAGTGCTAAACCTATATTGAAATGAGGATCTATTAAATGATAAAAGAGTTACCTTAGATTTTTCAAAAGGAGAGCCTGCACGAACCTTCCCAAAGTAACCTGTAGTATCTGGTTCATCAATATCTACCACATCTCAGCTTTGTAGTGATGGTTATTAAGTCAAGATCATTAGGTACAGAATGACTTATCTTACCAAAACGAATAAGAATGTGCTGATATTCCTATGCATTTTACAATTTTTCTCTTCCACAGGATGGTTTTTGGAGGAGATTTAAAGGTTGGAACACCAGTAAACCTATATCAATAATGTATTTATTAGCTCCCCATTCCTGAAAGGTTAGAAAAGAGAACATGAGTATTCAATTACAAAATTTAAATCATAAAAAGCATTATTTTCCAATGATAATCAGATACCGAGACTTAAATATATACATTCTAAAATCTTAAGAAAAACATACCTTATTTTGTCATCACCAATTGGATAGGCATTGGAATAACTGCATCCAACGATAATCTCAAATAAGATGCCTTCTTCAAAGCGCATCGATTATTAAAACGTCTCACTAAACATGAGAGGTCAGATCAGACCCTCTACATGAAATCTTCAAGTTTTTGTCCCATAATGGGCAGAACTTCTCAATCAAGAGAGGCAAAATGCCTTTCGGTGACGAGAATTGTATCTGCAAATGGTATCTCTCTTTTGATAGCTACCAGAAAGTCTTGAAGGGCAAAACATCTCAATCGGAATCCTGATCGTCGATGAGAATATTATTTTGCCAAAGGTAGCTTTCTATTGAGTGATACCATGAGGTACGCAGACCCTCTTTCCATGGGCAGAACCTCTCAAGCAGGAGAGGCATTACACCTCCCCTGAAGAGAACTGTATTCTGAAAATGGTACCTTTCATTTAAGAGCTACCCCGTGGTACCCAGACCCACTCGATGGGCAGAATCTCTCGACTTGGGGGAGGCATCACACCACTCCATAGTGAGAATTTTATTCTGCTAGGGTAGCTCTCTTTTGAAGTTACCAGAAGAGCAGAAGACCTCTCCATATGGGTACCTATAAAACAATAGTTGTTAATTATGGCCTTAAAATAATTGAATAAATTGGTCCAATTTTATTTAGATATTTTCAAAGTATTTTAGGCTTAAAGCTATTTACTCTAAAAGTTGTAACCCTATGTTGATTCATTACCGTGAAAGTCCTGTTATTTTATTGTAGTAGTAGTCAGTTTTCCCTGTGCCTATCCAACAACATCCAAAGATTTCTAAGTTCTCTGTCCCCAGCTGCTTGGGTTTAATGAAAATAGGTACGGCATTGCTTAGTCCCACATTAAGTTGACCACAACCAATGCTGATCATCATCTGCGTGCTCATAGGAGTTTTTTGCTTTTAATTACCATCTCTTTTTAATGCCGTCTATGGTTATTCTATCTCTGCTGCGAATAAAGCTTGAAATTCACTCAAATATTTATTATAATTTTCAAACTTTGGATTAAGGTTTACCATAAAGCTAGTTTAGTTTAGTTATTACAAGTTTATTTACTATATATAGAAATTTTCTTACCTTTCCAGATTATTATTGACTGATATCCACTCCTTTTCCATCATTAATAGTTTGAAAACATCCCACAGTTCAACAACGCATTCATCAGCTCGAAATTATTTCTTAGCATTTTAGTTTCATGCAGGAGGAAAACATTTTAAATCAATTTCAATGACATTAACAATTTTCTTGGAATTCTGTAAGGAGAGACCTTGATCAGTGCAGTTGTTCACTCATGCCTCGGTAGCTTTCATTTCATCACAGCCATGATCAAGACTGGGACAAAAGAAAATGAGAGATACATTTTTCTCTATCCTGTACCATATAACAAATGGAATCAATCCATTCATCAGAGTATGATAGCAGGAACAAAGGAGTATAATTGAAGTAAAAATATAAGGATCGCGAGGAAGGGCAAAAACAGGAATGGGGATTCTAGAATACGTAAAAAATGTCAAAACTACACGCAAATGAAAGATGATTACCAGCACCAACTGCAATGAAAATTTATCACTTGAGTCAATTACAAATAAACTCTTGTTGCAAAGTGGATTACTTAGTAAAATGTATTGGCATACAAAAAACAGGTAAAATAAAATCTAATACATAAATATTGATTTTCTAAGGATAATTTAGAGAAACGGATAAAGGGAATCATGAAATCAGAACAGAGAAACAAAGAATGGACTAGATTATCCTAAAACTCCGTAAGTTCGCTAGTAAAACATCACAATCCTTAAAACCATAATGGAAAAATATTGAAAGGAATAGCTGTTGAACCGTAATTTTATATGAATTTTGTAGAAATACTGAAATAATATTCAATTTATGCTTAAATATATTTTTTTATTATTATTTTTTTAAATTCTAACAATTTTTAGAGGAAATATTTAGGTCAACGTTTGCGACAAAGGTCGGGAAATTATAAAATGAAAAATATATGAAATGTGCAAAAGAAAATCAAAGGAATTGGGTATTTTAAGCCTGTAATGTTGTGCTCACTACCTAAGTAAATGCACTTACTTTAAGGAATCAGCTGTCTTGTTACCTAGGACGTGACTTTCTCTTACGACTGAGTTTCACTTTCTACGTCGGCGAGGGAAATCAGCAGAGTACTGATGAAGAGAAAACATCCCAGTTACTGGTCACCTGTAAATAAATATTTGCTTTAATTAAGTTGCATTTCGAATTGTCAGTTCACAGTTATTACTATTATTAATATAAATTGATAATAATGTAGCAAGGACTTATTAAATTTACAATACGACATTATTATCATTACATGAGTAAAACTTGCCTAAAATCGGCTTAAGCGATTAAAATTCATGATTGAATTAAATATATTGAAAGTAACGTACTCATTTTGTTACAAACAAGAATAAAATCTATTGATTTAATATAATTAGAATGAAAAATCTAAAAATAATGAAAATTTTATTTTGAATATGGCATGAATACGAATACAGTAGAGTATACCAAATACAGAATAATAATGCTAATAGTTATCGTGACTTGGCACAATGCACTTTTGTATTGTTAAAAATTATCACAAATGGTCATCATATGGTTTGCTAAAATATATTACAGATTATACTATTTAGGTAACTATATTCAGATTCAATTAAGTTAATAATTATTTATACCACTGGCATCGCTGCTGAGTTTCTTAAATACCGAAATCCCTTATGGTTACAATTGCCATGATATCTCATCGGAAGATACGTAAGGGAAAGTTTTTAAAAAGGCACGTGCAAAACTGGTTCCTAAGTAGTTACTGAAAGTTTCAGAATACTTAATAGTGATCGATTTAAAACATATAACGCATTCTTAATTCCTAACCATCGTATCCAAAAAGACACACGACCGAATTACTTTTTTCTTCTAAAAGTTGGCAAGTGATACGTTAAAATTTAAATCGATTATACAGTAGGCTTCTAGGAACAACCACTTCTTCTTGTTTTCTCCGAGTACCGGGGAAAAAAAAAGGAGCGCCGACAACCACGGTTTTCTGAGATATTAAACCTCCAACTCATTAGCGGCCGTGTAACAAATTTTCATTCTTTACATATGAATTGATTTGTACTACCGGAAAGAAGAAATACTACAAAACTAAAATGACCTTAGAGCAGAGAATACGTTGATAGTCACTTCTTGGCTAATAAATATTTACGCCACTGGAATCGACACTGAATTTGAAATCCCGTTGGCGAAATCTCGCAAGAAACTGGAAAATATTTTAAAACGGATATTGAAAATGCGTTCCTTAATATTTGTTTAAATTTACAGAACAACCATTAATGACGGATGAAAAAGCAACTAATTCTTGATTCCTAGACTAAAATCGAAAATGATAAGCGACTGAATTACTCGGGCAAATGCTTCTAAAAGTCGGCAATGGATACGTTAAAATTTTAGTTGACAATTCATGAAAAACAATATTTCGAAATTGTGATACTGAAAGCAGGAGTAAAGAGGTAGTTTCGTGGACGAAGGTCAAGGTGTGGGAAAGTGCTTCATTATCTCAAACAAACAGCTTTACGGTGACGCTTGGTTTACACTGAATTCCAGTTATTTAATCACTGCATTATGCTGTAAAATGTATTACATAATAGAAAGATCGCGCGGCGCTTACGACGGGAATAAATTCAGTAATTGGATACATATTAATGAAGCAGTTACCTTATAAGCGTTATAATGAATAATCACTTTAAGTAAGTATTGATAAATCTATGTGACGTAATGCAATTTGAACTCCTGATGCCCGTTGCCGTTGGTGACTTCTCGTGTAGAACTCGAAAGGTCTTTAACGAGATTTTAAACGTCTAATTCACTAACAGCCGTGTTCTAAATTTTGTTTCATGACATCAGAATTATTAAAAAATATTTACTTCTAATAAACCTGAGGCGATCAGGAGAAAAATATTGGAACAGTTTCGAAGTTAAAGAGTTATTCACGGCTCCAGCAACGAATATTTCGCAAAGACATAAAACGAAACTTCAGTAGAATCACACAAGGCATATTCGCTTATTGGATCACAGGTGAGCTGTAACTTTGCTTATTAAATGATTACTAAACTTAGCACATAATAACTAAGCTAAGCATGTGATAACTTCTTTTCTTAAGTGATAATTCCGCTTAGGAGATAATAACTCCGCTTCTCAAGCGATAACTTAGCTTAAGACTTAGTAAATTATAATTCTAAAAACAGTAACTTATATTTTTAAGTGAAAGCTTTGCTTAGCAATTAATAATTCCGTTTACAAGATGACAACTTCTCAACTTAAGAGATAAATTCGCTTTTAAGTGAAAACTTCGCAAAGCAAATGATAATAATAACGTCTCTAATGTAAATTAAAAGACCCCAATTACATCCATTTAAAAAATTATTGCTACTTACGAAGACACAAAACCATTCCCTAGCCAGGAAATTCCGACTTGCCGGGGTTCGAACTCGAGACCTTTGCGTTGGCGTTGCTAGCGCGCTAATCACTTCGTCACCGTAGCAGGCAAGTTATTTAATCTGAGATTCCCTAAGAACAGAAAACCGAATGTAATTTCCCGAACATTGAAATTCCTGCTCATTCAAGACAACTATTCGCCGGAAATATTTTCATCGCGATAGAATATCGATGAATCACATAAATAAGCGCAGACTTAGTAAGAATCTTCATTACGCGCAAACTTTCTTTCTTGGAATTTCTTCCCTTGGAAGTGATATATTTCGCATTAATGTCTAACGAAACATCGGAAGTATCATCTCTTGGCATTTGAGATTCCCTTAGAACAGACAATTCTTCCGCGTCAGTAAAAATCTAATGATTTGAATTTCCGAATGTTGAAAATACGATACAAATTTAATTTGCCGAATGTTCAATCTCCTGCAAGCTCATTCGGAAAACATCGTTCACAGAAATATTCCGTGTCATGGTAGATTAGCAATAGATAGATTAAGTGCATTGCATCCAAATACACTATGCTTTGAACATATATCTGCACTTCAAAAGTTTAAACATAACGAACAAAGATTCAAATTCTTACCGTTACTCCGGAAATGTACCACCACGACCTTTCCCCCACGAAGTCTCACCGGCAACTGCAAATTTTGTCACAGAAAACCATTACAAAAGACAAGCTGCGTTCTGATTGGTGGAAATTTGTTTTCCCCCACCCCTGCCCCCGTCAACCGTTACATTTAAAATCACCAAAAATAATGAAAATAATTAAATATTCCTTTAAAATAATGGAATTTTGTTGAAATAAGTAAATTTTTGAAAATAGAAATGATTTAAAAAATTAATTTTAACTTTAAGCGAATTCTATAATAATCTCGAAGTTAACGATGGCTGGTATTGACTGGGTTAGGATAAACGCTACGAAAAGAATCGTATTGAGATAAGCATCTTACGACCATACCTTCTAATTTAATTCTAAAAAAGAAATGAAGCCTGCAAACGATAAAAGTGAACTTTAAATTAAAAACAAATTCCCCCTAAATCAACGTTTCAAGAGAGAGTAATCTTTAGGACGATCCGTGATACTACGACACACGTTTTTAAATAATCCCACCTCTCTGTATCTGATTAACACACGAAGTAATAAATGTTTGATTGTGAAATTGATTCCTCTATTTGAACCTTTAATACCGTACACGACTTGAGTAGATAATAGCGACATTCTGAAAGGAATTCTAAAGAAATGAATGCTATGGTAACGGAAATCAAAATCCATGGCAACACCAGCGCGATGAACAAATACATCTCAAAACTTTTCCAATCGATAGTTTAAACCGGTATATGCAACCCAATCTCACACTGTTGAAATAATACCACACTTTGTTAATGCACGACTTGTACAATGCATGTCATTCGACAATTCTACCTCCCACGTCCCTCAATAACACGTTCATCGGAAGAAAGATCGATTTCGTAAAGGATTGCTCCCGTATAATTGTTACCTTCGAATAGAAGTAGATATTCCCAACCTTAGAAGCTGTACGGCATGTCATTCACTGGCACATGTTGCACAATCCAAGGAACCTGGTTCAATCTTCCAGCACAACTCTCAATTCCACCTCTTGGTTGTTATAGCTACCACACCACTCACGAACACACGTAATATTTAAATATATTCATTACGAAACGTAATAAATTACACTTTTTAGTCGGCACAACCAGATTGGAGTCAATTATTCGTAGAAACAGAGTCAATTCTTCCACTCACCGTACTTCGCTTCGCTATTCGCGATTCTTCTGAAAATAAAAGAAGTCCAACGAAGCGTTTCCGAAGGTGACATCGTCATTACTAATGACCTCGTGATTTCGAAAGCTAAGTAAGAATTGCTGATTTTCAAGAGACGGAAACCTTTTTTTCCGACGTTTTCAGGTAGGAAATAGCTATGAATACAATTAGGCATTTCGCTGATATCGTACGTACTCCACCACTTAATCTTAACCGTTCTTCTTGAGCGAAAACATAATCCCAACTTCTCCTCTCCCCCTTGATTCTGTTTCAAACTTTACAGCAAATACACTTTTATCAATCGTGAATTAAACACTTTGCTGCATAGGAAAACGTTTACTAAACCAATCAGTAGTACATTATGTTACGTGTCAGCTGATCTTGGAGGCACGTCATGAAACAATGGTCGATCTTTATAATACTGGGTGGTTTAGTAAATGTTTTCCAATTTTGCTAGAAGATTTCACAGGAGCAGAATTTACACCACAAACCAACCTTATGTCATCCATCCAATTCGCTTCTCCCTTGCATGAAATGACGAAACTTAAAGTTGCTTCCGAAAATTCCAGAACGATCGGAACTCGATGTTCTTTCTTTCCACGTCTGACTGACGTAACTTCAAATTCCTATGCATTGCGAAATGGTCTTATCTACAATCGAAAGAATTTTCAAAGTGCCTCAAAATTGCTCGTCTTTGTGAAGTTGATTTGTTTGAAAGAAGTCCTTTTCCTCTAGATTTCTGTATTTTACATGTGTTTCGTTAGAGTATACGTACGGGAAACATACATGAAGAACGTTTATCGACAGTTGAAGGCCTCAACTCGACTCACAGCAATGTCCTAAATCAAGTGTCGAAAAGTGTGTTGTTATAAATCTGTGATCGAAAAATTCCCAAGGAGATACTTCTGATAATTCATTGATTTCGTGCTGCAGTTCACAGTAATTTGGAATCCTTCGATCTAGTTACAATATTAAAATGCAGGATTCTACTGTAAGTACAATGACATGGTGCATTGATTTGAATCTAAATGCATGTGAATATGAAATTTCACCTCGTGGTTAAGCAAAGAGTGGTTCTACTTGGCTCTCTGATATCAGAATTCACAGTGCAAATACATTCGTATTCTAGATTATTTAGTATTTACAAGCATAACTAGATCGATAGTACTTACATAGGAAAGATGTTTCATTGTTCAATCGATCAACAAATAATTTGAATTTCGATGCAGAAAACTAACGATGCTAACTGTTCTACTCTATTTATCTAATCTTGTTGCTCTATTGAATTTGTTAGCCCTTTATCTTGTGAGTAAAGTCATTGAGTAGAGCGGAGGTTCTTTGGGATATCTTTTGCTCGTTTCAATCATTACGAAACTCCTTCGGAAGGAATCGTAGCATGCGTAGTTGATGAGCAAGAGAAAAGGTATCATAATGAGGGGATGTTGAAAGTAAAGCATAATCTTTTTTTAGAAAATGCATATCTTTTCGTCTAACTTAATCCTTTCCATTTGAACAATAGCAGACACAGTCACCAAACTCAATTACTTAAGCTGTTGCATGTACTTGATAACTTTCAGAAGTGATTAGTATTATGTAATTCCAAAAAGATTCCTAATAGTCGTATGAATTTGCAGGTCTCGGAAATTTCAATATGTTTTTGGAAAATTTATTGCACAGGATATTTCCCTATCAATCTAAATCCAACAAGGTGCGAAGTATAACAGATAGGTTACGATATTGAGAAGTCTTCAGCATGAAAGACTTCAGATAAGATGCTCCTTCTATGAGCTTTAAATGCGACCCCTCTGATGTTTGGTAATCGGAAATTCTTCGCAGTTGGGCTAAGTCTTTGGTGGAAGGGTTATTTATTCAGTCTTTTACATTGAGTAGGAAATTTGAAGGTCACTAATCTCGCGAATTCTTAGCTAATTCTCTTTTCTGCTGGATGTCTTTATCGGTCTACAATTGATATCCCCTTCACCGATATCCATTCTTTTCCCTTGCGATGACGTCTTTTATAGGTGAATTATTTTATCACAATACCTATGTCGAAAATATTGATACATTAAACATACATCTTTGCAAAAATGTAGATTCAATAGGTTTTTTGTGAATATATATTTAACATCCAATCTTAAAAGATTTCGCTATAGATTTCTCTTCGAGTTCGCGAAATATATGGGTGATTTTCGACGAAAATGTTTTTGCAAAAAAATTTTAAAAATATTTTTAAAATGATACTTTTTGAAATTCGTCTAAATATAATGGTAGGCAATGGTAACAGTAGTGGAAAATTTCCAAGGCGGTTGGTGGGGTGGGCCAGATTGACAGGCGGTTAAATTTCGACCAATCAGGTGACGGCAATTTCGATCATCGGTTGCGCAGACGGTTTTTTTGTCAGTTCCTGTCGAGATTTCTTCCGGTGAGGAAGTGCTGCCACACTGATTTGTGGAAAGACCGTTGGAGATTTGAATTTGCCAACGCGATCCAAGTTCGTGAGTGTTTTTCAATGTACCGATTTTTTATATTCACATAATCTAATAGCAATAATAAATATTCGAGATTGTTTATATTTTTAGGAAGAGGCAAGCATTCATTTTTCAACATCCATCGCCGACTTTAACCAGGATTTTCAGCGAATGGTAAGTTACCCAAGATACCTAATTAGATTTTGTCGTCTCTTTATATAGTCTTTGATATAATTGCTGTACCAGGAAAAGAAGGAATTCAAGTGTCGTTGATGGGTCATATCGGTACTCGACGTTCCAGATTCTAAGATTATGACTTAAAAACCTGTCACTCAAAGTAATTTCTCTTAAAGTTCACATTAAAATAGATCCACACGAAAAGGGTAGATTGGGCTGGTTTTAGCAAATATATGTGGGCCATTATGTCGACGAAAATAATACGTATAGTCGGCAAATGTTATTAGTTTAACCGACAAAGCCTTTTTGTTGAAAGATATTGCTTGTAACTGGATACTAGGCGATTGCAAAGCTACATCCAGAAAGTAAGCTATAAATTATCTATCTATGCACTAAACATACGTTGTTGGAGCCGTAAATATCTTTTTAACTTCTAAACAGTTCCAATTCTGTTCTCCCGCGAGCATCAGTTCCATCGAAAGTTAATATTTGTAAATAATACTAACATAACGGGAGAAAATTTGGAACGCGGCTTTTAATGAATAAGAGGTTTAAGATTTTGTTTCAAAACCTTTCGGGTTGAATACGAGAAGTCACCAATGGTAACGTACATCGGTAATTCTAATTACATTACGCCTCATAGATTCATCAATGCTCTAGTAGAGTGATTGTTCATTATATCACTTATAAGAGAACTTCTTCATTAATACGCATGTATTTACTAATCATATTCCCATCGTAAGTGCCTCGTTATTTTTATTGAATAGCAAATTCTACAACTCAACCTATTGATTTAAATAACAGAAATTCGGTGCGAAACTGAAGGTCACGAAACAGCTGTTTGATTTGAGGGAACGAGGCTCTTTCTTTTACCCATGCGCGAAAGCATTTTTCTCTTCGCCTTGACCTTCTTTATCAGAACTACTCTTGCTTTCAAAACATCTACATTTTTCGAATCATCGACTCAAATATCAAACTTTGATTTGCCGACTTTTAGAATAAATATTCGAAGTAATTCAGTCGTTGATCATGTTTGAGCGGATGGTTAGGAATTCAGAAAGAGTTATTTTTTATATCAGTCATCAGTCCTTTTAATTTTGAATTACAACTTAGGATTCAACTTTACTTTCCCTACCTTTATAAATACTCATGCATTGTCAAGCCGGGCTCCCGAACGTCAGTATTGATCTGATCATCGTATTGAATAATAGAATTTCACGCTTTTAAATTTAAATTTATTTACCGAGAATATTCATAATCCATATATGGATATTTTATTACAAATGTTTATGGAATTATGACTCGTCTGATTTACTGTCCAATTCAGAAAGTGTGACAATAATCGTTCAGAAATTTGAATCCTTACCGTTCCGCAGTAGTCTTCGGTTCTTCTCAAGTCTACGGAATAAATGTTAAGTTCAGTATCCCTCTGACCAAAATAACATTCATTTCCTACCGGAATCATTTGTAATTTTAAATTCGAGTGATACTTTTTTCAGGAATATTATTCAACTTTGAAGAATAGGAATTGAGAGTAACATTTAGTCAATCATTCGTTACCTTTCGTCACAAACGAATCTCTGAGAATTGGATTAAATTTTAGTGAAACATGTATTCTAATCTTAAGGATTAAATTTCTGAATTGATTATCCGGTTGATACTTCTTATATTAGTAACCAGATTTTTTAAATCTTTAACGGAAATGTGTTTTCAAAACAACGGATTTCCTCATTTGGAAAAACATTAGTTTTGTTTTACATACAGATTCACAAATCTTAAGTAAAATGCTTAATTATTATGACTTGAACAGTGTTATACAAGAAGTGAAAAATATTGACGTTGGTAGGACTCGAACCCAAGCACACCATTTTCCAGGATGTAGCTCTGTAGATTATTGGATAAGATACCAGTATTTTAGTGGTTAGAATGACGGTAATATTGAGCTATTAGATTACCTGTCCGGAATGTGAAAGACCCGGGTTCAATTCCCAGTCAAGTCACTATTTTTCTCCTTTTATAAACACCTTTATTGTTATTCGATGCATTATTAATTTGGATTTTTCTTTAAGGATTAATTGAGAGCTGCTATCAACTCACATATCGATACTGCCCAGGTGTGATGTGACTACGCAGAGAGAAACATCACCGGAGATCCGCATGGAGACGTCGGAGTCCAAAATTAAGGTAATGAGAATTTTCTATTATTCCGAATCGCTGTATTTCACCTTCAAGCCTTTTTAAACATAGAAATAAAGAAGTACGTCTATTCTACGATCTCAATCTTAAAAATTTATTTGGGTTCATATTAGTATAACGTCGTCGTCGTCCTCAATATCGCTCCCTCCAAGGGATACTATGTTGGTGGTGCCTGGTTCATATAAAAATTTATCCACATATCCAATAATTAAAAAATTAAATGACTTTCATACTTTAAAATGTTTTGGTTCAAAAAGATAAATTATTGTTCAAGAAGGGTTTGAACCGGCTCCCGATTAGCTACACGTCAAAAAAAAACAGCAGACTGTATGCCGTCTTAATTTTTGGGCGTTATTGAATTTCCAGCCCCTAGGCTTCGAATTCAACTTTTCAATTTCTGCATCTTTCTTAATTAAAAAAGTGCTTTTGCATATTGGCTCCCACCGGGAATTGAACCCGGGACCGCTTTCACCAAACGCGCTGTCCACAAGACTATCCGGGAGCCTTGACACGTTGATATTTTTCCTGAAGGGGTCATTCAATATTGGTGAAAAATAAAAGCCGCGAATTAAAATTAATTACGGTCAGACTATTAAAAATATATACTTAATGTACTTTGGAATTAAAAGAGATCGTTTGAAATAATTAGATCTGTCATACCCTGAAATAATCTAATCCATTTTAAAATGCAAACAATAAAGAGACAATGAGATAAATCGGACGCGGCGTCGCGCGGGCATTTTGAATTTAATATGTACGATAATAATTGGTTGATATCAGAGGATAAAAATTATAAAAGGTTTGAGAATGAGTATATCAAAAATTAACAACAAATAAGTAAAGAAATGAGACATACGCCTAGTTGCTTAGTCCTGAGTTAAAATAAGAGTACAAGCTTAGAGCCATACTTGGGCTTTTATATTTAGGGCAGCAATCCCTTGGGAAGTCCCACATATTTCGGAAGATCCTTGAGGAAGACGATCATTAAAATTTCCAACAGCTTCTTTTAACATTGTTTCAATTGGCAAGACTTTGTGTCCCTAATACATGTCCTTCATATAGGTTATTTTCGGAACTCTTAAGATGTTTTTGATAGTCCTTCACTCGAACGCAATTCATTTGTTTTCTATGGTGGGAGAACAGTATTGTCAAGCCGGGATCGCGTACGTCAGTATTGATCTGATCATCCTATTGAATAAAAAAATTGTACTTTATTGTATTTAAATTTACGGAAATATTAATAATCCAGGTAATATATTGGATTTTAAGAAGTGTTTATGGAACTATTACTTCGCTGATTTAACGTCCCAGTTCAGAAAGTGAGACATTAATCGTTGAGAAGTTTAAATCTTTATCGTTTCGCAGTAGTTTTCTGGTTACCTTAATATCATTCTATCTCACTGCTAAACATTATATCTCTTATAGTTTGGTGTTGTCAGCAGCCGGGGTGCTTAAGGATAGAAGAGGGGTGGATCGTTGAGGAGGAAGAAGATTAGTGACCAGTTTCCAGGGTGATCTTGCGAGAGGATGGGTAAACAATAAATACCTTTTTTATCCATTTCTAAGATAGTTTCTCTCGTGATTTTCGAACTTCTTTAATATCATTCTACTTCATTGCTAATCATTATATTTCTTGTAGTTTGGTGTTGCAAATTGTAAGCAGCCAGGGTTCTTAAGGATAGAAGAGGGGTGGGTTGATGAGGAGGAAGAAGATGAGTGACCAGTTTCTTGGGTGATCTTGCGAGAGGATGAGTGAACAATGAATACATTTTTTATCCATTTCTGAGATAGTTTCTCTCGTGATTTTCGAACTTCTTTAAGTATACGGAATTAATGTTAAGTTCAGTATCTATCTATCCAGACTAACATTCGTTTCTTACCGGAGTCATTTGTAGTTTTAAAGTTGAGTTATATTTTTTTCAGGATCATTATTCAAATTTGAAGAATTGCTATTGAGAGCAACATTTATGCAATCATTCATAACCTTTTTTCAGAGATGAATCTCTTAGTATTGGAAGAAATTTTAGCGAAATATTTATTCTATTTTTAAGGATTAAATTTCTGAATTAATTCTCCGATTGGTACTTCTTATAAAGTTAACCAGATTTTTTAAATCTTTAACGGAAATGTGTTTTCAAAACAACGGATTTCCTCATTTGGAAAATTATTATTTTTTTCTTATACATACAGATTCATATCTCTTAAGGAAAAAACTTATTATTCTTAGACATACTATGGTAATGAAGTTTTACTTAGCAGAGGAAAGTGTGTGACTTTAAAAATGTTGTGCAAGAAGGAAAAAATAGTGACTTGGCTGGGACTCGAACCTAGGTCTCCTACCTAGTAAGCGGCTCGGAAGTTTAGTGGTCAGAATACCCGTCTGGATAGTGAGAGACCAGGGTTCGATTCCCAGTCAAGTCACTATTTTGCACTTCTCGTAAACACCTTTATAGATATCCGATGCATTATTAATTTGAAGTTTTTTGTCTTTAAGGATTAATGGAGAGCTGCAATCGAATCACATATCGATACTGCCCAGGTGTGATGTGTCTGCGCAGAGAGGAGGGCAGCACCGGAGACGTCGCGACAGAGTTCAAATTTAGGGTAATGATATCTTTTTATTGCCCCGAATTAGTCTTAATTACTCCTGTACTTCATCTTTCAGACTTTTGAAACACAGAAATATTGAATTACGTCTATTCAACGATCTCAATCTTAAAAATGTACTTGGTTCTAGTTAGTATAATGTTCCACTCGTACGTAATTGTGGTAATTATCAACCACTTGTTCGGAGTGTAATTTTAAACACTCCAGTGAATTACAACTTCAAAGACGACGGAATTAACTTAAGTTACAAGAAATGTAATATTAAATATATTTACCAAAAATATAACTAATCCAGACAATTTATTGGATCTTTCAATAGAAATTTTCATTTTAAATCTTAAAACTCAGACAATACACGAATGAGAGTTGAGTTCAACAATCGCTTTTGTTGTTAGGGAATTGTTTAGGCCCACGAAATTATACAAACGTTCCTTCATTTTTATCTGAATTCTAGCCTTTTCGGTCTGAAAACGATACTCTACGACCGATATAAGAATTTATGTTCAATTTCATTTCTTTTCGTGGTCATCTCGACTTCGTACGACCAGTATTTCTGATTTAATTTCGCGAAAGAAAAAAATGTCTGCAATCAATCAAAGCGAACTCTACGTGCACTTCTCGTGTGCACAAACCTTTTTGGTTTGGCAGGTCCTTATATTAAGTTTCTTGCAAACAATTTTTGTAATGCATCATATTTAGCTCATATCTGAACCAAAGGTGCAACGTAACTTGTCACAATATTTGTGAACTTTTACAGTCTGTTTACGATCTACTCTTTCGTATTCAATCCATAATATTTAATTATTTTTCAATAGTATTCTTTTCTTTTTAAGCGATAAAATCAGAGGAATAATTTGTAACAAAATAAGAATACCACGTTAAAAAATTCCATTTAATCATGTGTTATCATCACGTAAGCCGATTTCATGTAATGATATTAATAATGTATACGACGCCTAATTTATTATATTTAACTAAATGCTTTTTCCTTTCAAAGGAGTCCAAATTTGAGTGGGTTATCTTGAATTTTCAAGATTTCAATTTTTGACATAAATTTCTAATTTTCGCTCTATTTTTCGGAAGCGTTTTGAAAAATTGGAAAATGTTTACACATTTGGTGAAATATCGTTGCAATCTTTAAAACAAGTTAAAATTTGACTAGGTTTTCCCAAGCTTTGAGTATTTTTAGTCGAAAAACATTTAAATGTTTGAGCTAAATTTCGCGTTTTTGCTCTCTTTCATATATTTACTGATGAATTGGATAGTTTTTATCAAATTTGGTTTAATCTCGTCGGGATCTATAATACGAGAACAACTTTGATAACGTTATTCGAACTTTGTGTACTCTTAAGAGAAACAAAAAACGTAAATTTTCTACTGAAATATCGCATGTTTCACCCTTTTTTCCGTAAGCATTTTGATAAATAGATAAATCCTGTAATATTTCGATGGATCTTTTCAATAGCTTTACAACCGGATTCAGGGAAGTTTTGCCGATATAATGATTTTAATACTGTATCGGTAATTGAATTTCTATTAACGTTTTGACTTTTAATTTATAATAATATAATGAGAACTCTTAAGGACTATTCCTAGTAATACAGCATCTCTTTATTTTCAGGTATCCGATACTTGGAAGGATCCTCGTCTGATAAATACTCCGCTGGTTTTTCTCACCGATTTGGAAAGTGAAACTCCGTGGCAAGTGAAAGTCACGACCAAGGTCACGAGACAGCTGATTATCTAATAGTTGGTAAACAAGGATAAGGCGTGAGTTGATTTTTATATTGATGTTTTTGAAAATTCGAATGGAAAAATGTTATTGATAATCTCCCATTCCAATGCTTAACCCTGAATTAGTCCCGTAAAAAATATACGTAATTTGTCTCAGGGGGAAAATGACCACATAAGTCTCTGAATTTTTAAGACCTCTTTCAATGGTAAATCATTAGATTTAATTCATCGTAGTTCATGAATGGTTATTTAAAAAATATATGTATCGATATTTTTCCTGTTAAGAATGGAACTGAAGAACTGGAATTCGGCGAAACTGAAGGTCACGCGACAGTGTTTGTTTTGAGATGACAAGGCACTTTCATTTTCCCCATGCTTGAAAGCATATTGCCTTCACCTTGACCTTCTTTATCATAACTACTCTTGCTTTCAAAACATCTCTATTTCAAAACATTTATATTTATTGAATCTTCGATTCAAATTTATAACTTTCATTTGCCAACTTTTAGAATAAATATTCGAAGTAATTCAGTCGTTGATCATGTTTGAACGGATGATAAGGAAATACGAATGAGTAATTTTTAAAATGAGTCACCTTTCGCTTTGAATTACCACTTAAGTTTTAGCTTTACTTTCCCAAACTTTTTAACACTCATTAACACTTACGAGATATCACTATTGGTTCTATCCTAACGTATTTCGTGGCTCATATTCAGTGGCGAGTCTAGTTTTACATACAATTTCTTTACTATTGATGTACAGGAAATAGCTAACAGGAGTTTTTATCGTCATTTTTGCTACGCTGACTTTCCGTGCGCATTGAGTGAAAATTGAAACACCGCTCGTGTGAAAAGATCCAGAAGCTTGAATTTTTATCGTTTCTCAAAGGGTTTTCAGTTCTTCTCAAGTGTATGAAATAAGACCTTAAGTTCAATATCTCTCTCATCAGAATTATGAGTATTTCTTACCAAATAACTTTATAATTTAATAATGAGATGTGCTATTAAAAATATATATACAGTCTTAAGAAAACAATCAAATAATGGTGATATTCTTTCGTAAATGATTGTCTTCTCATCAGATTAGAATTGTGACATATATTAATTCTGATTTAAAAAAATGAATTTCTGAATTGATCCTCTCTGATTGATATTTTGCGTAAAGTTTAGCAGATTTAAAAAATAATAATTAAAGGAGATATGTTTCCAAAGTAACGTATTTCCTCATTCAACAAATTAATAATTTCATCCCGTATATGCTCCAGGCTGTGAAATAATATGCTCAATTCTTAAAATAATGATGGAAATGAAGTTTGACTTAGTAAAGGAAAACGAGTGACTTAATGTAAGTGTTGTAGAGTAAGTAAAAAAAAGTGACTTGTTCAGGATTCGAACCAAGGTTTCCCACTTTACAGGACGTGGCTCGGAGGAATTGGATAGACTTCTAGTAGTTAGAATACCACTATTTAGTTAAACATAGTTAAACGATTATTTTATTTCGATGCATTATTAATTTTCATTTTCAATTTTTTTCTAAAGGTATCAGCCGAGAATTCATATAGATATTGCCCAGGAGGACAACTCAATCGAAAGCTACTTGCGCCGAGAAAAACCATCACTGAAGATGCTCATGGAGACGACGGGGTTCCATCTTACTGAGAAGGAGAATTAATGAGAGAGAATTTGAGGTAATGAGAATTTTCGAAGTGATTTTCTCTCTACTGCATATTTCAATGTAAGTTTAATTTCAGTCTAATTATTAATAGGAAAAATTAACAATTGTAAAGAAGATACCAATTTTTTTAAATTTTTTGAAAAGAAACAGGAAAATTGGTACGATTTTAAACATTTATTTAATTTCTATTTGATGCCTACCTTTAAGATTCATTTGTTATATTTTCCAACCGTAAACAGGACTTAAAGGTGCCTTTTAAAAAGCAAGATAAAATCTTTGACGGCTAAGTAAAAGAAGGGGAAGAAGTTGCAGTTTGTCTCCATGTACGGGATATGGATGAGGTTCTTTCCTATACTCTAAAGCATCACTCTACCCCGGAAGATGAATAAGAAGTGAAATATTTTTTTTCCCGAGCCAAAACATATTTTCTATATTATGTATAGTTGAAAAATTTGTAAGGCCGGAATTTGTAAAGTGATCCATGACTTGAAATGTGTATAAAATGGATAAAAAAATTGCGCCCTTAGCAAAACTAACTATTGCAGTATGTGTAGATTTGTTAATGATGTGAAACGCTGTTTAATTTACATATTCTGTAACTATATATTGAATTTCCCATTATTTTTCTAATTTCTAATTTGAAAGATGAATAAGAAGTGAAAAACATATTTTTCTTCCGAGCTAAAATATATTTTAATTATGTATAATATAAAAACTTGTAAGACCGGAATTTATATAGTGTTCAAGGACTTTATTTGAATAAAATATGGATATGAAAAACTTGGCGCCCTTAGCCAAGTTATCAATTGCCGAATGTATAGATTTATTATGATGTGTAAGGCGGGGCTATGTATAATTTATATATTTTGTACCTTACCCTTTGAGAAAGAGATGAAATAAAATGATTGGGAGAGGGGCGTAATTTAGTGCGTGTTGGGTGGGTTATAGAGGAAGATAAGGTATTGGGAAGGAATGGTATTGTTGGGCATTGGTGTTAAGGGTCTCGGTGGAGCAGTGGGTGGGTTAAGGTAGGAGTGGTTGGGATAGTGGGATAGATAGAATGGTTGGCTTTAAAAAAGAGAAAAGAGTAGGTTGATTAGAGAATGGGGATGGGAAAGGGTGGTTAGAGGGAGAGTTGGGATGGTGGTTAGGGGTTGGGATGGGAGAGGGTTGGTAGAGGGAGGGTTGGTGGTAAGGGGGTGGGATGGGAAACGGTGGGTAGAGGGAGGGTTGGGATGGTGGTAAGGGGGTGGGATGGGAAAGGGTGGGTAGAGAGAGGGTTGGGATGGTGGTTAGGGGGTGGGATGGGAAAGGGTGGGTAGAGGGAGAGTTGGGATGGTGGTAAGGGGGTGGGATGGGAAAGGGTGGGTAGAGAGAGGGTTGGGATGGTGGTTAGGGGGTGGGATGGGAAAGGGTGGGTAGAGGGAGAGTTGGGATGGTGGTTAGGGGTTGGGATGGGAGAGGGTTGGTAGAGGGAGGGTTGGGATGGTGGTTAGGGGGTGGGATGGGAAAGGGTGGGTAGAGGGAGAGTTGGGATGGTGGTTAGGGGTTGGGATGGGAGAGGGTTGGTAGAGGGAGGGTTGGGATGGTGGTTAGGGGGTGGGATGGGAAAGGGTGGGTAGAGGGAGGGTTGGGATGGTGGTTAGGGGGTGGGATGGGAAAGGGTGGGTAGAGGGAGAGTTGGGATGGTGGTTAGGGGTTGGGATGGGAGAGGGTTGGTAGAGGGAGGGTTGGGATGGTGGTTAGGGGGTGGGATGGGAAAGGGTGGGTAGAGGGAGGGTTGGGATGGTGGTTAGGGGGTGGGATGGGAAAGGGTGGGTAGAGGGAGAGTTGGGATGGTGGTTAGGGGTTGGGATGGGAGAGGGTTGGTAGAGGGAGGGTTGGGATGGTGGTTAGGGGGTGGGATGGGAAAGGGTGGGTAGAGGGAGGGTTGGGATGGTGGTAAGGGGGTGGGATGGGAAAGGGTGGGTAGAGGGAGGGTTGGGATGGTGGTTAGGGGGTGGGATGGGAAAGGGTTGGTAGAGGGAGGGTTGGGATGGTGGTAAGGGGGTGGGATGGGAAAGGGTGGGTAGAGGGAGGGTTGGGATGGTGGTAAGGGGGTGGGATGGGAAAGGGTGGGTAGAGAGAGGGTTGGGATGGTGGTTAGGGGGTGGGATGGGAAAGGGTGGGTAGAGGGAGGGTTGGGATGGTGGTTAGGGGTTGGGATGGGAGAGGGTTGGTAGAGGGAGGGTTGGGATGGTGGTTAGGGGGTGGGATGGGAAAGGGTGGGTAGAGGGAGGGTTGGGATGGTGGTTAGGGGGTGGGATGGGAAAGGGTGGGTAGAGGGAGAGTTGGGATGGTGGTTAGGGGTTGGGATGGGAGAGGGTGGGTAGAGGGAGGGTTGGGATGGTGGTTAGGGGTTGGGATGGGAGAGGGTTGGTAGAGGGAGGGTTGGGATGGTGGTTAGGGGGTGGGATGGGAAAGGGTGGGTAGAGGGAGGGTTGGGATGGTGGTAAGGGGGTGGGATGGGAAAGGGTGGGTAGAGGGAGGGTTGGGATGGTGGTTAGGGGGTGGGATGGGAAAGGGTTGGTAGAGGGAGGGTTGGGATGGTGGTTAGGGGGTGGGATGGGAAAGGGTGGGTAGAGGGAGGGTTGGGATGGTGGTTAGGGGGTGGGATGGGAAAGGGTGGGTAGAGGGAGGGTTGGGATGGTGGTTAGGGGGTGGGATGGGAAAGGGTGGGTAGAGGGAGGGTTGGGATGGTGGTAAGGGGGTGGGATGGGAAAGGGTGGGTAGAGGTGGTTAGGGGGTGGGATGGGAAAGGGTGGGTAGAGGTGGTTAGGGGGTGGGATGGGAAAGGGTGGGTAGAGGGAGGGTTGGGATGGTGGTTAGGGGGTGGGATGGGAAAGGGTGGGTAGAGGGAGGGTTGGGATGGTGGTTAGGGGGTGGGATGGGAAAGGGTGGGTAGAGGGAGGGTTGGGATGGTGGTAAGGGGGTGGGATGGGAATGGGTGGGTAGGGGATGGGCTGGAAGAGGGTGGGTAAAGGGAGGTTGGGATGGTGGGTAGGGGTTTGGATGGGACAGGGTGGGTAGAGAGAGGGTTGGGACAGTGGGTAGGGGGTGGGATGGGACAGGGTCGGTAGAGGTAGGGTTGGGATGGTGGGTAGGGGGTGGGATGGGAAAGGGTGGGTAGAGGGTGGGATGGGATGGTGGGTTGGGGGTGGGATGGGAAAGGGTGGTTACAGGGAGGTTGGGATGGTGGGTGAGGTGTGATGGGAAAGGGTGGGTAGAGGGTGGGTAGGGGCTGGGATGGGAGAGGGTGTTAAGAGGTAGGTTTGGGATGGTGTGTAGGGGTGGGATGGGAAAGGGTGGGTAGAGGGTGGGATGGCATGGTGGGTAGGGGCTGGGATAGGAGAGGGTGTTTAGAGGTAGGTTTTGGATGGTGTGTAGGGGGTGGGATGGGAGAGGGAGGGTAGAGGTAGGGTTGGGATGGTGGGTAGTGGGTGGGATGGGAAAGGGTGGGTAGAGGGAGGGTTGGGATGGTGGGTAGGGGGTTGGATGGGAGAGGGTTGGTAGAGAGAGATGGTCCCTAGAACACGTTTTGACCTTTTTCGGAAATGTCTGTTTGTATCTGTGTGTGTCTATGTGTGTGTTTCTGTGCTTGTGGGCGCTCTAACGTGAAAACTATAAGTCGTATAAATACCAGACTTCATTTTCACTGTGGTTGATGCTATCAGAGTTGATTAGTTTTTGAAGTAAATTTAACCCAAAGTCAAGCTTTATTCTTCAAAGCAAATTTCCGGATTCGAAAATATCTCCATTAATATGATATTTATTTGTATACTATAGTTTATAAAAGTTTTGGAAAATGTAATTTACTATAACTTTTGTATGAAACATATTTTGTATTACTGATTGTATAGGAGTTATTCATGAAATTCTGATAATCCGGAAGGTGCTGATATTGAACTTTGTGGGCGCTCTAGGCACTGGTTCGAAAGGCCAATTTCATCGTGTTTCAACGAATATGTGCCGAAGAACATTATTTATAATTTTTGTGACGTTAAAGATAATATGATATAAATTCATCAATTATCTTCCAAGTTTAGATTGAATATAGAGTTAGAAAATACTGTAGTACATAAATATTTACATCTTGTGTATGGAGAAATTCATGTGCTGGCCACATCAGATTTTTTTTACATTTGCATTTAACTTTAACTATCTAACCTGGAGAACTATTAGCTTCTGTAATAATTCGCGGAAACCAAAAGCAACTATCTGTCCTAGCAACTACTTCCCTGTATCACTCTTTTGTTTCTCTTGAAGATCGCGTAAGATTGCAACTGGGATAACAATATCAGATATCTCCTCCCCGAAATCGGCAGTGATAAATTTATCAAAGAGCTTCCGTCAATATTTAAGTCTTCTATCAACAAGAGAGTTCCATCCGAGGGATTCTATCATAGCAGAAACACTGCTGCCAAATCTGAAATCTCCCTTGACGAACTTTGCTGCTCTACCATCCCAAGATCGGAAATAAATGCTACTTCGTGAGGATCCCAAATCGCACAGCAATACGCAAGTAGAGGTCAAGGAAAAGTACGCTATTTCTTTTACTCTCGATGAACATCCCCTTAGAATTCCAATGGATAATCTTTGTATCCCATTCGCATTTTTATCACCCTTCGAATATTTCCTTTTTGATGGAAAAATTACTGCGGAGCGTTATTCCTAGGTATTTGTGATGCATCACGAGCTCCATATTCTTTAGCCATATTTTAATTGCAAATCGAGCAGAAATAGTCATATCTGGATTCATTTAGAGGCTTTGGAAGACATACCTCCAAAAAATATCAAGTTTTATCTTTCCCGGAGATCACAATAAAATGACGAAATCCCAAAAATTTACGTTTTGATCATTTTTCTTAGAATTGGAGTAGTAGTAGTATTGCTAAAAGTGCTTCGACAGCTTAGGTCATTTCGCACATCGGCTCCCACCGGGATTCGAACCCGGGATCGTTTTTACCAATGGCAAACGCTCTGTCCACATGACTATCCGGGAGCCTTTAGAATTATAGATAGGCTGGTTTAGTATGGATTTAATTAGAAGCTTTGACGAAGTTATTCCGAATTAGGAACAGATTTTATTTTTGCGATGCAAAATCCCTAAAAAAACGCCCGTAAATGATTAAAATGTTTGCTTAAAATTCGAAATAGATTTAGAATCATTAAAAGCTTATGACGTTCTGAGTCGTGAATAGATATTTTCTTACGAGAAGGAGTTATTACAATAAATAACACAGAATACTATTGGAAAAATTTCAGTTTTATCTGCATGATATACTTAATTGATTAAAAAACATATCCGTCAAGTATCCGGAAAAGGAACAGATTTTTAAATAAGGGTAGCTGAAAACCCTGAAAAATTAATTAAACCAATATTTAGTTTTTAGCCATATTTTGGTAAAATATCGAGCAATACTCGAGGAATAATCCAAATTACGAATAAATTTTCTCCTTTTCGTAGTAGTATACAGAAAAAAACTCATCGGAAAAATGATAGTTTTTTTGCAGTAATTTGCTAAATAATTTTAATTAACTATTACAATTCGGACTCGTTTAATGATTTCTACGGGATCTATCAGCAAAAGAAATGCATTAGCACTCTTTGCGAGCAGAAAATTCCACAAACTTCAAAATAATAACTGGAGAAACTTCAGTTTTTTTGCTACAATTTGCCCAAATATGGATATTAATGTTATGAGGTTCAGGGCCGTGCGCAGGATTTGCTCGTGCGCAGGGTTTTTCTCATTAAAAAATAGTAACTATTTTAATACAACTATCAATAATGAACGTACGCGAGAACGTACAGGAGTCCTGACAGACGATAACATGAAATTTTTAAGAGGCACTACATTTTGGAAGGAAACGTTTACTAAATGAATCATTAAATAATATAATTTCATTTTATCCTATCTTCAATTCATCATTCGTGGAACATTTTTTATGAAGGATCCTCATGGGGGAGTTCGAACCACCAAACCCCCCCCGTGCGCACGAGCCTGGTGAGGTTGACTATGTGGACGTCATTCAACTATATTCAAAGACCAAAATGAGAGTCTTTGTTCAATTTCCTTTGTAGAATTAATTTCCGATCTCGAGATGGTAGTGCAGCTAGTCAAGGAAGCAATATTGAAAAAGCGATACAGGGAAGTAGTTTCCAGGAGAGATAGTTACTTTTGATCGTTTTTCCCGCGAAATATTGGAGAGGATAAATGAACCATTAAATAATATAATTTCATTTTATTCTATCTTCAATTCATCATTCGAGGAACATTTTGTATGAAGGATCCTCATGGGGGGAGTTCGAACCACCAAACCCACCCCCCCTCCCCGTGTGCACGAGCCTGGTGAGGTTGACTATGTGGACGCCATTCAACTATATTCAAAGACCAAAATGAGAGTCTTTGTTCAATTTCCTTTGTAGAATTAATTTCCGATCTCGAGATGGTAGTGCAGCTAGTCAAGGAAGCAATATCGAAAAAGCGATACAGGGAAGTAGTTTCCAGGAGAGATAGTTACTTTTGATCGTTTTTCCCGCGAAATATTGGAGAAGCTAATAGCTCTTCAGGTTATTTAGGGATCTCGGTGTTTTTACACCCCCAGCCAAGCGCCACTGGCGGATTGCAGTGTTTGATTGTAAATTATGGCTTGTGAAAACCTTATTATAGAGATTATATTTACTAAATAATGTTTACTGGATTATTTTTACAATATTATGTTGTTTTACATGAAAAAAGGCAAGAAAAGTAAAGGTTTTCATGATATTTTACTGGTATTCAAGAATGTTCACGTCAAATGCCTTATTAAAGTGAAAAGTTTACTTTAAATTAGGGGTATCTCTATAAACTCTATAATTTTAGTCCTATATTGATAATTTTATGTCAATATCTGAGCACATAAAGACATTTATATATTTCAGATTATTTTTAGGGTTTTACATTTATTGATTTAACTGGCGCAAAAGTAAATATCTTCTCTATCTTAATAGCCAATATGTGTGTAGTTTACTTCGATTTTCAATCAAAATATGGTAAAAATATAAATTTTTTTCAATTATTTTCTACCCATAATCCCATAAAACGTCGAATAACCGTGAATTAAGGGAAAATTCCGTTTTTTGGCAAAATTTTGCTTAAATATCGAAAAATCAAATTCACATTAAGATGGTTCAATTGCTTTTGTCGCAACGTATCCAAATCACTATATCAATATCAATATTTGAGAATATTAATATAAAGAAGGATGTTTTTCCGAATGTTTTCGGGTTTTCGATGTTTTTTTGAGATTTCTACTCCGCAAAAGTTAACATCTGTTCATAATTCGGATGAACTACATAAGCTTTAAAATGAGTAAAAATTTGTATATTTAATCTCGTTTTTAAGCAAATTACTGCCAAAAAAACTATATAGTGCAATATAGAGCAATAATTAATACATCATTAGACCTTTTAGCGACTCCAAGTAATTTTATAATCCCTTTCTCTGTGTATGGCTTGAAATTTATGTCGGATAATATCTTCCAAGTATTTCTTACCGGAGTAACTGACATCGGATGGATAAATATATATACAACCGTGACTATTATATAAGATACTAGCTAAAGCGCTTGTTGTTTCTCAATGATGAGGGTACAAGTAGGATTAAATATAGTAGAAATGCAGTTAACCTGACCGTAAAAACTTTAAATATGGCAGTACTTTACAAATTAATAAACTTTCGAAATTCCAATGTTTTTTATGTGACCGTGATGAATCGTGCACGACATCGATTCACTTGCCAGTCAAGTACGGAAGTCGAGTTGTCGGTCGTGCAATCGACCACGTGAAAATTCACCTTAATTCTCTTACAATGACTTTCAATTGAGCTTTAATTCCTAATGCGATAGGAAAACGCACGGCTCGGATTCAACAATGGCATTGGTCGTCATGGGGACGCGGAAAAGGAAAAGATGAGAAATTTAGGAAAATTTTCGTTTTTTCGTTTAATACATCGGAGTTGAGACCACTTAGAATGAGTTGAGACAGATTTAAATACGTTTGCACCGCTTAGAAGAACTTGAGACGGCTTTGAATGCGTTTAGATCGCTCAGAATAGAAAAAGTTGAAAGACTTTGAAACTATTCAGACAGCTTTTTGTAACTTAAGATCGCTTATAATGCGTTGAAACCGCTTAAAAACATTTGTGAAGCATAAAATACGTTTAGAAGGCATAATATGCGTTGAGACCACTTTGAATAGGTTTAATTCGCTCAGAATGCGCTGAGGCCGCTGAGAATGTGTTAAGATCGCATTGAATACGTTGAGTTCGTTTAGAATATGCTGGTTTGGCTTAGAATGAGTTGAGATAGCTGTAAATCCTTTTAGATCGCTTCATTGGAGTTGAGTCCACTTAGAAATCGTTGAGACTCCAAATAATACGTTGGGAGTGTTTGGAATACGTTGAAAGCGCTTAGAATGCGTTAAGATCGTTAAGAAGGAGTTGAGACCGCTCAGACTAAGTTGAGATCGCTAAGAATGAGTTGAGATCACTTAGAATGAGTTGAGACAGATTTAAATACGTTTGCACCGCTTAGAAGAACTTGAGACGGCTTTGAATGCGTTTAGATCGCTCAGAATAGAAAAAGTTGAAAGACTTTGAAACTATTCAGACAGCTTTTTGTAACTTAAGATCGCTTATAATGCGTTGAAACCGCTTAAAAACATTTGTGAAGCATAAAATACGTTTAGAAGGCATAATATGCGTTGAGACCACTTTGAATAGGTTTAATTCGCTCAGAATGCGCTGAGGCCGCTGAGAATGTGTTAAGATCGCATTGAATACGTTGAGTTCGTTTAGAATATGCTGGTTTGGCTTAGAATGAGTTGAGATAGCTGTAAATCCTTTTAGATCGCTTCATTGGAGTTGAGTCCACTTAGAAATCGTTGAGACTCCAAATAATACGTTGGGAGTGTTTGGAATACGTTGAAAGCGCTTAGAATGCGTTAAGATCGTTAAGAAGGAGTTGAGACCGCTCAGACTAAGTTGAGATCGCTAAGAATGAGTTGAGATCACTTAGAATGAGTTGAGAACGCTTAGAAGTAGTTGAAACCGCTTTAAATACGTTTACACCGCTTAGAAGAACTTTAGACGGCTAAGAATGAGTTGAGATAGATTAGAATAAGTAGAGGCCGCTTAGAATGAGCTGAAAACGCTTAGAATGAGCTGAAAACGCTTAGAATGCGTTGAGATAAGTTAGAATGAGTTCAGACCGCTTAAAATACGTTTAGATCGCTTAGAAGGAGTTGAGACCGTTCTGAATACTTTTAGACGTCTTCAGATAGTCTCAGAAAAAACATTTATTCGGATATAACTTGGTTGCCATAACGATATCTCGTTTGTTGAAGTAGTTACCTCAAAGAGTTCGTCTCTAAAGAAACTTTTGTATTTTTAAGCGATACTTTTCATACTTGTAAGCGAAAGCACTTCCTATTTGACATACAAGTATCTCCACGAAGAACGGTTTCAAACCATAAACAGCATAGAAAATTATGCCATATGTTAAACAAAATGACCGAAATTCCTAAATACAATCTAAATACTTTTATAAATATGTATATGTATATAAAACTAGCTGTAGCACCCGTTTTTTCGCAGCTGGGAGAATAGAAGTAGGATTAAATACAGTAGGAATGGTAGAAACGCAATTAACCTGACCGTAAAAACTTTAAATATAGCAGTACTTCACAAAGGAATAAACTTTCGAAATTCCAATGTGCTTTATATGACCGTGATGAGTCGTGCACGACTGCGATTCACTTGCCAGTCAAGTACGGAAGTCGAGTTGTCGGTCAAGCAATCGACCACGTGATAATCCGCCTTAATTCTCTTACCATTACTTTCAATTGAGCTTTAATTCCCAATGCGATAGGAAAACGCACGGCTCGGATTCAACAATAGCATTGGTCGTCATGGGGACGGGGAAAAGGGACAGATAAGAAATTTAGGAAAACTTTCGTTTTTTTTTTCGTTTAATACATCGGAGTTGAGACCGTTTAGAATGAGTTGAGACCGCTTAGAATGAGTTGAGACCAATTTAAATACGTTTGCACCGCTTAAAAGAACTTGAGACCACTTAGAATGCATTGAGACCGTTTATAATGTGCTGACGCAGCTAGCAATGAGTTGAGATAGCCTAGAATGAGTTGAGACCGCTTATAAAGCGTTGACGCAGCTAGCAATGAGTTGAGATAGCCTAGAATGCGTTGAGTGAGCTAAGAAGGAGTTGACACCGCTTAGAATGCGTTGAGACCGCTTAGAATGCGTTGAGATAGCCTAGAATGCGTTGAGACCGTTTATAAAGCGTTGACGCAGCTAGCGATGAGTTGAGATAGCCTAGAATGCGTAGAGTGAGCTAAGAAGGAGTTGACGCCGCGTAGAATGTGTTGAGATCCATTAGAATGAGCTGAGACCGATTTAAATACGTTTGTTCCGCTTAAAAGAACTTGAGACGGATTGGAATGCGTTGAGATAGCTTAGAAAGGGTTGAGACCGCTTAGAATGCGTTGCGATAGCTTAGAAAGGGTTGAAACCGCTTAGAATGCGTTGAGATAGCTTAGAAAGGGTTGAGACCGCTTAGAATGCGTTGAGATAGTTTAGAAAGGGTTGAGACCGCTTAGAATGCGTTGAGATAGCTTAGAAAGGGTTGAGACCGCTTAGAATGCGTTGAGATAGCTTAGAAAGGGTTGAGACCGTTTTGAATGCGTTGAGATAGCTTAGAAAGGGTTGAGACCGCTTAGAATGCGTTGAGATAGTTTAGAAAGGGTTGAGACCGCTTAGAATGAGTTGAAACCGCTTAAAATGAGCTGAGACCGATTTAAATAAGTTTGCAACGCTTAGAAGAACTTGAGACGGCTCGGAATGCGTTGAGATCGCTCAGAAAGAAAGAGTTCAAAGAGCTTAGAAACTATTCAGACAGCTTTTAATATATTGAGATCCCTTATATTGCGTTGAAACCGCTTAGAAGGAGTTGAGATTGCTTTTAATACGTTGAGATCGCTTAGAATGCGTTGACATGGATTACAATGCGTTGAGATCGCTTAAAAACTATTGTGATGCTTAAAATACGTTTATAAGGCTGATTATGCGTTGGGACCGCTTAGAATAGGTTGAATTCGCTCATAATGCGCTGAGGCCGCTGAGAATGTGTTCAAACCGCTTTGAATGCGTTGAAAAGACTAACAAATCGTTCAGAACATTTATTCTGTGTTGACATCGCTTTGAATACGTTGAGTTCGCTTAGAATATGCTGGGTCAGCTTAGAATGAGTTTAGATAGCAGTATATACGTTTATATCGCTTAATTGGAGTTGAGTACGCTTATAATACGTTAAAAGCGCTTAGAACACGTTGAGACTCCTGATATAACGTTAGGAGTGTTGGAATGCGTTGAGATCGCTTTGAATACGTTTATATCGCTTAGAAGGAGTTGAGACTGCTCATAAAACGTTTAAAGCCCTTAGAATGTATTGAGACCGTTCTAAATACGTTTAGATCGCTTAGAAGGAGTTGAGACCGCTCAGAAAACGTTGAAAGACCTTAGAATGTATTGAGACCGTTCTAAATACGTTTAGATAGCTTAGAAGGAGTTGAGACCGCCCAGAAAACGTTTAAAGCCCTTAGAATGCGTAAAGATCGCTGTTTTGGTGCTCCGTTAAACTTTTGATGTCAGCTTCTGCCGTAAGAAATGCATGGAAGAAAATTTCGAACGTTCGTTTTTTATTTATTTAAAGTTGATTCATAAAACAGACATTAGGACCAATTACAATGAATCGTACAGTAACAAATAAACATATTTGTCAATATTAATAAAGGAGCATTGAAATGCAACCAAACATTCGTATAAAATGAAAAAAAAAACAAAAAAATGTTAGTGAGTTAAATTAAATTAAATGAGAAAAAATAAAATAATAAAAAATAGTAATAATAAGTTAAAATAGAAGATGTAAGGAAAAAAGAATAATGATAGGGGAAAAAATAATAAAACAAAAAAATCTGATGTGGCCAACACATGACTCTCCGTTTTTATTGAAAACAGAAGCCTATGCCGGTAATATATAAATAACTCCAAAACAATGAGTGTTACAGGAAAATGTTTCATACAAACGTTGTAGTAAAAAACATTATCTATAACTTTGGTAAATAATTGTATATACCTACATTCCATTTTGACAGAGATATGTATGAAAAACTTCCATTTCTGGATAAACAACAACTTCCGGTTAACCATTATTGAAGAATAACTCCTAAACAATCAGTGTTACGAAAAAATATTTAATACATAAGTTGTAGTTAAGTACATTATCTACAACTTTTGTGTGTAAATGTATGTACCTATATTGCATTATTACAGAGATATTTAAGAAACGAAATTTTGTTCCAGATAAACCGTAACTTTCGGTTAAGCGATATTCACCAAAAACTAATCAACTTTTGGCATTGTTAAGAAAATTCTAAATATGAATTTTGAAAATGATCGGATAATTACTTTTTAAGATAGAGCGCCCAGAAACTTTTTAACCACAGACAGACAGACTGACATACAGACATACAGACAGACAGACAGACAGACAGACAGACATGTTCGGGAAAATAGCGAAAACGCGCTCCATGGGCCCTAAAACATACATTTCTGTCGAAATCTGGAGGTCCGATTCTTTTGCGAATACAATACTTTCTCTATACTACGTATAGGCAGAAAGTTATAATGCATCTTTGAGCTAAAGAAGTGAATGATAACTCTGGCGTAACCTACGGATAGCCATCCGGTGGATGAGCCGACTCAAGACGGAAGCTCCTCATGGCCCAGCGCATGAGGCGCCCAGAAGACGGGACGGAACGCTTAACCTTTGCAAATCTCAACTATTTGTACACTCATTCATAGGGGATCAAAATTTTAATTATTTTTTACGGGTGTCACTGGCTTGAAATTATAACGACGTACAGGCCATAACGTGTAGCCACCAGAAAAAAGTGGTTTTGTACCTCAGTGTCATGGGTTCGATTCCAGAAGGCCCCAAAGTCGCGATTTTCTGCATAAAGATACATGGTGGGAATTTTCGAAAATTTTTTTGAGGCACTTCCCGGCAAAGAAGAGAGTTGAAATTCGAGGTATCGCTGGAGGCCGTGCGTATCCTACGAAAACTATTAAGACATCATCGAAGATTATCCTTGGTTCTAAGCTAGGTCAGGGCAAATATTCTCCCGTTTAATTTACATTGCCATTTTTAAGATTTTTTTAATGACTTCCCGATAAGATGGAAACTTGAAACTCGGCATGTAGATAGAGATCATGAATCTCTTTTATGTGCGCGGTTAGATGTTCCGCTGATTGTCCATGGTTCGATTCCAGAGAGCCATTTACATTCCTCAATGCATTTCTTATGGAGATTACGGAAACAAATTTTAGGTACTTTCTGGCATGATATCGACTTCAAACTTTCCATTTAATAAGATCATGCTCTAACAAGTCATACTGTGCATTAACAGCTGCCAGTATGTCCTGGGTTCGACACCAGGGGTCTCTAAAATAAATAACTGTTACGATGTTTAAGAATTTTTTTAAACCCTTTCCCGATAATATAGAAACTTATAACTTGGAATGTAAATAAGGAACATAGATTTATTAAAAATATGTGTTTTAGATTTTCTTGATCGTCCTTGGTTCGATCCCAGAAAGCCATTTTCATTATCGTACGCATTTCTGATGGGGGTAATGGAGTCTTATTTCAGGACCTTCCCAGAATGACTTCAAACTTTGCAATAATTAAGATCAGGTTCTAACAAGTTATTATGCCTATTTGCATCTTCCAATAGGTCCTAGGTTCGACACCAGGCGTATACAAATATTAGAAATTGCTACGAATTTAAAGATTCTTTTAACCCCTCCCCAATAACATTGAAACTCAAAACTTGGCATGTGAATAAAGATTATAAATAAACTTCGTATGCTTGCGATATGCAAGCAACTTTTACTCGTATAGATATATACTCGCCAACTGGGGATGAAATTTCTAACCATGGTCCGCAAGTGTCACTGACTTGAAATTTTTACGACGTACTGGCCATAACGTGTAAACGCCAGAAAAAAGGCGATTTTGAACCTCAAAGTCGTGGGTTTGATGTCAGAAGGACCTAAAATCCCGATTTTTTCCATAAGGATGCATTGCGGGGATTCTCGAAAATTTTTTGAGGTACTTCCCGGAAAAGTAGAGAGTTGAAATTCAAGGGATCGCTAGAAGCCGTGCGTATCGAAAGAAAACCATAAAGACATCAACGGAGAATATCCTTGGTTCGACGCTATGTCAGGGCAAATATACTCCCATTTAAAATTCATTGTAGTGATTTTTAAGGATCTTTTTAATGGATTCCCGATAAGATGGAAACTTTAAACTCGGCACGTGGATAGAGATCATGAATATATTTTATGTACGCTGTTTAATGTATTGCTGATGGGCCTTGGTTCGATCCCAGAGAGTCATTTACATTCTTCAATGCATTTCTTATGTGGATAACGGAAACCAATTCTAATTACTTCCCGGTATGATAGCGACTTCTAACTTTGCAGTTAATAAAATCAAGTCGTTCCAAAATATATTGTTTTTTCATATCTGCCAATATGTTGGCAGATATGAGTCACAAACATAATTCCCAATACCAGTACCAAATCTCAGGGCATCCATTAAAGTTAGTGCACGATAATAAATACCTAGGTGTAGTCACGTTTAGCAGTAACTTATCTTTTAAAGAACATATTCGAGATGCGATAGGAAAAGCGCATAGAATGCAAAGATTGACCACCTTGAGAGGATGCTCATCGAGAGTCAAAGAAATAGCTTCTCTTATTCGTCCGAGTCTAGAATACTGCTGTGCGGTTTGGGAGGAGTAGGTTTAGTCTCAGATTTAGAGATGGTCCAGCGTAGATTCGTCTGCGGGGATTTCAGGTTTGATAGCAGCGTTACGGCAATGATAGAGTCCCTCGGTTGGAATTCACTACTGATGAGAAGAATATCGTCAGAAACTTCATTCGAAAAGTTCATTCGTTCAGAATTTATAGACGAAGCAAGTGAAATGTTAGTGCCAGTAAGGAGCGAACGCGATCTCCGAGAGGCATCGACGAAGCGTTATAGGGAAGTAATCGCAAGGACGGATAATTAATTTTGGTCGTTTTTTTCCCCACGCTATTAGAGATGCTAATAGGGATGAATGAATCATGGAGGTGTATTACACCCCCTTCCATACACCTCTGGCTGCTCGCGGGGTATATATCTAAATCTAAACCGATATAATGCGGCCTCTATGCTATAAATGCCGTTCTGATAGTGCGATCAGGGAAACATATGAAAGAACTTATCGTTTCAAGAAATAATTTTTTACGCGTAAGATACGCGAAAGCAGTAGATTAGGAAATAATACACATAGTGCTTCCACCACTTGCCAAAAGCCGAAAGATAGCTGGAAAGTTCTTTAAAAAGTCATAGATATACGCAAAGTTTGTAACAATGGAAGAAATTGAAAGACAAAAACATTATATTTACTGTCATGAATGTACGATTAGAAAACATAATTTATGTCATTGTAATAGTAAAAGTAATTAGCGTTATTCTTTTTGGTACGATTCGTGCAACCGATGCATATTAAAATTTTATCAGACATTTAACAAGCTAAACGACACAGATTCGGGGATAATTTTGTGGAAATTATTAACTATTAAAAAGTCCATGGCAAACAAACTTTTACTAGACCACTATTTATTTCAGAAAACCACGACCCAGGTTTCGTATCGTCGCTACATCTTCAGGAGATTGACCTGAAGATAAAGTAAAAGTTTCCTTACCATGGATTTTTATTGAACAAGCTGTTAGGAAAACATCAGTGATTTCGAGGGAGCTAAGAAAGCGTATTTTGGCTTACTCAAACTGAGGATATTATCTATAAAAAATAAAGCTTGAGTCATGCCAAGGCGTAAAACATCCGTGACCCTTTTGTCTTAATCCTTATTAAAGCATCGATAACTGACAATACACAGGTAAAAATTCCGACGCTAGACAGCGCGTTATCTAATCCTGAATCTGGTTCTCGTTTTAGCAAACTTCGTCTACCGAAGAAGTGTTAGGTAACTCGTTCGTAGTTATATGGAGAAGAAATTGAGTTGTACTCACTTTTCCAAAGAAGAATAACCCTCGAAGCTGAGTCATGCTCGTTGTTCTGCAGTGTTGCCACATGGAGTTGATCACAGAAGAAACGAAGTCGTGGGTTCGACATGAAGTTTGAGCAATGTCTTCTTCAAAATGGCGAAGGTTTTAAAGTCCAAAAATCGGTGATTAATGAGAAATGCATGAGCTGTCGCTTAGGATATGGTGCGAAATTAACTGGATGCCTTGACTGTAATTTCGGATTACTAATTCTGTGAGGGAATAGTTATTTTTCATCCAATTCACGAATGAACCTAAATAAAATTGAACTCTTAGCCTCTTTTAAAGTTCATCTGCATCTTGACACGTCTTGGTTTCTTTTACATGCCTCTGTTTACTTAATTTCGACAATAAGGTTAGATTATTTGCCGATGATACCCTGATTTACAGAGATATTTTGTCAGAAAACGATCGTAATGTACTTCAAAACGACCTGGACGTAATATCAGGATGGTGTAAAGATTGGAAGCTGGATTTAAATATAAATAAATGCGTTTCCATGAGTTTTACGCGCTCCACAAACATAATTCCCACGCAGTACCAAATCTCGGGGCATCCATTAGAGTTAGTGCACGAAAACAAATACCTTGGAGTCACGTTTAGCAGTAACTTATTTTTTAAAGAAGACATTCGAGATGCGATAGGAAATGCGAATAGAATGCAAAGATTAACTTCGTTGAGAGGAAAGAGAGTCAAAGAAATAGCTTCTCTTATTCGTCCGAGTCTAGAATACTGCTGTGCGGTTTGGAATCCACACGGAGTAGGTTTAGTCTCAGATTTAGAGATGGTCCAGCGTAGATTCGTTTGCGGGGATTTCTTGTTTGATAGCAGCGTTACGGCAATGATAGAGTCCCTCGGTTGGAACTACAGATGAGAAAATCTGAATATCGTTGGAAACTTTACGAAAAGTTCAGAATTTATAGACGAAGTAAGTGAAATGTTAGTAAGGAGCGATCTCCGAGAGGCATTTACGAAGCGTTATAGGGAAGTAATCGCAAGGACGGATGATGACTTTTGGTCGTTTTTTCCCCAGGCTATTAGAGATGCTAATAGTTGTGAACGGTGGTGTATTACACCCACTGCCATACGCCTCTGGCGGCTCGCGGGGTACATATCTAAATCTAAATACTACAATTAATGTTGAACAGAGAGCAATGAATGTTTAAATTTCCAAATTCAAGTTGAATCTTTCGCGACAGAGAGTGAAAAATCGGTATACTACATGACAACCTTTCATTATGACCGACCGTCGCTCACTGAAATTTCTCTGCAATTACTTTGAAAGGTTGAGCGCTAAGGGCTTTGCAAGGTAACGTGCTATCTCTTCCAAGGTTAAATAGAATAGGGGACGTAGTGTAGGTCGGTACCTCGCGGAAAGGCTCTCAGAAGGAACATTAACGGACTGTTACTCACCGATTTGATTCAAACTTGGTAGATTAAGAGCTGATGGTGAAAAAAAAATCTGTGAAATCATACGTTCCCTCGTGACCTAGGAGCCGAGATATTCGAGGTCAAACATTGCAAACTGACCGCCCGGGCCCCCCCCAAGACGCGGGATGCTGTCGCCGCGAAAACGAAGCGCGGTCGGAAATTCGATTGGTTTTCGGCGGTTTTCATTCTACAATTTGTAAAGAATGAAATAAATTTCGATTACATGGATTAAAAATTTGTTTGAATTTACTTCGAATTTATAAACACAAAAGTGTTTTTTTTTTCAAAAAATCTCTGAAACACAGATTAAGTTCACAGTGAGCGCACTTTATGAAGGTCGTATTCCCGCATATAATTTTGTCTTGTACATTTTCTGATCGAATTTCATAAATATTTTCACTAATACGATACTGCGCCGGAGTGAGATGAGAGTCGGGGTACTGCTCCATTAATCCTGCTTTGAACCACGCGTATTTAAGAAAATTTTTAAATTTGGGGCCTGGAATTGAAAATGCGTAAGGGATGGCAATATTAGGATACCATCCCTCTGAAATAGGAAAATGTCTAGTTGATCTAACAGCACTCGATCAGAAACCTTCAGCACGAAGTCTTTCCACATTCCGAAAGATGTTAATTTGTTTACATTCAAAAATATTGAAGGACATCTCTAAATTTTCTACTTCTCGATAATAACTTCTTCGGAAAGAAAAATTGCGTCCAAATCACCCAAAATTAATGGAATTAATATCAAAGTAGTAAATTCAGTTGAATGTCTCGGGATCAACATTAGTCTCGGGATCAACATTACTAATAACTTAAATTGGAGCACGCATATTCGAAAAATCTGCGGCAAAGCAAGTAAAAGGCTTTGTAAAGCGTATTGTCGGTAAATGCGACGAAAAGGTGAGAGAGCGATGTTATTTACCTTGGTCCTTCTGGAGTATGCGGTGAGTATACGGCGGATGAAACGTGTACTCGAGAAAGTGCAGCGTAAAGCGGTTCGTTTTGTTAATAAATGCTACAATAAAAAGCACAAAAATGCTCTCAGACGTAGGTTGGGAATCCTTGAAAGAAAGGAGATTGGAAGCTAGGCTGCGATTGGTTGATTAATTCAGGGAAACCACATTCTCAGAAGATAGAATCGGTATCATGCAACCCCCCTGCTACCTCGGTCGATCCGATAGTGACCGTAATTTAAGAGAAATAGATGCTAAGACGAATCGTTTTAAACATTCATTCTTTCCACGAACGATACGTGATAATAACCGAATAAGGAAGTAATTTAGATTCAACTGGTGTTTACACCCTCTGCCACACGCTGAAAGGCGGCTTGTAGGGTATTAATGTAGATGTAAATGTAGAATAATAGCTTAATTAGCGCATACACTTTACTTCAAATACATGTGCTATACTAAAATGGACGACAGAAAACACAAAAATGTAGTAAAAATACAGTAAGGGATAAAAACAATAAAAAAGAAAAAAAATCTGATGTGGCCAGCACATGACTTTCTCCATATATAAGATGTAAATATTTACCTACGACAGTAATTTCGAACTCTATATTCAATCTAAACTTGGAAGATGAGTGATTAATTTATATATTATTATCTTTTACGTCACAAACATTATAAATAAGGTTTTTCAGGACATGATCGATGAAAAACGATGAAATTGGCCTTTCGCCCATAGAGCCCAGAGCACCCACAAGGTACATAATCAGATACTTCCGGTTTATCAGTATTTCACGAATAACTCCTAATCAACCGGTGATACAAAAATATGTTAAAAACAAAAGTTATAGTAAATTTAATTTCCTAAAACGTTTATAAATAATAGTATATACCTAAATATCATATTTACGGAGATATTTTGAAAACCGGAAATGAGCTCTAATTAATAAAGCTCGACTTCCGGTAAACCGATTGACTCCAAAAACTAATCAACTCTGACAGCACACATCACAGTACTATATATGAAGTTTGGTATTGATACGACTAATAGTTTTTACGTTAGAGCGCCCACTATCACATACACACACACACACACAGACACATACACACAGACATCATTCCGAAAATGGTCAAAAAGTGTTCTAGAGACCCCAAAACATGTATTTCCGTTGAAATCTCGAAGTCGAATTTTTTCATGAAACAATACTTTCTCTTTACTTCGTATATGGAGAAAGTAATAATAGGATAATGCTTCTGAGTTAGGAGCAAAAATTCATTATTTTTACTTCTCAGAAGTTTACCAGAAGTTGTTGTTTATCCAGAAATAGAAGTTATTCATACATATCTCTGTCAAAATGCAATGTAGGTACATACAATTATTTACAAAAGTTATAGATAATGTATTTTACTACAACTATTGTATGAAACATTGTCCTTTAACCCTCATTGTTTTGGAATTATTTATGTATTACCGGCATAGGCTTCTGTTTTCAATAAATATGGAGAAAGTCATGTGTTGGCCACGTCAGATTTTTCCTTGTTGTATTCAGGAAATTACAAAAAAAGTCCACTAAGTTTGAGAGTTCAATAACAGAACTGCTAATTCTTGGGATAGGCGAAAGCTTGTGCACGATTTTCTTGCGAAGGGAATTGTCAAAAGTAACGAATTTAGAGTTCTTTTAGGTGGTACAGCAATTCCAAAAAAGTTGATGAGTTCCCAAATGGAAAAAAACGGACTTGAAAAAAGTGTAACAGGGCCGGGAATTGAACCCGGGGACTTCCTCTATCTAGCCTACCTAGATGGTTAAGGCAGCCTCCGGGATAGAGGAAGATCCCGGGTTCGATTCCAGGCCCTGTCAGACTTTTTTCAAGTCTATTTTTCCTTGGGATTATTTTTCCTGGGTGCACGCCCTTATGTGCATAGTCACCTCAACCCTTTCCTTAAGTTGATTAGTTATTACAGCCCAAGTATTCAATGCTTGATCCCATAGCGATGTGGAAATTGAATAATAGATTTTAATATGCTCCGATTATTAGGAATGATATTAAAAATTACGTTCGCGGTACTCTGTTTATGTTAGAGATTATTCATCTTATTCTTAATATATCGCAATCTCCGAAAACTATTTGACGACAAGCTACAGGAAGAACTTTTCCAACGGATTCTAAAACAGAAATAGAAAACAGATGCGAATCCACACGGTTACTCATGCGCTGAGCAAAACCACATCTTCACTGTTTTACTCAATTACATCTAATTATTATCACTAGAACTACCAATGGAGTCATTTTGACTCCACGCGAGCTTTATTTCTCTGCCATGACTAAAATTTTTTGAATTTTGGCTTGAGATTCCGTGACTTTTACTAATTTTTGACACAAAAGAAGAATTTGCGATGAAAATAGTTTTTGATGAAAGCTTTTTAGAAACAATGATGACTTCACACTTACTGTATATCAAGGTAAACCAAACAAGAATGTCATAATTCTTAGCTCCATCCATCCCGTTTCGGCGTTCCTACTGATTCCGCTAAGAAAAATCCTGAAACGGTGAAGTTTATGATTGAAACTAAATACGGAGTAGATGTCGTAGACCTAATCGCACGTAAATATACCACAAGAACATGTACTCGGCGATGGCCTGTCCACTCCTTAGAAAATACTCTACACTTAGGGGGTATAAATTATAAAATTAATATCAATAAAAAATTAAAGCATTTTTGTTGAATTTTGATCCCCTATGAATGAATGAATGTATATATAGGTATATCCGGAGAAGCGTCTATATATAATAGATACACTGGGGATCATAATTCTAACCATGTTCCACAAGAGCCACTAACTTGAAGTTTTTACGACGTATTGGCTATAACGTGTAACCTCCAGAAAACATCCGACTTTGAACCTCGGTGTCATAGGTTCGATTCCAGAAGGCCCCATAGTCGCGATTTTCTCCATAAAGATACCAGGTAGGAATTTTCAAAAATATTTTTCAGGCACTTCCCAGAAAAGTAGAGAGTTGAAACTCGAGGGACCGCTAGAAGCCGTGCATATCCAACAAAAATCAAAAAGACATTTATGAATATTATCCTTGGATCGATGCTAGGTGGGGGCGAAAATCGTCCGTTTAAAATGCATTGCGGCGATTTTTGAGATTTTTTTTGGACCCATTCCCGACTGCATAGAAACTTGAAATTCGGCATGATGTTAGATATTATGAAGATAATTCATTATCTAATTTTACAAATTCGCTGATGTTCCTTGGTTCGATCACAGAGAGCCATTTACATTCCTCAATGCATTTCTTATGGAGATAACGGAAACAATTTTAGGTACTTCCAGGCATGATATTGACTTCAAACTTTGCGTAAGATAAGATCAAGTCCTTTCAAATCCAACTGCGCATTTTCAGCTACCAACGTGTCCTGGGTTCGACACCAGGCGTCTCTACAATCACTAACTGATCCGATTTTCAATAATTATTTTGAACCCTTTCCCAATATTATAGAGACTTAAAATTCGGCATATAGATAGACATCATAAATAAATTTTCCAAAACATGCATTAAATTTCCTAGATAGTCCTTGGCTCGAATCCAGAGAGCCTTTCACATTCCTGAAAAGTAGGACGTCGTTTGATGTAGTTGCAGCCAATATTTCTGCTTGAATTTTCACACATAGTTAGAGAAGGTGATCTTCTATTGTGCTGCGTAGTAAGTCCACCAGGAAAACCCGGGTTCAATGGCAGACGATTAAATTGCAGCGAATTTTAAGAATATTCATAATCTTTTTTTTTTTTTGTGGACCGTCCCGATATGATGCCGATATGAAATTAGTGTTGTCGATCTGCTTGCAGTATGCAAGCTACATTTTACTCGTAAATGCAGTGTATGGGACAAGTGTCATATCCAGGAATTAGAAAAGCACAACGAAAGCGGATACGTTATTTAAAGAATTTCTATGTTAAAAGAGTAAATGTTACTCAGATGATAAAGGACACGGGATGGGAATCTTTAGAAGATAGAACATTTATACGAAGGATAAATCTACTAAATAAGTTCAGAGAAAGTACGTTCTCAGAAGATTTAACTGATATAATGCGACCTCCCTGATATGTAGGCACCTTCTAATACTGCGAGGAAGATTAGGGAAATAGATGCTATTAAAAGAATCGATTTTAAGAATTCATTTTGTCCGCGAAGTATACGCGAAAGTAACCGTTTAGGAAAAAGGAGTCAAGGTGCTTGCACCCCCTGCCAATATTCCGGATTAAACGAGCTGGTATTCTAATAAATACGATCTGATATTCCAGATAAAACAAACTGATATTCCGGATCAAACGAACAGGTGTTCCGTATAAAACGAACTGATGTGCCGGGTAAATGAACTAATATTCCGGATAAAACGAACTGGTATTCCGGAAAAAACGAAATGGTATTCCGGATTAAACGATCTGATATTCCGGTTAAAACGAACTGAATTCTGGATAAAACGAACTGAATTCTGGATAAAACGAAATAATGTACCGATTAAACGAAATAGTATAAATAGTATAGGATTGAACGAATTGGTATTCCGGATAAAACGAACTAATATTCGGGATAAAACGAACTGATATTCCGGATAAAACGAAATGGTGTTCCGGATTGCTCGAAATGGTATTCCGGATAAAACGAACTAATTTTCCGGATAAAAAGAACTGATACTCCGGATAAAACCAACTGATGTTCTGGATAAAACGAACTAATATTCCGGATAAAACGAACTGGTATTCCGGAAAAAACGAAATGGTATTCCGGATTGAAGGAACTAATATTCCGGATAAAACGAACTGGTAATCCGGATAAAACGAACTGGTATTCAGGGTAAAACGAAATGGTATTCCGGATAAAACGAACAGAATTCTGGATAAAACGAACTAGTATACCGGAAAAACGAAATATTATTCCGGATTGAACGACATAATATTACGGATAAAACGAACTGGTATTCCGGATAAAACGAAATAGTATTCCGGATTGAAGGAACTAATATTCCGGATAAAACGAACTGGTAATCCGGATAAAACGAACTGGTATTCCGGGTAAAACGAAATGGTATTCCGGATAAAACGAACAGAATTCTGGATAAAACGAACTAGTATACCGGAAAAACGAAATATTATTCCGGATTGAACGACATAATATTACGGATAAAACGAACTGGTATTCCGGACTAAACGAAATAGTATTCCGAATAAAAAGAAATGAATTCTGGATAAAACGATCTAATATTCCGGATAAATCGTAATAATATTCCGGATTAAACGAACTGGTATTCCGGATTGAACGAACTGGTATTCCGGATAAAACGAACTATATTCTGGATAAAACGAACTAATATTCCGGATAAAACGAACTAATATTCCGGATAAAACGAACTAATATTAAGGAAAAACGATATGTTATTCCGGATTGAACAAAATAATATTCCGGATAAAACTAGATAAATTCCGCATAAAACGAACTGGTATTCCGGATTCAACGAAGTGGCATTCCGGATAAAACGAACTAATATTCCGGATTAAACGAACGAATATTCCGGATAAAACGAACCGGTATTCCGGATTAAACGAAATGGTATTCCATATAAAACGAACTAATATTCCGGATAAAACGAACTAATATTTAATGGATAAAACGAACTGGTATTCCGGATTAATCGAACTAATATTCCAGATAAAACGAACTAATACTTAATGGATAAAACGAACTGGTATTCCGCATTAAACGAACTGGTATTCCGGATAAATCCAACTGAATTCAGGATAAAACGAACTGAATTCTGGATAAAACGAAAGAATTTACGGATTAAACGAAATGGTATTCCGGATAAAACGATCTGATATTCCGGATCAATCGAACTTATATTCCGATTAAAACGAACTTATATTCGGTATCAAACGAACTGATATTCCGGATCAAACGAACTAATATTCCGATTAAAACGAAATAATATTCCGATTAAAACGAGCTGATATTCCGGATAAAACGAACTTATGACCCCGGATGAAACTTACTGATATTCCGGATAAAACGAACTGTTATTCCGGATTAAGTGAACTGACATTCCGGATTCACCGAACTGAATTCCGGATAAATCGAAATGATATTCCTGATAAAAAGAACCGATGTTATGGATAAAACGAACTAATATTTAATGGATGAAACGAACAGGTATTCTGGATTTAACAAATTGGAATTCTGGATTAAAAGAACTGAAACGATTTTGACTAACTTCGTATTTTCATGCGGATGTTGCAAAATTGCAAAATTTTACCATAAGATTTGATTCGGGAGGCGGGACTCCACCTTTATTCCTATTGGCTCCCACGAAAAGAGAGAAAATGAGATTGTCGCTCTCTCTCTAACACGCAAGTATTCAGTGAAAAAATAATATAGTCTATGGACTATAGTATTTTTACGGGATAACACATCGGATTCAACAATGGGATCGGTCGCCAGGGGGATGAGTTGTTTACAACCTCCAATTTTCACCAAATTTTCGTATATTTCACCGATATTCTCGCAAGTTCGAATCAAAAGTAAGATTCCACGAATGAAATAAGAATCTTCGTTCGATTTTCTTTCTGTTAGTGTTTGTCTCGTCAACGTGCGACTATTCATTCTAATTTAATTTCGCGAAAGAAACGAACCCTGCATGCGATGAAAATGAGTTTTACGTGTATTCCTTATGGAAATCTATCCGAGCGATCTGGGTTCAAACCCAGCGAAAATATGCGACAGTACTTCCTTCCTGACACCAAGACACACGTTTGCGAGTTTCAGTCGTATCTGAACATTTTCTTGTCCATAGAATTGACTAAATTTAGATTGATAACTAAAAGAGAAACGGCATATAAACGTGAGAAGCCATATTGATGAATAAACCCGACGACCGCGCCACGTAGCGAGGGATCGGGGAAGCAAAAAATACGCAACGTACATCAGGTGATAAAAAAGCTATATTTAAGGGCGGAAGTGTTGAGAGATGAGAGATACTGGAGTCGGAAGCTGTGAATTCACTCCGGAGGCCATTGATTGAGGCGCCATCTGAGGGGAAGCGACAAAAGACGGTCGAATATATTTACAGAAGGAGGAAACGCATTAGGGAAGTTGAAAATGGGAAAATATTAGGGAAATTTGGAAAAAATAGAGGTTGATGTTTTTGTTAGATATTACCGGGATGTCTTATCTTGTGAGATAGTATAATTATTTACGTAATATTCTTATATCATAATTATTGCTGTGTATATATTTTTGTATTTGATATCGGTAATTCCCGTAAGAAATGCATGGAAGAAAATTTCGAACATTAATTTCATGCACTTCCCGACATAGGAGATGATTATAAATCTTTAGAGTCGTTAATGGTCCACTGGAGTGTTATATATCGATATTTGTCAGTCCAGAGTATCCTTGGTTCGACTCTGGACGACTCGAATCGTCTCTCTCATAAGAAATGCACGTAAAGTTCGTTTTGATCGATTGCAGACATTTTTTCTTTTGCAAAATTTAAGCAGAAATAATGGTCGTACGAAATCGAGATGAACACCAAAAGAAAGGAAATTGAACAAAGATTCTTATTTTGGTCGTCGAATATCGTATTCGAGTCGAAATTAAGAGAATTTAGACAAAAAAGACGAAATATTCGTGGGATTTTGTGGGCATAAACAAGTCCCTAACAACGAAGGTTATTGTTGAATTGAACTCTCACAGGAATATGTGGGATACGTAGGTACGGTGTGTTGTTGGATATTAAACAGTTTATACAACAACAAATACTTATTCCTCTGTCATTATTTGCTGTAGACAAAGTATCGTGCTTTTAAGGTAAAAAATTATGAAATAGGTCGTATTGCATTATCATAAATGGAGGAGAAATTGATGAAACTGTTTTCTTCCAAATGGTATTCCAGGAGAACTGTTGTAGTTACGAGGCTGAAATTTTCATCAATTATAGAATAAACTGTCTTCTGTGTTTTTCTGATACGACATTTTCAGGAAAAGTAATCGAATAACGAAAGATGCGATGTTTTTCAAGATGGCCGGCCATTGGATGCACTAAATCTGTTTTTATTAACTCTGTAGACGAAACTATTAGAGCTGAGAAGTCGAGAATTACACAGAGCATAGAGAAAAGAACGCAGAGTTTAGCAGTGACAGTAATTTTGGAGGCCTTTGTGAATTTGGTAGTAAAAATTAGAACTGAATTCCAAAATTAATGATAAATCGAAGATGGTAGTGGCCTAAACTCCCCCTTCGTAAAACTACAACTTGTAAACTCATTAGTTATGCCTCACTTCGACTATTGTGATATAGTCCATCAGGATCTGATCATAGCCATCAAATTACAGCGCATGCAAAACTCGGCCGTGAGTTTACTTTCAACTTAAAAAGTACGATAACGTTTCGGAATATTACTCCAAGCTATCTTTGCTACAAATAGATTGGAGTCGGAAGCATCACATTTTGTCCAGCACCAATAGATTTTTAGCGACAATTTATTTATTTATTTATTTATTTATTTATTAATTAATTAATTAATTTATTTATTTATTTATTTATTTATTCAAATCTTACATACGGCATAACAATGCCAATTTAAAGTGAAATATAAAAATATACTTATAGTAAAGTAATAAAAATAAATAGTTTAAAAGTGTCGTTAAATATAGAGAAAAAGGAAACAAATATAAAGGTAGATTTTAAAATTTTGTGGATCTGTCGTGTGGTAAGCTCAGGTTCAAAAATTTCCGTTTAGATAGGGAGAAAGGGTCAATAGAAGGAGGAATTCATCAGAAGACGAAAGAAAAGGGAGTTCTTGATAAGTGAAAGTCTAAGAGTAGTATAGTGAAGTAAAGATGTCAAACGGGCTGTTTGGAATACGATAATTGATAAGTTAAGGCAGGACAGTCATAAAGGGAGTTCAGCAGTGAATGTAAGAAGGATAAATCATGTTCTGATCTATTGACAGATTCCAAGGATAGTTAAGATAGAATTTTTAGAGGATTGACGGAAGGAACTCTGGCTTTTACAATTCTGAGAAAGAAGTTCTCTCTAATGAGGAAATATTTTTAGCAACAAGATCACCTAAATATATTAACTCCTTATTCACATATTTTGGATTCCATTCATGACCTTGCAACGAGAGGCTGCAGGAAACTCTTGATTCCCCAGCACAGAACTGAAATGTTCCATAAATCGATTACAGTCACAGCTAGCAACCTCTGGAACAGAAAAAATCCGATGTGTCCAGCACATGACTTTCTCCATGTATAAGATGTAAATATTTATCTACGAAAGTATTTTCTATATTCAATCTAAACTTGGAAGATAAGAGATTAATTTATATCATATAATCTTCTAACATTATAAATAATGTTTTTCGGGACGTGATCAATGAAAAACGATGAAATTGGCCATTCGCCCACAGCGCCCACAAAGTACATAATCAGCAACTTCCGGTTTATCAGTATTTCACGAATAACTCCTAAACAATCAGTTATACAAAAATATGTTAAATACAAAAGTTATAGTAAATGCAATTCTCTAAAACTTTTGTACTTAATAATTTATACCTTTATAGTATATTAATGGAGATATTTTGCAAAAACGGAAATTTGCTTCGAAGAATAAAGCTCGACTTTCGGTTAACCGATTTACTCCAAAAACTAATCAACTCTAACGACACCCACCACATTGCTATATATGAAATTTGGTGTTGAAACGACTAATAGTTTTTACGTTAGAGCGCCCACAAGCACACACACACACACACAGACATCATTCCGAAAATGGTGAAAACGTGTTCTAGGGACCCCAAAACATGTATTTCCGTTGAAATCTCGAAGTCGATTTTTTTCATGAAAACAATACTTTCTCTATACTTCGTATATGGAGAAAGTAAAAATAAACCTATCTTCCGTCTTCAGCTTCAAGATTAAATGCCACAATCATCTCTTAATCATACAAAGCAGAACTTAATCGCAAGGAATCGCACAACTCCATGAACTCATTGAGATCACAAACTTTCTTGGCCTTCCTTCCTCATCTTCAGAACATCTCTACTTCTTATCTTATCCTCCCTCCAAACGAATATTTTTATTGCAATATATTCTTTTATTCATTACTCTATAATCCTCATTGTATTTTCTTCTTTGTCTTTTTTCAGTGTTTTGAACCGTTTTCACTTATTTATAATCTAAATACTTAACGAGCTTTCACCAAGCGAGATTATGTTTATAATGTTTATATGTTCGGTATGTCTAATATGTTCATATAATTTAACATGTAATTGACAAAACTAGTTTAAGCTAGTTAGATGGATGACTATGCTTAGTAGGTGATGAGTATGCTTAAAATCCGATGACTATGCTAAGCAAGTGATGAGTATGCTTAGAGCACGATGACTATGCTTAGTAAGTGATGAGTATGCTCAGTATGTGATGAGTATGCTTAGAATCCGATGACTATGCTTAGTAAGTGATGAGTATGCTTAGAGCACGATGACTATGCTTCGTAAGTGATGAGTATGCTCAGTATGTGATGAGTATGCTTAGAATACGACGAATATGCTTAGTAAATGATGAGTATGCTCAGTATGTGATGAGTATGCTTAGAATCCGATGACTATGCTTAGTAAGTGATGAGTATGCTCAGTATGTGATGAGTATGCTTAGAATACGATGAATATGCTTAGTAAGTGATGTGTATGCTTAGAATCCGATGACTATGCTTGGTAAGTGATTATCAAAAGAAGCTTTTTGATAAATTAATCACTACCGGGGAGGAGATATTGTCATCCCAGTTATATAAACTTACGCGATCTTAGGGAGAAAACAAAAGAGAGAAATACAGGGAAGTATTTTCCGGGACAGATGGTTACTTATGGTTCCAGCGAAGTATTAGAGAAGTTAATAGCTCTACAGGTTAGTTAGGGATGTCGGTGTTTTACACCCTCTGCCACGCGCCACTGTCGGATTGCAGGGTATGTAAATGTACTCAAGTAAAGGTGAGGATGAGGTGCACTGTTTCTCTTACTCTCCTTAAGAACGTCTCCTCTAAGAATTCCACTTTGCATTCTCCTTTTTCTGATTGATGCACCGAATTTTCCCTTTCATACGAACGACCTGTTTTAACCCATTAAATGTACGTCTTTTGGCATTTTCCACATGAGAGGCGTCCTCGACTTATGGGGGTCTCATATACAAGATCGGTGGTGTCATTCGAGAATTCTTTCCTCTCTCTGGACCACACGTACCTCGTTCATCTCTTGCTCTCACTTCTTACAAACGAGATCGAGAGTTTAGCTCTTAATTCCAATACGAAATGAAGTATCAGTAGATTTCATGCTGAGTGCTATTTCTCTTCCACTCGACGAATTAAGTATTCGTCATTCAAAATATTATAAAATTTTTGTGAGCCGTTAAAGGTACAATAGAGTACTATATAACGATATTAAGTCGGTCCAGAGTTTCCTTGGTTCGACTCTGGACGACTAGAATCGTATATCTCATAAGAAATGCACGTAAAGTTCGTTTTGATCGATTGCAGACATTTTGTCTTTTGAAGAATTAAATCAAAAATAATGGTCGTACTAAATCGAAACGAACACCAAAAGAAAGGAAATTGAACAAAGATTCTTATTTCGGTCGTGGAATATCGTATTCGAGTCGAAATTTAGAGAATATGGACGTAAAAGACGAAATATTCGTGTGATTTCGTGGAAATAAACAAGTCCCTAACAACGAAGGTGATTGTTGAACTAAACTCCCTTACGAACACACGGGAATGATAGCCTAGTAACAAAGATACAGGCAAAGAAGAGACGACAATTTATGGCAACGAAACCATAAATAGTCCTGTCAAATTACACAATTGAAAGGGTCCGACCGAGTAATATTTCCTTCAAAGAGCATATTCGAAATATGAAAGGCGAATTGGATGCAAAGGTTAGCAAGTAGAATTCTGATGTTCATCAGAAGTAAACGAAATGGCGTATTTTCCCCTGACCTCTATTTGAGTATTGCTGATCCTCACGAAGTAGGAATAATTTCTCGAGATGGTGGAGCAGATAGTCAATTCGACAGCAGTGTTTGCTGTGATAGAATCCCTCGTATGGAACTCTCTTATTGATAGAAGGCATCGAGGGAAGGTTATAGATAATCAGATATAGATCACTACCGGGGAGGAGATATAAGGAGAAAAGGAGAACCCGATGACTATGCTTAGTAAGTGATGAGTATGCTTAGAATACGATGAATATGCTTAGTAAGTGATGACTATGCGTAGAATCCGATGACTCTGCTTAGTAAGTGATGAGTAAGCTTAGAATATGATGACTATGCTTAGTAAGTGATTATCAAAAGAAGCTTTTTGATAAATTAATCACGACCGGGGAGGAGATATTTTCATCCCAGTTATATAAACTTACGCGATCTTAGGGAGAAAACAAAAGAGAGAAATACAGGGAAGTATTTTCCAGGACAGATGGTTACTTTTGGTTCTTAGTAAGTGATGACTATGCGTAGAATCCGATGACTCTGCTTAGTAAGTGATGAGTAAGCTTAGAATATGATGACTATGCTTAGTAAGTGATTATCAAAAGAAGCTTTTTGATAAATTCATCACTACCGGGGAGGAGATATTGTCATCCCAGTTATAAATTTTCGCGATCTTCGGGAGAAAACAAAAAATCTGACGTGGCCAACACATGACTTTCTCCGTAATTATTGAAAACAGAAGCCTATGCCGGTAATATATAAATAGCTCCAAAACAATCAGTGTTATAGAAAAATATTTCATACTAAAGTTGTCGTAAAATACATTATCTATAACCTTTGTATATAATTGTATATAACTACATTGCATTCTGACAGAGATATGTATGAAAAAATTCAATTTCTGGGTAAACAACAACTTCCGGTTAACAATTATTGGGGAATAACTCCTTAAACAATCAGTGTTACGAAAAAATGTTTCACACAAAAGTTGTAGTCAAATACAATATCTACAACTTTTGTGTGTAAATATTTATACCTATAATGCATTTTTACAGAGATATTTAAGAGACAAAATTATGTTCCGGATAAACCGTAACTTCCGGTTGAGCGATATTCTCCAAAAACTAATCAACTCTTTAAATTGTTAGGAAAATACTAAATATGAATTTTGAAAATGATCGGATAATTAATTTTTAAGATAGAGCGCCCACAAACTTTTTTACCACGGACACACACACAGACAGACATGTTCGGGAAAATAGCGAAAACGTACTCTATGGGCCCCAAAACATCTATTTCCGTCGAAATCTGGAGGTCGATTTTTTTTGCGAATACAATACTTTCTCTATACTTCGTATAGGGAGAAAGTAAAAATGAAGCATATTTGGCCAGCACATGACCATCCATATATGAGATGTAAATATTTATCTACGACAGTATTTTCGAACACTTTATTCCATCTAAACTTGGAAGATGAGTGATTAATTTATATCCAATTATCTTTTACGTCACGAAAATTATAAATAATGTTTTTCGGGACATGTTCGATGAAAAACGATGAAATTGGCCTTTCGCCCAAAGCGCCCAGAGCGCCCACAAAGTACATAATCAGAAACTTCCGGTTTATCAGTATTTCATGATAACTCCTAAACAATCAGTTATACAAAAATATGTTTCGTACAAAAGTTATAGTAAATTTTATTTCCTAAAACGTTTTTAAATAATAGTATATACCTAAATATCATATTTATTGAGATATTTTGAAAACCGGAAATGAGCTTTAATGAATAAAGCTCGACTTCCGGTGGACCGATTTACTCCAAAAACTAATCAACTCTGACAGCACCCACCTAAGTACTATATATGAAGTTTGGTATTGATACGACTAACAGTTTTCACGTTAGAGCGCCCACTATCACACACACACACACACACACACACACACACACACACACACACACATACACACAGACATCATTCCGAAAATGGTCAAAACGTGTTCTAGGGACCCCAAAACATGTATTTCCGTTGAAATCTCGAAGTCGATTTTTTTCATGAAAACAATACTTTCTCTATACTACGTATATGGAGAAAGTAAAAAAAGCGATACAGGGAAGTTGTTGCCAGGACAGTTACTAATGGTTCCAGCGAAGTATTAGAGAAGCGAATAGCTCTCCAGGTTAGTTTGGGATGTCGGTGTTTTACACCCCCTGCCACGCGCCACTGGCGGATTGCAGGGTTTAAATGTAAATGTAGGCTTTTCGTAAATCAATTCTGTGAACCAAAGTATTATAGCTAGGGGGTAAGGCAAGTATTTATACAGTACATAGAAAAAGTAACACAAAATCAATTCGCTTTAAGCACTTTTTAATGGGAAAAAATTCTAAACTGTCACGTAAAATCTACATGAATGTAAATGCTGACGGAATTATTTTTCAAATACTTATTCAGATTACTATTCTAATGACGTGGATGGAAATTTTATAAATTATAGATTTGCATAGTAACTCATTTACGAAAAATGTGATTATTTCAAATACGACTGAAGTGGACGCAAGCTCTGTTCATTCCGTAGACCAAATTAAAACAGTAAAGTAATTGAGAATTTCAGAGTACGTAGAAAATGTACCATTCAATTTAACATGGTTACTTTTTGTGGGTATAATTCAGTAAGTGTGGCTGTGGTATTTATACTCACTTCCGAAAAATCGGATTCGTGAATTTTCTCTTCCGAGCCAAACTTTAACAGACAAAGGGCTGAAAGTGTTTCACCTTTCTTTGACAGTTGTAATCAATTCTGTAGCCACATCCTAAAGGAAAGCAATGGCAAACTACCTCACTCCTCATCCTGCCTAGTGAACCTCATTCCTCCTGTAAGCTCTCAGTAGCTCATGTCAGAGGGGATGAGGTACCAACTGGCCTTCGGGATGAATTCTTTCACAGACAGACACCAATGAAACTTTGACAGTTTGTAGAAAAAAACAAAGCTAATATGTAATAGAAAAGAAATTAAGGAAATTTTCACTTTTGACGCACATCCAAGCAACAATTGGAAAATATTTACACGAATGTGTCATTATTTGATTAGTATTTGAGGTTTTCTTTAATTAATAATCGACGTCGCTGTTATATCTCCAATTATTGTCATAATTACAGCAGATCCGTAGGTATCCTAGATGCAAAGCGTATAAGAATTGATTACCACTGATTGATTTATTAATTTAAATTAATTTGTTACCCTAATTGGTTAAGTCGCATTGTTATACTTCTGAAGGTTTCCATAGCTATGGTATCCTGGATACAAAAGGCAGAATATTTGAGTTCTGATGAAACCTTGCGTCATACATGGTCTGAACTCGTCGGTTGCATCAAATCGGGTCCATATTTGAGTAGATTTTTCACAAGTTTAAGCAATTTACCGCTTAGAAACTGAATTTTTTCACCGGAATTTCGACTTTTCCATCTCTTTATCGCAAACTGCGAATGAAATGGAAGACTATCCATCGTATTTGGTTAGATTTTGTCCGAAGCTTCAAAATTAGTCCAGAATTGACTACTTTTGCTCGATTTGAAAGAAATAGTGTCACAGAAAACGGATTTTTTCTCTTTATTTTCTGGTTTTCGACGTTTTTTTTAGGGTTTTCAGCTCCCTTAGTTAAGTTAAAGTTAAGACCTGTTCGTAATTTTGGGAAAAAACCCAAAAAATTGAAAATTTTCGAAAAAATCCATTTTTTGTTGATATTTCCGTAAATTGCTTAGAAAAAATTGAAATCTAGTTCAATATTTAAAATGATCTTGTTAAGATCTTCAAAGCGATCAAAATATTACTAGTTTTCTCGAATTTTAGGAAAAATACATACAAAGAAAGTGTTGAGGTGACTTTGAACATAAGGACGTGCACCCAGGAAAATTCCCAAAGAAAAACGGTCTCGAAATAAAGTATGACAGGGCCGGGAATCGAACCCGGGATCTTCCTCTATCCGGGAGGTGTTCTTAACCATCTTGGGTATTCTGGCCGGGTATCCAACGGTCCGGGTTCGATTCCCGGCCCAGTCATACTTTTTTTCGAGTCCGCATTTGCTGTTTTATTTACTTGAACCAGAGTTTCTAACTCTTGACTGCAAAATTTTCATAAATGTCGCACCGAGTTCAAATAAATGTTGGAAAATTGTTGAAATTCTTTTTTCAAATGCTATTTCAAGAGAACTGTTATAAGTACGAGAAGGTTTAATAAATTATAGGCATGCGAACTTCATCCATGTTCTTGATACCACATCCTCAGGGAAAATAAACTGAATTACGAAATCTTCCACCAATTTAAATATGGCCGATTTTGATGCAGAATCTATTTTAATTGATTCTGTAGCCGAAACTATTACAGTAACAACATTAGAAATTTCACAGTTTATGGATGAAATAATGAAGACTCTAGCTCTGTGATTTGTTTCTGCTAGATATTTCTATGTTTTGTCATAATAATTTTGAAATTGGTCACATAAAATCGCCACCAAAAAAATGATATTAAATCAATGAAACAGAAAAAGTTGAAATTTTTGCAGTAAATGGACAAAATAAGGTAAATGATAAAAGAGTTAATTTTCGCAACCATAATTTTGTGAGTTTCGCTACAATAATTAAAGTGTCTTCCGAAAAATTTTGCTGATTTCGATGATGGCCGATAAGAATGCAAGTGAAACTTCAATTAACTCTGTAGCGAAAATAGACATTGGTAACACGTTGACACCTTGACATGTTATAAACAAAGTAACAAAAATATAAGTGGCATTATTTGTTTTAACGATGATTCCGTATTTTGTCTGCAAAAAATTTCAAAAATGTCGCATCGGATTAACGTGAATGAGGAACGGATTGATTGTCTTATCTAATGCTTTGCCAAGAAAAATATTCCAATCAGGTAGCGAAAGTTTCATAAAGACTGTTAATTGAGGTGATTAAATGTAAAAATAATTAGCATTTGTATTTTTTTAAATATTTTTTAGCAGACGTACCTTCGTATTTTTACTTTCTCCCTATACGTAGTACATATAGAGAAAGTATTGCATTCTCAAAAAAATTCGACCTCCAGATTTCGACGGAAATAGATGTTTTGGGGCCCATAGAGCACGTTTTAGGTATTTTCCCGAACATGTCTGTCTGTGTGTCTGTCTGTCCGTCTCTCTGTGTTAAAAAGGTTTGAGGGCGCTCTATCTTAAAAAGTAATTATTCGATCATTTCCAAAATATATATTTAGAATTTTCCTAACAATGCCGAGAGTTGGTTAGTTTTTGGTGAATATCGCTAAAACGGAAGTTCCGGTTACACCGGAACAAAAGTTTGCTTCTTTAATATCTCCATCAGGATGCAATGTAGGTATATACAATTGTGTACCAAAGTTAAAGATAATGTATTTTACTACAACCTTTTTATGAAACATTTTTCGTAACACTGATTGTTTAGGAGTTATTCTTGAATAATGGTTAACCGGAAGTTGTTGTTTATCCAGAAATGGAAGTTATTCATACATATCTCTGTCAGAATGCAATCTAGGTATACACAATTACATACAGAAGTTATAGATAATATACTTTACTACAATTTTTGTATTTAACATTTTCCTGTAACACTCATTGTTTTGGAGTTATTTATATATTACCGGCATGGGCTTCTGTTTTCAATTAATACGGAGAAAGTCATGTGTTGACCACGTCAGATTTTTTAACATGTAAATTTAAAAATCTTGCGAAAAAATTAATGTTTTCAAATATTGGCCAACTTAGATTTAAGATTTTTCTTGCTTCTGAAATAATTTCTGTAGCAAAAACTGAAATTGGCATGATGTTTAAATTTCACAGATCATACCAAAATTTATCATAACTCCACTGGCATTATATCGAAAATTCCATACCTTACAGACAAAAGTAAACTTAGTTTAGGTGTGATATCTGTTTTTACAAGATTCAAATACTATTGACTTTAAAACATTCAAAATGACTCATTAAATTAGCATAGTTGAAGACTGTATTGATTTTGTGTTCTGATTATTTTTACAAACGCAATTCAAAGTGGACTATTTAATTATATGCTTGAAAATTTCATGAAATTTATGCTTATTTATACATCTACATGAAAAAAGAACTTAACTGCGAAAGATTTGATGTTTTCAATCATGGCTGAACATGATGCGAAATCTATTTTAATTGATTCAGTAGCTGAAAACATTAATAGCGATTAAATTTAAGCTTTCACAGCTTATAAAAAATACAATGAAGGATTGAGCTGTGTTATTTCTTTTAACCAGACCCATACACGTTTTGCCATGACAATTTTTAAAACGGTGGCATAAAATTAACAGAAATGAAGACGATTTAATGAAAAAATTAATTTTTCGAATTCTTTTTCAAGAGAAATTTTCCAGCTACACAGCTGAAATAATTTACCAATCACAGATGAGATTATTAGAGATTTAACGATATTCATTGCGTTGATCTATTCATTAATCACCAGCCTCTATTCTAATTTCACTTAACTTACGTTCAATTGCTCTTGATTATCAGACAGTATTTATACTTCCCAGGACCAGAACAAGTCGTCAACGATGCCAAAAATGTCTTGTTTTTTTAACTTCCGTATCAACCGTACGTTCCTTTTATCATAATACATGATTCGGCCTTCAAAAATTACACAGTTAAAATCAAATAGTTTACCAATCATATAAATAATCCCAAAACGATATTGCAATGCTCTATAGAAATATATTAATAACAACGAAAGTCAAACAATCACCTTATAGAAATATAATTGAAAACGAATTCCAACAATTAGTTTCCCATTTATATTCGTACGAGAGTTCAACAATCACCTTTGTCGCTAGGGAATTGTTTACGCTCACGAAATCACACAAATATTTCGTCTTTTTCGTCTGATTTCTCTAAATTTAGACTCGTAAACGATATTTCACGACCGAAATAGGAATCTTTGCTTAATTTCCTCTCTTTTGGTGTTCGTCTCGATTTCGTACGAACATTATTTCTGATTTAATTCTTCGAAAGAAAAAATGTCTGCAATCGATCAAAACGAACTTTGCGTGCATTTCTTATGAGAGAGACGATTCGACTCGTCCAGAGTCGAACCAAGGATACTCTGGACGGACAAATATATTTATTTAATACTCCATTGGACCTTTAACGACTCCTACAATTTATAATCCTAATGTGTTCGAGCAAACGTAGCATAATTTGGACTCGTTTTGAAGAATTCAATGAGATATTTCCAAATATTGAACAAAAGTTCGGTTTACGCAAGCAATTAACGAAGAAAATGTCAAAACTATTAACTTTTCTTATATTATGCCTTAGTGCAGTGGTACTCAACCTTTTATGGCGCCCGAGCACCAAAGGATGCTTCCGAAAGCGAAGTGGGCACCACATAACATTTCCGTCCATGGTGACATTCAGGCCATCCCTTGGCAATATTATCACTTTACCAGTTAACCGTTGGCAGTTCGAAAAAAAAATAAACGTTCCATGGTAAATGAGATCCAAAATATTACAACGAATATAATTGCATCACAACTTCATACGTGAGAACCTCTCATGTGAGAAAGTCTTTAGCTCCGAAGAAGATTTGATAACGGGGAATACATCTGGTGTGAAGGTTTTCGTATGCAGCGCTACGTTCCGGAAACAGGAGTCCTTGATTACGAGGAGTTTGATACATTGATAAGCTGAGCTGAATCTTCGCATTCACGTAATGAACTAAATATGACGTAGATACGCGTCTTGTTAATCTGGACATAAGAGGGGTAATATGTTTACGAAACCCAAGACCAGGACAACTAAGTTTCTGACCCCTTCTTAGCCAAACCTCCACTCTATCCCAAGAAATAATGTTGTAGCAAATAAAGAAAATGTTTTTACCGAAGCTTGGCAGGCACTGTACGAGGTCGCTGCGGTTGAGTAAACCTACCTAAGTAGATCTATTTAAATTGAATTAAATCCCTCCATGAACTTTAAATGTCGTGAACAAAATCTGGACCATTAAATCGATTTCCCGTTTTCTAATCACCAATTATCGTTCCCATTTAGTAAAATTGACTGAAATACTTACGTAACATCCTGGCTGAACTTGCTCCGAATTTAGTTATCAAAGCATTAAAATATTGGAGCATTAATTCAATGCTATTACCCCCGTCAACAATGACGTTATTCAAATTTATTTATTTTGTTACGAAAAGATTTAATAAACTCCATACGAAACTGAAATTTCGACATTTTTTCGAGAAAGAAAACCATTAATCATTTGAAATCATAATCACAAAAGCATATTTTTAACCTATAATATTGCTGAATTTAAGTTTCCGAGGTTAACTGATGATTTCAATGCAAACAAAATGTCTGCTCTTCTTCCCAATACATTTCTTAACGTCTTTCCCATTTATATTAGTACTAGAGTACAACAATCAACTTCGTCGTTAAGGAGTTGTTTACTCCCACGAAATCGCACGATTTTTCCGTCTTTTTTGTCCATATTCTCTCAATTTTGACTCAAATGCGATATTCCACGACCGAAATAAGAATCTTTGTTCAATTTCCTTTCTTTTGGTGTTCATCTCGATTTCGTACGACCATTATTTCGTATTTAATTCTTCGAAAGAAAAAATGCCTGCAATCGATCAAAACGAACTTTAAGTGAATTTCTTATGCGAGAGACGATTGGAGTTGTCCAGAGTCGAACCAAGGATACTTTGGACAGACTAAATATCAATATGTAATACTCCACTGGACCTTTCAGGACTCCCATATAATTTATAATCCTTTTCAATGTCGGGAAGTGCATGAAATCAATGATCGAACATTTCTCCCACGCAATTCTTACGGAAGTTACTGACATCGGATACATAAATATATACACCACGGTGATAATCATTCAAGATTAGAGACGTGGTATTTCTGACAAAATCACACATTTTCTGATTACCGTAACTTTATATTTCCCGTTTCTCGATCATCATTTGAAAATTAAAATATTTGCTTTAGCACTCTGCTAATTTAAAATTTTTTTGCAATTTTATCGCAAAATATTGGCAGAAAAAATTTCGGGCAAAAGTTTTTTCAAATATCTACCTTTTTTCGCTGTTATTTTCAATTCTCTTACTTTCCAACGAAATACCTGAATTTACTTTTTTTTATATACGCTTGCAAATTTGAGGTCACGCGTAGATCAATCTCTAGAGAACAACGAATATGTGATAGCTCAGGATGATTTCTACAAGTCGCTAGGCAGCTGCTATTATTTCTAAGTATCTCCCGAAATATTGCTCATAGGAAAAACTTTTACGAGCAAAAGTTGTAAAGAATACATTTTTCTATAACTGTAGCTACATTTTTACCAACCAAAGCCGCGTTTTAACAAAGTTGTGCCGCAAAAACTAATTTTAGCAATCAGTAAACCGGAACTACGGTTGATCCGGCAATAGTGAAGTGAGCAGGAAATAGATATCGATTAAAAACTTTTGGATATCAAGTTTTGTGGATTTACACTTTTGAAGGGCAATGTTGTGATATTTGAATTCATGGCTTGTATAACGTTATATGCAAATTTTCTGAGAAAAATTGGTCTTATCATAGAGAAGAAAATTTGAGAAGTATAGCTGTAGGAAATCGATTATCTTTAAACTTTTAGACAAATTCGCAAACTTTAAAGGTGAGATACGACAACAAATCGGATTTTCAAAACGTCACGGTTACTGGTTAACCTTCAAACCGGCACGCATCAAAATTGGCGCGAGATTAGCTGTGTGCGAACGCAAAATTTGTTAACTTCAATGTGAACATTGTCTGAGTTAGATAGTTTTATTGTAGCAAGATGGGCCAAGGCGAAGTTGCGATCTGGGCTAAGTTTTTCGCGATTATCTCGCAAAATATTGGTCGTAGAGAAAAGTGTTTAATAGAAAAGTCGTGTGAAATTGCGTTATCAACAACTTTTATGAACATTTGTATACACACATGTCGCAATTTGAGAAAGATATAGCGGATAAAATAATTTCGGTTTCTGAACTGGCTCCGTACGCTCAAAAATGGAGATAATATAGCCGAATTCGGACTCAATTTAAAGAATTCGGGAATATCCATCAAAATCATAATCGAATTCGTAGTTTTATCGAGAGAAAGAAACAAAAATTCAGAATACACGAAATTTCGACCGAAAATTTCATTTTTTTAGCAAAGGCATCGAGGGCAGTTGCAAAGTTTTTCGCGATTATCTCGCAAAATATTGGTCGCAGAGAAAAATATTTGGTAGAATAGTTGAGTGAAATTGTGTTATCCACCACTCTTGTGAACATTTTTATATACCTATGAAGCAATTTAAGGAAGTTATGTGGGAAAGAGTGATTTCGTCGTTATGGAAACCGGCATACTCGTTCGAACGGGAAACTTCAAATTAGAACAGGTTTTTCTGCAGACATGAGGAGTTCAAATACAGTAGAACCCCGGTAATCCGGACACTCGCTAATCCGGAACCCTCGGTAGTCCGGACGGTCCATTGGGAGTTATGCAAACCCGCAACTTCTTCTTGTAAACATATAAACACGCATATTAGTAACAAGAAACGAGAGGTGGACAGACTATTTGAAAAATGTCTCCATTGGCTTCAACGATGTGATGGAGAGCAAAGTATTTCGTTTATTGTGATAGCACATCTAAGTTGTGATACTTTTCTGAGACAGCATGTTTCCATCAGAGAAATGCTTAATATGTGCAAGACTAAACAATTTCGAAAGACAATAAATTTTCAGTTGCAGCAGGGTATCACTTCTCAAAACATCTCGTTCATTAAAAAGCTATGAGAGAAGAGGCGTAAGAAACAATCCTTCCCTTTAATAGACATCCAATGAGGATGACCATGCATGGGCTATAGAGTTGGTGTTTATAATCGAGAAAAGCTAAACAATTTTAATCGAGGATTAAATTTATGTCGTGTGCAAATGTGACTGGCAAACGTAAGCTTCCTCTGTTTGTTGTTGGAACAGCCAAAAAACCCCGAGCATACAAGTCAGTCACGCTACCTGTGTGCTATTGAGGGCAAAAAAACGCTCGGGTAACACGAGAATTATTTTTGGATTGGTTTAAAACAGAATTCGTTCCAGCAGTTCGACAACATATGAAATCCGTCAATTTACCACAACGTGCTTTATTGTTGCTTGATAATTGTCCTGGCCATAATTAGTTAATTAACTAATTAATTAATTAATTATCCTGTAAACAATGAAAATTTGGAAAATGCACTGAAAAAGGTAAATTTAAAAGATGTCATGTTCTATCTAGCTAACTCTTGGGCATCTGTGTCTAAATTATTGATCAGAAAGTCGTAGAAAAATTTACTCCCAAATTTTATTGGTTCGGAAGTTTTAGAAAATGTGCAAGCTGAAGAAATTCAGCTTGCGCTACTCATTAATCAGTTACAAAATTCGAACCCAATATCTAACCCTGAAGCTCTCCGGTGGAATGCTGAGGCTGGCGACTGGCTTGAAACGAAGCTTTAACAGATGACGAAATTATCAGAACAGTAACGGCAGAAGATGATGACAATGACGACCACCACCATCCTGTAGACTCCGTCAAAATTTCTCATCATGAGGCTTTGGCGGCACTCAATACATACACAAAATTTTGAAGCACATTATGCTCTTTAGACGTTTTAGAGACCGTGCACTTGATTTGAAAATAAGAACGGTCGCGCAGAAGAAAAAACTGACTTTTTTGCTCGCTGATAATATTCATTCACTTCATATGTTGTAATACCTTATGTAATATATACATGCATTATCTATACATTATAAGTTTTGAGAAAAAAGGTTATTTTTTTAAAACCTCGCTAATCCGGAAACCCCGCTAATCCGGACGCCTATGTGCTTGAATTCGTCCGGATTACCGCGGTTCTACTGTATATAAATTCAAATACAGTAAGCTCCCGTTTATCCGAAATGACCGGACCGTCCCGATCCGTCCGTCCCGAGCCGCGGCTGCCGACTCGAATTGAGAAAATTCCGGATGAACCGAAGTCCCGCGTGAAACACCCCGAATTGCGTCAATACCACGACATGTGATTGTAAAACGTGCGTACGTAGAATCCTGTTGATATGGTTGTGAATAAGCCTGAATATGATTGACTGAAAAATGTGAGTTGACGTGTTAAAAAGGCGCCAATACTTACATCAGGAAAGGATGGGCTTTAATGTTCGATACCAAATCTCTAAACGTCAAAATTTTAACTGCAAGTAGTTTCAATATCATTCGGAAATTTCGTTTTCGTGCGATGGCACCCATCAAGTGAACCGACTTCGGCTGAACACACTCCCGATTAACCTTCGCGGCACGTTTGGCAATAAATGCTCGACGTACTTCACCGCCGAATATCTCGTGGAATCGTCATTCGCTAAGAAAATATCAATGCGCGGACAATAGAACATTGCTATGTTTAATCGATAGTAACACTGCCTTATCCCTTCCTTGAAAGATTTGCCCCTCCCAACGGATATCATAGAGATGTGATTGATTTCGTATCAACAGATATGTTTTGATTAAGTTGCTAACCTTTCATTACTATCATGAGTGACGCCCTCAATAGAAAGCGGACGCCAAGTGTCAATCATATAATCGTCTTTACGCTTCTGTTTTATAGCTATAAGTTATGAAGGGATAACTCCCTCCAAATAATCACAGAGATTGCTATATAGCAATCCACAATCTTCTACAAACACCCTATGAAATGAACTATCTATATCTATAATAAATCTGTAGAGGGGGTCGTGTCTGTACATTGATCCGATTTCAAAAAAAGTTGTATTGCTGGATACTAGGGTTGTTCCCGAGTCCGAAACACGTTTTAGAAATTTTCATGTCTGTCTGTCTGTCTGTCTGTCTGTCTGTCTGTCTGTCTGTCTGTCTGGATGTCTGTCTGTTACAGCATCACTCAAAAACTATCCAACCGATTTTGATGAAATTTGGTATGATGGTCTTTTGTCATCCGGGGAGTGACATAGGCTACCTTTTATCCACCTAGCTGTCCCCAGTTCGTCCCCAGTTGGGGTCAAAAATCTATTTCACGCTATAACTCTAAAGTTAATTATTTATAAAATTTCAAAATTTGTACAATATTAAAAGTCTCCCTAGCGCAAATGATAGGCTAATTTTTGTTGACCCAACTGTACTCGGTTCGACTCCAGAGGGTCGAATAGTTTCCATAAGAAATACATGGGAAGAAATTTTTATCATTTGCACGAAACTTTTCTTTAAAAAAATTAAATTAGAAATAATGGTCCTTTGAAACTAAAACTAACACCAAAACAAAGGAAATAGAATGAAGTTTCTTATTTTGGTCGTAGAATATTGCTTTCACTTCGAAGTTTTGAGAATTAGGAAGTTAAATACGAAAATTTTATGAGAATCTGATATTCTAAACAACCCGTCGTCAAGGCCAATCTCGATATCTTTAAATTCAAATTTGTTAGCATTAGCGCATCATCAACAACCAAGCTTTGTTTATAGCAACACCAGTGTTTGTTGATTCTTTACGTGAAATGAATGTTTATCGTCGTATTAAATGAATCAAAAGGAAAAGGTGCGAAATGACCTCAGCTGTCGAGGCACCTTCATAATTACTACTACTACTTAAATTAATCTTCTTTCCTCATATAAAGTAATTATATCTTCTTAGCTTGGTAAGTTGATAACTTTCTCATTCTTATTTTCCGCTCTAAATAATAATCGTTTTATTTAGCGTCCCGCTGTGAATTTAATCTTTAACGCTGAAGAATAAATCAATCAAGATATTTGAAATATCCCTGAATTCAGTGATTGCTTCCATTGAAGTGTCAATAATTGGGCTTAATAAGCAGCAAGGAATGACAAGCCTTTTATAGCTGACTTGAAAGGTTAACGAATTTTGTACTTTTAGATATAGAATGGGAAATTAAACCAAGAAATGTTTTATTGGATCATCTATTGGTGTGTTTAAGTATAGTTACTGTCCACCTACATCCACCTACTCGATATCTTTAAATTAGAATTTAAATTCGTTAGCATACGCGCGACTGCAACAATCAAGCTTTGTTTATAGCAACGCCAATATTTATTGATTATTTACGTGAAATTAATGTTTATCGTCGTATTAAATGAATCTTCTTTTCTCATATAAAGTAATTATATCTTCTTAGCTTGGTAAGTTGATAACTTTCTCATTCTTAATTTCCGATCTAAATACTAATTGTTTCATATAGCGTCCCGCCGTGCATTTAATGAATCAATCAAGATCGTTGAAATACCCCTGAATTTAGTGATTGCTTTCTTTGAAGTGTAATGAATTGGAATTTAAGTAGCAAGGAATCTCAATCCTTTTATGCTGGACTGGAAAGGTAAACGGATTTTGTGCTTTTAGATATAGAATTGGAAATTAAACCAAGAAATGTTTTAGTGGATCATCTATTGGTATTTTTAGTATAGGTACTATCCACCTATATCTTTTCTCGATAGTGATAATCATACATATTGGTATTTTGTTACATCTTAAATAATATGTTTAAATGTTCGTGTTAAGCGATTACCGATACGTTATTAAGTTTTTTAGACTATAAAATATGGAACACCTCTCTCAGATTATGGGCGGCTGTCCTTTATTTTTATGCTTCGGTTCTATGCTGGCTGCTCAAATATTATCATTAAAAATACGCCTCAATATGTATGTTGTACGTTGCAGGGTTTAATTATTCCAAATAATCAAAATAGTATTCATTTTACGGACTATAGACAAGTATCGAAGGAGATAAAATATACATGTATTCTATTCATTGCTGTAAAAGTAGATTGTATGTCTCGGTAAGGAAATATTGAATAAACTGAATAAGAATGTAGTCGAATAAGCATCATTTCGAAGAATGACCTCTAACAACATATTTCACTTTCGAAATATGTTTCGTTAATTTACTTCACAATTTCAGTTACATATAATATAGAAATTCCCTCTAGAATAAAGTATTGCTGGTATATGGTTTTCCTTCAGTCCAATATTAAACTCGGGAACTTTTTTCAGATATGTTACTCTATGATTGAAAATATCATCTTTGAATAAGGAAAGGGTTAAGGTGACTTTTCACATAAGGGCGTGCACCCAGGAAAATTCCCAAGGAAAAACGGACTTGAAAATTCCACCTCCTCCTCATTCCAAGTTTATAAAAATATCGGAAGACAATATTTTTCGTCAACGCTATCTGAAAACATTGAAATAAATTAAATCCTATTCAAGAGAAGAGGTAAGAGTTCACTCTGATTTTGCAACATAAAGGTCAAATTATTATTACGATATAAATAAACAGATTCGCCGCTTACATTATCAATAGGATAAAAAAAACTCTACACAATTCATACAGTTAATTAAACAGCACAGGGTTATTTATTAAGAGTTAAGTAATTAAATTAAGAAAACGGCCGACGCCATCTTAAGGATATTAGGTGTTAATTCATAAAAGGACGTGTTCTAATTAGATTAACTGCTATACATCGTAATTCGTTTGCGGCGTTTATTTGTTAATTCGTTTATTTGATAGTTTCGATGATTTCACTGACTCGCTGTCTAACGAACATATTGGACGTGCTAAGCGACTGGTTCATTAGTTTTCGTTTGTGGTTCACAAGATTTGTGTGGCTATTTTTGTGATTTCGTCTCCATTCATTTGGTACTCAGTGGTTTCCTCTATTTGTTGTAGCGACTGGTGCATTAGTTTATTCTGTGATTTACATTTGTGTAGCTTTTTTTGTGATTTCGTAAGACATATAGGATGAAGAGAAGTATTGTTTTTTCATAAATTTAAGAGTTCTCATATCTAAATTTTTTCATATGTAAATTTCATTACTTTCGAATTTTACATTCATTTTTCCGTTGAGAATCAACGGGCACTCCGCTAGTTGTAAATAAATGGCCACTTAATCGAGTATAATATATAAATTAACACATCTAAGCAGTCTAATATTTAAATTTTAAAAATGAATCAAATTTGCGTAACCTATGCTTGAAATAATTCACCGTAATATCTCGAAGTGCTTTCTTATAAGTTTAAATACTAGTGCATAGATTCAGAAGTATCGGAAAAAATTATACTAATACATTTCATTGAATTTACATATGGATAAAACAAAACAAAATCAAGCAAAACGGCGCAATTCTCCATGGAAATATATAGACTATCAAGAAAATATCACTTGCAAACATTTGACTGACTGAAAACATGAAAAAATACATTTTTTACAGACATTAATATAAAATGAATTTCCAATGCAATTATAACATATATTAAAGTAATATATCGATTTTTGATATCTATACTATAAAATTGAGTGTAGGTGTGTGTGTGTGTGTGTATGTGTGTGTGTATGTTCGCTAAAAACTCGAGAACTGAGAGTCGCCTAACTTTGAAATTTTCTACATTATTAAAAGTCGACCCCGCGCAGAGTATAGGCTACTTTTTATTTCCCTAAGGTCCACGGTTCGAACCCAGACGGGTCAAAACGTTTCCATAAGAAATGCACGTAGAGGTCAGTTTTTTCGTAGCAGGGTTCATTTCTTTTGCAAAATTAAATTAGAAATAATGGTCCTAGAAAGTCGAATCAAGCATAAAAATAAGGAGAATAGAATAAAAATTCTTATTATGGACGTTAAATATCATTTTCCATTCGAAATTGCGCACAATTAGATAAAGTACGTGAACATTTTATCGAAATTTTGAGGTCGTAAACAACCCATCCCCCTGACGATCAAGGCAATTGTTGATTTCGAGCTCATGCGTAATTCCGTAAGTTGACATGGAAAATGAATGCCCATATACAATTAATGCTGTAAGATATCTTTTATATGTAATTCCTTCTCTGGATTCATTCATATATATAGATACCCAGATAGATACCCAGATAGGATACTAATTCACAGGCTAAACCACAAGCGTCATTGATTTGAAATTTTTACAGCATATAGGCCCTAACGTGAAACTCCCACAATAAGGAAACTTTGAACCTCAGTGTCATGGGTTCGATGCCAGAAGGCCCCAAAATCCTGATTTTTCCCATTTAAATGTATTGCTTTGATTTCGGAAATTTCTAAAAAATACTTCCCGGATAGGTAGAGAATCAAAATTGAAGGAACTTACAGATATGGATATTATCTATCGAAATCATAAATGGCTTTTACAGAAAATGTCCTGGGTTCAATGCTACGACGATGCAAACATCTCCCATTTAATATACACGGAGGTAGTTTTCCATCATTTTTTATGCATTTATCGAAACGATAGGAAGTTCTCTTTTAGCTGAAAGATGTATGTTAAAACTGGGTTTAAGAAAAAAAATAATAAGACCAGTCTTCCTGGGTTCGATACCAGAGCGCATTAAAATTTCTCACATATATGTGAAGAGCAGCACGTCGTTTTTGGCAGTTGCAGCAAATATTTTTGCTAGAATTTTCACACATAGTTAGAGATCGCAATTTCCTATTGTGCTGCATAGTAAGTAAGACCAGGAAGATCCGGGTTCGATGCCAGGCCGTAAATATATCTCCTATATAAAACACATTGGGGTAGTTTTTCATAATTTTTTCCATGCACTTATCGAAATGATAAGAAGTTCTTGCTTAGAAAGAAGTTTATATTAAGACTCGGTTTAAGGAAAAATAGATAAGACCATGCTGTGCCTGGGTTCGATGCCAGAGCAGATTCGTTTAAGGCAGTTGCAGCCAATATTTCTGCTAAAATTTTCACACATAGTTAGAGATCGCGATCTCCTTTTGTGCTGCATAGTAAGTATGAACAGGAAGACCCGGGTTCGATGCCGGGTGGTAAATATATCTTCCATATAAAGCAAATTGGAGTAGAATTTCATTATTTTTTTCATGCACTTATCGAAATGATAGGAAGTTTTTGCTTTGCTAGAAGATGTATATTAAGACAAGGATTAAGAAAAAAAAATATATAAAACTATGCTGTTCCTGAGGTCGATGCCAGAGCACATTACAATTTCTCACATTAGGAATATATGTGAAAAGTAGGACGTCGTTTGAGGCAGTTGCAGCCAATATTTCTGCTCGAATTTTCACACACAGTTAGAGATGGTGATCTTCTATTGTGCTGCATAGGAAGTATTGCCAGGAAGATCTGGGTTCGATGCCGGGCGGTAAATATATCTCCCATATAAAAAACATTGGTATTTATTTCATGCACTTATCAAAATGATAAGAAGTTTTTGCTTCGATAGAAGTTGCATATTAAGGCTCGGTTTAAGAAAAAATAGATAAGACCATGCTGTGCCTGGGCTCGATGACAGAGCAGATTAATATTTCTTGCAAAGCGAATTTAGGGGAAATGTAGGACGTCGTTTGAGGCAGTTGCAACAAATATTTCTGCTCGAATTTTCACACATAGTTAGAGATGGTGATCTTCTGTTGTTTAGTATTGGGTAAAAGTCAGCTCAATAATTCACTTACTTTCTGCGAATAATGTTTTTCGTTGGTTTTGAGTGATATATATATAGAATATATTTCTGTTATTTTTGTTTAATCATCGTTTCGGAGAACCATTTTTCCCTCTTAGAAAATGTCTCCTAAACGGTGGTGCTGCTTATCCTAATGTGATCATCGAATACATTTTATAATCTTTAAATCATTTTTGTCTTTATCGAAGAAAGTGTTCATTCAAAGGATATGTGATTAAATCTTTAGGGGACTTTGTAGACTTAATTGTAATTTTATTTACTTTGTTCGTTGGTTTGGAAACAATTAGAGCCTGGAATTAGCTATCTACCAAAAATTATGAGGCAAGTGGTACGATCAAGACTGTACCAAGAGTAATTATCAATTTGGGTTTCCCCGTTGAGAATCAACGGGTACTTCTGCTAGTAAGGAATATAAGGGAAAAGTAGGACGTCGTTTGAGGCAGTTTCAGCCAATATTTCTGCTCGAATTTTCACACACAGTCAGAGATGGTGATCTTCTATGGTGTTGCATAGTAAGTATGACCGGGAAGATCCGGGTTCGATGCCGGACGAATAAATTGCAGCGAAGCGACTATTAAGTATATTTTCAATCCATTTTTTTTTCTTTTGAGGACTCACTCTATATGAGGCCGACTTAAAATTAGTCATTAGTCGATGTGCTTGCAGATGCAAGCAACATTTTACTCGTAACATATATTAAGGTAATATACAGATTTTTGATATCCTAAATATAAGAAATATATATTTTCATCACTTGAAAATTACTTCGATATATCTTACAGAGTTAAAATTACCAATGATGTAAAAAAGAAAGCCACTCTTTTTGTCCGAAAATATGACAACATAAAATCAGAACACATAACAAAGCATTTTATCTGCAACGAAACAACCGCGGGCATGTAATTCATTACCTCCATATTTAAATTCGTTTATCTTATGTTACTTATGAACTTAGATACTTCGTATTTGCACATAAATTAAATTTGCTATATTCTTAGAAACTTTCTCGCTGGAAGTTTTCCCTAGAGCGAATAAGACGGAAAATAGCTGGCGACTACTTTCTTCACTGCATTTTACCAAAAATTCTCGACCTCCTCATCAATTTCAATTACATATTTACCTCGTAAACGTTTTTCCACCAAATTAAAAACACGAGCGTGAAGAAAATGAATCGAAGCAGAATTTGAAGTAAAAATTCTATGTTTTTTCAATGAGAGAACTGAAGGTATTCGTTCAACCGAAACCAGAAAGAAATCAAGAAATTCTCTGAAATCAAAATCCATATTTGGGAAACTTTTACTAAACCACAGAAAAGGTACAGAAACGACCATGGTTTCGCAGCATGGCTGCATCATCAAGTTTCCTCAATATGGATTTTGATAAAATTGAATACTAACACAAAGTTACGACTGATTCCATGTTGTTTTCTCTGAAATGTTACATTTTTGTATTGTTCTGCGATGGTGGTAGTAATTAACCCTAAAAAAATCGTACAGACAAGTCCAGCATTACTTCCACACCATACTGACTGTAAACTGTAACGATGTAATTAGTCAAAATTTCCCGAATATTTCCGTGAACGGGGATTACCATAGAGAGCTTTGGAACTGATGAATTGCCCGCATAAAAGGAACGATCCTCAATATAGACTGGCGAGAAAACTTGCTCGAGTTTCTGTCCGACATCTTTGTCGCCAAACAGCTGTGCGATTCTACTTCCGATAACTCGAAGGAACTCTCTCGCCGTCTGAAAACGCTTCTCTGGATTGTCGCAACTTCTCGCAGAGCTTCCGATCGAGTTCGATATTTTGCGAGTTGATTCGCAAGTGTTCATTATGAAGGAAAGTAAGAAGGTGATGCCGATATAAGAATGCTGATTTCTTTGAATAGAGAAAATACTTCACTGTGGGATGTAAAGAGCGACAAATCGCTCTTTCAAAAAGAAATCTCTGCAATCTATAGCAGACAAGCTGATTGCAAGTGCGAGTGAAATTTCCAGGAAGTTTTATAACCTGAGAAGCCAATTCATGCAGGAAGTAAAAAAAATGAAGACAAAGAAAAGCGGTATGGGGGCAGATGAAATAATTAGTCCCTGGAAATACTTTTAGGCAGTGAAATTTATTCAAGGAACAGTAGAATCTTCGGAAACTACTGACAATATCCATTCCCTCACCCAACGTGATCGATTCTTCTTTCTTTCATTCTAAAAAGGATAAAAAATCACCAAATCCGCAGCAATACGAGCGTGTCTTACCGGCGCCATGCCAAAGTATGAGAAAAGAACGCGTAGATACCAATGCTCGTCTCGATAATAACCACTCGCGCTAGTCTATAAGTTGCAGGTAGTGTAAACGCCTGAGCGGGAACTTGGGGAACTCTCTTATTGTATACAGTGTACACTTTAACGGAAGTCTCTCGCGCGAGTTTTGTCGCAAGTTGCTCGCCAAACCTTCCCTAATACATGCAACAAGTGGCGAGGCCCGAGTTCCCATCGGCCTTCGACTTTGGAGATGTTTCATCGCCCGGTTTTACACCCGAACTTGCAATTGATAGCAAATCCTCTTAATGATAAGGAAGGGAATTTGGAATGAGATTTAATATAAGTAAAAGTAAAGTAACGAGGACCACTAAGGCAAAGAAGGCTAATTAGGGTGGATTGACTACAGCAGGTGGGTGAATTCCCTAAATTGGGAAGGACTCTTTGTTTAGAAGATGCAAATATGAAGTTCTTAAAAGAATACGCCAAGGAAGCATTCGTGAAGCGAAGGGAATTGACGACTAATTGACAAAGGAAAAGATTGGCGAAATCCTTGGTTCGGAGTGTTTTGCTTTATGGGTGTGATACGTGGAATTTAAGTCAAACAGCTAGTTGTACGAGAAGAGAAAAATAGTGACTTGGCTGGGACTAGAACCTGGGTTCGACTCCCAGCCAAGTCACTATTTTTCTCTTCTCGTCCAACCTTGGGTTGAGTTGCACGCTTTCCTGTGCTAAGTCTAACTCCATTTACATCATTTGTCAAACAGCTGTGTTGAAACACGGAGGTGCTGGAGATGATTGGACTTTAATTGAAGTGATTAAGGAAGTGATATTGAGGGGGATTGGTGAAGATTGGAGATAAACTTAAAGGGAAATAACAGAAGGTGTTGGATGATTTAAAGGGAAGTGAAGGAGATGGAATTGAATAGGGAGTTTTGAATTTTATTTTATGCACACGAACCTACCGAAAAATAGAACGCCCAGAAAGAAAGGTATTTGAACCGAGTTTCTTATTTTGGTCGTAGAATATCGCATTCGATTCGAAATTGAGAGAATTCAGAGAATGATGACAGTAAATTTATGTAATCTCGTGGGTATAAACAATTCCCTAACGACAAAGGTGATTGTTGAAAATCCCATTAATTTATTTGTTGTGACTATGTAACATTTTGGATCCCTCGCCATTTACGGGGTAATTTATAAATTCCCAAGGAAAAACGGACTTGAAAGGGTGCAAACCCTTATGTGCAAAGTCACCTCAACCCTTTACTTATTTGTAATTTATAAATTCTTTCATGACACGCAGAGTAGATTCTTCATTCTATTGTGAATTTAAATTAAAAAAAGATTGTGGTATTACATCGATAATGGCACGAGAACAATTATAACTTGACTTGACTTTTTTGCCCTATAAAAACATCTATTTAGCTTAAAATATTTCACGTATCCTTTAAAAAATCACTGGAAGCAATGCACGATGGCAAGATGCGAGAATTTTGCTTCTTCAAGGAATAACTGAGAAGCTATTTAACTCGTTAAGCGGGAACTGGCAGACCTTCACGAATCCCCAAAGCTGTTCTTCATTTAATGATGTTCTAATTAGTGTATTTCAACGAATTTACTCGCGAACCATTCCAACGATGAACTTCATGTTCCTGTAAATTGATAAATTCGCTGTAAACAACATCTTTAGGAGATAAACGCAGAGCCTTCATTCTTTGAAGACCTTTCTTCTTGTGTGAATTTTAATTGGAAACGATAGTGTCATGAAATCGGGACCATAAGAATTATCACTTATATTTTATGCTCCCATAAGAATATTGTATAGCGAAATATCCTAAACAACTTCAGTATATGTTAGCATGGCTACCAATAGGATACTTGCGTTTTTCCTAGATAAAAATCTAATCCAATTTTGGAGTAAAATTTAGGACCAACTTTATTTCCACCACTTTTTTTGGAACGAATACAGAACTTCAACTCCAAATGCTATAAACTCATATTTTTTGATTATACCGCTTTATTAACACGCACAATCGAAGCTTAAACAACGGTATTCGAGTTGTAATTTTCATGAAGCACACACACATGTAGACAATTCACTTATGTAATTAGCTGGTTCTCTAATGTTACAATTTGAAAATCACAATCATGCAAAGTCATTAACTTAAATCATCAAAGATACACGTTCACAAAAATACGATATCACAACTCATGTTCATGCCATCGGGACAGAATTAAACAAAAATAATACTCTCCAAGTTACAACAATGCAATATACTACGCAGCAGTCACTAAGAGACGGGAGTGAACAATACCAATGTAGTTATCATGCTAACAACTAGATATAACAATAAAATTATCCCATGCTTTCATTACCTAGCTACGATATTCCACTATCAAAATTAACATAATTATTACCAGATATGGCAATCAACGGGTACTTCAGCTAATTAATAATATTTTTTACATATTACAGAGGGTAATTAATTGTTAACAGCGATTTCATTTTTAAATGGCAATGATATACTGACTACGTGGTTAATATAAACCGACAACATGATCTGTATATAAAGGAACCATGTCCAAAATGAACCGTCACTAACTTCACGATAAACCGGAATTCAAATCCGGAGTGAAATTAAACCGGAATCGGAAGCTCGATTCACAGACTTTCCAAAAACCTTTCCTATAGAAATCACTGTATCCAATGAAGAATAATTCATGCCAAACAATTCTGCATCGGTGATAGAAAAACCTCAAACTACAATGGAAAACATGACAGGCACACATACAACGTAGATCGCGAGAGATTAAGAGAGAAATGTGGAAAGAAAATTTCATCTTTATTTTTCGAAATCATCGAAGGTATCCCTCAAACAATGGCCTCCGACACGAGTTTTACTTTTTGGAGAACTTACAATTTGGCAAATTGATAGCTTTAACTAAATTACAAACACTTCCATTTTTTAGAAATCACTGAATGCACTGCACGATAACAGCATGCTAGCAATCCTGCTTCACAGGTAGAACTACTTAACACAGCAAAACGTGACAGGCACACTCACAACTTAAACCACGTGACATTGAAGACAGAGCTACAGAAGTCGCATGCTCGTGACATGACGAAACAGTTTCGTTACTCAAAAATTTCCTGACCACAATTCCACAGCACCGAAACGTGTATGTTAATGGCCTTCAGAAAGAAATATTAAGAATAGAAAACGTGGGGTGACGCGAACTTACAACGATTTTTACTCGTTTTAACGAGGAAATATCGCAAAAATCGTTTGCCAGAGCCCTGGATGGTGTGTTCTCGTGCAATTGAATGTTTGTGGTGAGTGAAAAACAATCGCATGTGACCTATGTGTTATTAGAGCTTTTACGTACTACAAAATCCGCATTGTATTGACTGTAACACTCCCACAGTTGTTATAAAGTGTTCCTTTCACATTAGTGTTGTTGCTGGAATATGGTCTCTTTAATTAAAGGAAAGATTATTCGAATTGCTGAGTTGCTACGATGCCAATGGGTCAACATGCAGAAGACCAATGATTTAGGATTTCGTCAGGTTACATGCAACTAACCCTGGCCTTACAAGAAATATGAAGTGAGTATTGCATTACTCTCGTATTATTACATTGCTGCACATAATCGTTTGCGATTATTTGCTACATATCAGTGCAAGATGAGCTCCAACGTAGGATTAAATAAACTTTGCATTAGGAGGATCATTTTGAAAGTTGCTAATAGGTGTTTCAGATACAATACTGCCACAGTTTGTCTCTGTTGGAATAAGGTTTTCGTGAAAGATACCAAATGTTTGAGTTGCTATGACACCAGTGGATCAGGTTAGACCAACTACGTGTAAGCGATCAATCAAGAACCAGACATTTCCTCGCATTGAACTTGCCAATTTAAGAACGTAAGTACTGTATTACTTTAAGAACTCTATATTCGTTTAGAACAATCCAAGACAGTTGCAAAGCGTAATGAATATAAATGATAAGGATTTAGCTAGTTAACTTGGAAGTAATGACTTATATACTAGTGATTCGCGATATCAGATAGATGGATTACTGTGATCTTAAATTGAAGAGGAGTCCAAAACTTCACATATAATACTCGAAAGCTATTCTTAATCTCTTATTAAAACTAACAGTCATTTGGATTATTTGAAGACGTGTCAATGGTTTTAAATATGATTGATTTTATATTTGCGGTATAATTACAACTGTAGGGGTGAAAGGCAAGAAACTTACTTCTCATTATTTTCATACTGAAAATGAAGACTTGATATCCTGTTGTGCATCTATGAAGCATATTGATATAACATTTACAGTTGAAAGATATATTTGGTGGCCATTTTGTTAACATGGAGTGATGACGTTTCGAGTCAATTACGAAATTACTTTAAGAGTTAAAATTAAAAAAAATAAAGAAGTATTAAGTTTTTATAATCTTTAAAAAATTATTAAATAAAGATCCGGTAAAGTTTACTTTTATTTTATACCAATTATAGTTATGTACAGTGGCGGAAAAAATTATCGCAACACTTTGCGCGCGCACCAGTGGCTTTCACAGAAACTATTTGGAATTCTGCTTTCTGTGACTGACTGGCAACACCGAGGAAAGCCTCGAAAAGCGGTAATATTTGAGTCGGAGCCTAGAACTTAAACAAAATTCCTCTCTTTCGAACTCTTCTTAGAGCCTTCGCGCGATCTCTCCCCGAGTTCGTCATGTTTATTTCGGCGTTTCTCTTTCACATATAGTTATCGTATTTATAGAACGATAGGTTAAATATATATTTATTCTAATTTCAATCTTAAATGCAATAAAATACATGGAAAATAATTGAAATTTAATTCTTAATAATTTGAAGAATGCTATTCGGTTTTAATAATGCGTAGCAATAAGGAATAAGTGGGATTGGAGTAGAAATACGCGATGTGGCGATTCTCACCTTTAGAAAACGAGAATTTTGGAGTCTAGAGGAAAATGATGTTTTGCGAGATTATAGCGAGAACAGATGGCCTATAATGGTCTCTTTTCCTGGATAATTTGTGCGCTAATAAGGCGTTATTTTGGTAGTTTGGTTTCTCACTCGAACATACGTCTTACGGCTGCCTGCTGGATATTGATGTAAATGTAATTCTTTAAACGTCCAGTTCAAACATAGGATATTCATTATTTGTGATAAACATTCCGAGGAGGATTTTTGATTACAAGTCTTATGTTTTCCATTCAGCAATTAGAATTCGAGAAGTCGTTAGAGCGATTACTGAGTTACTATGACACATCGTAAAATTTGTATTTTGTCTACGGAATATAATTTTTCACCAACTTAATCATGTAGACGAAGGAAATTCGTAATATAAATTTATATACACCATTTGTCAACTAGAATACATGAAATCATTGTCCGTCCGGAGTTAAAAGGAAAAATACCAATGCCAAAGTTAAAAAAAACATGATTTCATAAAAACCGAACAATTTCTGCGCATATATCGGACTTGTCTTAAATTTTGTAACAGGGAGCTCGGTGACCTTGGTCATTAGTTAATTGTGTTGCCTTCGCGCGGAGAAATTCACGTAGAAATGCATTAAGGCTTTGATAATTCGCGAGGAAAGTCTTTAACCAAAAGTTGATCCCTTCAAAGTACTGCAGGCGCCAATACAAAACAAATGTTGAAATGATATTTTCATCATTACCTCGCGCGGAAAAGCTTTAGCCATATGTCGAGCACTTTCAAAGCAAGTATTGCAGATGCCAGGTATATTTTTCCTTTTCGTGCCTATATCAGCTAGACTCAGGACCCTCATTTTACAGTCGCCCAGTAGAAACTATCCTCTGGCTAATTCAAAGCTCCTTCCTCACCATGGTGCTAAGGAAATTAGATGTTATTGCAATCGTAAAAATATTCCCAAATAATATTATTGTATTAGCGTATTTTAGTAAACAAAGACTTCCTAATAAACAACCCAAGTTTTTAGTACTGATACGTATTTTATGAACGTCTGACTTTATAAAGTTAATTAATTAACCAGGATTATGCTGCCATAATAATATTATTAATAAGCTGCTAAAATGGACTTCTCAGTTTGTTGGGAAGTGTCATAACTATAACTAGTTGCTAATTAAGAGGCGATTTTGCAGCTGTCTGACACATGCTATTGGCATAGGAAGGGCATGAGCTCGAATTCCGCTTAAGTTAAATGAGTTTTTTATCTTAAACTTCTCTTGTTCGGGAAATGAACGAATGTAAGATATGGTTTCCACATATATTTATACGCCCCTGTGATTAATATATATATTTACCTGAGAGATACAATTCATTATGGAAAAATAACCATTGGATATGAAGGATTCGGAACAGATTCATCACCAATTGTCGGTCAAGAACATGTTTCGTGTGTCAGTGGACATTCCTCTTCTACGAAGGATTCGAGGTCGTTCACTGAAAGACAATGTCCTTTGACTCATTTTCCACACTTATTAGAGGTATTTGACAGGGCCTCCTGATTTCTCGAAGCACGATGAACCTTTCGCTTTCAGTGCAGCCGATTTTCGAAAGCCTATGCGTCACTCGCAACAACAAACCGGTCGTAAGGCAAGGAGCTCAGGCTTACTTACTCAGGCTTATTGGTGACTATTTCTTCATTGAGGTCTTCTACTTCTATAGACGGACAACTAGCGGACCACGCAAGCGAATCTTTTTCATTTTTAGTCTGTAAACAAAAGCCTTGAGAACTATTGACATTCTTATGCATATTATTATTCATTGTTCGTCTACAACCAGGACAATTCGCGGGTTCACACTTTCCAATTTTCTCGGCGGTAGTTCCAAACCAATTATATAGATTTAGATTTAGATATATACCCCGCGAGCCGCCAAATGGGTATGGCAGGGGTTGTAATAACACCATCATCACGTAATCTACTCCATCAACCTCTCTAATTGCCCGGGGAAATAAACGACCAAAAGTAATAATGTTTTGTGATTACCTCCCTGTAACGTTTTGTCGATGCTTCTCGGAGATCGCGTTAGGTCTTTACTTGCACTTAAATTTCATTTACTTCGTCTTTAGGTTCTGAACCGATAAAGCTTTCGAAGAGCTTCCGTCAGTTATTAGATCTTCTCACCTGGAGCGAATTCCAATAAAGAAGTGGTTAACTCTATGTCTCGGAGGCTGAATCATATGGAGGAGAATGGATATATTATTAATCATCCTATATTTTTTCTTGATTCCAAAGTAATTCTCGTAGATTAATCATAATGCATATGTGCACACTGTTACCGAGTCTGAGAGAAAAACGATTACATATAAATATTTTCCACATGCTTTAAATTATGTTAAATAGTCTCCTTCTCGTAAAAACATGAAAATTGAGTAACATTACGGGGATGGAGGTCTATGTTGGAGCTGATTTTTTTTCATAATCATCCATGGGTAAGAATCTACGGATTCTATCGGATGTGGACATGAATATACAGATGATAATTAATGATTGCTTTGTCACAGGGGCGCAGCCAGGATTTGTCTATGGGGGAGAGGGTCATAGGCAGTAGAAAGAGCGAAAAAATTTCTACATTTCAGGGGCCGGTATCGCTATATGATAGAAGATAACTCGATACTCGACTCGAATCGACCTTCCTACGGCGATGATTGGATCTTTTATTTTCTCACCATTTTTCTGTAGGGCATCGGATAATACAACAATACATCCTATTTTTTCATCGGGAGGACGACACAAAGAACAAACATTAATTTTACTTCCGTTTTGTCTTTGAATCGAGCACCAAATGATTTCGCTCCTGCTATTTTCTACGAACTCATCGCGCTCACTAATTAAATGAGTCCATACTGCTATAAAAAGTCTACCACTAGATCTACATAGTTATATTTTCGGTATATCATATAATCGGGGGAAATATCTCGCTTAGAGTAATATCTTCGCTTAAGCAACTATCTTCCTAGTATGATATCCGCGCAAATTCTCATCGTAACGTTAAAGAATTCCGCCTGTTTATTACGTAAGCTCTTGCAATTTACTATTATTATTTTTAGATCTCTCAGTTCGCACATTAAAACATGGTTTCCTTTTTCGAATAACCTTTATCTTTTTTAAGTGAATTTTTCTTTTTCACCATTGCAATTTTTCTATTTTTTTGGGCTAAGCTCATGCATACCCTTTTGCCTATTTAAGTGGGCGTTAATAACTATTTCTACTGCTGAATAAAAGAATAACTTTGTCTGCATATATTCGCTCTATTCTCTAATATATTCGCATCTAAACCGCAAAACTACGTAGTAAACAACATTAAAACTACGGTATTCATGGGGGGAGAGGGGGGCGGGAATGTTTTGGATGAGTCCGTAAAGCGCACAGAAAGTTTAGTAAAATCAGCGAATGATAGCTGAGTATGGCGCCTAATATATGGATCTAAGTAGCCTTGGGAAGTATTTTTACATACGGAAATCAAGATGATCAAATTGGAAGTGGAAAATTTTATTCATCGCTACGGAGAAAGTAGAGAAGTGAATACCCGCCTCTTGGAAACATTACTGAAGTAAAATCATACTTCAGAAAATATTTTCTGAAGGTCGCTCCGTTTCACAGCGTTAAACCCGTAGCTCGCATGTAATTCAGAGTAAGAGCGTTGATAAGCTTACTCCATGAGGCGAGAACGGTATATCTAATGCTTGTAAAAGGACAATCGAATCATCGGTTTTAATTTGCAATTCAGATTCCAACTGCTAGAATATTATGGATCCTGTTTGCGATTGCATTCAAGCGCATTAATCGATTACATTACAGCTCTGGACATATTAGATTGAAATTATCTGTTGTAGAGTAATACACTCACTGTAGATGAGATTCGTATGAGTTGTGCGATGAATGAATGAAACATCTATATATATGTGATACCGTTGCAATTTATAATATATTTTTCAGTCAGTATGGTTAAAGTGCATTGATGTCTCATGAGAAACACCATTTGTTATTACACAAATATTACTCCCTATTACATATAGCCTGATAGAGCTGAAAATTGTTGATTACTGATTCCACTATTTAAAAGCTAATAATAGTGATGACAATTCCTGTCTAAACGTTAATTGCTAAAAAGCTCTTGGAAAAATTAACTCCTTTAACTCACGGATAAGATTGGATTTATCGAAAGGATATTTTTAATACCTTATGCAGTGGAAAACTACACTGCTCGAGTGAAAATAGAAAGTTAAGAATAGCACACATCTTAGTGGTTTCTGAATTCGAATTTTTAAGTGTTGAATTCTCTTTGCAAGAATTCTATTCCATCACAATTCTACTATTTAGACCTTTAATTAGCGAAATAATACCTCAAAATGTTCATTTTAACGTCTGATATTCCGCTATCAAACAATCTTGTTTGTAACTATCTCCCAGTGTATTATATTAACATTCCACACAACGTTTTTATCACGGCTAACTTTAAATAATAAATGGCAAAAAATGAAGACATTGAGGCTAAGGCACTACTTGGAAATCTCGCGAAGGTGAGTCTTAAATGTCTGCATATATATACGATACTAAAAGTCTATTTCCCATTCGTAAGGATTTTGAATATTGCCGGTTTTACTGCCTCTATACAGAGTTGCCGAATTGTCAGAGTTAGAGTGATTTCAGTTAGTTTCCACGTAATCCGCGCTCTCACGCCAACTGGTGTTGCGATAATTGTTTCCCCCACTGTACATAAAATTAAAAAATAACCGAGATTTCAACAGCCAATCAGAAGCTTGCATTCCGTCTCCCCCCTCCCCTTTCACTGTTCAGAGCTGTAGTTATTTAGAAGATTTCGTGGACGGAGGACGTACGTCACTTTTTTCTGCAAAACCGTTTGAATTTAAATTTCCTGCTCTGCAATGAATTTGAAGTCTAGTATATGCGAGCGAGATATTTTTAAAGTTCAACTCAAGTTTAATGTCAATTTCATTTCTTGTTAAGTGATTTTCGTGAATTAAGGAAGAAATCAACATTTTCCGACCCTCAAGACATAATCCGTGGGTGTTGTCGAGGTGCTCGTAAATTGGTAAGTTGCTTATTTTAAATTAATACTATCTCAGTTTCTTCGGATATTTCTGACAAGGAATTGATTTTCTTAATGATAAATGCGTTAAGACACAAGTGATTCCTATTTTGAAAACTTTATTCCGATAATTAAATCAACAACTTTTTATATACGTCACGTGATGGGTACTGGCTATTTTATAATTTTTATTCTAATGAACGAGTTTTAAATCTTCTGCAAATCAAGGATGAAGGGTAAATTTATAATTTTAATCTTCTGTCAATATTTATTGACTAGGCTATATTGCCATGTATAGCGTTGCAACTATATTCATCTAAAAAATCTTAATGGAATTGCCAAAATGCGTTACTGTTTTGCAATCGGTAGGAGTTGCGAATACGATCTGCAGATGTTTTAAACGGTGTTTTAAAGTTTAATAGGAAAAAGATTTTCTCCGCATATTTACCGAGCTTTTAATTAAGAATAATCAACGTTAACTGAAACCGAAAACAAGATTTGAATTTAAAATCGATTCAGCATTGTTTAAACGGTTTTCTTATTCCATTAATTCCCAGACTACTATTAAACCGTAATCCATTTATTGTATTTTCCTCCTTAAATCACTAATTGACGTAATTTTTGAAATGGTTTTCGTTGCTGATCGGCATTGTAAGAGAGGTGAGCACTTGAATAGTTACTAAGCGAAACATAAATCTAAACATGCATTCTGTAATTACAGCAGTTCTTGTTTCATCCTATGTGGGATTTTCATGCTTTATCATCTTTCATTTCAGATTTCACGAAGGAGAAGTCACCGTGATCTTTTCAACCGTTGGTTTCGTGATCGTCCAAGAAGAGACTCATCACTGGAGTAAGGCTTCCAGGAACCCTTTGTCAGGCGAGTAAACGCATATTAATTAGCATCAATTTCCTTAAGGAATGCACGTAAGCTTCACTTTTAACGTTTGCAGGATTTATATCTTTTGAAGAATTTAATTAGAATAAATAGTCTTGAAGAGTAGAGACAAGCGCTAAATTAAAGAAAATCGAATAAAGACTCTTATTTGTGTAATGGAATGTTGTTTTCGAATCGACATTTCGACAATACACGCAAAAATTATCCAAAAAACCAGTCCCCCTGACGACCAATGCGATTGTTGAATCCACGCATTTTCCTGAATAGAATAGAATGGGATTTCAGTTGTGTATAATTAAAGGGTATTCACTCATTGTACGACCGACAATTATAATTCAATATACCTCTATATTCCCCGTTGAGAATCAACTGGAGCTTAGATAGTCAACTTATATGCCTCAGTTCACTATTTAATGAAATCGTTTCTTCTAAGTAAAAAAATCTGATGTGGCCGACACATGACTTTCTCCGTATTTATTGAAAACAGAAGCCTATGCCGGTAATATATAAATAACTCCTAAACAATGAGTGTTACAGGAAAATGTTAAATACAACATTTGTGGTAAAAAACATTGACTATAACTTTGGTAAAAAATTGTATATAAGTACATTGCATTCTGACAGAGATGTGTATGAAAACCTTCCATTTCTGGATAAACAACTTCCGGTTAACAGTTATTTAAGAATAACTCCTAAACAATCAGTGTTACGAAAAAATTTTTCATACAAAAGTTGTATTAAAATACATTATCTATAACTGTTTTACATAATTGTAAAAAATAATACCTAAATTACAATCTGACAGAGATATGTATGAAAAACTTCCATTTCTGGATAGACAACAACTTCAGGTTATGCATTATTCAAGAATAACTCCTAAACAATCAGTGTTACGAAAAAATGTTTCATACAAAAGTTGTAGTTAAGTATATTATCTACAACTTTTATTCGTAATTGTGTATATCTATATTGCATTCCTACAGAGATATTAAAAAAAAACGAAATTTTGTTCCGGATGAACCGCAAATTCCAGCTAAGCGATATTCACAAAAAAATAATAAACTCTAAGCAATGTTAGCAAAATACTAAATATGAATTTTGAAAATGATCGGATAATCACTTTTTAAGATAGAGCGCCCACAAACTTTTTTACCACAGACAGACAAACACACAGACTGACATGTTCGGGAAAATATCGAATACGTGCCCTATGGGTCCCAAAACATCTGTTTCCATCGAAAGCTGGAGGTCGAATTACAGATGGCATGCATTAGGTCTTTCATATAATAGACATTTCTTGTTGTATTCAAGAAAGAGTAAATGTAAAAATCTATCGTAAAATCTATCGTAAATCTAAAAATCGTAAGTAAACATTAATCTTCCAACTTAACGAACCCCCATTTCATGCGGCAATTAATGGAATCGGCTAAATGTATAGTATCATGTGTAAATAAAAACACGATCGCGTTTCAAAGTGTAATTTCAGATCGCTAGTATCTTTGCGGTACAACACTTTCACCGTTGGTCTACTTCTTGTGGTAAACATCTCTTCACTTTCCCCGCTTATGTCTTAGACGGAATTTCATGAAGGCCATTTGAAAGGAGTTCAGTCGTTTCAACCGAGACGATTACCGTGAAAAGGACATTTCACTTTCAATTTCAGAACTTCTAGACATCATTTCTTATTTTCGTAAGACATATAAGTTTTCATCGACACTTCATTCATTAGAGAAAATAAAACTCTTTGCTATCTGAGTATTTCATTTACCCCATAATCGTTATTAAAAATTCAACTTTTGTAACTTCGCCATCTGCTTAAAAGTGAATACTTGATTGTTAAAGAAATACTTCGTGTTGGTAGATCAAGTCCAAGGTGCTGCTATCAAGAATGAATAGGTTTCATTGATAACACCAATGTTCATGGATCTTTTAAATTTCTCCAGAAAGATTTTGGACATATTTTCCGAGTTTTTAATGAAACATTATCAGCGTTTACTTGAATTGCGAGATGGACCCAAGTTAATGATATTGTTTGAAGTGACTTAATTTTTGCATTAATTAATGAGTCGGATTTAGCGTCAATGTGTTTATTAGGTTTTCGTCCTTAAATATTTCTTGCAAAGAAGAGGTTCTTGTGGAAGATTCTAAATGCCCTACACAATTCTTTCGGAAAATCCATTAATGAGGATATTAAAAGAATTAATTAATAATTAATTAATCGATAAAGGAAATAAGATTGGTGAAATCCTTGGTTTGGCCTTACGGGTGCGAAATGTGGACCATTTTTAAAACGTGGTTTTATTTTTAAAATGGTTTCCGATCGACATCGTAAGGAAAATGACTGTCTGAATTTATACTTGATATTGTTTGATCAGTATAAACAAGCACATGGGAATATCGCCTCCTACTTTAACCTTTTTAAATTTATCATATTTAACTTTGTTTCATTTCAAATTCCGAGAGGCAGTCTTCATGGTGTATATCGTGTTTCATGAAGAGGGTGACTGTGATTCTTTAATTACGTGATCATTTGAGTGGGCAATCACTGGAGGAAGGATTCCCTCAATCAGGTAAGTTGTTTGATGTTAATCAACATTAAATTGCTTCGTTGGTATTCGTTTCTTGAAACCTCTAGGCTAACAACAGTTTGGTCGGATCGTGACAGCGTCTTCCTTGTTTTTTAGTTTGAAATATATTTTTTTAAATGGCAGATTCGAGAAACGGACAATGGGAATTCCCTTTAACCTTATCGCTGATTTTAATTTGTATGGTTCGTGATTACGCTTTTCATTTAAGAAAGATAATAGATATTCTGACGGCATGTACATTATTACCATTGTCGTGGAATTTATTCATTTGGAAAATACTGCTTTTGAAGTGCATCTAATTCAAAATCTGCGGAATTCAATTTCGATTGGATGTAATATGTGATTGTAAGCGGCATTATTGATTATTTTGATTGCCCCAAAACAAATCCGCAATAAGTGTGAATTGACGTACCCCTTTGACTCATTAGAAACACAACAATAATGTTTTTCCTGACTGAACTTTTAAACCTCAGTTTCACAATGCTTTCTTTAAATTTTCATATTACAGGCAAATTAGGAATATCTTCCTTTTATATGATGTGTTAGAATGTTCCTAATGAATTGATTGCTTATAAAGTCAATAAACAATATTTAAAGATGAGAATCGATACTGTGGAACCGATTATTCATACATGAATTTCGATATTAAAATTCCAGAGAAATCATATTTAAGATTATCTTTCGAAAAAAATATATCATTCTTAAAACATTTAATTCAAATTTTGCTAGCATTAAATCATTACCTTAGGAGTACATATTATATTCTAATGAATACCTGCATATTCTTCTATATTATATATTTAGTAAGAATTAACGAATATCTACACCTATTTTCTCCAATCAATTCATTCGGTGTAAACACAAAATATATTTACTCTGGGATTATGTTAGGTGTTCATCTCTTTTTTTAATATAAGTTGAAGTATCAGTAATATAATACGCACTTGGCCTTCAATATTTAATACTTGTGAATTATCTTATTTATAATTTATGAAATTTAAATGATTTTTTTTATTTTTAAGATGTCTCGGTGGCGACGACTCCTTATCTGGCAGTTCATCGTGGACATTCCTTTGAGGTCGTACAAAAGAACCATCGAAGAAGGACGATGGACACCGAACAAAACTTGCTGGTTAGTTATTTAAATGTGGTACAAAAGTTTTTGCTTTTTCGTACGCCATCATTAATATTATTCAATACCTTTAGGTTATTTTACTTTTGGATATTTACGGCATCGGGCTGTTCAGTTTGAATTTATTATATTACAAATCGGTAGTAGTTTATACCTTTAAGAGAGTGATACTTTGCCTAATCTGCTAGAGTTTTGATAATTTTCATAGAAATTTTAGGGTTCTCGTACGAGATACTTATTTTCATGTGGAAATGATATTCTTACGTTATTCCTGATCAGATATTTCATTCATTAGAGAAATTTAAATCACCATTTACTCCATGATCGTTTTTTAATTCAACTTTTGTTTCGTCTTCTTAAAAATGAATCATTTGGTGTAAAAAAATTAATTTAGTTAATCGAAAAAATATTTAATTAAAAGGCTGTCACTTTGTACAGTGGCATTAATCACTAATGATTAAGTGTGATTTATAACCAATGTTTGTGAATGTATTAAGATTGACCGATCCTTTCGTTTCGTTTTCTCCCAGATATTTGGAAATCTTTTAATCAAAAATTATCAAAGTTAACAGTAAACTAAATGTTGATTTGAATTTCATAATCGGCCTAGTTACTGTCTACCATAGATGTGATATCTATTATATATAGACGCTTCTCCGGATATACCTATAAGTCATATATATATATATATATATAGGGGATCAAAATTCTAACCATGTTCCACAAGTGCCAACAACTTCAAATTTTTACCACGTATTGGCCATAACGTGTAACCTCCAGGAAAAAGCCGACATTGAACCTCGGTGTCATGGGTTCGATTCCAGAAGGCCCCAAAGTCGCGATTTTCTCCATAAGGATACATGGCGGAGATTTTCGAAAATTTTTTTGGTGCACTTCCCGGGAAGGTAGAGAGTTGAAATTCGAGGGATCGCTAGATGCCAAAGATATCTAAAGAAAACCATAAAGACATCTACGAATATTATCCTTGGTTCGATGCTAGGTCGGGGCAAAAATTGGCCGTTTAAAATGCATTGCGGCGATTTTAAAGAGTTTTTTTGGATCCTTTCCCGATAACATGGATACTTGAAACTCAGCACGTGAATAGATATCATGAATATATTTCATAATCAAATTTTGCATGTTCGCTGATGGTCCTTGGTTCGATCCCAGAGGGACATTTTCACTTCTAAATGCATTTCTTACGGAGATAACGGAATCAAAATTAAGGTACTTCCCGGCATGCTATCGACTTCAAACTTTGCACGATAAAAGAGCCAGTCTTAACAAATCAAACTTTGCATTCACAGCACACAATATTTCCTGGGTTCGACACCAGGTGTCTCTGCAATCAGAAGTTGATCCGATTTTTAGGAATTATTTTGAAACCTTTCCCAATAATATAGAAACTTGAAATACGGCATATAAATAGAGATCATTAATAACTTTCAGACACATGTTTTAGATTTCAATGATTGTCCTTGGTTCGAATCCAGTGAGCCATTTACATTCGTGAAAATCAGAACGTCTTTTGAGGCATTTGTAGCCCATATTTCTGCTTGAATTATCACACATAGTTAGAGATGGTGATCTACGATTGTGCTGCATAGAAAGTCCATAGTAAAGACCCGGGTTCGATGCCAGACGATGAAATGTCAGCGAATTTTAAGGAAAAATTCAATCCTTTTTTTTTCTTTTGAGGATCGTCCCGATATAATGCCGATATAAAATTAGTGTTGTCGATCTGCTTGCAGTATGCAAGCTACATTTTACTCGTATAGTATATAGAGGTAAATTTTTTTAAATCGTTATAAATCGCTTATTTACAATTAGTTTTCTTTTTTCTAAATATTATCGAGTAAATGGAAGATACTGATATTGAAATAAACGACATTTCTTCTATTCCAGGAAAAATGAAGAGTAATATTTACATGGGAGTGCCATTCAAGATAAGGAAGTGACGGATTCATTCGAAATAATATACCATGGACATAAAACATTTAACACCACCTTTGGAGGAAGACGGACAAATGATGTGTATCTTGAATTATATTTAAAGAAAAACCTTTTTTTTGAATTATTACGAAAACTGCTCATAAAAAAATGATGAGTAGAAAGATATCATAAAGTATTTATGCATCTGTGTAAATAAATTCAATCTTTTTCAATGATTATAGTGTTATTAGTGTAAGTATTTATGCCTCTGTATATTCAATCTTTTCCAATGATTATAGTGTTATTATCTGTGTATAATAATGGTAAGAATGAGGAAATCTTGTGAAATGAGTAAAATTACAGTATTTGGTTTCTTGTGTGTGTTCTATTTTCTCAATGCATTCAACTCTGATTTTGCGAGCTTCAGTATGCTTCTGACATTTAAGTATCATTGATAATTAATTTTGTTCAAATTAGGAGCTGTATTTTTCGAATTCTTTTGTTAAATTTTCTCATTCATTGCAACCGTGTGCGTATATTCAGTGTGTGATTTGTGAGCCCAGTATTTGCCTATCAGCAATTGTAAATGTGATGATAGTAATAACACGATTTTAGAATTAATTTAGTGGAATCATGTATGATACTATGTGAGAATACTGTTATATTTACAATGACTGTATTGATATAATCTGTGGACACTTTATATGAGAATGAGGATATGTTGCGAAGTTTGTGTGATTCCTGACTTATTTTCCCGTTTCGTGTGTTCCATTTTTCCAATGTACCAAAACCCTTACCTTGAGAGTAGACAACAAGAGTGAGTGTGTTTATTGGATGAGTGACTGTGTGAGAGAGAGAGAGAGTGTATGATTGAGCCAGTCATCGAAAGAAGGTGTAGTTTAAGTAAGTAATCGTCTGCGTTAATTGCGTCCGTCCTAATCAGGAGAGGCAAACGAAGAAAGTAAACAAGAAGGAAAACATGGAGAGGCGAAGAAAAGAAAGACAGTGGTGGAGAGAAGAGGTGACGAAAGAGCCTCCAACAGAAAATAAAAAAGCGAACAATATCTCATTCGTTCGGTTGTCATGAATCTTGAGATGCCAATAATAAGCGGAAACAAGCAATGCGAAATGGTGAAAAATTCGGCTCAAACGCCATTCGAATCGGAACGTATAAACGTGTTTCTAAAATTGGAATTATTACAAAATAATATCAATATGATCAATCTTCACTTCGTGGCAATATGGAAGAACCATCTGAAATGAAAATTACTTGGTAGCTCATCCTAGCAAGAATACATAAAAATGTTGCGGAAACCACCAACTGTTTTTCACTTAAAATGGTGGAATTATTCGGTTGACCAGTCTTACAATATAAAATTTTTACAACATACTGCTATCGTTTACTTTTCCTTTAATTTCGAACCGAGCTTAACTTTCCGAAATATTTCTATCTGCAAAAATCTCAAGTCTTAAGATCCGATTTCTTCTTTTCTTGAGTATGTATTTTAAAGATGGATACTTATCGCCGACTCTTTCTAAAATAAACACAAAACGGAACGATAACGACATAGAGGGCGCTTAAAAGTATTAAAATGAGCCGAATTTGAGCTCAAAGAAGTGATTCATTAAGGGTAAAATTGAATATTCCACGGATAATTATTTCGAAATAGCAAAACGAAACGCCATATTCCATGAAAAGACCTCGAGATTAGATTCACCGCATCCAAGAGTCGACTAAAGAAAGATTTATTCGATGAAAAATGGAAGTTTACGCCCTAAAAACAGTTGAAAATGCATCAACGTGATTAAAATGCATAAAAATGCATGTCTGAGACAAGATAAGTACCTGCCTTTCCTCATTCGAACAAATATCCGAGCATTGTATTCCCATTATTCATGGAGGACGCGTCACAAATGATAAACGGCGAATCAATCATAAAGGCTGAAATATTTGGCTCGTTTCATCCAAACGAAGAAAATTTATTCGACGGAAAATAAACTTCGCCGCAGAAATATAATCTAATTGTAAAACAGCGAGACATCGAAAAAATTAAATGAAACGCAAAAAAAAACGTTTTCTACGAGGAAATCACCACTGAATAAACTAGAGATGGAAGGAGACGTTTTCTAAAGATAAATAACGCGAGGTAACGATGAAACTCGAATTCTTTACCAAAATAGAGTCTTGAATCGAGAATCGAATATTGAAATAGTTTTCCAGAGAATTGATTGTAAATTCTGAATCGGAGCTAATCTATGAAATCCGAACAAAACCTTCAATACTTGAAATAAAAATTTTCACAAATCAGACTGTCGGAGTTGCTTACAGACAAGAAAGCGAATTACATCTACATCTACATTAATACCCTACAAGCAGGAACGGATCTAGAAAAAAATTTCGGGGGGTGTCCGATCAAAAAATTTTAAAATAAAAGACATTTCGGCTTTCACAAAACGTAACGTTAGAATTGTGTTAGACAAATTCGAATTTTTTCTCTAGTGATTGCTTACTTAATTGTGTGTTTATTTGCGTTATTTGAGTTTCATTTTCAAAAAATAGGCACAAGTGATATTTCGGGGGGGTCCGGACCCCCAGGACCACCCCCCTGGATCCGTCCCTGCCTACAAGCCGCCTTTCGGCGTGTGGCAGGGGGTGTAAACACCAGTTGAATCTAAATTACTTCCTTATTCGATTATTGTCACGTATTGTTCGCGGAAAGAATGAATCTCTAAAACGATTCGTCCTAGCATCTATTTCTCTTAACTTACGGTCATTATCGGATCGACCGACGTAGCAGGGGGGTTGCATGATACCGATTGTATCTTTGGAAAATGTAGTTTCCCTGAATTTATTAAGCAATCGCAGCCTAGCTTCCAATCTCCTTTCTTTCAAGGATTCCCAACCTACGTCTGAGAGCATTTTTGTAACGCTTGCTTTTTTATAGTAGCATTTCTTAACAAAACGAACCACTTTACGCTGCACTTTCTCGAGTTCGCGAGTACACGTTTCATCCGCCATATACTTGCCGCATATTCCAGAAGAGGTCTGACCAAGGTAAAATAACATCGCTCTCTCACCTTTTCGTCGCATTTACCGACAATACGCTTTACAAAGCCAAGCCTTTTACTTGCTTTGCCGCAGATTTTTCGAATATGCGTGCTCCAATTTAAGTTATTAGTAATGTTGATCCCGAGATATTTAACTGAATCTACTACTTTGATACTAATTCCATTAATTTTGTATGGGTGATTTGGACGCATTTTTTTCTTTTCGAAGAAATTAACTACGGAGCATTTACTTACGTTAATATCTAATTCCCATTTTTCGCACCACCTTTGGATGAGGACTAAATCGTTCGAGAGAGATGTCCGGTCTTCCTCGTTTGTTATTTCCCTATATATAACCGAGTCATCCGCAAATATCCTCACATTGCTAACTATCTCGTCACTCAAGTCATTGATATAAATAAGGAAAAGAAGAGGTCCAATTACACTGCCTTGAGGTACGCCAGAGGTAACTTTGACTCTATTTGAGCTAACGCCATCCAGTACAACTTGTTGTTCCCTCTCGTAGAGAAAATCCTTAACCCAGTCGACTACTTCCTTGTTAATGCCCGCTAGTTTTAGTTTGTAAATTAGTTTATAGTGGGGTACTCTACCGAATACTTTTTTGAAATCTAGGAAAATAGCATCCACTTGCTTTTTACTTTCGGCAGACTTTAAGATATCGTGTACAAATAGAGCAAGTTGGGTTTCACATGATCGGGACTTACGAAAACCATGCTGGTTTGCGTCGAGGAAGTATTATGTATGCTAATTATGTCGTAATTATGTTGCTATGCATTCCCACCGAAGCCAGAAAATGAGAACGATACGTAAAAGTATAAAAGTTATCATACTTTAGACGATAAAAATGCTTTAAAATAAGGAGACAACAAAATTGTCTTACCTTTCCCAATGTGCCCCGTAGATTACACAGAGAACAGGCCCTGGAAAAAAAGAACCGCACGAATTAAAACAATTGCATTATATGGAAATGCATTGAATACTCGGGTGATAATGAGCGATCGAAAAAGACATTTATTTAGTCCAGTTGAAGAGAGTGACTCCCTTTCGTTTAAAAAAAAGGTGAAAAGGAAAAACAATTTGGAAAAATACATCAGTAACAATATATGCGGCACTTTCAAAAGGAGAGATATAATTTAATACGAAGAGGTTACACTAATAAATTAAATTAGGAATCATATTTTATGCAAGAATGCAATATATGGAGGAATTTGAAAAAACTCTGTTGGATATATTTTCTATGAAAATACGAGATTTTCTCAATATTTCAAATTTTATTCTTTGGTTTCTTCGTTCCCTATCCATTAATTCCTTTCAATAAAGCGCAGATGTTCCACTTAAGATACATTGAGTGGGCGATGAAAGAAATGTTCTCTCTCCTCATCTATCATAACATACCCCACTATTTGTGGAATATAATGAACATTGTTTCTCTTTTTGCTTTGACTATGAAGACATCGTGCACATTATTGCTTGGTGAGGATATCAAGGTAAAACTACCTCAATCCTCATCATGTAAGCCACATCCCAATTATTAGCCCTTTGCATTTGATGCTACTGCATGTAAGTTACCTACAAGACTGGACAAGATCCCTCACTCCCCACCATGCTTGGTAAGCCTCACTTCTTAGCATATGGCAATATATGTTTTACTCGTCATCGCATATTCACGGGTCATATTCCCTCACTTCCCATAATGCAAAGTAAGCTCCGTCATCATCTGATAGCTCTTGGTAGGTAATGTTACGTGGATGAGGTACCGATTAACTTTGAAAAATCCCCTCACTCCTCATCATATCAAGTATGCCTCATCCCTCCTCAGAGTAGCCCTTTGTAGATAATGCTAGGGGGAGTGAGGTAACAACCAACCCTTGGGAAAACTACCTCACTCCTTATGCTGTCTTTTAATACCTCACCATCCCCAACTTGGTCTTGATAACCTAAGGTAATAATAATAATAATAAAGGACTTTATTCTGGGCAAGATTGAGACTATCAAGTCTCTTCTTAGACCTAACCCTTAGGGGTTAGGGTAAGGTAGGGGGGTATGAGGTGACAAACCGGTCTTCAGCCTGAACACACTGAATCCACTAATACACAGAAATGTCGCTCTGTGATCTCCGAATTTATATCTTGAAATCTCTCTTCTTTTTAAGACTTCTACTCCATTGTTGACTTCTATTCATTTTTTTTATGTTCGCATTTCTATTAGATGCTCATTCGCCTTGTTAAATATACTTGTTCTACTTTCGTATCTCTTCGTTCCCTTACGACAACTCAATTCCTTCCCATAATCCACTTCCCCCCAACCAAACAAACAGCTGAACTGCGGATGCCATAGGCCTCCCGTATCTAGGGAAACGACTTTTCAAACGCACGTGTACTTTCTTACGTGTGTGTGTGTTTTTATATTATGAAAATAACACAAAATAATAAGCTTTACGTGCATTTCTTATGGAAGGCTTGCCGAACCTTCTGGACTCGAACCCGGCTCCATTAACAGAATAAAACTCTTAACTTTCTATCGTACAAAGGTTAAGAAATTTGGTTAAAATGGTTAAATGTCGACACCTTTTCGGCTCCGCAACCAAAAATGTACTAGATAATTCCACAGTCAATCACGTCAGAACCGAACATATTTTGAAATATGTTAATTTGCGACCTGGAATCGAACGGAGGATCATTAGGGAAACGATAAACTGCGTACATAAAAAGTATTTGCTGTTCACATGCCGGGTTTTAAATTGCCATGTTATTGGGAAAGTAATATTTTTAAACCTCAAAAATCGCCGCGATGTATTCACTCAGAGCGACGGAGATTTTTCCGAAGCCATCCATGGAAGACGAGAGGCTGCTAATGAATCAGAGATCTCCAACAGTCGTTTTTGAGTAAATACCCTTTAGTATACACAATTATAATCCCAAGCTATTTTTTCTACTCAGGGAGATGCGTGGATTCAACAGTGGGATCGGTCGTCAGTCAGGGGGGCTTACAACGTCAGAGATGTTTGGATAAGTTACGCGTATTTTATCAAAATTTCAATAATCCAAAATCATAATCGCTATTCCAAACTTATTTCATCCTTCATTCCTAAGGTGTTGGGTGCCTTGTTAGTAATCACTGAAACTATGGTTTAGTTCCACAAGTATCGTTTCCTGGAGTAAAACATCAGGTAACCAATTAAGTAATTTTTGTGAGAAGGTAAAACATTTGTTATTTAATCGAGCTCAACATGATCTAGGCGAAAATACCTCAACCCCTCATCATTCCTATCGAGCATCAAAATATAATAAATTATCTAGGTAATTCAGCTATTGGCAACTTGTTCCAATTAGCCTAAGAATTTTTTCATGCCTCTGTAAAACATACGTCAAAAATTTCGCAGGGTAGTTATGTCACTCCGTTAAGTGTTTCCTCCAAGTATTAACTTGTTCGTATTTTTAATTAGCACCTGAATTAAGCCGGTATTTCTCCCTTAGATCTAAAATGCGCTGAAACATTGTATGATGTACCTCCATTTATAGTCTCTTTCTAAATTTAAAGCCTTTTTTAATATTTATATGGAAACATGTCGGGTTAGTAGAAAACACTTCTCCCGTTCATCTGAGTTTTCTTCAGGGCAAATTAGAGTAAATCACGAAAAACTTTATTTCGAAATTCAAAATTTCAAGTCGATCAAAAGTTGTTACTAAGAAGCAGCTAAGAAAGCGTTATTTTTCGGGAAGCATTTCCGGTATTGAATTACGCCGATAGTTTCGATGTCTTTTTAGGGTTCGGCAGTTTAACCGAAAAGTTTGTCTTACACGCAACTCCTAAATACCAAGTGTAGAAATTTCATAAACAAGTTAAAACGAGAATGAATCGCCGATTGAAATGGAGTTTATTTTCATGTTTTTTTAAGCTTTGATATGACAACAATGCAGCAACGAATGTCCAATAATCACACAACAATACTGGGTTACTACGGAAACATATTGTCCAGCAATCCTAAACTATGATTCTAAGTGAATTTGAAACAGCGACTTAATGATAAGCCAAGTGGAATAATCATAAATTAAGCGGCTTCATGATTGACTTTCAAATAAATACAAACCATCCGATAGTTTTCTTGAAGAAGAGGCAATTTTCAAAGAACAATTCACAATTTTTCGAATAAAAAGTCGAAACGTGCTGCAACGATCGACTACATGCGTAATAAAAATTCTTATTATTTTCTTGTTGCCTCCAAAACAACAACTTTCTCCGAATAAGCACGGAGCAACCACCTGCCTAATTTCCGAGAGAAAGGGTTCGTCCTGAATACGCTATATTGTATACTGATCAAACTAATACAGCACTCGTCTATTTGAGTCGTCTGTGTTACGAAGCGAAGCCTCCGGTGTACTAAAAAGCTCGCTACGCTTCAAAGCTCCGATTTGTACGTTCCTTCCCCGGTTTCTACCGCATGCCTCCACCACTTCATATCTACAGCCCTTCAACGAAGTATGTAACCTATGAGCCGTCCATCATCGGACTCTTGTCTCCACCTAGCTCCTTATCTCCGATCACTACAAATACCTATCACTTGAGTTGGTGAAGAATGGGCTGAAATCGAAAAAACCCGGACGTCGGGTCAAAAACGTTTTTTTTAGTGCAGAACTCGAAACTTAGGATTAATAATGCAAAATGATCGAATATTGTGTTTCCGTTTGTCATTTTATAATAAGAAGATACAGGATGTCAAACGTAAGGAGGAGCGCGTGAGAAAATTGGCTTGGTTAGATTCTCCCTGCCTCTCTTATTTATATTGTGTTTACATCAGATCTGTGTGTCACAGAGCATTCATCTGAAGCTGATACAGTTAATACCAACACTCCAATTGGTGATAGGCAGAATCACCAATCGGATCCCATAAATTCACCGTTGGATTTTATGGCTTCCTTCAAGACGACTGGGCAGAATTTCTCTCATCCTCCCAATTTCGACTTCTACGGGATCGGAGTTTTTAGTTCCGCCGGCCGCCGCCGCTGCATACGTTGTACTTATCCGCGGCGCCACAGGCGGGAAGTTCGCTTCTACAATTTGAAAATCGTGTACATTATTCACTTTTAATTTCTAAGTCTCACTTTTTCCGTGAGTAATTTCATTTTAGTTTTTAGAGATTGATATACTGGACAGCCGCGGTAGCTAGCCGGATGTTTACCGTTGCAGTTTGCGCACATGGCCGGCTCTTTAGAAGATTTTGTGCAATCTTTTGTTAGGTGGTCTGATCCACATTTTACTCATTTGGCCGGCATATGGCGTGCTTTGTCGACATGTCCGTATTGTAGGCACCTGTGACATTGAGGGGGCCCGCTGGGGGGTTTAAATCTTTTAATTCTAATTTTTAATCCACAAATTACTCTTCGATTTAAAAATAATTCGATATTTTGTATGTCGTCAAATTCTATTAAAAACAAAGGTAATGGTCGGAGCTTGAAGAACGTAATTTTCTTCGCAAGGTTCTTCTTCGTCGGCCGCGTAGTTTTTAATTTTGTTAAAATTTATTTTTGTTCTCGCAGGGATTCCTCAATGTCGGAAATAAAAATACTAAGCGGTAGGTCCCTAACGATAAAATTATGTATTTTTTTTCTGTGGCAAGTCTATAAGTAAAAAATTAAATCTCGTCTTTAGTTAAAATCTCTTTCACCGAAAGGTAGTCTTTGATGGTACTACATTTTATTATTTTTTTTTCCTGCCATTAGCGCAACCGGCTGCATTTGGCATTCTGCACATAGCTTCTTAAATAATTGAACCCAATTATCTACATTACCCAGGTAAAGTGGCGGAACTCGATCTATTTTGTTATTATTTATTGGAACTTCGTCAACTATATTATCAAGTCGCGGCCGCGATGCGCTAGGTGGGGACAAGGGCGAGAAAGAATTGCTGATAGCAACCGAGGATGCAGGCGGCGAGGACCCTGCCTTGCGCTTCCCCCCCTGAACGGTGGTCCAGTCCTTATTTATTTTATCTCTTTTGTCGTTGGCCACGTCCGACCCCACCGGGCGCCAATCTCCATCACTGGACCTAGAATCGATTCTAACTTTCTTTCATTACTGCCACGCCCCCTTCCTCTCTGAGGGAGAGGTTTGGGGTGCGTTTGAATGATTTTTGCTTGGGCCTCATTCGGGCAGCTGGTCGCCTCGGGGGGCGGCGGGGGCGGGCGGCAAACTTCAGCGCATCGGCGCTTTTTTGACTGGAAGGGGGGAGGCTACAGCGGTACCGGGTTCGCCGCCCGGTGATCCTCGGCTGCCGGCAAATAAATCACGCGACTTGACCCCATTTGAAAGCGACCCGACGCTAATATTAGTTTTCAAGGAAACCGAAGGAAGGGAAGGGTGGATTTAACTTCTGGCTCTTATGGCCCTTTCTATTTTTCCCATTACTTTCATTTTGCGTGAATAGGTCTTTCGGGAATTCTTTCGGGCGAGTTCCGCTTGCTTTGTTTTGGGCCGCGCTCCATGGCAGGGGTGACGTCCTTGTGAAAAGAATTTACTTGGTTGTCTTTTTTTTTCAGAACCGCGACAGGTGACAACAACACCGGCACGTGAGACCTCGGATCGCCGAGACGGGCGGGACACCGTTTCGCAATCGCGGCTGTCTCTATTGTTTGATGAATTAATTATTTCGCTTGGAAATTGGAAAGAACTTCTGGTGCGCGGCAACCGGCCGTCACTCTTTCCTCCTTTTGAATCGAGATTTGATCTGTCGTTTCCGTCATTAGCTAATTCGGGCAGATTCACTTTTTAGTTATTAAGAAATTGAGAGGATAGAATTAAAAATAACTGAAATTCAGGTTAAGTGAGGCAGACACTCATTTAAAAAAAACAATGAGGCGCTGGTAAAACATTCGTTTAAAGAAGCAGTTATGACAGTTAAAAAAACAGTTGACGAAAATAATTTAATTAAAATTCCGTGAGTTAAAAGTTTGAAAACCCAGTTAAAATCAAATGTAGCAGCGGAGTTTTGCCACACAGTTAAGTTTAAATAACGTCAGGTGATTGAATTAAAGGTAAAATAGGCGAAAAAACGCAAATAAATACAAATCTACGTACAATTTTTAAAAAACACTAATTGAGCTGCGTCAGAAATTAAAACATGGTTTAGAGGCACAGTAGAAACCACAAATACAATCAATAAATATATCCGAAATAAAAGATGGGAAGACAAAGTATAAACAAGATAATTTCTACAATAAGGTCAGAAAATTCAATTAGAAATTTAAAATTCGCGAGAAACAAGTTATATTGGTCGAAGTTTAAGAAATAAATGATTAATAAATAGGTAAAAATACGAAAGAAAGTCAAGAATTAAAATACACAATGAAGAACAAGAAACCATTTGACAAATGAGTTAGAAAAGGTAAATATTTACAATTAAAATTTGAAATTCGCGGCAGAAAACGTGTTTAAAAGATCGCGATCGAAAAATTTAAAAGAAAATAAATATATAATTTAATTGAATAAGTTAATACTAGAAACAAGTTTAAAATATAATTAAAACCAAAATTTCAAATGGAATGCCTTAGGGACTCGGCAAAACCGACTATGGAGGGACGAGATAAGGCGCTAAATTGATATAAATTTTAATATCGCTAAAATAAACCTGGAATAAAAAACGGAGAGCTAAATAAGGCGTACCATCTTACATACCATCCAACTTTACTTTGAGGAAGTCCTTGGGCCCTTTGGGCGTACCTTTGGGAAGGTACAACCAACGAAGATGGAATTCGACGGCGCATCGCAAGAAACGAAGATACGAAAAGAGAACGCATTACGCCAAAGGAGGATGTTCTTCAGAATGTTTTCGAGTTATCGATGTTTTTTTGAAATTTCTACTCCGCATAAGCTTTAAAATGAGTTAAAATTTGTGTATTTAATCTCATTTTCTAGCAAGTTACGGCCAGATAAACTGTATAGGGTATATAAAAAATCTATATAGTAAAAAAAACATATTTCATCTCGATTTCTATTAAAACCGTGGTAAAAAACTAAAATATTTTTAATAATTTTCTGGTTTTCGATATTTCTTGGGTTACCTTCCCCGTGAAACTGTATACCTTCTCCCAACTAACATTGTAAGACGAAAACATTTCCAAGGAAAAAATTCTTTATTTCAAACCACATATTCTAGTAAAATATAGACTCAATAGTAATATTACGAGATTCCGCCGAAGATAAACGAAGACAAACCCACAGAATTTCCACTTTCTATATATACAAGACATCTAACTTCCCTCATCGGTAAAGTGGAAATCTCAACCCTTTCTGACTGTAATCACGTACCGGCAATTCATCGTTACCTTCCTCCAGAAAATATCTCGTTGTCCATGTAATATATCTCTTTAATCACCAGCTTTATGGGCCTCGAGTATTTTTACAGGATAACACATCGGATTCAACAATGGGATCGGTCGTCAGCGGGATGAGTTGTGTACAACCTCCAATTTGAAATTGAGATCGAACCAAGGACTATCAACGAGAAAGAATAAATCGTACAAAAAATATATTTAAAATCTCTATCTACATTTTCAAGTTCCCGTCATATCGGGAAATGATTTAAAAAATCGTCGCAATGCATTTTATATGGGAGTGTAATTGCCCTGACCTAGCGTCGAGCCAAGGATATCAACCCATCGTCGAACGAAATCTTCGAAGATTTCTTTGCGGTTTTCGTTGGATATGCAAGGCACTGCATCTCACGAATTCCAACTCTCTACTTTTCCGGGAAGTGCCTCGAAAAAATTTTCGAATATCCCGCAATGTATCTCTATGGTGAAAATCGTGATTGTGGGCACGCTACGATAAATAAGTGATAGTTACTAACGTAATACAAATAAAATGAGTCAGGGTACGGGATGGGATGTTTTCAGAAGATAGAATATTAATAGAAAGCATGAATTAAATATATACAATCAGAGAAATTACATTCTCAGATGACGCAACCTATATAATGCGACCCCTGTTATATATTCTGAAACTGCCAGAAAGATTAGGGAAATAGATGCTGGAACGAATCGTTTCAAAAATTAATACTTTTACGCGTACGATACGCAAAAGCAGTCGATTAGGAAATTAGAGCCAAGGTCACCACTTTCAACAATCCGAAAGGCAGCTGGAAAGGTCCTTAAAAAGTCATAGATAAAGACAAATTTTGTATCAATGGAAGAATTTGACAGACATAAATATCATATTTGTTGTCACGAATGTACGATTAGAAAACACAATTTATGACATTGTAATTGTAAAAGTAATTAGCGTTATTTTTTTCGGTGCGGTTGTTGCAACCGATGCATATAAAAATGTTACCAGACATTAAACAAGCTGTTAGGAAAACATTAAAATCTTTGGTATTGATACGGCAAATAGTTTTCACATCAGAGCGCCCGCAATCACACATACGACGTTCCGAAAATGGCAAAAATTGCGTCCAATTAACTTAAAATCTCAGAAACGGAATTCGATGAAATTAAGTCGCTACCAAGTAAAATGCAGATCTTTTAAACTAACACCTCTGACTCCATAAGTGTTCGTTTCTCATTTTCGCAAATTTTTAACTTCTCGGCTCGGGAGGCATTCGTAAATATAATCCGATTCTGAAAAAAAGTTGCATGTCGTAATTTCATATCATTACAGAACATTCACGCAGAGCGCAATTTGGATTAAAAAATACTGTTTTTCGGCCCACTTTTAGAAGTCTACAAGAGAAAATTAAATGTAAAAGAACATTCCCGAATACGATTGAGTAGATAAATTTACCAATCTCCGTAAAAACATTAGTTTCGTCATCACGCCGCGCTAATGACCATAGTACGTGGCATCCTTCAGTGGGCATGACCACGTATCGATGAATCAGACAATTCACATCGATATGATAACCGTTAGAGTTACCTGCCAAATACTGGAAATGAAAATAAATTCATTTTTTCTTTCCTTTATTTTACTTTCCTTTCTTTCCACACTGTGTATCTCACTTCACTCCGAAGTTTCCGAGAGCACCTTTGAGGCTGTGAGCACACCCATAGGGAGGAGTAAAGAGGGGCATGAAATTAGGATCTTTATAGTGACGCAAGTCTCATAATGATTTCCTTAAAGTTGTTAATAAATCGCGCCTAAATTCATATTTCTGTGATATTTCTTAAGAGATCCTTATCGAAAGAAATTCGCAAAAGTGGCTCCACGATTCAATGCGTTTAAGAGCCATCTCGCGTTATTTTTCTAATACCTATTCTAGTTTAAGTTCTTCCGCCAAACTACGTCACCATAGACGTCACAATGCGCGAATGTGAAATTTAAAAGCGTTTGCAAGAAACGACTACAGATGGCTGTTTCTGTCCTTTCTTCGCCTCATCTTTACGCTGCTATGGATCCGTTAGGAATTTCGAAGATGATGTCACAGCAATACGTATGTTCGACGCCATTTGTAACTATTTCTGACATATTCCAGTAGAAGTTTAGTTCACTCCGTATTAATGCCGTTCCTTCACTCTCAATAACACTTTCCCTGATCTGTGTTTTCACTGCCTCTCTCCCGATCCCGCAAACTTCAGAGTTATGTTTCGTGTTACCATAATCGCTATAATTGGATTAGAAATCGGTCATAACCATATATTTTAAGACTCATTTTGATGCTTTTGAAAAGATCCAACCGATTAACGAATACATTTTAACATTCAGGTGGCTAATAAAAGATATTCCCATTTTGCTCTTATATTTTGCTATTTCCAAGTGAAATTTCAAGTCAAAACCTTTTTAATTCAATAAAAAAATATTAGGGGTAGCCCATATTTAGACCTCATTTTTAAAATGCGACTTTTTGCAATTTTTTAAATAAAAGCATTCTTTTAAGAATTTTTTTTTAATTCTGAAACTTTCCCCATTGACAGTCAACGGGCTCTTCTGCTAGTATTTAAATAAAAAACAAGTAGATGATGGCAAATAAATGTAACTTTTAAAAGATATGGTGTAAACGCCTTCATATGATCTTAGTAAATGATCAACAGTGATTATAATACACCTATGTTATTTCAAATAATGATAAAAAGCGGAAGGTAAAAATATTTAATTAACGATAAAAAATTCTCTTTGTAACGTTAATCGAAGATATGGCAATTCATTTAAATAGCATGAGCTACAAAAGGGAATTTGAGAAACGTTTAAGGGGCTAATTTTTGCTATAAATTTTCCAAGAGCTGTTTTATCCAATCTCTGATAAATAAGTGGATGTTTCAATGGAACCAATCTAGTGAAATCAACACAACAACAAGCGTGTATGTTTGACCATTAAAACAAACACTCAGTCCGAGATTTATGGCGATTATTGAGAGTGAAATGTTTTAGTCGGCCAATTGAGAGTGCGGCCAAAATTATTAAAATGAGAAATTTGGAAAAATATCAAATCCATGAAATAATGAAATTGCGGGAATATTACTAATGCTCTTTTTGACATAATGCAAATCGTGAACACCCACGTCAAGCGTAATGTGCTCAATGAGAAGCAAGTTATTCAATGAGATGAGAATAGGAATATTTGCGTACTCACCGTTGATGTGCCATTTAGAAGTTAAGACTACTTCAATACCCTGCAAGAAAAAAAAACGGAATAAATATATATTTATTTAACGAACCCAAATAACAATTTCCGAGTGAAATGTTCAAAACATTAAATTATATAGAACACCAATGGATCTCGGGAAAATCTTGAGATTCGTTCTCGAACAAAAGAAAGGATTAGATTATGTCTAATTTTCCCCTAAAAAGGCACAAAGATTGAACAGTCTTTGGGATGCAATAGAAATGGCGGGAGCGAAACTTTTCAACTGCACCGTGGAATTCAGATTCACGCTCCAAATCACTCACGTACTTGAAAATCATCCGGAAAACGTAAAGATATCCTCCATTGAAAAATCGGGACCGAGCACATGGACGAAGACAGCATTGGAGACCAACTTAGACGACCTTCCTTCAAAATGGTCATCCTCTGAGGGAAGTAAACGTGGCCCTTAAAAGGGCCGTTCAGGGAAAGAGTAAAGAACCAAAAGGAGAAGAAGAAAAACCCAAGGCTACGGCCTGCATTCCCTATGCTGTATGTAGAACAATATCGAGGAAATCACAACATACGGACCATCCATGAGCTGCCAATTAAACTGGGGACTCAACTGTCGAAGGTAAAAGACCGGATGGAGCTCAAAACACCTGGAGTACACCCTGCGAGAGTGGAGCAGGATCTATTGGAGAGACTGGCAGGACAATTGGAACACGGATCAAAGAACATATCTGACTCAAGCAACCCGAGAAATCTGCCATCGCGGAGCACTGCTTGGACACGAGATGAAACTTGAAGACACAAAAGTCCTATGTAAGGCACCACGATTCTGGGAGTACATCATCGAAGAGTCCATCGAAATACAACTCCAAAAGAACAACAGAAGTAGAGATGGCGACTTCAACCTCAACAAGACTTGTCAACCGATCCTTCTGAAAATCTCCGAGAATGCACTGCCAATCTGAACCCCTCTTCCCCATATAAGCCCGGCCATTTCCTTCATCACACCTTCATTCGATTCAATAGGCACCCAAATTCAGTCAGGAAATAAAGCAATCAACATCCACTCAGATTACGGCCCCGTAATATTTACATATATACGTCGCAATTGTCCGGTGGCGACGGCCTTACACTCAAATACATAAATACACAATATATTACACGCAATATATACAGAACACACTTTTACGACAATCCTATATCAATCAATAAAACATCGTCAAGAGCGTTTTTCACTGAAACTCTTCCTCATCTTCGCCTTAGAGTAGTGAACACTAGAAGGAAATGGTTCAATAAAATCTACAGGTAGGGCATTCCATTGCTCAATAGAGCGATTACAAAGCGAATATTTGCCTACGTTTGTCCTCTGAGGCATAGGGTCGATCTGAAACCTATGATCCTTTCTGCCGTAGTAGGATGGCTTTTTTAGCCTGCCGCTAATACCAGCCCATGCTAACTTTCCACTATATGCTTTATACAAGCTTCCTAATCTAATGATAATTCTTCTCCCTTCAAGAGTCTCCCACCCCAATTCCTCTATCATTTTAGAAACGATTGAAATCCTTTCAAAGTTCCTAAGGACATAACGCGCTGCCGTTCTCTGCACAATTTCAATTTATTTAATGAGTCCCGACTGATGCGGATCCCATTCTGTAGCACCGTACTCTAAAATAGGCCTAACTAAAGATTTATATGCTATTTCTTTGGAATTCGAGCTACCTTCTCCTAAAACTCTCATTAGAAAATGCAACGCTCTATATGCTTTGTTCACTGTGCTACTGATGTGCGGCCCCCATTGCAAATCTTTTGTGAAAATCACCCCTAAATATTTGCAGTCGTTGCTTTCCTAAGTCATTAATAACATCATTCGATCCAAACGATTTATCAACTCTTTTCACCTCTGATACTCCATCGATTTTTGTAGGGGATTGGAATGCTAAGCATAGCGATTGGGGAGCGCTTAAAAGCAAGAAAAACGGCTTTGCACTTCATCAATTTTCATCTCAAGGAATCATTAAAATTCATTCGCCTAACGAACCCACCCACATCGCCCGCCAATCAATGGACATTTTAGATTTCGCAGTAACAAAGAACCTCAATCTCAATCCCACAGTTCAAGCGGTAAATGCTCTCTCATCACAGCATCTTCCCATCAATCTCCCTCTCTCTGCATCATCATACTTCTTCTCACCATGCAAAACTAGTACATACTGGGCGCAATTCACCAACTTCATCATCGACAGCGTTCATTCCATTCCGCCCATCGAAGCCTCAGTCAATCGCGTCCATAGATAACCACATCTCCCTCCTCACAGACTTCGCCGCCCGAAATAGCGCCACGGCCAGTTTTTCAAGCCCCGTAACTGACGCAAATCATTTCAGAATTCCAATACCACTCGGTAGAAAAATCACACAACGCAACGGCTGTTTCAGGAAATGGAGATTCTCCCACAATCCCGTTGATTATTCAAATTATAAGGCCTTAAAAATGGAGGTTAATTAAGAATTAAAAAATGGAATTACCAGCATTGGGTTCGTCGGCTCTCCGAATTGAGTTTTGAAGACGATTCCATCTGGAAAATAGCGAAAACACTTAAAAATACTTCAAAATTTCCGCCACCACTTAAAAGAAGACGAAAAATTGCATTTCGATCCCCAAACAAAAGCCGATATTCTAGCCTCTGTCCACGCAGTAAATACGGAAAATAACCTCATCTCACCGCACGAAAAAATAGTCCAAACTATTCTAATTAACCTTGCATTAACGCCTGACTCGTTTGTCCCATAATTTGACTCATCCGAAATCAAAAACATCGTGAAAAATTCAAAAATGCACTCCGGACTCAAAGACGCAATCACCAATCGCATGACAAAGCATTTCATTCATTCACATTCTCTCGCTTGATATGTCAACAAACTTGTTCAATAGCTGCATTTCCGTCCCATATTCCCCTTCAACTTGGAAAAAAAGCAAAGTCATTTTCATTCCTAAGCCCAATAAGAGTCATACGGACCCAAACAATCACAGACCAATTTCGCTCCTCCCACATCTCGGTAAAATTTTCGAAAAACTCATTAATATTAGATTATTTTCATTTCTTCGGGCCTCAAAAATTTTAATTCCTTAACAAATGGGGTTTAGGAAAAATTATAGTACCGTCCATCAAATTTTACGTCTTCAACACTTCATTGCAAACAATTATATTAAAAATAAATACGCAACCGGTTGCATCTTCCTTGACTATGAAAAAGCCTTTGATTCCGTCGGTTAATGTTAGCTGAGAGGGGTTTTCACCATTACTTTCTTTCAGGTAGAAATTTCCAGGGTCGTCCTCCTAATCCAGACCCTTAACTCAGCTCGGAAGCGCCCGGCGGACACAGTAGGGGGGACCATAAAAAAAACTGACCGATACGATAATACGATTTAAAAAGTTATAAACAATCCAAATGAGCAACAATTTATTATCTTCGTCGTCTGACTCGTCATAAGCGATATACAAGCGTCTTTCGATCGAAGTTCTACGATGAAAATTAAGATTTTTCGTGATTTTGCAAGAAATGAGCCGTTTACAAACGGCAACGTTGCTCATCCTTCTTTAATCAACTGTGGAATCAGTTACATTCTTAGGCACGACTCTTGATCCGAATCTAAAATGGACAATACCTGCAAAACAAGCAATAGCCAAAGTCACGGCGCGCCAAGGCAATGCCTGGGCGGGGTACACTGTACTCAGGCGGCCATGACTTAACGTATAGTTTTCTTCACATTTTGCCTTATAATTTGCGGGAATTTGCTTATAATTATCAGATATTAGTTTTAAAGAAACTCTATACGTGTTAAGTCAACAAAGTAGTGAATTTTAAAAAACGAAACAAGTTACTTACTGTCGGACTTTTCATTACATATACTCGAGTTTAGAGTTGAATAAAATTCAAAGCAAGCAGTCCCACATAAAATCAAGATCCACCAAATTTTATCCTACGTTTAACCATATGATGCATGCATTTTTGTTTTTGTCTTTTCGGTATTTTATCACAGTTTTGTCGAAAAAATTGCTCTCTCCAATGAGCTTCGTCTGGGAGTGGAAATCTGTGTTGGTGGGGGCGGTGCTCGGCTGGGGGAGGATCCTGCTTTGATGTGGTGGGCCATCTGCCTGTGCGGCAGGTTTCAAGTGGTCGGTTGGGAGGTTTTGGGGTGCTATCCTCGCTGCGAACTGCGCGTCAGGAGCGCGGGAGTGCCGAAAGTGACAACAGGAGCGGGTGCCTCCGCCCCCAAGGCCACCGATGGCGATCGAAAGCGCCTCTCCCAACCTCGCCGCCCACCGAAGTGACCTGAGCTCCCACCGATCTGGAGGGCCAGCTCGGTTCCTTCTAGTGGAGTCCCAATTTCTGGTGCTTAAGGTCACAGGCGACGCCGCACGTTAAGGTCCACACGCAGACATGGCTTGTAGCATAAACTACGCAATATTTAAATATTTATTGAATAAATAATTCAGTCTCTCCTCGCATCTATTTCTCCAGCTGTGTTTTTCCTCTTCTTACTCACTGCTCGTCCATATGGACCATGTCATCCGAATCAAACCTCTCTTCTCTCAATCGTATCTTAAATTTCTTTTTAAAAATAGTCTGTTTTCGAGTGCCGTCTTATAGAAATATGCCAAAAGAACATCTTCTGAATCATCTGAATCTTACCCCAATCAAAGCCTCTCATACTTTCTCCGACTTTTAATATAATAAATAGCAAAGTTGATTACCCATTCTTACTCTCTCTTTTCTCTTTCCCTAAAGAACAACACGCCTATCCGATACCTTCTCTTTGAATACTCCTCGTCTTTCAATAGTAAAACGATCACTCTTCTTCCGCATTCCTTCAATCTTCAACTCCCTTTCCTCCAATACTCATTTCGACCCTTTCTTCTCATCTCCAAAATCTATCCAGAATACGGTTGCGAGAGTTTGACGTGGAAAAATACAATTTTGCATTATTTTATTTGTTTGTTTGCTTATATTCATTCGTTATTTTATTATATGTTTAATTTGCTGATTTTTCACGATATTATGATCTTTATTGTTATTTTTGATCATGAGCAGTAATTAGCATCGTGCTGTATGTTGCTGTTTGTTAATAAATGAATAAATATTTAACGTAAACTTTGCAAAGGCGACTTAGAAGTCATGTTTGCTAAATATTAACCTCATTCATAATACGAAATTTGGTAAATCGTTGGAGGACAATTGAAATAAAATGTATCGTTACCTTCCTGCCAAAGCTATCCTGGTTTCGACTGCGGACGACTTCAAAAACACGCTCATAAGAAATACACGTAAAGTTCTTCGACGCAATTTTAGGGCTTCATTTCATTTGCGGAATTGAATTAGAAATAATTGGCATACGAAGTCGAGACAACTTCCAAAAGAAAGGAAATTAATCAAAGATTCTTGTTTAGGTCATGTAGATTCATGTTTTAGGATCAAAATTGAGGGAATTTCGACAAAACGTCTATAACAAATATTTTGGGAAGATAACACGGAATGTATGACATTAAATGATGCGGTAAACATAATTTCACTTTGTATATGGTGAGTAAGAGAAAGCCAAGTTTTAAAATCGATCTTTTGTAGAAAATGGTGACAAATTTAATTCCAAGTTTGGCTCCTGATGATACCCTCAATAACCTTAGATGATTATATAACACGCGTGAGTTATTTAGGTTTAACTCGGTGTTCAGCTGCGACACCCGGAAATGGCATATTAAGGAAATACCTATCTCTGCAGCTAAAGTTTTTCATGCACCCCCTGCTACTCACCAATATATTCGCAAGGCACCTGTAGATGTAGTGTAAATCAGCGAAATCTACATACATACAAATGGAAATTCTGTGGGCGTGTTTGTCTTGGATTGGAGGCCAAACTGTTCGTCCGATTTGCTTCAAACTTTATACACGTGTCCTCTGCGACCTGGAAGGAATCACTGTTGCCTTTTTATTCCACAATTTTACGGGGTTCGAACTAAGATCGCTCCGATAGTTTTCCATAAAGAATACACGTAAAACTCATTATTATCGCATGCAGGGTTTATTTCTTTCGCATAATTAAGTTAGAAGGAATAGTCGCACGTTAACGAGACAAACGCCGAAAAAGTGAAAATTAAACGAAGATTCTTGTTATGGTCGTGGAATCTTACTTTCGATTCGAATTTCCGAGAATATCGGAAAAATATGCGAATATTTAGTGAAAATTCGATGTTGTAAACAACTCATCCCCCTGACGACCGATCCCATTGTTGAAACCGAGCTCATGTGTTATCCCGTAAAAATACTCGAGGACTTTATATAGCTATTGATGAAATTACATGGATAACGAGAAATTTTCTGAAAGAACATGCCCAGCAATTGCAGGTACATAATTATAGTCACGAAGGGTAAATTACCAGCTCACAGATGAAAGAAGTTAGATGACTTGTCTATATATATATAAAGCAGATATTCTGTGGGTTTTATGTGTTTATCTTCGATTCTATTCCATACCGTTTACTGAATTAGCTTCAAACATTGCATACGTGTTCCTTGAGAGCAGGAAGGAAATATTGCCGCATTTTTAATCGATGATTTTGTGGCGCTCGAAGGAATATCGCTCGGATAGAGTTCCATAAGAATTTATGTAAACTTCATTTTTTATCGGTTGCAGGCTATATTTCTTTCGTAGAATTAAATCGGAAGTAATAGATTGAAAGAGTCGAGACAGGCACCAAAAGTACGGAAATTGATAAAGATCGTTATTATAGTAATCAAATATTCATTCGAGTCGGAATCTCCAGAATTTCGGCAAAATACGCGCAAATTAGCATAATATTTGAGGTTGTAAACAACCATTCCCCTTGACGACCGATACACTTGTTTAATCCGAGAAATTTCTTGTATAGCAAGAATGGGATTTTAGTTGTGTGTACTAAAAGGTGTTTACGCATTGCACGACCAACAAAGTGAATTCAATCTACTTCTATATTCCCCGTTGGGAGAATCAACGGGCGCTTCAGCTACTTTTCCTGCAAGTTTCCTTAAAGAAGCGATCAAGAGGTTTGTTCATCGCAAGGAAGGGATGTGAGGGCGATAACCATAGCTAAAGATAAAGACGATGACTGACACTTGATTATAGATCCTTGTTAACTTTTTCTGCTTCTCGATAATACACATCGCGAATCCAAGCCGCACCCACGAATCTCGGAAGCCACAAAAAATGTTCGCCTTGAAGTCACGCGTGCAGACGATCACGTACTCATTCGATCACCTGTAAAAAACCTCATGGACATCGATATAAATTCGGATCCCTCTTTTTTAATTGAAATTCTCGCTTATCTCAGCACTTTCCGGAGAGAGATAAGCGTCGATACGACGATCAAAGGCGCCTTGGCGATAAGAAGGTCCTCAAATCAACTTGCTCGCAGATCAGCAAATTTATTAATGGCATCCGACGCAGCATCGCCTTCGATTATATTAATAATAACTAATCTTATATAATAATCATCGATGCGTACATATTTATGTATGCGATGTCTGCAACTCCCGTAAGGAATGCACGGGAGAAATTTCATGCTGTTGCCGACGTGAGACTTAATATTTAGGGAGGCGTAAAAATGTCCATAGGAGTATTTAATGTTAATATTTTTTAGGTAAAAGAATCCTTGGTTCGACTCTGGACTACTCAAATCGTCTTTCTCATAAGAAATGCACATAACCTATTACCGTTAGTTCATTAGCTACATGAAGAAAAATTGCTGAATAACTGCAAAAAAGTAATTCTCTCGCAAACTGGCCGTTTTCAACGGCAGAAAGAGACTGGACCTTCGACTGGGGGGAACGTACAAAAACGTTTTCCTAAGAGAACTGCGGGAGAAACGTTTTTAATCGTTTGACCTGATCTTCCTTGCTTCTAAAATGTACACAGAAGGAGACGTTTTTGTGGATTCGAAAAAAAACCCAATCTAAGAGATTACGAAACATTCCCACAACAGGATAACCCTCTTAAGAAGGAGGGTTCGAAAAACTTGCGATACCTAAGGAAAGGGAAACAATATTTAGCGATGAAATCAGAATAAACAAGAAGTAAAAGACGAAAATAGAAACCAATAACAACATACGTACATTCAGAGTGCTCTACTTTTCGATAGGTTCATGAACAGGGACGGATCCAGGGGGGTGGTCCTGGGGGTCCGGACCCCCCGAAATATCTGACTCCCTCAAAACTCAATACCCGTACACGGTCCTTCAACCGTAGGAGACGGTCTCTGGATTGCTCCGGATGTCCGTAGACTATTTGTAGATACTGTATATACTATCAATATATACAGTCAATAAGTCATTTCGATATTTCATAATATTATATTGTGCGTTATTAACATCTAATAAAAATATTCTGATATATTATGATCACAATCGACAGTTACTTTTATTAAACTTTTTATTCTTGTCCCTATTTTTCGAAAATGAAACTCAAATAACGCAAATAAACACACCATTTAATAAGCAATCACTAGCGAAAAAATTCGAGTTTGTCTAACACAATTCTAACGTCAAGTTTTGTGAAAGCAGATATATCTTTTATATTTAAATTTTTCGATCGGACCCCTCCCCAAAAGTTTTTTCTAGATCCGTCCCTGTTCATGCACAATTACAAATCCCTATTAATTGCCATCTCCTTCATATCCTTATGCTTAATCCCACCCCTTATGTCATCCAACAACCTTTGTCATCTGTTTCTTCCGGAATCCTACCCTCAATTACAACATTTACCAATCCCCTCAATATTTGGCCCAACCATTTCTTCTGTCAATAACATCAAACAAAAAGATAAAGAACAAATAGTTACACATTTACATGTAAGTAGGTAAAAAACGTACTGATTAATAAGCATGTAAATAAACAATTGAAATATAAAAAGAAGGGAATAATACATAAAATAATAAACTATAGAAGATTAATATCATTTAAAATACATTCATTAATGACCTGGCTGGAGACCAGGTTATTATACAAGATAGTGAAGATAAACTGCAAATGGCGGTTCACAAATAACATCAACTGAGTAAAATATATAACCTAAAAATGTCGACCTCTAAAACGAAAACGATGGCATTCGAAGGATCCATTGAGAACAAAAATTGTAATTGAAAACCAAGTACTCGAACAGGTAACCCATTTCCAATATTTAGGATGTGATCTAACTTATGAAGATGATAAAGACATCGCAAATAGAATTAACATCTTCCAGAGGATAAGCGGGACAGTAAGAACTTTAAAAGGCAAAACCAGAAAAGAAACCCAAATTAAGTTTTAACAGGTGATGGCAGTCCCTACTATGGATCAGAATGTTGGACAGCAAAACAAAAAGTATTAAATCAGATCCTCTGAAATGAAATTTCTTCGAGCAGTTAAGGGGTGTACAAGGACAGATAAAATCTATAAGAGAGGAACTACGAGTTCAAGCGATGTCAGAGCGATTATTAGTGCTTTTTCACTTCTTCTTTCTCGTAGTAGCTGAGTTTTAGAATGTTCTGAACCAGTCATGCATTTTTGCCAAATCGGAAGTTTAATTGTTAAAACAAATTTTCCTTAGCTCTAGTGCCAGGAAAGACCTTTACGTAAAATACTGCATTTTTGACCTTGTTTCCGACTTAACTTTTAGAGATATTATATAAATTTCATATGAATAATAATTATCATTAACGTATTAAATTTTATTTTAGTTTTGAACAGTTTACTCTTTATACGCAATATTCCAAATTCATCAGCCAAATTGTCGGCGTCAGTGATATCGAATATTTAAAGAATATCAAAATTATTTGAAAATATTTATTTGATTTTATTTTAATAACCAGGTTAAACCATAATATGAAATAATGAATTAAAATGTATTCGTTACATTTTGAGACAATCTTCCCCTTTGGAAGATGTCGGGTCGATTCCACCCAACGCGAGACTTGACGATTTGGGATGCGAGTACTCGAGGGTTAAAACAGCGGATTAGGTAGGGACGGAAAAAAAACTTTCTGAAGGTTAAAATGAGGTCTCGGTGGGGTGAAGGAGTTGTGCTATTAAGTTTGAGCGTCAAAGAGATTATTGTGTTCCTTTACTCTTAAAGCTAAAGATGGAAGTTTTCTCTTCCTTGTGGAATTGTGTTCCAAAGCTGTGACTGTAAACTATAATTATGGATAAATTTCAGTTCTATGCTGGGGAGTCATAAATGTCTTGCGACCATCACGATGGTGCGTTTAATCGAACAGGCTGTGTTTAGAGGAAATCAAAGCACCAGAGTGTCATCCTTCAACACCTTCATAGTCTCCATTTTTCCGGTACAAATTAAAAGAGTCGCAAAAGAATTTATCTTTTGGATCCAACATTTCTAAGAGGAATATTGTTTCATCTAGCGAGGAAAAAAAATTAAATATTTTTTCGGAGGGACTGCCTAAAACCTTAAACATACAACGTTGAACAATACATTTGGTATTCGTGTCAATCCACTGTAGTCTTTCAACTGAAAATCAACACCTTCTCAAGACCTATTAAATGTTGAAGAATATGCTATCAACAATATCATACGGTAAGTTGTGATGTATTTTTAAATAAAGATTACTGATTTAGGTATTTCTCTTTAGTTATGGTTCCGTAGTTATTTTAGTGAACTATTTCAATTAACTGACGATAACACGCGAGTACCATAGGCTGGGTCAAAAAAAAAAACAATTTTTCGAGTATTGAATTCTTAAAATAAGGGAAAAAATCATAAATTATATCATGCAAGTTCACGCAAAATGCCTGAAAATTGACAAAAATCACTAAAACCGCAGAAATTCAAGCTAGAACTGTAAGAACTACGACTTTTAATTTTTAATATTCACACAGTACTTCATTATTGATGTATTGTATTGGGGGCCCTACACAACATTATTGTATGGGGCCCTATAGACCCCAGTGCCAGGCTGCAGTGCAATGATTGCACCGTTCCAATGACAGTTGAGTAACCACTTCGTTTTAAATTCGTTACGTGTGAGGCTAGCGAAATATAACGTTGAAATATCATAATATGGTACGGAAATTGAATTAATTGTGCTTTTAATTCTATTTGTGTAGTAAAAAGTTTAATTATTGAAATGTTTTAAGTCTTTTTTACGGCTTGGCGGCGGGGCCCATAAGTTGACGGGGCCCTACGCGAATTCCCAAAAAACGGCCCTGAGCATTTGATACTGGAAATGATGTAATGTCAATTTGGCGTGCTTTTGCCAGCGTTCAGAAAAAGCAAACACTTAATAGTATCGTCAAATAACATCTCCGTTTGCTATAGATAATTAAGTGATTGACAGAAGAGTGTCCTCCTTTGATGGTACGTGATGCAGATATGGGCAGAGATTAATTCCAACGATTCCGCAGTTCACTTTTCCTCGAAATAACGACTCTTGCGAAATCTCCGACCAAATGGCGTGATCTCAATTGGGACTCTTATCTCAATATTTGAGCACCGTTGCTATCTTATCCGAGGCAAGAAAAATATCGTAATTCTCCATTATCACTTGGTGGTGGCGAAGAAAAATAATTCCAGGTTAACTATTAAATTTGTTAAACTGAATCTATGAAAATCTGAAAACGATGCGATATATAGAGGCCCTAAATATGCAGATGGGTTTAAGAGATACCTCGTGGCAGATTATTCAGTTTTAATCAATTGATCGTAATTGAGCTCACAAATCCACGATTGCATCAGCTTCGAAAACGACACTCGACTGACCCGGTCGTTCATAATCCATCGTGCCCGTGAGGAGTCGTGCACGACCTGGTTTCTCACTTGGTCGAGTGCAGAGGTGGTCGTGTACTCGACTCCGTTATAACACGGCATTTCAGACAGTTTAAACAAGGTGGATGACGGTTTGCGGATAATTATAGTCACGTGGTTTATATTTGTTGCAAATGAGCTCATTTCTCATTTGAGAATAAATTGGCAGTTCAGTTAGTTCTTATCTTGAAGCACAATGACTAACAGCGATACAGATCAAATTAATTCAAACAAACATTGTGGTATTTATAAACATAAGTTGCCATAAACACACACGTAAGGGGAAATAATTATCAAATTTAGGGAAAATTAATAAGTTCCATTTATTTGTAAGTCGCTTAGTGCTTTTTAAATTTAATTTTAATGCGCTTGAACCCATACGAAACGTACTACATCCATGTACGTACAAAGGGTAATAATACGAATAAGCGAATACGCGTCATTTTCCTTATCTCCTCTCATTCAATTTAGAATCGTAGTTAGAGTTGAGAATCTTCGCCTCGATTTGTTATAAATAGTTTGTGCCCTTGCTCTGCGAAGTTATTAGGCTGGGCATAGATTTAGAAATGTTAATTAATAACAAATTGTTTAAAATGCATTTTCTATGCCCCAAATTTAGCCTGATAAATAAATATTTTTTACAATATCACTTTTATAGGCTGGTAACACTGATGAGGATTAATTTTACTATTTTAAAAGTACCGTTTTGTCGAAAACTGAAACTCTCATAAGAAAATTCGAAAATTTCTATATTTTTGCCCCTAATTTTGACTTTTTTCCGAAAGGAGTGAAATTAATTTTCATTATTTTCCGACAGATGGCATTTTAAACATATTGTAATTTTGCTAAAGAATATCCAAATAATAAACCTACAAATACACATTCCAAAAGATTAATGTTAACAGATAACAGGATAAATCATAATTATATATGTAACTTCAATTTTGGTATGCGTATAAACATTTTATTTAATTGATAATTAAAGAGATAGAGATATTTCGTTCAAAAATTCACATTATTTTTTTTAAAGAATTATTTATAAGCTATGATGAATTGAATCAGTTGATTTACGTTTGAAAGAGGTCTTAAAAATTCAGAGAATTTTGGGGTCATTTTCACCCCACGCGAATAATTACGTCACTTTGACCAGACTAATTAAGGGTTGCAGTCACGAAGAAGAAAATGCAAAACTATGAAAATTGCGCATTATTATGGAATAGACGCCTCGCAGACAATATCACTACCATTCGTATATCAATTGGATAAAAGGAAGGCTCAGATGGGTAGAATGTAAAACCTATCAGCAGCTATTCCCAACGCAAATATAAATAAATATTTATCATTGAAGCTTGGGACGAGTGCCGTAAAAACAAAATTTTGGGAATTTTCACTTTCATGTGAGAATACGAAAAATATATTTAATCTTACATCTACTTTCCTGGAACCGAACAGTACCTTAGCTGAAATATCTATCATATATAGACGTATATTCGTATATACCTATATAAGTGATCAAAATTCCAACCGTGTTCCACAAATGCCACTTGAAAATTTTACGGTGTATCGGTGATAGCGTGTAACCGCTAAAAAAATGCGATTTTGAACCCAAGGATCATGGGTTCGATTCCAGAAGGCCCCAGAATCACGATTTTTTCCAAAAGGGGTCTTTGCGGGTAATTCAGAAATTTTTTTTAGGTACTGCCCGCCAAATAAAAGTGTTGAAATTCGAGGGATCGCTGGAAGCCGTATATTTCCAACGAAAACTTCAAAAATATATTCTTAGGTTATCATTGGTTCAGCGCTAGGTCACGGCAACTTTTCTCCTATTTAAAATAATTGCGGAGATTTTCATAAATTTTTTAAATCCCTTCCCGATACTATGGAAACTTAAAACCCGGCATGTGAATAGAGATATATATTTTATGTACGCTGTTCATCGTTTCCCTGATGATCCTTGGTTCGATTCCAGAGCGCCATTCACATTCTACTATACACTGCAAATGGGGATAATAGATTCTTATTGTAGGTTCATTCCGGCACGACATTGAATTCAAACTTTGGATTAAAAAAGGTTTATTCCTACCAGGTCGTTAAATGTATTCACATCCTCCAAAAGGCCTTGGGTTCGACACTAGGCGACTCTACTTTTTCAAATTAATTATAATTCATTTACCTAGAAGTTGAAAATTATATGGCGAGGCATGTGAACCGAAGTAATGAATGTTTCATAAACACTTTTTCTCTTACCTTATGATCATTGGTTCGACGCTGGGGCACAATTCGTATTCTACCAAATATTTCAAGTGGGGAACACAGAATTAAGTTTGAGGACCTACTCCGATATTGTATCGACTTGAAATTTGTATCATCCATATGCTTAATTAATTACTCCATAAGCAACTTTTACTACTAATAACAAACAAGTAAGACGCGTAATTGGCTCTTGATCTTTGTCGTACTTATTAGTTAGTATTTAGAATATCTAATGGACGCATTAACATTTTTCTTCGTTGCCATGGCGCAATTCGGATCCGAGCAGATTTTCGGAAACGCAGCTTATCTGAAGGAATTCTCCGAAGCGAGATAACAGGTGTCCATCGATACGGCGAGCACCGTATAAAAGGCGTGTTGGCGATAGAAGAGTCCTCATTGACAGGAGAAATATTGGAGTCAGTACCCCAATTGCTTGCGGATCAGCGTCTCACCGAAAGGGCAATTGAGACTTCTTACCGAGGATTCCAGCGTGCTTCCTCTTCAAGCATCGTCTGCATAAGGTAAGCCTTCCATCAATTTATTCTTTTACCATTAATTCACGCATTCAGTATGACTAAATTACACTTCAACTACGGCATCCATGTTAGTCTGGTTTTCTCGAGCGTTATTGTGCGAGGTTTCCGTTGTGAGATTTTTTCGCTATCGAATTTGAACTTTTGAGGTATTTGTAACCAAGGAAAGGTATACATACCTGATTCCATTTAAAATATGGTTAGTGAATTCTTAAAGTACGTTTAATTGTCTTTGCTTTCTTATTTTAAACGTTTGTATACGTATCTTCCAAGAGTGACTTTACCTCCCTCACTTGAATGTAGAATGGGGTAGTACCACCCCGCAACGTTGTTAGCTACTATGGATTTCGGATATATTTCTTAAGAGACTACTCCAATTCTATCTGTTGGCAAACCCGAAGCAACGTATACTGTAAGAGCCTTGGGATTCTAAAAAGTAGCTGATGAGGCTGTCCTAGGGTTTGAATTTTGCGAATAGGCTTTAAAAAAGGACACGTTCAATGAAAACTGTAGTTAAACCTTTAAAGTAACTTAAAATAAGATAAATATAGAGTAACCTTATCTTTTGTGCAATTGCACTTGTTTTAATTGCTATTGTAGTTACTTAGCTTTACCACCCCATTCTGTAGCCGGGATATAACGGGCAAAACGACAATAATTTTTTTTATAAATAAAATAAAACTATTGGCCCTACGCTTTCTTACGATATAATTGTATTTTTGTAATTACAAAACTACAATGTGTTCACAGAAAAAATGCAGCTTCCTTATGAACCCTTTTGTGCCTTCAAAACGAATTTTCAACTAGGTACCGTGTTCTTTCTTCGGGTTCCCTAGAATTATTGAAGCGAATGTTTAGCAGAGAAACGTCACTTCAACTACAACGTCCTAAGCTATACAAAGTAAAGCAAATTCATTATGCACTCACAATTTTCATGAATAATCTCATTTATGAGGACAAATATAATTAATAGTATTTGACTAAAGTCGTCAAAATAAAACCGGAAATTGATGCTCATTTCACAGCTTCAATAAAGTCTTTCAGCACTTTCTAAAAATGAGATCTTAGAATGGTTAAATCGATGATAACTATATAACAGAAGATCTAATGAGCGATATTCTTCACAAAGTATTTGCGAGTGAATAATTTCAGCAACTGAATAGCTAAATATCTGTAAATAAATGTTGCAAACCAAAAACCATAGCAAAGATAAAAAGGAAAGGTGTTTAAGGCAATACATAAAAGGTATACGAAGAGTGTTGGTAGATTGTTAAGCAGGTTTTGTGGGAGAAAAAAGAGTATGACATACAGGGTGTCCGTGATAAACATATAATAACACAAAATGTGATAACTTGAAAAGTAATTGAGATATTTATTAGCAGTTTGCTTCTACTAGTCACTCAAAATGCTTTCTATATTTGCTTGATTATGGCGCACCATTATGCAACAAACGTATGGAATTTCTTTTGATAATCAGTTCCCAGATCGCTCGATTGGTAGTCCATCGATCGCCACTTGAAATCCAGACACGAGGCCACTTTTCTGTGGGTGTTTATCCAGAATCAAGTGTCACAGACACCAGTTGGTGATCTACCAGAACTGTGTCATTGAATTCCTTCATTTATTGTAAACTAGCTGTACCCGTTCACACGTTGTTGTGTTTAGAGAAGTGTGATCTCTTTCTTGCCTTGCTTGCCTCTGTTCACTCGTTTCTAATGATCGAGCAAGAGCAGTGCTATCTCGATCTCTTTCTTGCCTTGCTTGCCTCTGTTCACTCGTTTCTAATGATCGTTCTTCTCTTCTCCTTTTTGCTTGATTTGTAGACCAATGGCACTTCGCTTTGGTGTAGGGTTAAATAAAACGTATTTCCAATTATTTTCTTCAGCTGGAAATTAATAATATTTTTATTTATTCACGTATTAATAATTTATTCTCGTATTAATAATTGCAAAAGTTTTTGACTGCATTTTTGTATTTATTAGAATTTGCTGGCGAAAAATCAAACGTCAAATGCATTAATGTTCTTTTCTGTAATTTAAATTAATTTTTTGAAATCTTAAAATAAATACAATTTATGTATTTAAAATATTTTAAGTTTTAATATAATTAGTAATATTTAAACAATAATTGAAAAAATATAAATTCTGCCCAAATGGGATCAATTTATGTATCGTACTTCTATTTTTCCCGTAGAAAATCCATTCGCAATTTGAATGGCAGGCAGCTATTCGCGTTGCAAGGCTATTATATTGAAATCATACATACTATCTACATTAATTTCATTCGGTATATAAGAAAATATATTATCACAGTACCTTATCAGTTCGGAGTAAGATATGCTAAATTATGTGCTACTCTACACTTCGCATCTCGCAAATCTCAAAGAGAACACATATTCAACTGAAGAAGACCTAAAAATGAAATTCAGTCTCGTTAAAGACATAAAATAAATTGAAATGTTGAAAATAGATGATATTTGTAATCTAAGTCGGTAACGTCATCAACTCACCAAGTTCTGCAGTACATACAGTCTCTTGAATTTATCAAAATATCATTTCCATTAAATATCAAAAACCGTTTACTCCATGATAATATACGTAAATATTTACGTTGCTATAAACAAACATCATTTGAATACTGGAATAAATTCTCAATGTGTTCTTATGAGAAAATTCAACAATCGCATTCGTCGTAACTGAGAAATAGTTTGTTTATAGCCTCAAAATTCATCAAAATTATCATCTAATTATCTCTAAGTCTCGTAATTTCCGATCGTAAACTATATTTAATGACCAAAATAAGAAACTTTATTCAATTTCCCTTCTTCTGGTGGTACTTCTAAATCCATACATTGGTTATTTCTAATTTAATTTTGCGAAAAAAGGAAGCATGCAAGTGATAAAATCGAAGTTTACATGTATTCCTTATGGAAACTGTTTTTTCCTTCTGGAGTCGAACTGAGTACTCCGATTAAAATAAAAATTTACAAAACCCTTCCCGGGGATATACGTAATAATTTTCCAAATTTTCACGACGATTGGATGTGTGGTTTTTTAATCTATCGAGTACAGACAGACAAACAGACAGACACACATCCATTTTTATATATATACTAGCTGTACCCGTTCACACGTTGTTGTGTTTGAAAAAAAGGCAGTTTAAACTAAAATTGCAGTGAAAAAAATTCACCTCTGCCTCAATTTCTTTATTTTTTGCCGTTTATTATTCAAAGTTAGTCGTGATTAAAATAGTTGTATGTGCAGTACAAACAATCTCTTGAATTTATCATAATATCATTTTCATTAAATATCAAAAACCGTTTACTCCACGATAATGTACGTAAATATTTACGTTTCTATAAACAAACATCATTTGAATACGGGATAATTAAAAAAAATATAAATTCTGCACAAATGGTATCAATTTACGTATCGTACTTCTATTTTTCACGTAGAAAATCCATTAGCAATTTGAATGGCAGGCAGCTATTCGCGTTGCAAGACTATTATAATGAAATCATACATACTATCTACATTACTTTCATTCGGTATATAAGAAAATATATTATCACAGTACCTTTTCAGTTCGGAGTAAGATATGCTAAATTATGTGCTACTCTACACTTCGCATCTCGCAAATCTCAAATAAAACACATATTCAACTGAAGAAGACCTAAAAATTAAATTCAGTCTCGCCAAAGACATAAAATAAATTGAAATGTTGAAAATAGATGATATTTGTAATCTAAGTCGGCAACGTCATCAACTCACCAAGTTGTGCAGTACATACAGTCTCTTGAATTTATCAAAATATCATTTCCATTAAATATCAAAAACCGTTTACTCCACGATAATATACGTAAATATTTACGTTGCTATAAACAAACATCATTTGAATACTGGAATAAATTCTCAATGCGTTCTTATGAGAAAATTCAACAATCGCATTCGTCGTAACTGAGAAATAGTTTGTTTATAGCCTCAAAATTCATCAAAATTATCATCTAATTATTCAAAGTCTCGTAATTTCTGATCGTAAACTATATTTCATGACCAAAATAAGAAACTTTATTCAATTTCCCTTCTTTTGGTGCTACTTTTAAATCCATACGTTGGTTATTTCTAATCTAATTTTGCAAAAGAAAGGAAGCATGCAAGTGATAAAATCGAAGTTTACATGTATTTCTTATGGAAACTGTTTTTTCCTTCTGGAGTCGAACTGAGTACTCCGATTAAAATAAAAATTTACAAAACCCTTCCCGGGGATATACGTAATAATTTCCCAAATTTTCACGACGATTGGATGTGTGGTTTTTTAATCTATCGAGTACAGACAGACAGACAGACAGACATACATCCATTTTTATATATATACTAGCTGTACCCGTTCACACGTTGTAGTGTTTAGAGAAGTGTGATCTCTTTCTTGCCTTGCTTGCCTCTGTTCACTCGTTTCTAATGATCGAGCAAGAGTTGTGTGATTCCGATCTCTTTCTTGCCTTGCTTGCCTCTGTTCACTCGTTTCTAATGATCGTTCTTCTCTTCTCCTTTTTGCTTGATTTGTAGATAGACCAATAGCACTTCGCGTTGGCGGCATAATTGTAGGGTTAAATAAAACGTATTTCCAATTATTTTCTTCAGCTGGAAATTAATAATATTTTTATTTATTCGCGTATTAATAATTTATTCTCGTATTAATAATTGCAAAAGTTTTTGACTGCATTTTTGTATTTATTAGAATTTGCTGGCGAAAAATCGAACGTCAAATGCATTAATGTTCTTTTTTGTAATTTAAATTAATTTTTTGAAATCTTATAAGAAATACAATTTATGTATTTAAAATATTTTAAATTTTAATATAATTAGTAATATTTAAACAATAATTGAAAAAATATAAATTCTACCCAAATGGGATCAATTTATGTATCGTACTTCTATTTTTCCCGTAGAAAATCCATTCGCAATTTGTATGGCAGGCAGCTATTCGCGTTGCAAGGCTATTATAATGAAATCATACATACTATCTACATTACTTTCATTCAGTATATAAGAAAATATATTATCACAGTACCTTATCAGTTCGGAGTAAGATATGCTAAATTATGTGCTACTCTACACTTCGCATCTCGCAAATCTCAAATAAAACACATATTCAACTGAAGAAGACCTAAAAATTAAATTCAGTCTAGTCAAAGACATAAAATAAATTGAAATGTTGAAAATAGATGATATTTGTAATCAAAGTCGGTAACATCATCAACTCACCAAGTTGTCCAGTACATACAATCTCTTGAATTTATCAAAATATAATTTTCATTAAATATCAAAAACCGTTTACTCCACGATAATATACGTAAATATTTACGTTGCTATAAACAAACATCATTTGAATACGGGAGTAAATTCTCAATGTGTTCTTATGAGAAAATTCAACAATCGCATTCGTCGTAACTGAGAAATAGTTTGTTTATAGCCTCAAAATTCATCAAAATTATCATCTAATTATCTCTAAGTCTCGTAATTTCCGATCGTAAACTATATTTAATGACCAAAATAAGAAACTTTATTCAATTTCCCTTCTTCTGGTGGTACTTCTAAATCCATACGTTGATTATTTCTAATTTAATTTTGCGAAAGAAAGGAAGCATGCAACTGATAAAATCGAAGTTTACATGTATTCCTTATGGAAACTGTTTTTTCCTTCTGGAGTCGAACTGAGTACTCCGATTAAAATAAAAATTTACAAAACCCTTCCCGGGGATATACGTAATAATTTCCCAAATTTTCACGACGATTGGATGTGTGGTTTTTTAATCTATCGAGTACAGACAGGCAGACAGACAGACACACATCCATTTTTATATATATACTAGCTGTACCCGTTCACACGTTGTTGTGTTTGAAAAAAAGGCAGTTTAAACTAAAATTGCAGTGAAAAAAATTCACCTCTGCCTCAATTTCTTTATTTTTTGCCGTTTATTATTCAAAGTTAGTCGTGATTAAAATAGTTGTATGTGCAGTACAAACAATCTCTTGAATTTATCATAATATCATTTTCATTAAATATCAAAAACCGTTTACTCCACGATAATGTACGTAAATATTTACGTTTCTATAACAAACATCATTTGAATACGGGATAATTAAAAAAATATAAATTCTGCACAAATGGTATGAATTTACGTATCGTACTTCTATTTTTCACGTAGAAAATCCATTAGCAATTTGAATGGCAGGCAGCTATTCGCGTTGCAAGGCTATTATAATGAAATCATATATACTATCTACATTACTTTCATTCGGTATATAAGAAAATATATTATCACAGTACCTTATCAGTTCGGAGTAAGATATGCTAAATTATGTGCTACTCTACACTTCGCATCTCGCAAATCTCAAATAGAACACATATTCAACTGAAGAAGACCTAAACATTAAATTCAGTCTCGCCAAAGACATAAAATAAATTGAAATGTTGAAAATAGATGATATTTGTAATCTAAGTCGGTAACGTCATCAACTCACCAAGTTGTGCAGTACATACAGTCTCTTGAATTTATCAAAATATCATTTCCATTAAATATCAAAAACCGTTTACTCCACGATAATATACGTAAATATTTACGTTGCTATAAACAAACATCATTTGAATACTGGAATAAATTCTCAATGCGTTCTTATGAGAAAATTCAACAATCGCATTCGTCGTAACTGAGAAATAGTTTGTTTATAGCCTCAAAATTCATCAAAATTATCATCTAATTATTCAAAGACTCGTAATTTCTGATCGTAAACTATATTTCATGACCAAAATAAGAAACTTTATTCAATTTCCCTTCTTTTGGTGCTACTTTTAAATCCATACGTTGGTTATTTCTAATCTAATTTTGCAAAAGAAAGGAAGCATGCAAGTGATAAAATCGAAGTTTACATGTATTTCTTATGGAAACTGTTTTTTCCTTCTGGAGTCGAACTGAGTACTCCGATTAAAATAAAAATTTACAAAACCCTTCCCGGGGATATACGTAATAATTTCCCAAATTTTCACGACGATTGGATGTGTGGTTTTTTAATCTATCGAGTACAGACAGACAGACAGACAGACAGACACACATCAATTTTTATATATATATATAGATATAGATGTAACGCCTGGAAAACACTTGGAGGGAGTAGAATACAGATTAGATGTCTTCCTAATGGTGCACACATCGAGGTATATTACCATACTTCTAGAAACAAACCGCGAATAAATATCTTAATTAACTCTCAAGTTATTACATTTTGTAATATTATACGTTTAAACCTGACATCCTGTATTTTCAATTATAAAGATTTGCAGTTTTTGAGCTTTCCTAGAATCGGAGGTGACTCGAATTCAAGTGGGTATTGTAACAATGCCTTCAGCATACATTTATGCTTCTGCTGTTTATATTGATTCAAACTTACAAAACGTCTAGCAAGAAAGAGCTAAACATGATCACGAAACTAGAGGAAGGTTGTCCTCCAACGCACAGAATGACCATAACAGCCAGGAGCTTCGAGGCAATGGCTCGTAAAGGCTCACTATTTTAAATAACTTTAAAAAATTTGCTTGGTAAAACATATTATAGTTTAGATGAATTCATTAATGAAAATAATACATACCTGTGTATTCGCGTTTTAGATAGAGGTCGATCAATAAAAGGTCGAAAATCGACATTTAACGCTGATTTTCCCGTTAAAGCTACCCTAAGACGAGTTTTATTTCGTGCATAGCTTTATATTTACTCATTTTTCTTTCAATATAATGTACCACTGGTCTAGCTTACACTTTAGTAAGTAGTTTAAAGCAATCCGTGTGTCTTTATCACCATTGAATACAGAGATATACCATTCAATATGATGCGAGGTCGAAAATCCAAGATGGCGACTTTTGTTTAAATATTTCGGCATGTTGCCCAATTGGGATTTTTTGGGATTTTGCTTTTGGCTGTTCAAAGAACATCTCCATCAATTTTCAGCTCGTTAAACCAAAAAAGATAAGTTGAGCCCTTTCTTGCCTAAAATGCCTCCACTATGAGTGACGCTGTGAGCGCATGCGAGGGGCGTGAGTCTTCCTTTCTTTCAATGAAGGCGGACAACAGTTGTCAAATCACATATATTTATCCAAAGAAATATTTGTTTTATCCGAACTAGAATTGTTTTGCAATTTTAAAGTTTCTTGCAGAAATTTCGAGGCAAAAATTCTCACAAAAGATAGTATATGATTAGGAGAGAAAATTATATCTGTAATGCGGGTGTCCCACTTTTGCCGGGTTATACATTTCTACCAGAAAAAAAAGACAATACGACACACCCCAACCAAGATCCGTAAGATTTTTGTATATTTTGTGAATTTTGGCGAATTTTGTAGAACTGAGAATCCATTTTCCTTGATTCAAACCTACTAAATCTTTAATATTAAGCAATATATATACTTCTTTGCCAATGAAATACTTTGGAAACATAGAGAGACCACCAGGAAAAACGCAAAATTTGGCATTTTTCAAAAAAATTCAAAAGTTTGACTAAAATTCGCAGCCACAGGACATAATCCGATCGAGTTGTAATTGTTCATATGTTACAAGTACCGCCAATTACAAACTTTAAACACTGGCCGTTGACGGAAAAAAGTTATTTTGATCTACCCTTTTGTTCAGTAATCGTGTGACCATGACCGAGTCGAGAACTACCGCGAATCCACCGGGTTTTGATTTGCTTCGTCTCAGATGGGGTAGGGGAACGACGCTGGCGCCTAATGGATATCATATTACAGAAAATAAGTTTCTCTTTAAAATTGTGTACGACATGCACCATTATAATCGCGGATCATTGTAAGGAAGAGCCTCAAAGTCAAGATCTGTACTATTTTTGGTCCGACATTAACCTAAAATAAAATAGCAATTTCGTCCTTCTTGTTGTTACATCTGATTTCAATTAACATGGATGAATTCATATTATGAGGTTTTATGGAGCGTACTATTATACGAGGTTATTGCATTTTTGCTGTAAATTATAAGGAATTATATAAAATATCATGTTTTTTTAAAATAAATATTAGCTTTGCGTAACATTTCCTATGAAATAAGTGTTGTTGGGAAATTCCTTCACTTATTCGCGGCCAGTTGTCCCATCCCGAGGGACTAGGATGCCGTTTCATCAGCTTCACACTAATTGTCCTTTCTCGGAGTTAATGGGCGCCATTTCTTATCTTTTGCTATAATATTGTTAATTGTTATATTCATTTTGAATTAAGGTTTCACCAAGTATTACAGCTGCATTGCATTAATTTTTGCGTATTTAACATTTGTTGAAACTTGTATACCTATCCTTGTAATTTATTTATATTTTCCCAGCAATTTTATTAAATGTTTTAATTGTTAAAATTTTTAACATTTATAGTTTTTTGCCAACTTTGAAACTAATTTAATGTGAGACTCTTTAATATTTCTGAGCATATCAGTCCTAAATTACAACGTTATCTTTTTCTTGTTTGCCAGTTGGTAATTTTTGTTTAATCTTCCCATTTAAAAGTTATTATTCTTTACATATTGTGGCGTGATGGGAACGTATCCAATTCACCAGTGAATTTTCAACACAATTCGTATCTATCAATTTTGTTTATCAATGTTTCATCTAAGTTTCGTTTATTTGTTTAGTATTATTGTGAATTGAATCAATACAAATTTATTTAACATTATAAATTAAATTATTTATGATTTTATTCGATGGATGTATTTCATAACTTTATTAAAAAATCATTACGCACATGAAATTAAAGCAAATTAGGAATTCTCTTTTGTGTTGTTTATCCTTAAATAGAAACTTCAATACTTTACTTTAGCATCTCAAGAAATGTATTATTTGATCCGAATAAACTGCATGATATGAGAGCACACATCAGTTTTGAGTCTCAGACTTGAAATTGAAATTGAATAGCCTCTCCCATTCCCATCCTCGAAGGGTCCCTATAATCCCAGTTACAACCTCTGCGGCCATGTAATTCAAACAGTGGACAATAAAATGAACGGAAAAACTGGAGGCAAATAGGACAAAAGAGAGGCAAACCATTACTAAGTGGTCCGTGCTCAACACGAAAAATAAGAAGAGGGAATAAAGTTTAGGACTTCATTCCGTTGGACTATGAGTTTCCTAGAATATCAAAGCAGCCATTGCCAGTGAAATTGTACGGAATATTTGCCTGTTGTCGAGTGTGGATGTGCATTCTTTAGCTGCAATCTTCCAGTATACGAACCGCCGTTGAACACTGTTCCAGTCTTTGTGTCATTCTGCTTTGCTGCTTCTCCTGAAGCATTATTTTGGTTTCCTTTATTGAATAGGATATTTTATAGATAAAGTTTAGTTTCACCTTCATTTGAATTCTTTTTGTAATTAATATTATGGTACGTTTTGATGATAGTTATGGTTAACTTTAAAATTTTGATTTTCCATCGGATTCGATTGTATTGATGGATTCGTCAATTTCTAAGGTTATTCTCACTTTTAATAATCATGTTATGTTCAAATTTCAGGTTAATATTGACATAAAAAAGGTCACTGAGAAAAAAGATGGAAGGAGGTGGAAAAAGGACTATTTCAAAGACAGATTTGGAAGAAGCTTCCACTTCTAGTACATCTCCAAAACGTCGGAAACAAGAGGAAGCTCCCGAAGATTCAGACATTAAAGTAGAAGGCGGTAACAGCAGTGGTGAAGATGACGAAGGTGAGCAAGCTCTCCGTTGTCCCTCCGTGTCATCAATTAAAGTGCAACGGAAAACTGACCAGAGGAATTGGATTTCAGATAAGCCGTATTCATGCGGAACTAATTTTCATGAGAAACCTGGTCTACTTGTCCCAATCCGAGGGATTTCCTTAATTTATTCTTCCATGATGCACCCTAGTGCTGCGAGAAACAAATCGAAATGAAGAAAAAATTTTCTTACGTTCGTGTTCTCCTAGTGCCAGAATAAGGGAATGGAAATAAGTCAATAGGGAAGAATTAAATGTTTTTCTTGCTTTATTATTTCACATGGGGAATATTCAAATTTCCAGAATTACGGACTACTGGAAAAAGTCCGATTCATATAATATTCCGTTTTTTTCGCAGAATATGGGGAGGGATCGGTTTATGTTAATCCTGAGGGCCCTATATTTTGCCAAAAATCAAGCAGAAAACGAACCGCAGTCAACTGACCGACTGCATAAAATTCGACCGTCGTTGAATTTATTTCATCAAACGATGAAAACAATTTATTGTCCAGGAAAAAATTTAAGCTTTGATGAATCGGTGATTCTTTGGAGGGGTCGGTTATTATTTCGACAGTACATAAAGGGAAAAAACAAGTTCGGTATAAAGCTTTACACGCTTACAGAACAGAATGGTTTAGTTTTGAGGTTTTCAGCGTAGTTCGGGCTAATGATTCAGAAGTTTGTGGTAACTATGAATAATAACAATAGAACATGATCCATGTTCAATGCACAATAAAATACTGTAAACTATAAAAATGGCAAGTAATAATTTGTAATCACAAAACAAATCGAAAGAAGAAATAAGGACTGTAGTATTATACAACATATAATATGAATTAGAGGATTATTCGGAATCAAAATCAGACTCTTCGATGTAAATTTCTTCGGAATCGAAGAATCGGAATTTGCCTCCTCGGAAAGTTGGCCAATTGGAAGAATACGCGAATCTATAATGTCTTTGCCGTGAAATAGACATTTAAGCACGCTTGCGTACCATGAGTACTCTCTCATACAAAAATATTTCACTGTTAATTGAGAATTCGCTATTTATGCACTCTAATATGATATGGAAGCGCGTAATGAGCTTAACGGCGACACCTGTTCTTTCAGCTGACTCTTCAGCGTTGCAAAAAATCTTTGCACAATCGCGTATTGGTGTGATCCATTAAAGATTGCAATTTTATTTCTGCGGAGGTTTCCGTAGCATTGACGTCACTCCGAAAGACCACTTTGTTCTGGTCTTAAGAAAAGCTTTCTCGCTCTCTTTAATGTAGTACCACTTCTTGGAGAGTAATGGCAGAGTTCTTTTACAATTGCTACTGAATCTATTTTGCCTTCTTTTCGAAGCTGTTCTTCACTCACCATCGATATCTCCTCCGGATGTTTCCAGGATGTGTTCGTTTCGCCGTCTTTTCGTTTTCGTACTGCAACTTTCAAAGTCCTTTTGTGGTCTTCCGGTTCTTCCACTCGGTCCACGATCTGAAACAGTATATTACTTTATATCTATATAGTATACTAGTGCCTACATATTGCCTGTATATATTGCCTATACTATCTTTGGCAAATATTTACATTTTATATATGAAGAAAGTCATGTGCTGGCCACATCAGATTATTCTATTGGTTGGCGCGGTTTTAATGGAAAATAAACCTTAGATCCAGTTAGAATGGTTCATTCCCTTCATAACTATAAGAAAATTTGACCCGCTAAGACTAGTAAGAAAATTTACTTTTGTCCCTCTAGATTATGAAAATTTCACAACACTGTAGGACGCTGAAAAGAGCCATAATACCTCCTACGGAGAGAAGTGGGATCCAAGTACAAACATCGAAACATAGCACGGAATAGAACGTATTTAATCCAAAGCATTGAAAGGATATCATACCGGGAAGAACCTAAAACGAGATTCCATTTTCGCCCATTGCAATGGATAGAGGAATATAAATGGCGCACCGGCATCGAACCAAAAATCTCTGGGGAAACCATAAAATTCTTATACGAAATATATTTATGATCTCTATTCACAAGCGGATCTTACGTTTGCATATTATTGGGAAAGGGATTCAAGAAAATTCTTAAATATCGCCGCAATGTATACAAATAGGCGAATTATGCAACCACCTGCCGTCGAAATCAAGTACATTCGGTAACAATTTCATAGATATAAATATAAGAGAGCGCGTTTTCATGGACCTCTGTGATTTTGAATTCCCTATCCTACCGGGATGTACCTTAAAACATTTTTGAAATTTAATCATATTAATCACTTCAACTCAGCTTGAATTTTCTGTCGTGTTTAATCATCGTTTCCGATATCCATTTGTGTGTTTCTGAAAATGTATCCTTTAATGTGGTGCTGCTTATCTTCGAATGTATTTCTTATAAACTTTAGACGAATGTTGTCTTTCTCGAAGAAATTGTTCTTCCAAATTACTAGAAATTGAATATTTAGGTGACGTTATTGACGTAGTTATCAATTTTTTCTTTGTCTATTTGTTTGGAAATAATTAAAGCCTGGTATTTGTTAATTACCTATAATTATGAGAAATGTGCTACGATCAAGGTTGTTACACTATTATTAATCAATTTTAATTTCCTCGTTGAGAATCAACGGGCACTTCCGCTAGTTATATGTATAGATGCTTCTCCGGATATACCCATATATATATATAAGCGAACAATATTCTGCAAGTGTCACTGACTTGAAATTCTTACGACGTATTGGCCATAACTTGTAACTCCCAGAAAAAGGCGATTTTGAACCTGAGTATCATGGGTTCAATGCCAGAAGGTCCAAAAGTTACGATTTTCTCCATAAAGATGCATTACGGGGATTTTCGAAATTTTTTCTGAGACATTTCCCGGCAAAATATAGTTGAAATTCGAGGGATCGCCTGAGGCCGTGCGTATCCGACGAAAACCGTAAATACATCTTCGAAGATTATCCTTGGTTCGACTTTAGGTCAGGACAAATATACTTTAATTTGGAACACAATGTGACGATTTTCAATGTTTTTTTTATCCGCTCCCAATAAGATGAAAACTTGAAACTCGGTATGTAGATATAGATCATGAATAAATTAAATATACGCTGTTTCACGTTTCCTTGATTGTCCTTGGTTCGATCCCAGAGCGTAATTTGCCTTCCACAATTCATTTCTAATGGGGACAACGATATCCTATTTTAGGCTCTTCCCCGTATGATAGCGACTTCAAAATTTGCATTAAATATAATCAAGTCCTACCAAGTTATAATTGTGTTTTCACATCTGCCAATATGCCCTGGGTTCGACACCAGGCGTCACTTAAATTGGAATTTGCTACGATTTTTAATTTTTTTTAACCCCTTCCCGATAACATAGAAATTTAAAACTCGGCTTGTGAGTATAAATCATAAATTCATTTTATATACATTGTTCGTCGTTTCTCTGATGGTCCTTGGTTCGATCCCAGAGAGACATTAACATTACCCTATGCATTTCAAACGGGGATAGCGAAGTTATATTTTAGGTCCATCCCGGTAATATTTTATTTTCTAAATTTGAGTTAAATAAGTTATTTATCTGCAAGGGTGTTTTATGTATTCACATCTTCCAAAGGGTCGTGGGTTCGAAAGAAGGCGTCCCTACTACTTGAAACGTATGGCACGAAATTTAAATTATTTATGATTCATATACCGATAGGTTGGAAGTTCTACGGCAAGGCATGCGAACATAAGTAATAAATGGTAATTATTTTACGATATTCATTAAGCCTTTGAAAAGTATAGTACTTTAAGCATATGCTTGCACTATGCAAGGAACTTTTACTCGTATCTATTGTATATTGACGCTTCTCCGGATATACCTTTATATAGACGATCAAAATTCTAACTATGTTTTACAAGTGCCTTTTACTTAAAATATTTACGACGTATTGGCTAAACGGTGAAAAAAATGAATCATTTTGGACCTCAGGATCATGGGTTCGATTCCGGAAGGCCCCAAAGTCCCGATTTATTTTACATTAGGATGTATTGCGTGGATTTTCGGAAATTTTTGAGGCATTTTCCGGCAAATTAGAAAGTTCAAACTATCGCTGGAAGCTATGCATATCCAACGAAAACTACAAAGACATCCTCCAAGACTATCCTTGGTTCGACTCTAGGTCAGGGCATATATTTTTCGTAAGAAATGCACTAGGACACAATGGACCTACGAAGTCGACGCAAGTACCAGAAGAATGGAAAATGAATGAAGATTCTTATTTTGGCCGTGGAATATCGTTTTCGAGTCGAAACTACGGGAATTAAGAGAAAACAGCTGAAAATTTCGTGAAATGTCGCCGTAGTAAACAAACTATCCCCCTGGCGACCAAGGCGATTGTTGAATCCGAGCTCAAGAGTGTTCTCATTTGAATGCACGGGGATTTTAAGCTTATACCATATCAAAGGTACTCATGTAAGAATATATTAAAAGGTGACAATTTTTTGAAACGTCAACGTCTTTAAACTATGAAATGTAAATAGCAGAGACAATGTTACAGCCATTTTTGCTAAATTTCGCAAAATTAAAAAACATACTGTACAAAATTTCTTCCCCGACTTCCCGATAGGATAGAAAATTCAAAATCAGGGCTGTCCCAGAAGACGATCTATTCTAAATCACACAAATATTACCAAATGAGCGTGAGTTCGACGCCAGGTGGGTGCAAAATTCTCTAAATTAAATACATTACGGCTATATTTGAGAATTTATTTCATTTACGAATTTTATAGTATTCCTAATGATTCTTGGTTCGATGCCGCACCACCATTTATATTCCTATATGCATTGCAAATGGGAACTTATTTTACGTTGTTCCCGTGATGATATCTACATCAAACTTCGAAATAAATTAGTGGTATCCCCACCAGGTCATTCATTATACGTAATCATATCTTGCAAAAGAATTTTTGAGTTTAATACCAGGTGATTTTATTTCTCGTTGATGAAATGAATGCCGGAGATATGAAATATTTCTATGAAGCAATTCCCGAAAGAAATGCATAACCCGACATGTGAGGAGCAGTAAAGAACACGCTTCACAAACGCAATGCACCGATTTCCTAATGGTCCTTGGTTCGAAGCCAATGCACCATTTGAAAACGTACATTCATTTGAAGGGGAATGAAGAGTTTCTTTGGAGGACTTCACCGATTTATCTACTTTAAATTTGAGAAACCTTGAGAGACATTGGGACCTTGTAGACGCTATTATATTTTCGATTTTATGGTACATTGTATTCGAAAGAATTATATCCACGTATTTGCTATCTGCCAACAATTATGAAGCATGTGTTAAGATTAAGGCTTTTGCATTGGTATTTACGAAAGATTAAACTGGAATTTCCGCTGATTTATTTTTGTAATTATTTAATATGAATATGGAACTGATTGCTCAGTTCAATTCAGTTGTTTATTAATGCTTGCATTTTCTTCCAGTGCCATCTCATTGCGGTGTGGACATCGTGCGGTTGAGAGTGGTTGCAATGGAGTGTAAGATACTGCACAAGGCCATCAAGGATGGAGACGTCAACCTCGTGAGTCGTCTGATGGAGAATCATGCAGCTGAGCAGTACTTCTTACATGAAGAAACTTCAGCTCTCTTCCATGCATTCTCAGAGAAGAAATATGAAATAGCCGCCCATCTTATTTCTAAAGGAGCGAAGATTCATGATTCCGAAATGGATGACTTATATGATCTGGAAATAGATCTAGCCCGTGTTAACAACCTCCTGTTACATCATAACAAAAAATCTGACAAATCCTGCATTTTCCGATTAATTTCCTTAAGCCAGTCTCCTCAGGGTTTAGATGGAAAACATTTAAAGGCCGTGATTTCCATGTATGAGAATTTTTTTGAATCCGAAATCATCAAATTGTTAATGATGGTCTTGGAAACTGTAGATTTTGATGTATTTTATGATTTCGAGTCCGAGGACGTAAATAGATTACATCGTCTGGATGTGGAAGAGATGGAAATCTATGGATTGACTCGGAGTGATTTGAAGGAAATCTATGTCGGAGCTAAGAACTTGATGTCCGGCGACCCTAAAAAGAAGGCAAAGGTGTACGGTGTGGTGGCGGAGTCCCTCTGTCACTTGGCAATGACAACTATGTTTCAAAATGGAGCGAAGGCATACGGTAAGGAGCAAACCAAGTTGTCAGAGGACTTCTGGAATATCATCAGAGCAGTGGAATCATTGGCGGATCGCTCCGGTCACTTAGAATCGTATATTAAAACAATTTTCACTGATTATGATGAGAGGCAGTGGGAGTGTGAGCTAATAGCTCGTGTACCACATGTCATAGGATTCTACGGCGAAGAAACTGGGAGAGGGATTCTAATGGAATCTTCCGAATTGTCCAGACTACTTTCCTTTTATGAAGAAAATGTCGTTCCCAAGTGCAGAGTGTGGACAGATCCAAGTGTAAACACGAAACCTCACCGGATAATGGAAGAATTAATGAAGAACTATGATTTGATATCATCCGAAGAAAAGACAATAACACCACTAAAAGAAGGATTTCCTCCATTTTGTAAGTACTTGCAGGATTTCCCATCGTTCCCAGAGAATCCGGAACTGAAGAGAGAAGGGATTTCAGTGTTAACGACAAACTGCACAAAACTGTGCACCTTACACATATTCCACGAATTAAAAGAAAAATACGGGGACCTCTTGAAGAAAAAAGTGCTCTTCCTCTCGAGGAAATGCATAGAAAGGGAAATAGGAAAAATAGTGAATTCGTTGAAAGGTTGTGTTTTGGATTATTTGATAATTGTGATGAATAAGAAGGCATTGAATCTATTGGAATTTTACTTAAAATACCTTGAGAAGTTCAATGAATTCCTAATCAAGGGAATTCAAATAATAACGATTACAAGCTCCCAGTCCATTGATCAGAAGTTTAACTTTGAAAGAGCTGTAAATTATAAGTGGGATGATTTGACATATGAATACAAAAACAAACTTGAAATAATACATTTTTTATTCAAGGGACAGGAGGAGTATGTATATGTTAGGGAGGGAGATTTCCCAGAGTATTTTAATGATGATGAAATTATGCAAATAATTGGTGAAAAAATTGAAGTAGATGATGGTAAGGATCTATATTCACAGGATTACGTTCCTGAGACGTACGTTGAAAGAGAATTTACGGCAACTACGGTGAATGAAGAATTTTTTGGCAATATCCCTCGAGACACTAGTGTTTTCTTGTCCGGATTCAGTAAGAAGGATTTCGAGGAAGGATTGATAAGTAAAGTTCAGGTGCAGTGGATGGAGAAATCAGATGATAAGTTGCAGGAAGATAAATCAGTATATGTCTCTAAAGATAATGAATTCACAACTTTCATGGATTTAGTAGGAAAGAACCCAAGAAAAACAACTATTTGGCTACACCACGAGAAGAGTGTGTTCTATCTGAAAAACTCAAATTCGACTAGCGATGAATTCAAAAGGCATACGAAAGAAGCGTCATTCTCTGAAAAGGAGATATTGGATTTCTTGAAAAGCAAAAGGATTCTCATAATATCTGATAACGCAGGGTGTGGCAAATCTACTGTCGTGTCCAATCTTGTCAGTACTGTGAGGAAAAACAGGTCCAATTCATGGATATGGAGAATCGATTTCAGTAAGTTTTCCAATAATGAGAAGGATCCTCTCTCCTTGGCTAACCTCAATCCAAACAGTAACGAAGAAGAAGTCATTGATCACTTGTGTTTAATGCTAAGATTGAATGGCGGCTTTGAGAAACATCTTTTCAAGAAATTCAGCGATAGAGCAGGGCGCTGTTTCATATTTTTTGATGGTTATGACAAAATTCCATCGAAATACATGAACAGTGCTCTTAAAATCCTTTCCTTTCTAAAGAAAAATACTGAGGTTAAATTGATAATAACGACCAGAAAGCATCAACAGGAAGAATTGGAGAAAACTTTGGACACATACTCGCATCGATTGGTGCCTCTATCAGAGGAATATCAAATAGAGTTCATGAATAAGTTGTGGAAAAACAACTTGAAGGATCCAAAGGGTAAAGGACAACAGAGAAGAGAGAAAGATGTAAAAGAAAAAAATTCAAAATATCATTTATGAATCAAAAAAAGAAGGGATTGTGTTAGAATACCAAGAGCTAATACAAGCACTTGAAGAAATAGATCGGGGGAAAGACTTAAATTCAATTATATCTGATATAGAACATTTAGATTTCACAAAATTTGCTAAGTATATTCTAGAGAAGTCTTCGTTGGATAAAGAAACGCTGGAGTTCATAGGCAATCCATTGCATCTTTATATGATTGGGGACATTCATGTAAATAATAATTTTAATGTTGAAACCGCATATGACATATACAGCATTTACAATAAGTTCTTAGATCAGAAGATACTGATATATATTGAAGAAAAACATAATCTGAGGAAGGAAGATGAAGTGAAAGAAAAGATGGTGAAAAAAACAAGAAAGAAAGCATTTAGAATTCACACGAATTTGTCAATTAAGTTAATAGATGAGGGAAAAGTATGTCTAGCCTCTGATTTGGATGATGACCTGGAACTCTGCACTGGTCTTGGAGTGGTGTACGAACATGGAGGAGAAATACGTTTTCTCCACCCTACGTTCGCTGAATTTTTCATTGCTGAATCGGTGAGGAAAAATGTACGAAAGGAGGACATCATAAAACTGATATCTGACGATAAGTACAAAGTAATTAGAAGATTTCTCTCCAGTTCATTGGAAAATAATGGCTTTGGAGAAGTTTCAATGGAATGCTTTATTATATTCTGGCTTTTAGATGTGATGGAAAAGGCTAAAAAATTGACTATCTATCATAATTCTGATAGTTATTGTGCTGCTAAGATCATAAAAAGTTTGCTTGTGAATTTTGAACAAAATGTAGAGGTAAGCGTGGTAAATAAGTTGTTTGAGGAAATTGAATCAAGAATAGAAAGTATGAGTCATGTTGGGGGTTTTCTCACTGTTTCAATGATGAAACATCTGTTGAATAGATATTTTGAGGTTAACTCTATTTTATTTCTACATTTTGTGAGATTTGCAGAGAGTGCTGATGAAGTAATCGATGTACTGACTGAATGCATTCCACTTGGAAGTGATGGGGATGAGAGTAGCTCGCATACGGGAAGCAAAAGAAGGGAAGAAGATATACATACGACTCTTGTGCAGTTGTTAAGTCAAAAGGATTCACGCGGAAGAGGTTTACTTCACCACACTATGAGGAATGGAAAAGTAGAAATATTTGCTCGCACTTTAAAGTTTTTCAGAGATCGTTTAGGAAAGATTCAATTTTTAGAAAGGATAATTAAAAGTTTTGAGTATAAAACCGAAATAGATGATTTTATATTCGATGCAGGCATAGATGAATTCTGCAGTTTCATCAAAGCATTGCACAATGTTTTTCACGATGAAACAGAAATCTTGTTAGACAATAATCTTAAGTTTAGCTTAATCCGGAGATCTTTTTATGAAACTGATTATATGCATGAAAAAGTCCATCCATTTGAAAAAGTGATCAGAATATTAAAGGAATGTTTTGACTTTGAACTACTGAAGGAACTTCTCCTTAGATGTGATTCTAACGGTGATTACTTAATACATATATTAATGCAAGTGGGTCCACTCACGCAAACATTAATAGACTTTTTGAATAGTGTCAAGGGAATTGTTGACGATGATAGTTTCAAAGATTTTCTTAAAAGTAAAAATAGTGATAGTAAAAACATACTTCATCTTGCTGCTATTGGTAACAATGAAAGTCTAGAGGGAATTATTCAGTATTGTGTCAACGTTTTAGGAAAAGAGGAGACTAAGGAATTGCTCCTTAGCAAAGATAACAATGATATGAATTTAATTCATTTCTTATTTAAATTTAATTTCTGTGACACATTATTTTATAATTTGGATATTGTTAAGGAATTTATTGGCGAAGAGTGTTTCAAACATTTGCTTAAAAGTAAAAATAGTGATAATGAAAACATATTTCATTTCACTGCTAGTAATGATCTTATGACAGAATATACTTTTCTCCATTTGTATTTTTGTGAAAAAGAATTAGCTGACCTTTTGTTGGAGAGAACTGTATTTGGTAGGACATGTTTGCATTATGCTGCAAGACGTAAGGGAACGAACCCAACGGATTTAATAGATTATGCACATCAGCTGCTAAGATGTGAAAGTCGTTTTGAAGACTTTCTTCTCGCACAAGACAACGATGGGAACACATTCCTCCATTCCATGATGGAGTCAGATATCCATGAAGCAAATGATGTATACCATGTTTTCTATTTGACGAAAATTAAGGTTTCAAGTGATGTTTTTAATAGGTTATTGAGGGTGAGGAATAACGAGGGAAAAACATTTCTACAAATGGATCATAAAGATATGGAAAAAATAAGTAAATATTTTGAAGGAATTTTAGAGAAAGGCTTGTTCGAAGAACTCTTGAAGGAAAGTGAAACGGAAATAATGCAAGAGGAACATTAAAACGATTACAGATTTTATTTCAATTTTTTTAGTTTATATATATATATATATATATATCAGCTCAAAATTTATGTATATATGTAAATAAAATAATACTTTGATGGGCCTTAATTCCCCGTGTTTTATTGTGGGAGAACGCTCAACAATCGTCGTCAGGGGGACTGATTTATATATACTGCAAAATTTCACATCGTTTATTTCGCCATATATCTCGTAGTTTGAACTCAAGAAGTATGTTCAATGTCGAAATTAGGCTCTATATTCAATTTTCCCCTCTTTTGGTGCTTGTTTTCATTTCATATGATCAATAGTTCCAATTAAAATTCGCGAAAGAAGAAACGCGTTCCATTCACGTTTCATTTTAATACGATGAAACGTTCATTTCTTATGAAAGCCTTTCCCATCGCTCTGGAGTCGAACCTGGTCCTATTATCAAAATGGACCGTCATAATTTCGCATACCTTCTATGCCATGGTTGTCGTCATTCCGATACCAAAACCATATTCTACGACCAAAAAAAGATTCTTCGTTCCTTTCTTTTGGTACTTTTCTTGACTTCGTAGTACCATTATTCCCAATTAAATTCTGCAAAAGAAACAAAGCCCGCAAGGTGCAAAAACGAACTTATCTTGTATTTCTTATGGAGACTTATTATGGACAAAACTTTATAGGAAACATTTTTTTCACTACGTCTTTCTCAAACATGCATCAAACTAACTTCAAGGATTTGTCGATAAACTTTGTGGTATTCCTCGACTAATTTGAGAAGAATTAGTTTTCACGAGGAAACTAGTTTCATTATATTTTCCATCAAATATAAGAGTCAGTTAAGTTTAACGTTAACTAGTTCTAATCGTTATTAAAGAGCAGTAAAAGTTCAACATTTTGCAACAATTGTTAGTCACGTGTTTTGAGTTCCGATTGCGTGAATCTTCGACTTTGAGGCTCTTTCTCCATTTGCGTGTGCACACATCTAAAAGCACGAGTGCTCGTGTTCAAATTCTTTCGGATTCGTGAGAAGTACAAGTCCAATTATAAAGGCCATCGTAAGCATGTCGTAGCAGATTCCCCGCGTCCTCAGCCTTCGAAGTCGAGCTGAAGTCAATAGTCTAGTATTATTACAGACGAATTATTAACCCCACAACGATACGACGCCTTATTTTTCGTTAGAAATATGTTAATCTTAATGCATTCAACTCTAACAATAAATAAATAACTTACAATAAATTTTAAACGAATTTAAAATTTAGGCTCTACTTCCCAATACATTTTTTATGAGCCTATCCTTCCAATTATTTATATCGGAGTTGAGCTCAACAATCACCTTGGTCGTTAGGGAATTGTTTACGCGCACAAAATCACACAAATGTTTCGTCTTTTTCGTCTAAATTCTCTCAATTTCGACTCGAATACGATATTCTACAACCAAATTAAGAATATTCATTCAATTTATTTTCTTTTGGTGTTAATCTCGATTTTGTGCGACCATTATTTCTTATTTAATTCCGCGAAAGAAAAAACGTCTGCAATAGATCAAAATTGATTTAACGTTCATTTCTTATGAGAGAGACGATTCGAGTAGTCCAGAGTCGAACCAAGGATACTTTGGACACACAAATATTAATATCCAATAATCCATTGAACATTTTGAGATATTTTTGAGATATTTTGAAATTCTCCAAATTTCAACGAAGATCTGAGGCCACCGTGTCCTCGCCTCGCAAGAGCGTTCGTCATCTGCTCCCAATGGAACGGATTCGCTGGATGTCACACTGATGGAATTTAAAATCAAAACTTTCCTGGCGAGTTTGCGGCCTCCGCTAATAAGGTGTTCGTCACGGACGGATCTCGCGAGCGCCTACGTCATCGCGCATCCGCAAAGCTACCGCTGGGGGACGATCGTCACACACCGGCTCATCTTCTGCGTCTTCTGCGAACTCGACATCCCGTTTTCCCCCGTCAGATGTCACCAGCAATCGAATCGCTTCTCAGCCATAGACTCCGAACTTGTGCGTCAGATGTAGATCGGCTGGTCCGCGAGGAACCGTGGTGACTTGATTGCTTCCCAGATGCATGTTTTGGCACATTTTTTAATTCGCTCCTTTACTCAATTTCAAACTAAATTTAGCATTGATAATTCGGTTGATATGGCAAAGTAATCTTGCGAATCAAAAACCTCTCGGTCGCTTGACTTGAAATTTTAACACCACATTCAAATACGAGAGTGTTTCTATCGTAAAATATGTTGACAGTTCGTCCTAGGTTCGATCCCAAACGATAAAGATCACATAAAGTTAATTTTTGCCGCTTCAAGCTTCGTTTCTTTTGAAAAATTAAATTAGAAAGAATGGACGCACGAAATTAAGACAAGCACCAGAATAAGGAGAAATAACTGAAGAATAATATTTTGGTCGTGGATAATTGTTTTAGAATCGAATTATCAAGATTTTACACCAAAAATAACTTTTCCTGAAATTTTGAGGGTGTAAAAAACCGGTCCCCATGACGACAAATTCCATTTTTGAATCCGAGTTCCTGCATTTTGGCCTATTTTAAATTTAGAAGAAGCTTGTTTGTGGTTTGATTTCGTTCACATTGATGTGCATAATCAATCATTGTAATTGATTAAAATGACTTATTGATGAATTATTTGTAATGACGAATGCAGTTGCAATATCTGAATGATATGAGCTTCATATCCTTAAATATATATAAGAGTGTTATTGCGGCATCTATTGTTTTCAACGGAAAACATCTTTTTTCTTCCCTTTCGTTCCACAACATAGCCACAGCGTCGCAAGGTAGGGTATAAGAATTGAATCATGTGTTTTCTCGGTGAATCTATGTTCGCTAGAATACCTTTATTCACTTTCTCATTCATTTTAAAACTGAATCACAGAGAAGCGTTACTGGGTTGATGTAGTCATAATCTATATATATTAATAGGTGGAGAGAAAACTTTGGATCCCTTTTTAAGGATATTGCGCGAACGGAGGAGTTTGAGATTTGGCATAGTCTAATTTCATACGGAGAAGGAGTGCTGAAAGCTAATATATTTGTCCAGAGTATCCTTGGTTCGACCTGTATTATCGTATCTCATAAGAAATGCACGCATAGTTCGTTTTGGTCGATTGAAGACATTTTTTCTTTTGCAGAATTGGATCAGAAATAATGGTCGTACGAAATCGAGATTAATACCAAAAGACAGGAAATTGAACAAAGATTCTTATTTTAGTCGTGGAATATCGCATCGAGTCGAAATTATGAGAACTCATGGCAAAATGGTCGAAAATGCTGTGATATTTCTTCGTAGTAAACAAACCAGTGACCCTGGCGACCAAGGCGATTGTTGAATCCGAGCTTATTCGTTTTCACATTAGAAGGGGATTTTATCTCCAAACCAAATTAACGATAGGGACTCATGTCAGGAATTATGAAAAGAGGGCAATCAAACGAGATGCCAACAGCCACTAAATAATTAATAAATAACAGGGATATAATTATGGCGATTTGACTGAATTTTTTTGGAAATCAATTTTTAACATTAAAAATGACAGTGAATTGTATCAAAAAATAAATAAAGCTACAAGCTGTAATTGTGTTTTATTTATTTTTTCTAACATTAAAATTTTACGTTTTTTGAAGGGAATTAAGGCAAACCCTAATGACGTCTTTGTACACGCTCACAGTTGACGCAATAGAAAAATAATGAAATAAATTATAAGCAATGATTATATAGGTATACTCATTGACAAAAGAACCTCAATAACGTCCAGACATAAAAATTAAATAAAATATGATCGAAATTTGACCACTGGGCGATCACTAGTTCTAAATTAATAATCATAGGAACTATATCTCACGAATGTGAGTGAGATCGACTCCAGGTGGGTGCAAAATTTAAATGCATAGCGGGGATTTAGAGCAATCTCTTTAAATTCGTTCCCAAAACGCAAAATCAATACGTAATTCAGTATCATTGTACATTGAATTGAACGTTGTGTTTTCTCGGTGAATGTACGTTCGCTAGAATACCTTTATTCCCATTCATTCCATATCTGAATGAGCCAAAGAGAAGCGTGGCCGGGTTTTGCTAGTATCAGATAAATGTTCAGGCATTGTGTTTCTTAAACACACCTACGTTGGATGGGATTTTCTTTTAGGAAACATATATTATTTCAACGAATGAAATAACAAATGATACGCGTTATAATTCATGTACAAATTGTTAGCAAGGATATTAAAATGGAAGCTTTTATTCAAAAATGTTAATGCTGAAATTTCTGCTCTCTAATATTTAAGTAATAAAGCAATTAATAAGAACATCCTGTATTTAGACAATATTTTTGTTTTATAACTCAATTTCATACATTAATTTAAACCCTACTGAATAAAGATATTAAAAAATTCATATTAAATTGCTAATCCCATATAAGGATACATTAAATAATTTAGATCTAAAAGATATTGTAACATTAACGTTGGGAAAATTCAATTTATTTAAATTCAGTTGCATTGATAAAATAGCGACCTACTTTATTTTTGAATGAATAAATTAAGTTTTGTTAAATTAGCCTTTTTTATAAGAAAAGGGTTGAGGTGAATAAGGGCGTGCACCCAGGAACATTCCCAAGGATAAACGGACTTGAATCAAGTCTGACTGGGCCGGGAATCGAACCCGGGAGATGGTTAAGGCAGCCTCCCGGATAGAGGAAGATCCCGGGTTCGATTCCCGGCCCTGTCAGACATTTTTCAAGTCCGTTTTTCCTTGGGAATTAGCTTTTTCTATAAATTCCACAAATTTAAATAAAATTGATTCTTGTTTAAGCGGTGAAACGTAATTAACATCAAAGAAATGCTGAGTTGAAATGAGGTTTTCTAAAATAGGAGTCCATTGAAGCAGTATTTTTTAAGTGAATGTTTCGAATTCCAATTAAAAGCGAATGCAATACGAAAATTGAGACCAAAATGTAAATGAAAGATGAAGGACTTCTGTCAACTGTCAGATCTATGGGAATGTATAAATGCGAGAAAGTCTGGATTTAAAAATAAACAATTCAAATTGGTTTAATTTTACGTGATGATCAGCAAAAATGAATACGAATTCTTTGAGATTATTTCCATTCCCATGCTGGATACACCTTGGTATTCAAAATAAATCTATACACATCAAATAGAGTGTGGGTGTGTATGTTCGATAAAAACTCGAGAACCGAGAGTCGCAAAACTATGAAATTTTCTACATTATTGAAAGTCGACCCCCCGCAGAACAAAGGCTACTTTTTATTTACCTGAAGTCCATGGTTTGAACCCTGAGGGGTCAAAACGTTTTCATAAGAAATACACGTAAAGGCCATTTTGTCATTGCAGGGCTCAGTGCTTTTGCAAAACTAAATTAGAAAGAACAGTCGTAGAAAGTCGAATCAAGCGCCAAAAGATGGTCAATTGAATGAGGATTTTTATTTTGGTAGTGAAATATCGTTTGCTACTCGAAATTGCTCACAGTTTGATGAAGTACGTGAATATTTAATCGAAATTTTGAGTTTGTAAACAACTCATCCCCTTGACGATTTAGGCGATTGTTGAATCCGAGCTCATGAGTTTATCCGTAATAAAACATTGAGAATTTATGGGAACTTCAAACATATACTAAGAATGAGTTTATATTGGAATATAAACACGAAGAGGAAAATATCTCACGGGATTTCAGCCTTTGCAGGTATGAATGATATGTTTTGCAGTATTTACGATGGTTTTCCGAATTTTATTGAAGCGTCCGTAGCAACCAAGTTTTATTTATATCAACGCAATTGTTTTCTGAATATTCCGCGGAATAAATGGGTTTTATAGTAGTTTGTTGCATGAAATTGCCTTCTCTGAATGCGTATAAAAACCAGGTGAGTTGCGGATGTTTCTAATATACTCTGCTGAATTAAGTATTTCATCTTATCAATTTACATCGACAAATATTCTGCGATTGACGAAAGTGGATTTCGTTAATATCGTACGGTATCGCAAGTTTCGTTTACCTGTGCCATTGAACGAAGTCAAAGTGAGAGATGTAGCATATAGTTGGGTTGCGTCGCGTATTTCACAAGGTTAGTCGCTCGCCTTTCTAAAAATGATTTCACTCGTCTTTCCCCTACGTTATACCGCACAATTCTTACTCAGGTTAATGATAAGTAAACGGCAGATTTTTGCGTTATTGATATTGGTTTGTTTAGGGTGGGTATTTTCATATCATCATTGATTTAGACATCGATATTTACGCATGAATCCCATGGCAACAATTGTTTTAGTAATCCAATGGACTTATTATTATGGATGTAATGATACGATTCAACTACAAAAACCCGATCTTGGTTATATTATCTTCTATAGAACAGGAATACCATATTTAACCCTTCTTCCATTCTCTCCAATGAGAATATACGGGCGCCTCCGCTGGTTATGTGTAAAAGAAATAGAATTGATAGTTCCTCCTGAGACAAAGGCAGTTCCAATGTATTTGTGTGCTGTTGGTAGCATAAGATTGAGGCGGAAGCACGCAAAAGCTGTCGAGAATTCGAGACATGAAAATGCGAATGCTTTCGTTGAATAAATTCATAATTCCTAACTTTATTTATTTTGGAGGGAAAGTGAATCGACGAAAACTCCAAAAATCCACTCCATCGAGACTTTCCTTCCTTTCGCCAATTCAATGAATCAAACCAATCAAACTGTGACAACGACTTAGCAATACGAAGGTCTTCAATCGACTGAAATCTGGATAAGAACGAACCGTTAATGAAAAAGATCACAATTATTAGAAAAAAAGGTTGATGATTCGACAATAAGAAAAGTTTGAACGTTTCAACTTGAATTCTTCCGAAGGAGACAGTAATTACGTAACGGAGGTTAGAAGATTTGAAATCCAAAGATAAACAGAAGTGAAAATAACCGAAAAGGATGCACAAATCAGGAAATAATCTTAAGCTAATCGAGGTAATAATAATTTGTAAGCCTCTCTAATTAGCAAGCTAGATGGTGTTTGGGATGTCTCATTGTGTATTAATTGTAAACATTAAAACGAGCACAATTCTTCCGAAACCTATTCATTTGAAAGAGTAACTTCTATAGAATATAAACATGGCTTCCAAAACCGAAGAATACAAATGCATATTGTCACAGAATTGTAAGAAATACATGAGATATTGCATTAACTAGATTGGTAAGGTTGCCGTTTTGTCTGAATAGATTCTAGTTCTTTCTGGAAAAGAGAAGAAAGTTCAATTAACACAATTTTATAACGGATAGAGAATATCCGAAAAGATCATGAATATAGGTACTATGAATCGTAACGAAAAAAAGTAAGTTGAATGATTTTTTCCCACCGACCTGGACGGGCTGTAGTGGCGCGATCAGTGGTGGGAAAGGTGCTGGGGGGTCTTGGTAAAGTAACGCTATCCTCGCCAGTTGCCTGTGGTTCATTGCACAGTGCGTATCACTGTTAGTGTGAACCCCTGTTCGAGTGACGCGTCATAACTTCAAGATGCCACGTTTGATGGAACAGCGATACTCGATAAAATGTTGCATTAAGCTTGAAAAATCGGGTTCTGAGACCGTTACCATGCTTAAGCAAGCTTATGGGAATGATACAATGTCCCAAATAACATGGGTGTTTGAGTACGACCCTGAGTCCAAAAGACACAGTGCAGAGTGGCACATGAAGTCTTCCCATCGGCCAAAAAAGGCAAAAATGAGCAAATAGTGATGTGAAGTGAAGGCGATGCTCCACGCAGAGTTTGTGCCACAGGGACAAACAGTTAACAGTAAAGTTTACGTGGAAGTCCTCGGAAGGCTCCGAAAAAGAGTGCTACACGACAGGAAGGAGATTGATGGCAACTGGCGTCTGCACCACGACGACGCGCCGTCTCACACTGCCTTCATTGTGACCAAGTTCCTGTCCAGGCAACGCTGCCCCAGCCACCGTACAATCCTGATCGGGCACTAACAAACTTCTTTTTGTTCCCACGAATTAAGATGAGCTTAAGGGGCCACCATTTTGGGATGTTGGAAGCTGTCAAAGAAGCCGTGACGAGGTGTCTGAAGGAGGTCCCCGTTGACGCCTTCCAGGAAGCCTGCCGCGACTGGCAGAAACGTTGGGGAATGGTGTTCCGACGCACAAGGGTTCTACTTTGAAGATATTTAGTCGTTTGTACTTTTATCTGCAATAATTTTTTTTCTCGGATTCATTCAACTTATTTTTGGGACAGACCCTGTATGAATTGGAACCCTCTCTATTATCTTATTTTGTCAAATTTTTGAAAGATATCGAAATGCAAGTATGAAAACTTTCGCTCGAAATCGAAAAAGCAAGATTTTTTCCAAATCATGATTTAATAAATTTTAGCATAAACCTTTATTAACGTCATCGATTTTTGATTTGGGTCAAGTCAGTGACACTTGAATAAGGTTTTTACGTATGGAGTACCTAATTCCATCACAGTGTTGAATAATTTTTTAAAATTTTGTTTGTATTCTCTTTAAGATGGAATAAAAAAAATTACTACTTACTTACTTGTGGACCATGGTTATGATTTTGATCCCCTACAGATGTATCTATTGCGAGCAAAAGTAGCTTGCATACTGCAAACATTAAATGCATTTATAATCTTTATTCAAATGCCAAGTTTTAAGTTTCAACGTCATCGGGAAGAGGTTAAAAAAATCTTTAAAATCGTAGCAATTTCTATTTTTTGTAGATGCCTGGTGTCGAACCCAGGAACTATTATACGAATAAACATTATAACTTGTTAGGACCTGATCTTAATTAATGCAAAGTTTGAAGTCGATATCATACCGGGGAGGTCCTGAAATGAGACTCCATTATTCCCATCTGAAATGCATAGGGTAATGTAAATGGCTCTCTGGGATCGAACCAAGGACAATCAGCGAAACTTAAAGCAGCGCATTTGAAATTTATTTATGATATTTAATGACATGCAGAGTTTTAAGCTTGTATATTATCAGGAAAGGGTTCAAAGTAAAAATCTTAAAAATCGTCGCAATGCATTTAGAATATGAGTATATTTGCCCTGAACTAGCGTCGAACCAAGGATAATATTCGTGGATTTCTTTGTGGTTTCCGTAGGGCCTGTTTTTCAGGTTGGATTAAACTGTTTTTTTATAATTTAAGAAGATATAATTGTATTTCGAATCAATATTAGTTTACCATATACCTTTTCCAAGGTTTCGGTAGCATTGACTCAGTTAATCGTGTCTTATTTTTAAATAAATTGAGCCGATGTCGTGAAATTTGTTCACCACGCACAGTTTTAAAAAAATTTTCCATGAACACTAAAATAACCAACAATTTCTTCCTTTAGATATCGTTATTTTACTGTATACAGCCGATGAAGTGTACTTGTGGTAGACTTGCTTAAAAATTAATGAGTGCGTTGGAATTGAAGCGATTGCGGGATGCATTGTTGGAAACGCTTTATTACACCGCGGCTTCCAACAATGGGTCATACTTTTTAATACTCGCGAGGGATATTGTTGTCGACTTCGCCTAGTATCGAGGATATCACCAATTTGAGTTACAACTAAGTTTTGACTTATTTTAATACACCTCAAATATTATGATCAAATTCAAGAAGTTAAAGTTTTTGAAGCTTAATAGTGTTATTCATAATGAGTTGAAGCAGCTGTGGTAACAAATGATTTTCGTCGGTTAAAGAAACTATTAATCAGAAGCTAATGAAATTGGATATAACAACCGGAAATTGTAAGAAGCGAATGAAACATTGTACTCACCGAATGGGAGTGTTTATCCTTCGGTCTGAAGAGGTTCCAGTTCTAAAAAACAGAGAAAGAAAGTTCAATTAAAAAACCAATTATTAGGAAAAGGAGAAACTATTCATCTTAAACTGTCCTTCAAATCCAAATTTGGCATTTAATACAAACGTCAATGTATATGGTAAATTAAATGTCGAAATTTGTGTCAAATATGTCCGCAAAGATATTTATTGTCACAGCTGCTTCTATTTAGGTAGAATTAAACTTCAAATTTAAAGAATGTACGTTCTGAATTTTCCCAAATCAATTTGAAATTTAATTTTTTTGGAGACTACCTTCAAAACTATATATCAGCTCTTTACATTTTATTGAGCTATGTTTACGGCATCATACTTACAATTATACTTCAATCATAATATGTTGAAGATTATCAGTTTTAACGGACGAGTCAACACCTCGTTGCAACTCAAATCGGCGTTAATAACAATTTGTTTAATAATCCAAACTAATGAAAAGTTTTCCTAATTGGCATCGCTTGGGCACTCTCATGGCGGTAAGAAGAAATACCACTTCCCCCTCGTTACTAGGCGAATTCGACAACAATATCCCTCGCGAATATTACAAAGTATGAGCCATTGTTGGGAGCCGCGGCCTAACTAAGCTTTCCCATCAATGCATCAAGCGATCCTTTTAATTCCAACACAGTCATTTTATATTATTTTTTTCGAACTTATATAAAAAGCTTATGCTTCATGCTTCCATGAAGTCGGATAAAGCAAGAAAGAAATGCCGCACCTTTATAAAAGTGCGGAATCTCTTTCTATAATGGCATTAATGTTCACGAAGAAGGTTCACGAGTTAGGCTTTAAGATCTATTGTTCCATTGTTGGGCTTGAGCGTGTATGTTTTGCATTTTAGACTCGTGGACTCTTCCGCTATCAATTGGGCCGAAATAGGGCAAAAGCATAGCTCATACAACGTAGAAGAAACATCCTCAAGCCGACCGAAGAGAATAACTGCTGGGATGGGCAAGTATGACGTTGAGTTGAGCGCCACACTTCTTATCTGCGGGAACTCATCGAAACTAATTGGAAGAGAGGCTTTCAAAATGCTTCCGATGGATTCTTCAAAGGGCAACCAAGAGATTCCAAGAAGAGTTATTCAGTTTTATTACAACCCAATTATTTATTAATATCTAATTAATTTGAGTATGTTAATAATTCTCTGTTACTTTTTGAGACTCCACTGTTTCGGTGTGTGGTTTATTCATCGTTTTTGTTTTTCGTGTGTTATTTAGCATCATCTTTTGATTTCGTCTCCATCGCCCATTACATTGCGTTGGATATATTATCAGTTTTCTGATTCGTCCTATATTTCTTGCTTGTAGTACACTCAAAAGGCCAATTTCACCGTTTTTCATCGAACAAGTCCCGAAAAACATTCTTTATTATCTTTGAGACATAAAACATAATACAATATAAATTAATCACTAACATATTTTCCATGATGATATTGAATACAATTTTCGACAATGATAAAAGATGTCTTAGATAGACAAAGTCATCAGATTTTTATCTAATCAATTAGGCATAGAAATTATTGAAAAATATCGAGAGAGAAAACTCAAATACATAAGATAAAAGAAATCTGCCGAACCCAATATGTGAGTAATGTCACGCTATATCCAAATGAAACATCATTTCTTATTCAAACCTCCGCGCAGCCTCCTAAAAACATTCTATTAGCGTTCACAATGAATGTTAGCCCCGAAATGCGTAATTCTAAATGAAAGCGGATATTTCTCTAAATCGCATCGCACACAATATCAAGAGGCGTAAAATATTTCATCCGCTTTCTAATGCTACGTTCTAGGAACGAAAAGTCAAATAATGTCCTGGTGACTACCTTAAAAACTTGCCCAATTCTTCAACTATTTACCACGAAAAGTTCATTGAGCTATCTTTACGGCAACTTAATTTAAATTATGTTTCATAACCTTCCATTACTTCCCGGAGTACCAGTTATTATCCCCACCATCTCGATATTACGAATTCATCGTGAAAAACTCAGCACGCATTCGCAATAATATAAAAATATTTCGGAGGAAACTGTACAGAAAATGGAGATACGTGGAATGTTGTGGCCGCCATATTGGGTCCGTTGGCGAACTCATAGCAGCTATAACAATTGGTGTCACAGCGATCACTAACAACAGTTGCCATGAGAACAATAATAAAGCAGCTCTTCCAACGATCGTTTCCATAGTAACCGTCTAAGTTCCGTCCGATTTTCTTTCGTTCCATTCAGTCCTGACTGAATTCATATTTATCATCCTTAGCTGGAGCCCTCAACATTCAATAGTCATCTTTAAGAGAGAGCTCGTTCCACAAATCCTCACCCTCTGCTCTGATAATGCCGACAAATTAGAGAAGAAGGAACACGGGCAAGGAAACTCGGAGCCACAAAACGGGCGCAAGGAGCATAATCAGCTGGTCCAGAAAAAGAAAATCCGCTCTTGGGATCCACTACAAACCCACAAATAACAAGCCGAGGAAGTTGCGGGGACCCAGATGGGCATTGTAGTGGGCTAAGAAAAGGGAGGGTCCACGGGTGAAGTGGATGCTGATAGATAAGGGGCGCGTTTAAGCAGAGTGACGAGAGGACAATGCGGCAGATCGTCAATCGGACCAAATAACAGCACAGTATAGTTATTCTGTGATAATAGGTTCCTCTCCCGTTGAATAAAAGGGAGTAGTCCCGCTGAGGCGCCGGTTGCAGTGATTGGCTGGACGAACGCCACTTCAGCAGACGTCCAAGAAATGCTACTGAATCCACCGAAATACCCTCGAGATGCTTCAAGATGGATTGCGGAGAACATTTTTCAGATTCAGCGTAATTTAATTGGAGGAAAGTGAAGGCTCCTGATTTTCTATGTTTATTTATTATGTTTTTGCAGTTTTCCTAATAGGAAACGGATAGCAAACGGAAAATGCGATGCGATTTATATTTACCACATTAATATCGAGAACTAAAGATAAATGCAGCCTCCAAAAGAAGAAAATGAAACTACCGAAGAATTCGATAAAAGGTCGGTAAAGAAAAATCAAATTAATAATAATAATTTATTTAGCTCATACAGGTCACCCCAATTACATGTGCTGTAATAAAAAGGACCCCAAAAAACTCGGAAAAAAGGTAATACAAATAAAATCATGAATTAAGACAATAAAAGGATTATGCTGCGGATTTGAGAGCAAAATTTGAGTACGCCTTTCTCTTAATGGAATTCAGGGAATCACAAAAGAAGTCCACAGAGTTGGAGAGTTCATTAACAGTCCTGCTAATTCTTGGGATGGACGAACATTCTTCTTTGAAAAGGGCACCGCCGATGCATTTCGAGTTCTGCGAGGTGGTACAGCAATGCCGAAAAGTCCAATAAGGGAACAGGTGTCAAAGGCCCCTTTAAATGCCTTATTAGCAAAAGAGATATCTAGAACTTTGCGTCGGATCCAAAGAGGCTGGATACGGAAATATTTACAATTATTAAAATAGTCACTTCCATGATATGCAATGTCCACAGAATTGCAAAACCACTTTACAAATCGCTTTTGGACTCAACAGATTCAATTTTAGTTTTGGGTTCCAAATAACTGAAGCATATTCTAGGATTGGGCGAACCAGTGCAATGTAAGAAAGAGTCACTGTATTCGTGATACGGACTTTCGTACGGGGGAAAGAAATTACTTTGCATTTTGGAATATTCGGATTCGGAGCACCACAAGAAAAAACTGTCTTTCTGAAGTTGGAGTGCATCTTGCAGGTTTTCAGATGAAAGTTTCGAAATCTTATTTTACCAACTTCAAAATTTACTTTTGGAGATTTTTAAAACTTAGAGAATCCCTTTCTTACTTACCGAGAGCTAAGAAGTAAATATATTCCCTAGAGAAGTTACATGCCAAACTATTATTCGAATCTTTAAGAGCGCATTTCAACATATTTTCAAAACGTTCCTCCTCCGTGTAATCCCTTAAATTAGTAACGAACGCCGATCTTTGACTTGCGTGCATTCAGCGTGAGCATATATATTTAAGTATCACATGTTGAGTACAGAAAATAAAATATGGGTCTAATTACACAACCCTTTAGCGCACCCTAAAAGCATAAAAAGTATTTATTTCAAAATCCGATTTGCAACCCGAATCCAGGTACTTCTGTTCAGCCTAGGTTCGCTGAAACTTTGCTTTATACAATACCTTTTTATAAAGAGGAGTAAATACATCAGAAGCGATGATAATGTTCTTTCCTCATAGAAACCGTTAGCCAATTCGCCGATCAAATATCTAACCAGTCTGTAAGGGGAGGTGAGCATGAAACCAAACATAAAATTAATATTATTCTAATGAAGCGTTTCAAGAGACTTGGTCATAAGAAAACACATTCAAATGATAGCTATCGAAAACATTGTCAGCAATCCGTAAATAATTTCTTGTCTGTGAAATAACTCTCATCAATCAATGCTATGATTGATTGAATGGATTGATGAAGAGGGCAATTCTTTCCCCCATCTTATGATTGGACTTATCTTGGGAAAGGTCTCCATAACAACGCCCAGTAAAAATTACAAATACAGCGTCCGTAACAATGAAATTGCGTAGACTAAATTCGAAAGAATTTGATATATTTGGATTTTAGTGGTCCAAAAAAGCATACTCTCAACTCAAACGGGAGTCATCATCATCCAAAACTCAAAAACTAATTCACTACTTATAGAATATCACTGATTTTTTTATCGCGAGTAACTGTCAACGACTACTACATTTAATCTAAAAACTTGCGATACAAGAGCTGAGAGTTAACTAAAATTCTTGTTTCTCACACTCAAAATTCGAAAGCTATCTCTAAAAAAACACGCATTCACTAAACCCTATAATCCAATGCTCACTTAAGGAATAAAATAACTTACTTAATAACATAAGTAATGCGTTGATTACAATTAGCGAACGCATGCACTCACCGATTAACGATTCCACGTCTTTGTCACCAAAAGGAAGTCCTTAGCGTACAAATCACAACAATATTCTTCGTCAGCTGCCAACGTGACTTTGTTTACATTCACTTTAAAACAATTAATCCGACTCGTATTGGCAAAACTGATAAAAAACAACATTCTCTGGACATTTAAACACAATTTATCCTCAATGACACCTCGGAATCGCGTAAGATGCAATGGAAATAAGCAGATTAAGAATCTGATAATAACACGTTTCCTTCTATTACGCCTAAACCGCAAAACCGGAAATTGTTTGCCTGTTAAGGAAGTACCCTAGTGACCATATTATAAACTAAATAGAGTACGTGTATTCAAGCCGGAAATTGGCTCAAATGCCGCGGAATTCAAAGAAGACATATAAAGAAAATGTTATACACTGATAAATAAAATATTAAGAGGGTTAACGAGTGATGAGCGGTATACAATAATTAACTTAAGAATGTTTATCAAAATAAAATGATCATCAAATTCGAAATAATTGCGAAAAAATCAAAAATACAACTCATTGCCAAATATTACTTCAATTTACTTCATAATTCTCAGTATTTGACGCAATTCAGAGCACCTCGTCCTTGTGTGTGAGCCCAACTCGTAAACACCCACTCTCGCATTTTATCCCACATTCGCTTTAAGAGTTCATCATCTCGACAGCTAAATACCTATGTCTTAATGTGCGGCAAATGTCTCTCCACTTCGCTTACAGCTCTACGATCGCTCGTATAATAGGAGATATTCGAGTATCTCCCGTCTCCACTTGTAATCTTATCAACGACCGAAGTATAATTAGATCATTAACTTTCCACTCCAATACAGCCAGAGATCTCCACTCTTAACATCCATCGCATGATCTTAGCACTTCTATAGATTTCTAATTATTCGTTAGTGCCTTTTAAATGCTCAATAAACTGTGTGTTTTGAAATCTCTGAGCCGGACTTTCGCAGGCCATTCCCTGTTCCCACTTTCACCATGAATAGTAATGCTCTGCGAGTCGTGAAATTCAAAAGATCAATTGAAAAATCTCATCTCAATGGAAACGAAAAGCAATTTTTATTCCTTTACTGCGACAGCAGTCGTTATTCTATTGTTGACATTCACCCAAAGTCAAGATTCATAGCCTCATAAACTCATCTGAATTACGACTTAATCAAGTATCACGTCGTAAAATTTGAGAGCAAAACTATCGATAATAATCCGATGTGGCCAGCACATGACTTTCTCCATACATAAGATGTAAATATTTATCTACGACAGTAATTTCGAACTCTATATTCAATCTAAACTTGTAATTAAGTGATTAATTTATATCATATAATCTTTTACGTCACAAACATTATAAATAATGTTTTCCGGGATATGTTCGATGAAAAACTACGAAATTGGCCTTTCGCCCACAGCGCCCACAAAGTACAAAATCAGCAACTTCCGGTTTATCAGTATTTCATGAATAACTCCTTAAGAATCAGGTATAGAAAAATATGTTTCATGCAAAAGTTATAGTATATATCATTTTTTAAACTTTTATATTAAACAGTATATGCCTTAATACCCGATTAATGGAGATATTTTGCAAAAACGGAAACGAGCTTCGAATAATAAAGCTCGACTTCCGGTAGAGTGATTTACTCCAAATCCTAATCAACTCTAAAGACATTAACAGGTATTCCATGTATGAAATTTGGTGTTGATACAACCATTAGTTTTCATGTTGGAGCACCCACAATGTACAAAATCAGCAACTTCCGATTTATCAGTATTTCACGAATAACTCCTAAACAATCAGTGATACAAAAATATCTCAAATACAAAAGTTATAGTAAATTACATTTCCTAAAACTTTTATAAATAATAGGATATACCTAAATATCATATTTATGGAGATAGTTTGCAAAAACGGAAATTTACTTCGAAGAATAAAGCTCGACTTCCGGTAAACCAGTTAACTCCAAAAACTAAACAACTCTGCCAGCACCTACCACAGTGCTATATATGATACGACTAATAGTTTTTAAGTTAGAGCGCCCAAAAGCACAGACACACACACAGACATCATTTCGAAAATCGTCATAACGTGTTCTAGGACCCCAAAACATGTATTTCCGTTGAAATCTCGAAGTCAATTTTTTCATGAAAACAATACTTTCTCTATACTACGTATATGGAGAAAGTAAAAATTAATGGCCTACCAAATTTTGTTTCACTGATTGATTTCTTAGTAAAATAATAGAACTGATAAAGCTATTTAGATATGAGGGTAATTTCAAGCGAAGATATTCTGAGTATGATATATTTACACCGTTCTTTGAAATACAGCGAAATACCTAAAATGGAAATTCTTTCCGGTGATCAGAGAATTGAGACCATTTTCAGCGATCGACCCCGCAAACGGAAAGTTCTTTTCATCCGGGCAGAAGAAACACCAGTATTCGTTGATAAAGGACGTAAAAAAGTAAGTACATACATCCTTCGTTCAATGTATTTATAGCATATGTTTGCATTAGAAAATTTTCCATATATATAGAAAAATCATTTCAAGAATATAAATAAATATATCTGTTTAGCAAATCATATATTTAGATCAACATTTAGTACTTCATGTTTGCTAAATTTTACTGCCAATTTTGTTAGAATGTCTCACGAAGATTCAAGCCAATCCCAAGATAGAGACTACTTGGAATTGTTTTATGAAACAGAGGAGGAAGTGGGTAGATGAAGAGATGTACAGCGAACACAGCTCTGAGACCGAGCAGGAGATGAGCTGCAATGACGACAGAGAAGAGGAGGAAGAATCGGGAAGAGAATGTTTTTGGAGCAGAGACAAGAAATTTCATTGGAATAGAGCACATCCTCCGAAAAACGCGAAAACAAGAAGAAGGAATATAGTTCTTCAACGTCCAGGTTTTGTGAGTTTTGAAAGAAGTGCTACGACTCCTTCAGAGACGACCCTTTACATACAAAACGGCGAACTTATAATTCCTTGTATTCATTGCTGCCTTTCTATTGGTTTTGATGGAAATCCTTGTTTGTGAGAACGAAAACATTAATCAATTGAATTCACGAATCCAAAAGTTAAACCTATTTTACAGAAGGTGACATTAATTGTAGAAAGGTAAGGCTGAGTTTCAATCTCCAAAGTTGTCCTCCGGAACCACTAAGGACGAAGTCTTCAAGGACGCGCTATGGATCCCAGTGCGAAACGTACGTCAACTCCGTATGAAAGACGGCGAAAAAGTCTCCATTTTTCATTTGCGGCTCCCTCAACGCCCGAACGGCCATTGGGAAATATCCCCATATATTTCCGTGCGTCGGCGCACCACAGATCTGCCACCGGTGTAGCCGCTACGGCCATTCATCAGCACTCTGCCGTGCAGCGCTGACTGCGCAGGGCCGCACCAGATTGCGGCCTGCACTCTAAGAAAGAGAGGACACGCCCACCTGCTGCAACTGTGGTGGGCAGCATACAGCCGTAACGGGTTCCTGCATTCATTGGAGGCAGGCGTCGTCCCGCACCCTCACCCACTTCGGCGCCACAGCCGATAGTGCTTCCGCGACCGCAGCCGCCGAAGCAAACGGGGAGGAGCAGCCCTCTCATTCGTCACAGATGCAGCGAGCCGCGCCGCAGCGCATATCGGGAGCAGCCATGCCTCAACGCTCTACCCACCAACGTCGTCCCGGAGGACTTCCCCGACCTCCCACGCCCGCCGCCGCTCAACCAATAGACGGCCGCCGCCCCGAAAATCCCGCCGAGGCAAAGAAGACGCTCAACTGCGCCTTTGGAAGCCGCACCCGCCACCACGTCGGAGCAGAATCTCATCCTCACCATGGACAGATTGATATTCCAAGAAGCCGTCACCGCTCCGTTGGCAGAATTCCCTTGAAAAGCTCCCGCGCCTCCGATGTAGCATTCCCGGCTACATAATCTACCGCACTGACAGGCAAACTGCACCCGGCGAAACGGATAGGAGGAGCAGCCATCGCCATTGCCGACAGCATCCAGCACACCCTGCCGTCGCCGCGCCTCGCCGAAAAGAAGGTGAGACGTCTTCGGCATCTTCCTCCGCTCCTCCTCCACTGGAGAGTGACCATCTTCTCGTCATTGCGTTTTTCGGAGCCGCCGAACGATGCATCCCAACATGCCGCTACTTGCAGAAGGACGACTGGAAATGCTTTCATCTTTGCGACGCCCTCCAGCCGCCGTCCCTGGACCTAGAGACGCCGGACGACCTGGATGCAGCAGCCGAAAAATCGTCACCAGCATCCAAGCCGCAGCCGACGCAGACACACCTTTCGCCAGATGCAGAGGGATTCTGCAATCGAGGAATGGAAGAACGCCAATCGGACTTGCAAAATCAAACGCATGAGACGGCTCCCTTTGGCATTCCATCGCACACTTCCTAGGCTTGTTTTGTGTTCTCCTCCTCGCTGCTTAAATTCGCTCAACAGTCTTACAGAACAATCTCCTCCCGTCTTAGAAGTGAAGCGCCATTGCTTCGAATGACTGACCCATCCGCAAATAACAATTGCGATATTATAGAGTAAAAATGGGTAAATTTGAGTTTGCGAGTCGGTAAATATCCGTTAAAAAATTCTAATTAATAAAAAACAATATGATTTTAAGTGTAATCAACTAGAGTTTTTGGCTAAATTAATTTAAATATTGTATCACTAATAAATAACAAAATAATGAGAATAAGACACTTACCTTAGATCAATGATGGTAAAATTAGAAAATCTGTTGCAACTCAAACAATTCGGCAAACTCATCACTGACGCTTTGTCACAACACCAATAGCTTTCCTAGGAATTATTTCAAACCATCTCCTACCAAATTGCAGAACGTTTCAGAAAGTAGAGGCCAATGATCTCTTTATGGACTTAAAACCCCCTTGCATTCTCGCGGGAAAATGAAAAACGTAGAAAAACATGACGCGCTCATGATCATCGTCTGAGGTATTTATATTAGGGCCACACGATAGCCACGCATGGACGATAAATACCATTCGATAAAAAAACCGGCATAGTTTCCTGCCTTATGGTAAAAGGAGGAAATTGTTTCTTCTTTCTTTTCTTAATTTTCATTTCTTTTCTTTCCAGACTGCGTATCTCACATCTCTCCGAAGATTCCGAGAACGGCTGCGAGGCGATAAGCACACCCAAATGGAGAAGTAAAGAGGGGCTTACAATTAGAGAATTCAGAGAAACCAGGTCTCATAATGATTTCCTCAGAGTAATTAATGAAGTGCGCCTAAATTCTCATTGCTGGGATGTTCCCTAAAGAATCATTATCGAAAAAAACACTAAGAAGCGGTCCTACCATACTGTGCGTTCCAGAGCCATCTTACGTCCGTTTTCTAATGCTATTCTAGTTTAGATTCTGCCGCCAACATACGTCACCGAGGACGTCACATCGCGGGATTGTTTAAAATATTAAGCCATTGTAACAAGCGACTGAAGATGGCGGGTTTGGTTCTACTCAAGCCACACTTAAATCTTGATTTATTAATAATTCATGGGGGTTCTGCCTCAGTATTATGTATGTTCGGTGCCTTTTATATATTTCTCCGACGTAATTCAGTCTTAGGGTAGAAAAGAAGAAATCGCCAAAGGAAGTAAAATGGAAAGGTGCTACGCCTGCCAAAAAATGGAAAAAATACAGTCAAAAATCTCACGAAGAACTCCGCAACGAGACAATGGCGGGCCGCGCATTGTAATGCATTGCCTCCGTAATAAAATTCGTGGACTTGGATATTCCGTATTTTCATATAAAATAAATTCACTAATTTCTCCAGTAACTATCTCACTGGATGTTTTCCCAAGAGCGAATAAGATCTTCAATGCATTTCACCAAACATTCTCGACATCCCAATTAATTTCTATCAGATACTAACTAAACTCAGCCACGCAAAACTGTGACTCAATGAGATATGAAATGAAATACGAAAGAAATGAATCAAATTGAATGCAACAATCGATTGCACAGTAAGTCAGACTTTGATTTTCGAAAACAAATTACTAAATCACTTCCAAAACAATTGAACTGAATACAACATTGGGTATCAAATTAACACACGTCTCGTCTTTCGGAAATAGACTATTCAAATCGCTTCCAACGATTGATTATGTACGTCAATGTGAACGGAATCAACAGCGTTTCTCTTTTTCTTATCGCTAAATAGGCCAATATGCAGGAAGTCGGATTCAACAATGGCATTTGTCGTCAAGGGGACCGGTTGTTTATTCCCTCGAAATTTCACAAATATCTCGTGTATTTCGTGTAAAATCTCGATAATTCAATTCGAAAACAATAAAACACGACCAAAATAAGATTTTTCATTCATTTCTCCTTCTTTTGGTGCTTGTCTCAACTTCGTACGACCATTCTTTCTAATTTAATTTTGCAAACGAAATAAAGCCTGCATTTGAAAAAATGAACTTTACGGGCATTTCTTATGGAAATGCTTTTACTCGTCTGGGATCGAACCGAGGACAAAATGTGCACTATTTTTACGACAGAAACACTCTCGTATTTGAATGCAACGTTGTGTTTAAATTTCCAGTCAATCGACAGAGTATTTTTCCAGTTTTGCGGCCACAAACATACACAGGCGGAATTCTTATACATTGAGATTTACCTCGAGAACGTTTGTCTACCAATTTGAAAACATGAGGAAAAACAGAGTGATTCGAAGCAGAATTTTATGTCACAAATCCCTCGTTTCTTCGATTAGAGAACTGAAGGCACCCCTTCAAACGAAAACGAAAAAAAAATCTCTCTTTCAAATGTAACATTTTTGTTTTTTTTTCTGCGATTTTTGATAGTAACCAACGTTAAATAAATCACACTGTCGTGTCCAGCATTACTTCCGTACTGACAAAGTTATCAATGCTTTCGACGTACTTCATAATTTTAATGTTGCAACATAGCAAATTTGAACCATGAGATTTGACGAATTTTTTTATAGCCTGCTCATGTCTTTTCCTGCATACATTCATCCATTTATTATTTTGCTTTTATTTTTTTGTGCAATCGAATATATTTATTTAAAATTTTCTTATTTCTTTGTTTGTTGCTTGCATTCACTATAAACTGGTGCCAAAACTGTGTAAGAACCTTTTCATAAATAAATATATTAATAATTATACGAATAAATATACTAATGAATAAACTATGATATAAAAGGATAAATAAATTAATGCATAAATGATTTAATAAGTGAATTAATTAATTAATAAATCAGTAAATGAATAAAAAAAATTCTAGAAGCTGCAAATTTAAATAAGCGGCGAATCTCCCGTATGTTCGAAGCGATGACTCAGTCTTTAGCCATCTCCTGGGGAAGTTTGGAACTATTCGAGAGATAGAAAGAAAGAGAAGGAAAGGCCATTGGATGGTGCTGCCACGGGAGATTCTAAAACTACTACGACATCCGATAAGTGTCGATGAATGAACTTTTTGCGGATCTTTCACCCGTCGCCCTCTTGCGCCGGAACGCGGAACCAACGTGTTTAAACAGGTGTGAGGCGGTAGGGTTGGGACGTTAGTTTACATCAATTTTTTTAATCCACAGCGAAGCGGAATGGACCGAAAAAGATTACGAATGTGTAGCAGAATCTATAGATTTCTTTCTGGTGCACTCTGGTAACACTGAAAGGGAGTCTTAAAGTAATACTCTGTGTTTAAAACTTCGTGTTTCCGAAACCTCGCGGAAATGCTTGCAAGTGGCTCGCAGCTAATAAATAAGAAAAAGTGAGGGGATGAATTTGGTACCAAATTAAAGGAGATTAAGTTGGTAATCTTTCCATTTATTAGATTTAAACCTCGGTTACTGCTCCCCATAACGAGCATGAATGTTTATTAAATGATAAAGCTTCTTCTCAATGGTACCTGCTTTAAAGCTTTAAATCGGAAAATAAGTTCGTAAACCACCGTTAGTAATGCTTATAAATCAACAACAAGGTATAATGAAAAAATAAAAGGAGGTGAGGAAATGAATGTCGTCAACCAAGTGAGAGCTCGGATGCAATTTATGAGGTAACACGGCTGGAGGAAACTCGCCTCTGGAAAACGCATAGAGCTAAGGAAGTTCTGTGCATGGGGAATTAGATCAGCATTACGATCCTCCAGTGAATGGACGGAATCGAGTCAGCTGTAAAAAGCTTAGATTGATCCGACGCTCAATTTAATCGCGTGATCCTTGGACACAAGCACCGAGATATCTTAAATTTTATCCTCCTCGACACTCATTCCTTTGCAATCCAGTATACCTGTCCCAAAGGTAACCTGAAATGTAATAAAGAATGGCTGCTAAGAAGCAGAAGAAGGCGCACAAAGTTAGTATTAGAATTAGCAATCCACTTTTTGTCTACTTTAGGGTTCTATCATATACGAGTAAAATGTAGCTTGCATACTGCAATCAGATCGACAACACTAATTTCATGTCGTCATAATATCAGGACAGTCCTCAAAAGAAAAACAAGGATTAAAAATATTCCGAAAATTCACTGCAATTTAATCGTCTATCATCGAACCCAGGACTATCGGTTGATACTTATTATGCAGTACAGCAGAAGGTCACCATCTCTAACTATGTGTGAAAATTCAAGCAGAAATATTGGCTGCAACTGCTTCAAACTACGTCCTACTTTTCACATATATTCCTTATGAGAGAAATCGTAATGTGCTCTGGCATCGAACCCAGGAACAGCATGGTCTTACCTAATTTGTTTTCTTAAACCGAGTATTAATATACATCTTTTATCTAATCATGAACTCCCTATTATTTCGATAAAAGCATGAAAGAAATAATGAAAAACTATCCCATTGTGTTTTATATGGCAGATATATTTACCACCTGGCATCGAACCCGGGTCTTATTGGTGATACTTCCTTTGCATCACAACAGAAGACCACCATCTTTAACTTTGTGTGGAAATTCAGGCAGAAATAATTGCTGAAACTGTTTCAAACTACGTCCTACTTTTCCCATATATTCCTTATGAGAGAAATTTTAATGTGCCCTGGCATCGAACCCAGGAAAAGTACGGTCTAATCTAATTTATTTTCAAAACCCTTGTATTAATATACATCTTCCATATAAGCAAGAACTTCCTATCATTTCGATAAGTGCATCAAAAAAAATAATGAAAAACTACTTCAATGTATTTTAAAGGACAGATTTTTGCATCGTCCTAGCATCGAACCCAGGACATTTTCCGCAAAAGTCATTTATGTTTTTGATAGAACATAGGCTACTTGAGTTTCGATTCTCTACCTATCCAGTAAGTATTTTTTATTAATTCCCGAAAATCGAAGCAATGCTTTCAAATGGGAAAAATCGGGACTTTGGAGCCCTCTGGAATCGAACCCATGACACTGAGGTTTAAAATCCCAATTTTTCTGGAAGTTGCACGTTATGGCCAATACGTCGTAAACATTTCAAGCCAATGACGCTTGTGGTTTAGCCTGTGAATTAGTATCCTATCTGTCTATATGAATGAATCCGGAGAAGCATCTACATATAATAGATAACATTTTCACCAGTATCAAATAATGATCAATTTGAGAGTGACTAAAACAGAAATGACTTTAACATGTTTTTATCGTATACTAGCTGTACCCGTTCACACGTTGTTGTGTTTAGAGAAGTGTGATCTCTTTCTTGCCTTGCTTACCTCTGTTCACTCGTTTCTAATGATCGAGCAAGAGTAGTGTGATTTCGATCTCTTTCTTGCCTTGCTTGCCTCTGTTCACTCGTTTCTAATGATCGTTCTTCTCTTCTCCTTTTTGCTTGATTTGTAGATAGACCAATAGCACTTCGCGTTGGCGGCATAATTGTAGGGTTAAATAAAACGTATTTCCAATTATTTTCCTCAGCTGGAAATTAATAATATTTTTATTTATTCGCGTATTAATAATTTATTCTCGTATTAATAATTGCAAAAGTTTTTGACTGCATTTTTGTATTTATTAGAATTTGCTGGCGAAAAATCGAACATCAAATGCATTAATGTTCTTTTTTGTAATTTAAATTAATTTTTTGAAATCTTATAAGAAATACAATTTATGTATTTTAAATATTTTAAATTTTAATATAATTAGTAATATTTAAACAATAATTGAAAAAATATAAATTCTACCCAAATGGGATCAATTTATGTATCGTACTTCTATTTATCCCGTAGAAAATCCATTCGCAATTTGTATGGCAGGCAGCAATTCGCGTTGCAAGGCTATTATAATGAAATCATACATACTATCTACATTACTTTCATTCAGTATATAAGAAAATATATTATCACAGTACCTTATCAGTTCGGAGTAAGATATGCTAAATTATGTGCTACTCTACACTTCGCATCTCGCAAATCTCAAATAGAACACATATTCAACTGAAGAAGACCTAAAAATTAAATTCAGTCTCGTCAAAGACATAAAATAAATTGAAATGTTGAAAATAGATGATATTTGTAATCAAAGTCGGTAACGTCATCAACTCACCAAGTTGTCCAGTACATACAATCTCTTGAATTTATCAAAATATACTTTTCATTAAATATCAAAAACCGTTTACTCCACGATAATATACGTAAATATTTACGTTGCTATAAACAAACATCATTTGAATACGGGAGTAAATTCTCAATGTGTTCTTATGAGAAAATTCAACAATCGCATTCGTTGTAACTGAGAAATAGTTTGTTTATAGCCTCAAAATTCATCAAAATTATCATCTAATTATCTCTAAGTCTCGTAATTTCCGATCGTAAACTATTTCATGACCAAAATGAGAAATTTTATTCAATTTCCCTTCTTTTGGTGCTACTTCTAAATCCATACGTTGGTTAATTCCAATTTAATTTTGCGAAAGAAAGGAAGCATGCAAGTGATAAAATCGAAGTTTACATGTATTTCTTATGGAAACTGTTTTTCCTTCTGGAGTCGAACTGAGTACTCCGATTAAAATAAAAATTTACAAAAACCTTCCCGGGGATATACGTAATAATTTCCCAAATTTTCACGACGATTGGATGTATGGTTTTTGAATCTATCGAGTACAGACAGACAGACAGACAGACACACATTCATTTTTATATATATATAGATATGAAATGGATAAAAGAATTAAAGCGGCACAAGTGAGACTGTTGGACATCCGTCGTGCACGGAAATCAAAAGCCAAACACCATTTACTTACGAAATCAAATTTCGAACATTAAGTTCATGACTATAGGTTCCTTCTGCTAGATTAAAATACGGCTCGACTGTTAAGTTTACTCTCCCGCTGGCTATTCTTAGATGGTAAAACGAACCTATAAGAAAGCTTATGTGGTTAAAAATAATAATATATATTTGTAGTCGTTACCCCGTAATACAGCTGTACATCAGCAATCATCAGATCTTGAAATGTTCCCACTCCCTTAGAGAGGGAAACGGTACTAATTCAAACTATGAAAATGTTTCGATAAATTCATTTTTAGGATTGCTATCTATTCTCGTTTTTGCACATTGAAATAATCGATTGAGGCAAATGTGCCAATTATATGCCAATTCGATACGTTGGAACAAAGAAACTGAAACCAAGATACCAAGAACACTCTGAAAGCCTTGAGATAAGAATAAATAAAATAAGACTGAAAATTATTTTTTTATTTGAAACAGGGATTCGATTTTCTACAGGAAGTTTTGGATGACTCTTGTACCTATAGAAGACCACAAGGAATAGGAAAAGTTTCTTTAAGATTTCTTACTCAATCCTAAGAGATAACTAAAATATTAATTTTTTATTTTATTACCTCGACATCAAAGACTGAATTAACTACAAAACATCTGAGTGGCTTAATTAGCTAACTGTGCATAAAGACAAGCATTTAACTTAAAAGCGGGTTAATAATCAAGATTTGTGTAAAGAAAATGTCACTGTTAACATCATCTAGACACACAAATTCAAGCCAAATATTGATATAATATATTTCTCAATGGATAATCGTTAGCAAAAGAGGAATTAAGGACTCGAACACTATCTTCCACTTTTCGGGCGAATACTCGAACGAATTTACCTTAAGTATACTTACGGTCAGTACTGTAAGAGTTGAATAATTCAACCGCCCGGAAATTGAAAGATCTGTAATGTTAGCCAGTTTTCAAACTATTTCCCTTGTCCCTTGGAATACGTTCGCGACATCCCGAGTTAAATCACACTTTAGTTCATCACTAATATAATTGATGCACCGAAAAAAATACACAAAGTAAATGACTATATATAGGGCGATGATTCCCCCAAATGTAACTACATGGATTCGTCACAGAGAAGCATACAAAGTGACTGTCCCGCATTAGAGACGAAAAATCTTGACTCTGCCTGGATATAATACAAAAAACACGTTTCAATTACGTGTCCCGGCGTCCTTTTGTACCCCGAATTACTCTCCGTTGTCAATTCCGTCTCATAAAGTCGTCGCAGAGTTATAATTAGTCCAAATATTAGCCCACGCGAAAGGAATTCTGCGCTGTTTTGAGCGACGAAGTAACTGTGCCGTAAAACGAGTTGGGTTGACGAGATAGTCCGGAATAAAACCTAAGTAAATAAGGGGATGAATGACAAAAAAATTAGCGCGGTCTCTTCCTCGAATCTGGAAAAAGGATTTTTCCGAGAATACGAGTGTGAAGATAGATACTTCCTTGTAAGCAAAGGAAGAAGTCGCACCTTCAATCGCTCCCCTATAAGAACGCCAAGACCTTCATAAGCGAAACGAGAGCTAAAAGGCCAGTGTCGGGAGAAGAACTACAGAGAGGGTGGGAGATACAGCAAAAGATGATGGGAGAGTCATCTAGAAAGAGATTGCAGCCTGGGTGGCGGTAGAAGTGTGGGTGAAACATGAATGTGGTGAGATATGAGGAACGAAGCTAATACTTGCTATCTCCCTTCGGGCACTCGCCCCAGAGAAGGGCCTCGTCTGGAGGGAAAAGAACCCTTGCTTCCCTTCGTTTCTTGCCCTTCCACCGACTTTGGCCGCGGCCTGGGAAATAAATTAACTCCATTTCCATTAAGCGGGGGGTGTGGACGGGAGAGGAGCGAGGTTGTTTAGGAAGAAGCAGACGCACTGCTGAGCGTTTATAGGATGAGAGGAGGGTTTAACGGGCTCTGAGTGTTTCATAACACATCCTAGATATGGTTATGAGCGTTCTGCTCGAACATATTTGGCGGAAATAGATTTCATCAGAGTTATCGCTGGATTCATAATTAGAATGGCCGCTTCAAAATAAGATAGAGCAAGAAGGTATAAATATTCTGTCGGATGATTCATGAGATCGATCAAACCTGGAAAACATTATAAATTTAATCTTGGTGAAGTAATTTTCTTATCTAATCCGTTAATGACAAAATAAATAAATAAAAAAATACCGTGAGTGCATTGTATTAGTCAGAATTCTCAAAACCGACATTCCATGTAGAATGATAGATAATGTCACAATGTGTCGAAAATGGCTTATGATTTATGGAAAACACTACATGGCGAGATAGTTAGCAATGTGAGGATATTTGCGGATGACTCGGTTAGATATAGGGAAATAACAAACGAGGAAGGCCGAACATCTCTCTCAAACGTTTTAGTCCTCATCCAAAGGTGGTGCGAAAAATGGGAATTAGATATTAACGTAGGTAAATGCTCCGTAGTTAACTTCTTCGAAAAGAAAAAAATTGCGTCCAAATCACCCGTACAAAATTAAAGTAATTAATATAAAAGTAGTAAATTCAGTTGAATATCTCGGGATCAACAATGCTAATAACTTAAATTGGAGCACGCATATTCGAAAAATCTCCGGCAAAGCAAGTAAAAGGCTTTGTAAAGCGTATTGTCGGTAAATGCGATGAAAAGGTGAGAGAGAGATGTTATTTTACCTTGGTCAGACCCCTTCTGGGATATGCGGCAAGTATATGGGATCCGGCGGATGAAACTCGAGAAAGTGCAGCGTAAAGCGGTTCGTTTTGTTAAGAAATGCTACGATAAAAAAGCAAGCGTTACAAAAATGCTCTCAGACGTAGGTTGGGAATCCTTGAAAGAAAGTAGATCGGAAGTTAGGCTGCGATTGCTTAATAAATTCAGGGAAACTACATTTTCGGAAGATACAATCGGTATCATGCAACCCCCCTGCTACGTCGGTCGATCCGATAATGACCGTAAGTTAAGAGAAATAGATGCTAGGACGAATCGTTTTAAAAATTAATCCTTTCCGCGAACGATACGCCACAATAACCGAATAAGGAAGTAGTTTAGACTCAACTGGTGTTTACACCCCCTGCCACACGCTGAAAGGCGGCTTGTAGGGTATTAATGTAGATGGCTGATTAAAATTATTCTTAGATATAGTGAAATTTTATATTTATATATTTATTTTATATATATTTTATATATATTTTATTTTATATATATATAAGAACGGCTGCGGTCAAAATGACCGCCGCCGTCCTTCTAGGTAGGGCGAATTTCCCGTCCTCCTAGTGTTAAAATCATTGAGGAATCAGTAAGTTAAACCTTTCTGAATATCTATGTAGTTATCAATATTTATAACAGTTAATTAGCTCTGTAAGCGGAAAAGAAGGCCAACACTTTACAATTTACAGGCTGATTTCCGGCTACGGCACACTTATCCTCTAAATAAGTTACCAACTCGAGTGTAAGCCGAGGGGAACTTTTTCAGCATAAACATTGTGCTGAAAAACTCGACTTATACACGAGTGTATACGGTAATGACTATCTTAAATTATCCCTTGTAAACTAAGCTCGTACCTCTCATTAATGACAATTCCTTTATTTATCTTCAATCAGTAATAATCAAATTCATTCCTATTCATTACCGGACCATGCGATTGAACAGGACACTTTCAAGGAAAAGATATCATTACACATCAGAGAAACAAACTACATTTTCTCTTTACCGTTTTCTGTCTCATTTATATTCACAAAAACCAACAGTCACGAATACAAACGTCAATCACAACCACGAAAAATAAAGGGAGTTGGTTTGTTAGACATAAAAGTAACATTTTATTCGATGAAAATAGCAAAATATCAACCACGGAATTCCCGTAAAATACACGCAGAGGAAATTTCAAATTGCCTTTATACCAATAAACACAGAGCGGCAAATTTAATCCTCCCTTTTCCTTCAAATAATTCCGAGCTTGAAAAATAAATAAACTCATCCAAAACACGAATATCCAGTCCCTTATTAATCTCGCAATTCCCAGAAAAAATGCACATCTGACCCACCGCTAAAATTGCTAAAATAGCAGATCGGCCCTTGCGATAAGAGAGAAAAGCAAAACCTTTAATAAAAACGCTTCTAGATATTCCTATGACTACGCCCCCAAAAGACACGAGACCCATAAACCTGAATCCCGAGCGGAAGAAGAGTATGCGAAAAAGCGAGATGGAGCCAGTTTTCAATCCGAAGCAAAACGGATATCGCAACGGTGACGTCATTTCCGCTACGTAATGGATTCCATTGCAATCGGAGGAAAAATGAGCGATTTAAAATTCAGAGCCGCGGAAAAGGAAGATGGTCAAGAAAGCGTTCTATTTAAGTACGTCGTAAATTACGGAGGCGGAATCAGTGTAAGATGTCCGTACAGTTAGACAAAGGGAATAAATAAACCCCGTTACACCGGAATCATGCAGAAGAGAAGAAGAATTCATGCAGAATTCTTGCGACCTTGCCGAGTTGCCATTTAAAAAGAAGGTCTCATTTATTCGAATTCCTTTATGGCTAAGACGTTCGTGAGGGAGATAAACAAAGCGAAGCTTTGCGACTGCTTCACCTCCTTCGGAGAAAGAATAGCTGCGGAGATGAAGAAAGTAGAAAGCCATGCCGACGCGCGAAAATTCTGCAAAACAAACGACGGTCGTGAGGCGAATCCTTTACGTCCGCCACGTTCTTTTATCTACGGTTTTAACTCCGAAAGGGCATTTACTCTCGGATCGAGGCTGTTTCGTCTCATACACTTCAATGTTCATCCGAATGAACCTCGTGTTTCTGAAATGGTTCGGAACCCGTTCACAAGGACTTGTATGTACACGAAGTCGAAATGTGAACTACTTTCGGTGCTATTTCTGTTGAGATAACTCCGCCGTACATTCCATAAGTTGTATAGTTAGAAGTGAAGTAAACAAACCTAAATATAATAATAATAATAAATCGTCTTTATTTGGGCGAGATTGAGACTTAAAATTCTCTTATAACTCTAAATAAGGATAGAGAACACATAGATAGAAAAATCAGAGAGTATGAGAACTTACTCATTCGGAAGTGAAAGTGGCGATGAAAGATTAAAGCGAACAGCAAAATACCGATTTTTAAATTGGGTTGAATTTGATCGATTGCCCATGGAGTATTCTCAATTCTAAAATTTTGATTTATATTCACATACCTATTCAAAATTTTACGGAACATTCAATGTGGAATAAAGAGAGACTTTGCGCTTTTTTCACAAATATTTTTCCTTTAATGACGAAACGCCACCAGGTACCAACGAATAATCGTTATCATCAGGCATACGGTGGAAAAATAGGAACGCCTATCTTAATTCTACATAATAAATATTCACAACGCTCATATTCGCATTGCCCATTGCTATGGAAATATATTACCATGAATACTCATTTGACATTCTTCATTCCATAAATCAATTTTGTTGAGATTTATTTCATAATCCTTTGAATCAAGAACAACGAATCAATAAGAGACTACCGACCTATTGATACAGATACATTGAAAAGAATCGTAGATATATTTTGTATTTGTATCAGGGAATGTATCTTAACTAAGACGCTTTCACTGCGGTATTCAAAATTCCAACAATTTGCTTTGACTAATAGAAAGAGGAAAGCACTTCCAAAGCTTTCGGAACTCAGGAACTCCACTAGAATTCAAAAGAAAGAAGAAGTCTCTCCTATCAAACGCATTGCCCCCGGTGAATTTCAACGGGCCCTTCCGCTAGTAATTAACAATATTCCGCGAAAGTTGGTGGAAAATCATTTAAAAAAAATAGCAATAGACATACACATGTGTTTTAGTATTGTGAAATTTGAAAAAATTTTGTTATTAAAGAATTTTTTCAGATATAATATTCTATTATCGATGTAAAAAATCTTTGCACTTTGCACAAGCGTCTGGCTATTGAGAGCGAGAGCAGAGTATTTCTAATAATTTATATTTGATTCAAAACCTCTTAAGCATCCTTAAAAAAGTAGTGCTTATCACATTTCCTTTTGGGAAAGAAGTTTCATAAGCTTCATAGTATCCGCTGCTTAATGCCTATCAAATAGTGGAAAATTTTGGACAATACTTTCATATCTTATTGACATCGATAAATACCTGCGAATTGTGCAGTTATTTTACTTTAAGTGGAAAATTGGAGTTGTTTTTCCTTCTAAGATATTTCATTTTCAAAAATTGTTTATTGAATTCTTGCTAATAACATTCATCACATTATGCACGTAGTATATTACGTCATATGTCGTCACTATATAAATTAAGTTACGTAACGGAATGTGTGCCTTAGTTGAACGTCGATTGTGGAAAGAACTTAACTGTAAAATTCATTTTACTAATAACCTGAAAAGCCGCAAAAATATAAAAATATCGGTCAATTAACTAGGACACTCCGTTTATATATTTCCTTTAATACGCAAACAGAAAATATTCCATGGATAATCCTTTATCACGGAATCGATATCACACATCAAAAAAATAAAATAATAAGAAAATTGTTTGATCATGACGATTTCAGTCTCTCTTAGCGCCTGTAGGAGATGAAAATTTACGCATTTAAATAGAATTTTCACCAAATTGGAAATACGTTTCGGCATATTTCCAGAGCATTAGCACGCTTCACAAAGAAGGCTCAAATAATGTCTGTCTTTGTCGCGTAAAATAAACCATGATTTAACATCTTTAGTTCGAAATGGCGACTAATTCGACGGAAGCTAAACTAACAAATTAAATGTAACAAATCAATCAACCGCTTCCTTCCTGTTTCGAAACGGAACTTCTGATCTTACAACCCAGTTTTATTGGCCACCGAAGAGACTCTTCGTCCAATGCAACGCTTGCAAATTCATTTTGCAAAGCGAAAGGCTTTAAGTTGAACCAAGGACCAGGGGATCATTTCCCGAAAAGCGCCTCTCACGCCCTCAAACGATATGATAGATAATCAAGATGGACGACGTTTTTTATTGACTTTTAAAATAATCAGAGAAAGTTAATCGCATTCGTCAGTCATTCACCCTTTTCTGGGATTCTTGGAGGTCACCCTTTGGTTGCCAGTGTGAGGAAGGGAGGCGGCGATAAACGGAAGTCCAGCGGTTATCAAGAACCTCATTTCCGTTCAGCGTTGCCACAAACCACATCTTGATTTTCGCTACCCCGAATACTTTATCTCCTCGATTCTTAGCAAGAAACAATTTCAGACCAAATTACTACACTTTGAGGAAAACTGATGGAATACATTAGAATAGCACCATTTCTCGCAGATATTATCATACTTGAAATTTTGAATTTCGCAAAAAAAAGTTTTTTCGTGATACACTCTAATGTGCATTCGATTGAATTTCGTCCTTCTTTAGCATTCTATAAATACGTTTTCAGTTGTGACCCCAAAATGGATCGCAGATATCCAATTTCAGAAAAATTTAACAAATTCTCTCCGCAGTATTTATCTTTGTCGTCGTAATTTTATTTCTTTAACAAATCTTTGTTAGTGTTCCGTGAGTCTTTTATAAAATATCCTTCGCTAAAGGGGGATGTTGAGACCGCTCAGTTTAGACTGATTAATAAATGTTGACACCGCTTAGTTTTCGCTAAACAATTCCTTGGTTCGACCTGAATCGTGTCTCTCATAAGAAATGCACGTAAATGTCATTTTGATCGATTGCCGATAATTTTTTCTTTCGCGGAATTAAATCAGAAATAATTTTCGTACGAAATCGAGACGAACACCAAAAGAAATGAAATTGAATAAAAATTCTTATTTCGGTCATGGAATATCGTATTCGAGACGAAATGGAGAGAATTCGGACAAAAAAGACGAAATATTCGTGTGATTTCGTGGGAATAAACAATTCCCTAGCGACGAAGGTGATTTTTGAACTCTCGTACGATTATAAATGGGAAAGACATAAGGAAACGTATGGAGAAGGAGAGCCGACATTTTGTGGCAATGAAACCATCAGTTAACTTTGGAAGCTAAAATTCAGCGATACAGGTTCAAAATTTGGCTTTGTAAATATGATTTCAAATGATTAATGGTTTTCTATTTCAAAAACACGGGAAAATTTCGGTATCGAATAGCGATTATTAGAATTTTTGTAAGTAAATAAATTTAATTGTAATTACCTCATTTTTGACGGGGTAATTCACTACTATTGAATTAATGCTTCAATATTTACTTCTTTAAGAATTAAACTCGGAACAAGTACAATCAGGATTTTACATGAGTATTTCAGTCAATTTTACTTTCCAGTGACGATTATTGGTGATTAGGAATCGGGATATCGATTTAATGATCCAGATTTTGTTCACGACATTTAAAGGTCGTGGAGCGATTTAATTTTACATAAAAAGGTCTACTAAGGCATTAAAGATAAGGTATAAGGATGGATTTAATCTCCATTTTGGACTATTAAATCAACGTTAATAAGAATGAATAAATGAAAAAAGTAGATTTTTCAGATCCGAAAATGAAAAGAAATACGTAATAAATTTAATTTGAGACAAATTTCCAAAAACACGAGGACAAATTAGACTAAAGTCAATTTAATTTTAAGCAAAAACGAGCCAAACATTTGAAAATTTTCGCATAAATGCCCGGTTTTCGCGGATATCTTCGTAAATTGCTACATAAGAGGGAAGTTATTGTTCTTATTTTGGAAAAATCTCGTTTAGATATTCGAAAAGAGTTCAAATTCGACTATGTTTGCTCGTGTTCTAAGCAACAGGGAGTCAAAAGAACCAAACATTTTCTAGTTTCGGAATTTCTTCGTAAATTACTAGAGGAATTTAAATTTTTGTCCTATGTTTGGAAATATCTCGTAAGAGTCTTCAAAAGGATTCATATTTTGACAAAGGTTTATCGTTGTATAAGCGAAAAAGTTCGAAAAAACAGAAAATTCTCGACAATTTGCCTTGTTTTTTGCAGATTTCATCCTGTATTGCTAAAATAAATAAACATTTACTTTGATATTTGGAAAGATCTCTAGGATACCATCAGGAAATTTTGTAGATATTGAAAAGGCTTTCCATAGAGTCCAGTGGCCAAAACTGATGGGGATATTAAAAGATAGTCTTTTCTTAAGCGATGATAATTTTGAACTCTTATTGACGCATCCTAAGCAACAAATTATTGATTAGTGTCCTTTTTGTTATTAGTATGAAGATGATAATTCAAGATATTCATAATTATTTTCTTGGTGGAATTAATTTCACTTCACTACTTCTAATAGAAGTGAAATTGTAAATCTGATGAGATATGGCTTTCCCTTACTTAAAAAATTATAGAAATGAATGACGCAAATTCGTATTTCTTTCAATTGTGTTTCCATCAATTACAATTTCCTTCTCCTCTACGCCTTTATCCCATATTTTATGGTGTCGGCTGATGGCGAATGGTTTGGGTGATTATGAGAATGAGCTTGTTTTTGGCGATGGACTGGAAACTTTTACGGCCGGATGCCCTTCCTGCCGCCAATTACAATTTTTTCCAATATGGGTCTAAAAGTATCAAAATTCAGTTTAACTGCAAGATATGAGTATTGTTTTCAACCATGCAAATTGACCCAATATGCAGAATAAATACTTTGATTCCCTTGAAACAAAAGCCATACGTGGTAGGTTAACGCGTCATGATCTCCGTATGACTCTGGGTGTGCTCAATCTATATTCCAGTTTCTTTCGATTACCAGCGGTTATTTCATTACTGTTTGCAAAAGAAGGGTCTTTTTGGGTAGTGAGCATGTTTCTACTTTCTATGTCTATGTAAGAGCCCTGCAAGCCGCCTTTCCGCGTGTGGCAGGGGGTGCAAGCACCTTGACTCTATTTTCCTAAACGGTTGCCTTCGCGTATACTTTATGGAAAAAATGAATTTCTGAAACGATTCGTTCGAGCATTTATTTCCCTAATCTTTCTGGCAGTATCAGAACGGCCCATATAACAGGGGGTTCGCATTGTATCGGTGACATCATCTGAGAACGTATTTTCTCTGAACTTATTTAATAAATTTATCCTTTGATTTTTTCTCCTATCTTCTAATGATTCCCATCCACAATGAGGTAGTCCACTCTGGCTAGTACAATACCTACTGAAAATAACAGTAACATCATCGCTCCAGATATTTCCCCCATCTCTCCACCGAATATCGTATAGGACTAACATATATTTATGTTCGATCTTTTCATTTCGAACTCTAAATTTTCCTACTTCCCTTTTTTTGTCCCATTAATGTTCCAACATCCCATGGCCCCACCCCACCCAGTATATCTTCGCTCTTTTCGTTCCTTGTGTAAGGGTTTCATTGAATGACGACCGATATGGTCTTATCACTGCCGGGTCACACCTTAGAGCGCTGAGTCCCGTTTCCTCCAGTACCAATACTATTAGAATAGCACATAATATCAAGGGTTAAATAGTCGAGGTGGTCTCCGCTTTCCTTCCTCAACACAGTATATAACGTTACACCATCACCCATATGGCCGCCTCACTGAAGTTCAGATGCTGTGTGGACAATATTTCGTCTTGCCTTTACCTATTGACCTTTCTGGCATGAGTAACCACACCAGGAACCACTTATGAGCTATTCCAGCTCATAAGATCATGGAAACACGTAAGGCCTTCCACCATGACATGGTTGATATCCAGAGAAGGATTTTGGGACATCATCACCTAAAAAACATCGCCTCAGAACTTTTGAAAATCTTCCAAGCCATTCTAAACTATTGGTAATACGATTTCTGATATTTGTAATATTTTAAACGGCAGATCTTTGATATTTCGAAATATTTAATTCTTCAATTTCAAGGCCAAAGCAAAACAATATGACGATATTTGTCGCGTAATTATCTTGCCTTGTAATAAAACTAATACTTATCCTTTATAATACTTGAATTTAATTATCATTGCTAAAAAATGCCTATAATATAGGTAAAAGTGACGGATCCTTATTTTGAAAATTAAAGAAGAATTATAGCAAATACTTGGAAAACATTTGAGCAATTAAATATACGATAACTCTAAGATAAATGAATTTTCGACATAAAGGAAACCTTTTCTGAATAAATTTTTAAACATAAACATAAAGGTCGTGTTACTGATCGCAAACTTAGCGACATTAAAATAGTACACGAAATTTCGCTGGACACCGAGTGCCTCGAAATCAGTCGAATCGATCGCGTTTGGGAAGTTATTGCTTCAAGTAGAGCAAACCGATTTCAATAAGAGTAAAATTCACATGATAGAAGATTCGCTCATTGATATAAAAATTAATGTTGTACCTTCAGTTTCTGTACTTATACTGTACTTTATTTCAGAGAAGAAGTACCCGATTTTGGTGGTGAAAATTCGGTGGTCCAACTTTCACCGATTGCCACTCACTCAATTTATGGTTTAGTAAACTGCAATTAGGATATGTATTAGCCAAGAGTATTGTCAAACAATTGGTGTAAAATAATTCTTTAATTTCTGTCATGTGTGGTAGGAATGGACTCTATTACAAAACTCGGCTTATGAGCTCGGATTCAACAACCGAATTCGTCGTCAGGGGGAGCAGTTTTTCATAACCGAAAGATTAAAAAACAATTCACATTTATTATCAAAATTCTAGAAATTTCGAATCTTGAGGCAGTGACATGAATAAGATTTTTTGTTAACATGTTTTTCTTTTCGTACCTGTCTCTATATCTTACGACTATTCTTTGTTATTTAATTTTCCAAAAGAAGTATGGTCTACAACTGAAAGTAATTAACTTGACATACATTTCTTACTCTTATTAACTATAGCATCATCCCATTTTAGCCTGAAGACATTACATTTCAGAGAATAATTAACCCATTTTCCATGAACAATATCAAGGAGATTTCTTTTTCTCAGATACTAAAAAATGACTTTATTGGGGCGAAACTAGGAGGTCTCTTCTCACATCTAACTCTTCGTCGTATGAGAAATGAATGGAAATAGATAACTTGCATAATTACAAAGAAGAAAACTAATATGCGGATTAAAAAAAACATTGTGTGTTAAATCAGAAGGAATGCATCACTTGCATTTCGTTTTGCGCTGAATTATCATATATGTTTTTACTCTAGTAGCACAACAAGTATTAAAATCCTCATTACTATATATCAATAAAGAACTGCCATAAATAGATTTTATAGAACATGTTCCAGATTTGGAGACAAAAAGTTGCAAGACGGTTGAGGAAAGAAAATACCGATGGTGGCTTTTACATCCGGAAACTTAATGGAACAATTCCTTTCCCTAAGTAATTAAATTATGAGTTTATCAACCGGATGCTAAGTTGAGGATGTTGCCAATTTACCAGGAGTCCAAATAACTTCTGGACGACTCCACAGTTGTGACTCCGCTGAGTTAGCGATCGGCGTTCCTCGTTACTGTGGTACGCAGTGCATCGCTCCCTCAGAGAAAAAGGCCATCTTCATAAAGGTGAGAATGTTAAGATTATAGTCATACTTCAACAGCTATCCTACTCTATACTAAAATAATATTCGAGAGATCTATTTCAAATGTTTAATATGGACGAAGGACTGACTACCATAAGATATGCATTCAATTTGTTCAACTGGTCAACGCTTGCTCAAATCTTGGCAAATTGCTTTAATTTCCATTGAAATCGTATTTATTTCCGAGAAAGATCATCAACTCCTTGTCGGGGCTCATCGAGCAATTCGGTATATCACTTCTGCGCGTGGGTTTCGAGAATCGTGCCCTTGAGTTCTGAGAGTCTGTGAGTTTTCCGCAGTCTCTTTGGTTATGTGCGACGCTCTGTTGTATAGCGCCCGAAAACCTAAAATTACAGATTGGAACGTAAGAGTGCATTTATGTTATGCATCAATCCTATGAAAGAAATCTTCTAATATAAAACCTCAGTGGTACTTAGTTTGCGTCACTGAAACTTAAACTTTTCTGTCTTAAGTATACGATATTACACATTGATTTGAACTCTCTATTCCACAATACATTAGAATATTTATAATTTAGAAGATAGAAAACTTAATATGTACTAAATTCCAATAATACATCAACGGTATATTAATATGATATTTACTTATTGAATTAAAGTAGATAAAATCATACTTGCCCACGATGACAGAAATGGTATTATTTTACTACTATGTGAGTTTAATTCTTCGGAATCTAAGGAGCCATTTCCATGAACGAGGATAAAGGACTCCGGTTGTTCAAAAACTTGATAGATGATGACATATGGGTACGCATTTACTACTTGTGCAATATCAAGTAAATATAAGTTTAGTCAACGGAAAAAAAACAGTTGGTGTTTTGCTCATGAATATAATCGGCGGATTGCAGGTAGGGAAATAATTCGATACCCTGAGAAGCCACATTCATTCCCTCCTACTCCTGGCTCCAACGTACTTAATTAAAAGCGAAAGGCTTACTTTCTCCTTTGCATCCCTCTTGAAATTTCCCACCACACTCGTTCCCTCTGAGTATCATAACTTCCTAATGTCATCCATTCAGTTCAAAGCATACGCCATTTTGTTCTTAATATTTTCATTGCTTTATTCTCCTCTATTGCCGCTAACATTCATCATATTACGTACTTCTTTACTTTTCACCCATTTTCTGTAAGTGTTCAAATTCATGAGTTCCATACGTTAATTCTTCTCAAATACCTCTTTTATCCTAAATTCATTTTCCTCATTCCTTATCCTCTTTTTTACTTTCTCCATATACGAAGTATAGAGAAAGTATTGTTTTCATGAAAAAATTCGACTTCGAGATTTCAACGGAAATACATGTTTTGGGGTCCCTAGAACACGTTTTGACCATTTTCGGAATGATGTCTGTGTGTATGTGTGTGTGTGTGTGTGTGTGTGTGTGTGTGTGTGTGTGTATGTGTGTGTGTGACAGTGGGCGCTCTAACGTGAAAACTATAAGTCGTATCAATACCAAAATTCATATTTAGTACTGTAGTTTGTGCTGTCAGAGTTGATTAGTTTTTCAAGTAAATCGGTAAACCGGAAGTCGAGCTTCATTCATCAAAGCTCATTTCCGGTTTTCAAAATATCTCCATAAATATGATATATAGGTATATTGTGTACCAAATATAAGTTTGAGATAATGTAATTTACTATAACTTTTGTATTTAACATATTTTTGTATCACCGGTTGATTAGGAGTTATTCGTGAAATACTGATCAAACGGAAGTAGCTGATTTTGTACTTTGTGGGCGCTCTAACATAAAAAGTATTTGTCGGATCAACACCAAATCTCATTTATAATATTTTGGTTTGTGTCTTTAGAGTTGATTAGATTTTGGAGAAAATCGGTGAACCGGAAGTCGAGCTTCATTCTTCAAAGCTCATATCCGGTTTTCAAAATATCTCCATAAATATGATATTTAGGTATATACAATTATTTATAAAAGTTTTAGAAAATAAAATTTACTATAACTTTTGTAAAAAACATATTTTTGTATCACTGATTGTATAGGATTTATTTGTGAAATACTGATAAACCGGAAGTTGCTGATTATGTACGTTGTGGGCGCTCTGGGCGCTGGGGCGAAAGGCCAATTTCATCATTTTTCATCGAACATGTCCCGAAAAACATTATTTTTAATGTTTGTGACGTCAAAGATAATAATATCTAAATTAATCAATCATCTTCAAAGTTTAGATGGAATATAGAGTTCGAAATTACTGTCGTAGATAAATATTTACATCTAAAATATGGAGAAAGTCATGTGCTGGCCACATCAGATTTTTACTTTCTCCATATACGAAGTATAGAGAAAGTATTGTTTTCATGAAAAAATTCGACTTCGAGATTTCAACGGAAATACATGTTTTGGGGTCCCTAGAACACGTTTTGACTATTTTCGGAATGATGTCTGTGTGTATGTGTGTGTGTGTTTGTGGTCGCTCTAACGTAAAAACTATTGGTTGTATCAATACCAAACTTCGTATACAGTACTGTGGTGTGTGCTGTCAGAGTTGATTAGTTTTTGGAGTAAATCGGTTGACCGGAAGTCGAGCTTCATTCATTAAAGCTCATTTCCGGTTTTCAAAATATCTCCATAAATATGATATATACGTGTATTGTATTACTAATAAAAGTTTTAGATAATAAAATTTACTATAACTTTTGTATTTAACATATTTTTATATCACCGGTTGATTAGGAGTTATTCGTAAAATACCGATAAACCGGAAGTAGCTGTTATGTACTTTGTGGGCGCTCTAACTTAAAAACTATTCATTATATGGAAACCAAATTTCAAATATAATACTTTGGTTAGTTTTTTTAGAGTTGATTAGTTTTTGGAGTAAATCGGTTAACCGGAAGTTGAGCTTAATTCTTCAAAGCTCATTTCCGGTTATCAAAATATCTCCATAAATATGATATTTAGATATATACTATTATTTGTAAAAGTTTTAGAAAATGAAATGTACTATAACTTTGGTTGAAACATATTTTTGTATCACTGATTGTGTAGGAGTTATTCATGAAATACTGATAAACCGGAAGTTGCTGATTATGTACTTTGTGGGTGCTCTGGGCTCTATGGGCGAAAGGCCAATTTCATCGTTTTTCATCGATCATGTCCCGTAAAAATTATTTATCATGTTTTTGGCATCAAAGATAATATATAATATTAATAACTCAAATTCCAAGTTTAGATGGAATATAGAGTTCGAAATTACTGCGGTAGATAAATATTTACATCTTATATATATGGAGAAAGTCATGTGCTGGCCACATCAGATTTTTTTCTTTGCAGAATGGATTTCAAGTTCAGGATGCTGATTTCCATCAATCTATTACTCTTCGCATCAGGGGATGAATCAGAAAACAGACAGGACGATATGAGGTGGTATTACGAAAAATATATTAAAGATTTTGAGGAAACATTATGGAAAAAGGAATGCAAGATGAGAACGTCATGTTTATGTAAGACTACGACTGACGGGTTTTTCTACCAATGTGATGCACTTTTAAATGCAATTTACGATAACAAATGGCAGGAATTAATTATCAACTGCAACAAAACCGTTGGAAGAGAAGACATAAGAGCCCACATAATCCATTTATCCGAAGAAGTTGCAAGATCTCCCATTAAACTCAGACTTGATGATTGTCCGCTTGATTCCATCCTAGACTTCCAGTACCCCGCCGAAATAGAGCAATTGCGCCTTGAATGCACCGAGAGAAAAGACTTTATTCTGGCTCCCCATCAATTCCGAAATCTAAGTAAATTGGATAGCTTAGATATATCATGCGTCTTCCTAAGGAACTTACCGAAGGACTTATTTAAGTCGACAGTACTTAAGCTCTCGGAAATACTCATAGAAATCACAATGATTGAACGACTAGAGAACGGGTTCTTTTCAAATCTTCCAGCATTAACATCCGTCCAATTCTTCGCAAATAAAAAACTCTCCTCCGGAAAGATAGATTTCACCGGATTGCATAATTTAAGAAAACTTATCATATACAACTCTCCTTCCAAAGAAATAAATGAAGACTTCTTTGTGCCTATTTATAATATATCAACCTTGTCAATTGAGGATATCGGATGGAAAAGCTTACCGAAGAGTTTTAAACTACTTCAAAAACTGGTATACCTTAGAATATCTCAAACATCCATTGAGGGGGTCATCGGTGACTCATGCTCACGACAGATTGACGCTGAATTTATCTACATAATTGAAAATCCCCATCTTGACCTTCATCCCGATTGTCTTTCAAAGTTTAATACTTCTATTGATATTGACTTGTCTGGGAACCGCATATCCAGTTTACCAAATAGAGTAATACAAATGAACAGGTTACAGTCTTTTACATTGAACGACAACGGTTGTGAAATCAATTTCGTGAACAATTTTATACACGGTGAAAAAGTTTTTAACATTGAAATGAGGAATTCCTCCATTAAATCGATTCATAAAGACTTCTTTCGCAGTTTTCCCAATATTTTAAGTATAGATTTGAGCTATAACCAACTCACCCACTTACCAGACGGATTTTTTGAAGTAAATGAGTATTTGCAGGAAGTTTTACTTCGAGGTAACTTGCTAACTTCAATCCCAAAGAGTTTGTTAGATCTCAAAATTGATTTGCATTGGATCGATGTTTCCCACAACGACATATCAAAGATTGATCATATTGTCGGACACAATCTCTCCTCTTTGGAACATTTGGATCTATCCTACAATAAATTAACACGAATTTCGCGAGATCCTTTCTCTAGCATGCCAGAAATCACCTACTTCGACATCTCTAACAACAAAATATCCCAGATTGATACGGTTGCTATACAGCCAATGAGTAAATTAAAAAAATTTTACCTGGGAAATAACATGCTGAAAGGTAAATTCTTCCTAACTTTTCAAAATTTCGAATTTTTAACTCATATCCGCGCTGGAAGCAATTTCTTCACCGATATATCTTGGCTGAATATGTCTTCGCTAGAATACCTCGATTTATCCAACAATCTCATCAAGAATCTTGACCTGAGAGTTTTCGAGTCGTGCGCGAACTTGAATTTCCTGAACTTATCCGGCAATAGAATTGAAGAGCTTCCGAGACAGGTTTTCTCAATGCATCTAAAAAGCTTATCTTCTCTAGATTTGTCATTCAACCGGTTGAAATCTCTGCCAGAGTACATTGATCCTCAGAAGGAAGATTACCTTTATTCGGAGAATGATTATTTCCAGAATCAATTAAAAGGAGGATTCTACAACACAACACTCTTCTACGGTCTGAAGCTAGAATTCTTGGATATCTCTGGAAATCCGATGGAAAATGTAGAGCTCAGCTTGCTAGGTAACCACATGAGCTGTCGAAAAGTGTCCATTAGAAATTGCAACATATCGAAATTGATTTCCAAACAATCATTGGGGCACGTATTGGTATTGGACCTTTCTCACAATCGAATCGACTCCAAAAACTGGCCTTGGTTCTACGATGAATACCTGAGAATGACAGGAAAAATATCCCCCTTTGTGCATCTGCAGGATTTGGAGGTGAGTAGTTCTGATTATTTTCTGTTTTTAGCTAAGTTAGAGATACGTTTCCCTTCGGTCCAATGGAACAAAATTCTCATTTACTAGTACTAATACTAGTACTCATTGCACTAGTTATAGACTAGTTACTAAAGTACGTTATAATTATTCCTTCGGAAAATACTACTTTTGAATTATTGAATATGTAATACAAATGTTTCCGTAAATGGAGGATCGTTCATGGTCGAGAATGCTACGGAAATAAACGGTCAGTTAAAAGGATTTCCTAAAAACTCGAGTACATATAACTTGACAAATTAATTTTAAGCTTGTCTATGGTTTACAATTACGTATTTCAGAAAAGAATGGTTCGAACACATATATTACTAAATTACTTAAGTTTAATCCCTTTCCTTTTTAATTGGCTGGAATTAGCATCGCATAACAACTACCATGCTTTAGTAAAATCGGCCGAATTCGATGACAAGAAACGAATGAAATAAATAATTCCGTTGCTTCTCCTTTAGCATCATTGTCTATGCTCTCTAATTAATTTTTCCATAAAAATAAATCCTATAAGGAGTTAAGGTGAACTTTACAAACATTTCTCGAAAAAATGCAGACCTCCTCTGGTATCAAACCAGAAACTAAAATGTACATAAACTATGATTTACGTACGGAGGTGATTTAATCATATATCGAACATGAAAGTTGGGCTTCATCTGGTTTCAGGGTTTTAGAACTGCTACCTCGCTTTCCCCTCCGCTCATTGCTATTTTAGATCATCATGGCGTAGCTTCCCATGACAGGATGTTTCTTTTTGGGATGAAAAGTAGCATGATGGGAACTATTACAGGAGAAAGCAGGCTGTCCTACCTTCGCAGTTGGTCACCCTTGATTGATGTGCTCATATGTCCTGCTGTCAAAGTAACAGTGTATAGGACTAGGGAACATTACAATTCATAATGGCCCATCTAGAATTAAGTGGGTTTCCATACATGCGTAACTGCGAAACATAATAGACTATATAAAGATAAGGGATCCTATGGCGTTTCTATACCGAATCCAACTCATGTGCCTCAAGTAATGCCGTCTTTCTGTCTACTTTCACCTGAAATTGGTCCCATCATGGTTCTGAAATTATATTTGAAATTGGTTCCTCAAGAGCATATTAGGAAAGAAATTAAACGAACTTATTTCATTCAACGAACCCTTTGTAAAAATATCATAATTTGATAATGAGGTACGTGATCATACTGAGTCAATTTTTAAGAAAATAATGTCCATTGATTATGAACGGTATTTGTGTTTTCTTGTGATTCCTCCAATACGTGATAATTTTTCCCATAATTACTTATATCATTTGAAAATACCCGGAGAATATTTTGCGTGCTCATCATAATCCTATATATATATTAAGACAGAATCGTGTCCGTCCGTCCTCAAAAAAGGGATGTAACACTTTTAGCAAAATCTGAGTCTAAATTCAATCTCCCGCAACGATTTTTAGTGCACTGGAGGCGGACGGCCTGCACGCACAGGCGTGCAAAAATTTTTAAATTTTGCGGTCTCTGACATTATCTACTTTTTCGGAATCTTTGACGAAGGCCTCGAATACCTTTCGATGCTGACCCATCAAACGTAAGGGAACTAACCTGCCTGCGGAGCAGTAGGCAGCTGCTAGTAATAATATTAAAGAAGTTTGGATTCGCTAGAGCGTCATGGCGATTCCCTCCGTTTTAACAGCGTATTTTTAATTTCTGTGCAATTTATCTATTTAATTCTTACAAATAAGGACTAAAACATGCAAGAATATCGAAAGGTAAAGTGGAGGTATTATTATGGAACATTTCAAAGAAAACTCGAAGCAATTCGAAACGTTACTGCAATCAATTGTTCCAAGATTTATTTTGTTTTCTCTTTTTTCAACGGCATTTTGTGTTTTCCTTAAAGGAGCTGTACCTAGCTCACAACGAGATAACGGACATTGCTTTAAATTTTCGATTAAAAAACCATAAGCTGAGGATACTGGATCTTCGCTACAACAAGATTAAACATCTGTCTTATCAAGAATTGCTGTTCTCCTATTATATGTGGGACGAATTTGAAGATTATGTCCCATATCATCCATGCCACAACCTAACAGTGGACCTAAGGAACAATTTGATTGGAAGCATTGATATTCCTCATACAATGGTGAGTGGTTATGACGGTGAAATTGCTTGACTTATTTATGGTAATTGTATTATCCCGTTTTAATTATAAGACATGTTCATACCTAGCGATATGTCGTGCGACTGGTTTCATCCACCGTGCGATTCACTGAATGTCGAAAATTACTCCAAACACCTTCAAAGTGATTTCCCGAAAACTGAAAGGGAAGGGCTCCAAGTAGAAAAGCTATCGTATAATTCCAAATTATAAACAGCGATAAAATATTTATGCTCTGATTAATTTGCAAATGATGACTTTTTCAACCAATAAAATAATTACCCTAAAACTTAACCCAAAGAAAGATATCTTTACATAATTTAATATTGAACCATTTGAAAGTAACGGAGCATTTTGCCGATTATCATTAAGTTTTAGAGATTTTTCACAAAATAATTATCTTTTAAGGTAAAACTAAATATTATTCAAAATTATATATCCCGTAATTACTGTTTATATGATTGTTTCATTAATGTTTATATTGAAAAATAGGAAGTTGAATGACTTATTCCTACTTATGAGGCTCCCCTTTGTCAACATTTGGAAAATTATCCTCCCTAGCGCTTGAGATAATTTGGGACGGATTGCGAGTTCCTGCAGAAGATGGAACAGTATTAATAATTCGATGTCTGGATAGCCTGATGAAATATAAAAAATATTAGCTTTATGATTAGAATATTTAACTTGCGTTCGTAAGTTTGAAAAATAACCGGAGTTCATTAAAAGGGTTAATTTTCGGATCTTATTTAAAGATTATGACAAAAAGATGTGTATTCACCTCGAAATCAAACTTATCAATTTTCGACCATATTGCTGTCATCACAAATCATTGGCACATTGAAAAGGCGTGTGACTTTCTTTATATGATTCCACTGTGTGATAATATGCAGAGATGAAATTCACAGACGGAAAGGGAGCCCAATAAATAGTTGTAGAAAACTACCACTTAAAATTAGAAACAAACTCGTTTTCTTTCAGTTGGTCCGGAACATTACCACAAAATGCGACAAACACAAGTATAGCCATGCCACTATTCTATTGGGATACAATCCTTTTGAATGTGGATGCGGAGCTCTTCCTTTTCTTCGTGTGGTAGAGGAAGACGTCGTTCTCGCCAGCGAACTGTGGCGAACTGAAGGGAAAGACTGGTTACTGCAAGCGAGGATAGACGCCACCAATTTAACATGCAGGTAGTGCATATTTTTTAAGATAAGACATTCTTAAATGTAGGTTCGACGTTTCTAATGGAATCCTTTGCTTTCATATGTACGCTTGATTGAGGAATTGGTTATGATTTTACGTGAATATTATTAAGTGATTTTAAGCTCTCCATCTAATTCATCAACTGCATTTACAACATGCTTTTCATTACTGACACGAATTCTGTTATTCTCAGGTATCCGGAAAGTGTGAATGGAAAGTTGGTGGATGCTGTGGAAACTTGGATGTATCATCTCCTTCCATTGGTGGGGTTTTGTTATTTGGCAGAAGATATTGATATTATCGAGTTCAAATAATGCCATTGTTAATAAAAATAAGCCGTTAAATCTTTTTCTGATCAAATTATATCACTTATCCCACATAATTGGACTTCCCAGGTGCGTAACCTGTGTTATCTTACGAAGCTTGTACCAAAAGTATTGTCTCTGTATTAAAAAAAGATATCTTAATTCGAATAAATATTTATATTTGTATATTGTGTTTATAAGTACTAATTTCCAACACAGCTCCCATTTACCTGGATGCACTTTTCATACCGCACTAGAGGTTTTTTATCCATCAACATAGAAACTAACCGCCAGCTCCTTTTCTAGGTACTCGTTGACTCATGTTTTCCCTTCCTTGTCTGCATCCATCCTTTTTCCACCAAAATGTTTCTTCAGACACAAGAACAGGTGGAAGTTGGATGGGTTTTGGTTAAATGGGAGTATGAAGTCCCAATCAAACTGACCCAAAACGGCTTATGGGCCACAGGCAACAGGTGACGGAGCGTTGTCATTCAGGAGGAGAATTCGTTTAGTCAGCAAGCCTCCAATTCGATTCTGGATTGCTCTGTGTAGTGTTCTTAGTTTGAAGCTGCGCAAATTGTGCATTTGGTAGACATAACCTCGATGAGAAGAACAATTGTTCATTCCCAAATATTGTTTGCCATGATTCTTCGAGAATATAGCGTCACAACATTCACTATGAACTTCCGTTCGACCTTCAGAAACTTTTCCACTGCACTTCTTCACATTTTCTGCAGACTTACAGCTTTCTATATGTCTCCTTCAATTACTGATTAATTGAAGACGGCATTTCATCCCTTGAATTGAAGAAACGAATGAACTATCGGAATTCAGGGTGAGCGCGGACGGGAAGGGAGGTGGCGGTGGAATTGCCCATCGCGAATGACGCGAACTAAGCATCTCATCTGGTCGACTTCCACACTCACTGAAAGAAAATGATCCAAGCTAGATAGCAGTGTAGTGTAAATGGAATTCAATAAAATTATAAATCAATTATTAAACTTAATTTGAGAAAAATATTTCCGTCGGGCGATACTCGCTTGGCGATCTTCCTTTGGGACAACCTCGTATTTGGGGGTCCGAGACCGTAAACAAAACAAAAAATGCTTGCGTTTCAAGTTTCAGAATTATTATACACTCCATATACTACAATATATGTTAATTACTTCTAAAATAGTTACTGCAAAGAAATCGGGAAGTTTTTCACAATTCATATACAAAATATTTAGTCTCTACGACAATTTAGGCTTTCATATGTAAGTAATGGAGACCTATTAGACGTTACGGGTTGCGTATTTAACTTAAGATACCAAAGGCTCATGAGAATGATAACACTCTCCTGAAATAATTTGAAGTTTAATTTAAATATAATAAGATTGTTTCAAATACATAGGAAAGACAATAATATTGCTGAAATTAAACTGAGGGACAGCCTCTTAAACAGTTCCAAACCTCTTCTACTGTCATCGCCATTAAGTTTCAAAATGAAAAACAAATGAAGAAACCATCCAATCGTGTGCAGTGCCAAAATATGCTTGAAAATATTATATTCACAAAAAAACAATTTTAAAACATAACATGGATACCTTATAAACAGGTAGATCAAAGATAAAACACAAAATAAAATTAAAACATGGATATCTTATATCCTGTAGATCATGTCGCAATGCAAATGTAGCACTACCATAGCTCGCACTGATTCTCTATATACAGCTTGCCTACCTGTTTCTGTGATATTCCTCGCATGGCCAAAGAGTTACCAGATACGTGATTCGAATAAAAAAGAGAAACTCGTGACTATAGTTCCTTCGCCTACTTTCTTCGAATAGAAAACAAAAAGTAATTTTTATTTCTTTTAACTCGAAACATGGCAAATATTTTCAGTTAAAATAATGGAAAATTACGAAGCGTTGTTTTGACATTTTGTTAATGAATGAATTTATTAACAAAGTATTAAGAATTACAAAGAGATGGCATCGCGAACGAAAGTATTCGCATCAGACTCATCCTTGAACAGGTGGTTCTTATCGCATCAAAATATAAATCTTTGGTCTTCGATTTTATATAGTAAGTCCTCTCATTTAAATAAAGGGATATTTTTAAATTTGCAAACATTTAAAAAAATCCTTTTTCACGATATTACGTCGACTCTTTCGTCGTTCGATCTTTACTTTGAAACTTCAAGGAGACTATCCAACCAATTTATCCTAATATAATACCACATCCTGCCATTAATGAATATCGAAGTTATCTATCCTAAATTATCTGGAGTATTCAACGCGTGGAATTCCAAAGATGGACGAATTACGAAGGAGGTCTCATTATCGCGGCGATCGAAGAATAAAAATAAAGGAGCGAGAACGGAAAACTGATTTGGCGAAATATTTTTTATCAATAAAGGTATGGCAGAAAGGAGTTCATTACTTGGAGAACTTCTCACTCCAATGCAGGAGAATGTTAAAAGTTTAAGAGCAAGCTGAAAGGATTATAAAACTTAAATTGCTATATATGTATGTATATAATGTATTGTTTTAATCTCTTTATAATAAGAAATTAGTTCCAAGTATTAGGGTTAGACCATTTTTTTATCTTCTTGTATATTTCCATCAATAATTATTCAACCTCAAACTTTAGTATAGTTTCCGATTTCATCTTTTAGTTTTATATTTTCAATATATTACTCTTGAGAATACCGAGTGGAGAAGGAGAAATAAGTGGAGAAAACCGAGCTAATGCTAATGGTCCAAATTGATAAACCACGCAGGGGCCATAAGCTTCCGATTTCACTATATTAGTAAATTTCCCTCGACCACTGCCACCTCCTAGTCACATCAAATTGCACCATTAAAAAAATACACAATCCTTTATATGAGTACCTACTCCTTGTCTGGACACTACTGTTTATTCTAATCTTTCGCTGACATTGACGACATAATTAAATGAAAAATTACTACTGAAATAGTTATTACGTATAGAAATAAATTCAAAAGAAATCTAAGATGACATCAAAATTATAAAATTAAATTTAAATACAATCCCATATCCCAGAAGATTAAATCTTATTTCAATGTATATTTCGTGTTAATGCGGGTTGATGAAATTGATTTTTAATTGGATTTTCTATCCATTTAAGTTTATTTTATGTGGAGTAATTATTCAGATATGAACCCTAAACTCGACTTATTTGCTTTAAATGAAATTCAAACGTAAAGAGAAAACAATTATTTGCTCCAATACATCCTTTCTAATTAAAATAAAACACGGGTGCAAAGTTTTGCTCCCATTCTCATATCGGCAAATTTAATGTTGTTGAAGCGGGGAGTACAAAGCCTTTGCCAACCTGGACGAATAAAAAGTCTCCATGGCGATCGGAACTTCAAAATAATCACCCAACCTTCGTTCGAATAAAGGGTTAACTTTTAGGAATACCCCTTTCTAAAAAAAATACTACCGCAATACGGATACGTAATGACGGTTCGTAATCTAATCTTTCACAGATGTTAATGCATTGAAAGTTTCATTCCGAAGTTTGATATGCATTATAGTTGGACCACATAGCGGTGTGATATCCATTGTAAGCACAAAGAGAAAAGTGAATTCTCTCGAAAGTGATTTCTGAAAATTGATCGTAAAATTCAAATGTGGTTATCCTTACTGAGACATTTTCAGCACAAGTAATTTAAAGTTAATGGTGTGAATTTCAGTGCTTTCACTTACTCTTATTATTAAAAATGATCATTTAAATATGACTACACATGAAAGAAAGCATTAATCAAAAAATGATTAGCATAAATGATTACGATATGAGCTAATTTCGGAAATATTCATTAAAAGGTTAATGCATGAACATTATTTTAATGCGTTGTATGTTCTTCTACTCTTGCCACTTTCTACGACTCTCCAATTATTTATTAAATTGTTGCTGTGCATTTATATGCTATTTGTATCATATTTGTTGAAACTAACGCTATGCTCAATAAATAAATTATGAAATTTGTGGAGTTGATATTCACTCAGCTCTCTGTCCCTAAATTTGGCATAATTTACTATTTATCTTTTATTTATATTTCGAAGTTTACTCAGCTTTTCATAAAATATGCCATTTAGTAAAATGGTAGAAATGATATTGAAGAACAAATGAAGACATGATTAAAAAATAGAAAAACAGCACGCCCATGAAGACGACTGGATATTCAATACCGACGTTTTATTCTCATTCAAAGCAAATGTTCCCATAGACCGAACACTTCGGCCACAAACCTAAAAGGAGAGTGTTTTCCCATATAGAAACGAAACCCCACACACCAATGAGGGTATATATATATATATATACGAGTAAAATGTAGCTTGCATACTGCAAGCAGATCGACAACACTAATTTCATGTCGGCATCATATCGGGACGGCCCTCAAAAGAAAAAAAAGGATTGAAAATATTCTTAAAATTCGCTGAAATTTTATCGTCTGGCATCAAACCCGGGTCTTCCTTGTGAACCTACTATGCAGCACAATAGAAGATCACCATCTCTTACTATGTGTGAGAATTCATGCAGAAATATTGGCTACAACTGCCTCAAAAGACGTTCTAATTTTCACGAATGTAAGCGGCTCTCGGGACTCGAACCAAGGACGATCTTGGAAATCTAAAACATGTTTCTGAAAGTTATTTATGATCTCTATTTGTATGCCAAATTTCAAGTTTCTATATTATTGGGAAAGGTTTCAAAATAATTCCTAAAAATCGGATCAACTTCTGATTGCAGAGACACCTGGTGTCGAACCAAGGAAATATTGTATGCTGTGAATGCAAAGTTTGATTTGTAAGGACAGGCTCCTCCATCATGCAAAGTTTGAAGTCGATAGCATGCCGGGAAGTACCTTAATTTTGTTTCCGTTATCTCCGTAAGAAATGCATTGAGAAGTGAAAATGTCCCTCTGGGATCGAACCAAGGACCATCAGCGAACATGTAAAATTTTACTATGAAATATATTTGTGATATCTATCCACGTGCTGAGTTTCAAGTATCCATGTGATCGGGAAAGGATCCTAAAAAAATCTTCAAAATCGCCGCAATGCATTTTAAATGGCCGATTTTTGCCCCGACCTGGCATCGAACCAAGGATAATATTCGTAGATGTATTTATGGTTTTCTTTAGATATCTTTGGCATCTAGCGATCCCTCGAATTTCAACTCTCTACCTTTCCGGGAAGTGCTTCAAAAAAAATTTCGAAAATCTTCACCATGTATCCTTATGGAGAAAATCGGGACTTTGGGGCCTTCTGGAATCGAACCCATGACACCGAGGTTCAAAGTTGGCTTTTTCCTGGAGGTTACACGTCATGGCCAATATGTCGTAAAAATTTCAAGGCAATGACCCTTGTAGTTTAGCCTGTGAATTTGTATCCTATCTATATAGCTATATAGCTATATAGCTATATGGCTATACGAGTAAAATGTAGCTTGCATACTGCAAGCAGATCGGCAACACTAATTTCATGTCGGCATCATATCGGGACGGCCCTCAAAAGAAAAAAAATGGGATTGAAAATATTATTAAATTTCGCTGCAATTTTATCGTCTGGCATCGAACCTAGGCCTTCCTGGTGAACCTACTATGCAGCACAACAGAAAATCACCATCTCTTACTATGGGTGAAAATTCAAGCAGAAATATTGGCTCCAACTGCCTCAAACGACGTCCTACTTTCAATAATGTAAATGGCTGTCTGGATTCGAACCAAGGACGATCTTGAAAATCTAAAACATGTTTTTGAAATGTATCTATGTTCTCTATCTATATGCCTAATTTCATGTTTAAATATTATTGGGAAGGGGTTTAAATTAATTCTTAAAAATCGGATAATTTACTGATTGTAGAGAAGCCTGGTGTCGAACCCAGGAAATATTGGTAGTTGTGAATGCACAGTTTGATTTGTGAGGACTTGATCTTATTTTATGCAAAGTTAGAAGTTAATATCATGCCGGGAAGTACCTAAAAATTGTTTTTGTTATCTCCATAAGAAATGCATTGAGGAATGTAAATGGCACTCTGGGATCGAACCAAGGACCGACAGCGAATATTTAAAATTTGATTATGAAATATATTAATGATCTCTAACACCATGCCAAATTTCAAGTTTCCATGCCATCGGAAAAGTGTTTAAAAAAAATCTTAAAAATCGCCACAATGCATTTTAAACGGCCGATATTTGCCTCGACCTAGCATCGAACCCAGGATATTTTCCGTAAAACTCATTTATGTTTTCGATAGATCATGTTCAGATATATAGGCTCCTTGAGTTTTCTTTCTGTACCTATCCGGAAAGTATTTTTTTTTAATTCCCGAAAATCAAAGCAATGCATTTAAACGGGAAAAATCGGGACTTTGGGGCCCTCTGGAATCGAACCCATGACACCGAGGTTCAAAATCGCATTTTTTCTGGGGTTTTCACAATAGGGCCAATACGTCGTAAAAATTTCAAGTCAATGACGCTTGTGGTTTAGGCTGTGAATTAGTATCCTATCTATCTATCTATCTATCTATATGAATGAATCCGGAGAAGCATCTATATATAATAGATATATGAATGAATCCGGAGAAGCATCTATATATAATAGATATATATATCTATTATATATAGATGCTTCTCCGGATTCATTCATATATCATATATCTATTATATATAGACGCTTCTCCGGATATACTTATATATATATACGAGTAAAATGTAGCTTGCATACTGCAAGCAGATCGGCAATACTAATTTCATAACGGCATCACATCGGGACGGTCCTCATAAGAAAAAAAATGGATTTAATTTTTTCTTAAAATTCGCTGAAATTTCATCGTCTGGAATCGAACCCGGGTCTTACTGGAAAACCAACTATGAAACACAATAGAAGATCACCATCTCTAACTATGTGTGAAAATTCAAGCAGAAATATTGGCTACAACTGCCTCAAAAGACGCTCTAATGTTCACGAATTTAAATGGCTCCCGGGACTCGAACCAAGGACGATCTTGGAAATTTAAAAAATGTTTCTGAAAGTTATTATTGAACTCATTCTATATGCCAAATTTCAAGTTTCTATATTATTAGGAAAGGTTTCAAAATAATTCCTAAACATCGGATCAACTTCTGATTGCAGAGACACCTGGTGTCGAACCCAGGACACATTGATAGCTATGAATGCATAGTTTGATTTGTTAAGACTGGTTCTTCCATCATGCTAAGTTTTAAGTCGATAGCATGCTGGGAAGTACCTAAAATTTGTTTCCGTTATCCCCATAAGAAATGCATTGTGGAGTGCAAATGGCCCTCTGGGATCGAACCAAGGACCCTCAGCGAATATGTAAAATTTGATTATGAAATATATTTATGATTTCTAACCCCATGCAAAATTTCAAGTTTCCATGCCATCGGGAAAGGGTCAAAAAAAAATCTTAAAAATCGCCACAATGCATTTTAAACGGCCGATTTTTGCCCCGACCTAGCATCGAACCCAGGATATTTTCCGTAAAACTCATTTATGTTATCGATAGATGATGACCATATATATAGGCTCCTTGAGTTTCGATTCTCTACCTATCCGGGAAGTATTTTTTTTTAATTCCCGAAAATCACGGCAATGCATTTAAACGGGAAAAATCGGGACTTTGGGGCCCTCTGGAATCGAACCCATGACACTGAGGTTCAAAATCGCAATTTTTCTGGAGGTTATACGTTATGGCCAATATGTCGTAAAAATTTCAACTCAATAACTCTTGTGGTTTAGGCTGGGAGTTTGTATCCTCTCTATATATATATATATCTATTATATATAGATGCTTCTCCGGATTCATTCATATATATAGCTATATAGATAGGATACAAATTCACAGGCTAAACCACAAGCGTCATTGACTTGAAATTTTTATGACATATTGGCCATAACGTATAACCCCCAGGAAAAAAGCGACTTTGATCCTCAGTGCCATAGGTTCGATTCCAGAGGGCCCCAAAGTTCCGATTTTTCCCGTTTAAATGCATTGCCGTGATTTTCGGGAATTTAAAAAAAATAGTTTCCGGAAAGGTAGAGAAATAAAACTCAAGGTGCCTATATTTATGGTCTTAGACTTTCGAAAACATCAATGACTTTCACAAAATATATCCTGGGTTCGATGCTAGGACGATGCAAAGATCTGCCCTTTAAAATACATGGGAGCTGTTTTTCAATATTTTTTTTGATGCACTTCTCGAAAAAATAGGAAGTTCGAGCTTAGCCGGAAAGTGTAAGGTAAGAATTAGTTTAAGAAAAAAATTTTCATAAGACCGTACTATTCCTGGGTTCGATGCCAGAGCACATTAACATTTTTCTCATAAGGAATATAAGGGAAAAGTAAGTCTTCGATTGAGGCAGTTGCAGCCAATATTTCTGCTTGAATTTTCGCACATAGTTAAAGAATAATATCTTCTATAATGTTGCATAGGAAGTTTCACCAGAAAGTCCCGGGTTCGATGTCGGGCGGTCATTATGTCTCCCGTTTAAAATACATAGGGTTTGTTTTTCATTATTTTTTGATGCACTTATTGAAATGATAGGAAGTTCGTGCTTGGCTGGAAGATTTATGGTTAAAACTGGTTTAAGAAAACAGTTTTCAGAAGATCGTGATATTCCTGGGTTCGATGCCAGACCACATTAACATTTCTCTCATAAGAAATATAAGGGAAAAGTAGGACGTCGTTTGATGCAGTTTCAGATAATATTTCTGCTTGAATTTTTACAGATAGTTGGAGATGGTGATCTTCTATTGTGCTGCATAGTATGTATCACTAGGAAGACCAGGGTTCGATGCCGGACGAATAAATTGCAGCGAATAATCAGAATATTTTCAATCCATTTTTTTTTCTTTTGACGGCCTTCCCGATATGATGCCGACTTAAAATTAGTGTTATCGATGTGCTTGCAGTATGCAAGCAACATTTTACTCGTATAGGTATATATATGAATGAATCCGGAGAAGCATCTATATATAATAGATACCCAGATAGGATACAAATTCACAGGCTAAACCAAAAGCGTCATTGACTTGAAATTTTTACGACGTTATGGCCATGAGGTGTAACCTCCTGGAAAAAGCCGACTTTGAACCTCGGTGTCATGGGTTCGATTCCAGAAGGCCTCAAAGTCGCGATTTTCCCCATAAGATTACATGGCAGGGATTTTCGAAAATTTTTTTGAGGCACTTCCCGGAAAAGGAGAGAAATGAAATTCGAGGGATCGCTAGAAGCCGTGCATATCCAACGAAAATGAAAAAGACATCGCCGAATATGGTCCATGGTTCGATGCTACGTCGGGGCAAAAATCGGCCGTTTAAAATGCATTGCGGCGATTTTGAAGATTTTTTTTGGATCCTTTTCCGATAACATGGATACTTGAAACACGGCACGTGGATATATATGTTGAATATATTTCATAATTAAATTTTAGATGTTCGCTGATGGTCCTTGGTTCGAACCCAGGGGGTCATTTGCACTTCTCAATGCATTTCTTACGGAGATAACGGAAACAAAATTAAGGTACTTCCCGGCATGCTATCGACTTAAAACTTTGCGTGATAGAAGAACAGGTCTTTACAAATCAAACTGTGCAATTACAGCTTACAATGTGTCCTGGGTACGACACCAGGTGTCTCTGCAATTAGAAGTTGATCCGATTTTTAGGAATTATTTTGAAACCATTCCCAATAATATAGAAATTTGAAATTCCGCACATAGATAGAGATCATAAATAACTTTCAGAAACCTTTTTTAGTTTTCCAAGATCGTCCTTGGTTCGAATCCAAAGAGCCATTTACATTCGTGAAAATTAGAACGTCTTTTGAGGCAGTTGTAGCCATTATTTCTACTTGAATTTTCACACGTAGTTACAGAAGGTGGTCTTCTACTCTGCTGCATAGTTAGTTCACCAGTAAGACCCGGGTTCGATGCCAGACGATGAAATTTTAGCGAATTTTAAGAAAAATTTCAATCCTTTTGTTTTTCTTTTGAGGACCGTCCCGATACAATGCCAATATGAAATTAGTATTGGCGATCTGCTTGCAGTATGCAAGCTACATTTCACTCGTATGATATATGAATGAATCCGGAGAAGCATCTATATATATTAATTTAGTAACGTGTCTGTCCTCAAAAAAGGGATGTAACACTTTTAGCAAAATCTCAAAAACTATACGTCGCACAATGTTCAAACTTTTAACATCATTAAATGTCTTCCCCCGGATGATCAAGTGGTACTTAAAATTTGACTAAAGTCTACGGTTCGAACCCAGACGAGTAAAACAGTTTGCATAAGAAATACACGCAAAGTTCATTTTTTCCGTTGCATGATTCGTTTCTTTTGCAAAACTAAATTAGAAAGAACAGTCGTAGGAAGTCGAAACTAGCATAAAAAGAAGGGAAATAGAATAAAGATTCTTATTATGGTCGTGGAATATCGTTTGCGACTCGAAATTGCGAGAATTTTGATAAAATATACGAAAATTTTGTCCAAATTTCCATGTAGTAAACAACTCATTCCCTTGACGACCAAGGCTATTGTTGATTCCGAGCTCAAGCGTAATTCCATAAGAAGACGGGGAAAATTTTAAAAATTTCGAATTTTGTTGACGAGTCTGTAGCAACCAAGTTTTATTTATAGCAACATAATTGTTTACTGTCTTTTTCGTAAAATAAATGAGTTTTATATTTGTGGTTAACCAAAAATTGATTTTTCTCGAACAATTCAACGAGCTGTGTATAAATATCCTGGTAAGTTGAGGACGTATTGAATATATATTATTCTGAATTAATTATTAAATCTAATCTATTAGCTTTGATGTATATTTAGCAATTTATGGAAATGGAATTTGTGAAGGACGAAAAGAATTCTCAGATTCATAGTTTGCAGTCCTTGAAGAGTTGAACGGCGAGTTGTTAAGTTGTAGCAAACCTCCGGCATCGTATGATAGATCATAAAGGTAAAGCAATTTTATTTTGTTAAATGCAGGATGCAAAAATTGATTTATTCGTTGTTTTTAAGTGATCCCACTCCATATTCATTTACTATCCTTCTGTTATTGGTGTTTAATTTTTGTTTCTATTTTGACATTGCGATTACTTTTGTGGTTCGTGTTTATGTTACACATTTTAAGATTGAGATACGAGTCAGCTCCATACTACATCAATTTTCCGTATAGAATATTCATCGTTGGTTATTTGAGTGAAATGTAAATTATTTCTGTAATTTATGATGTATGATTTTATGTAAAACTTGATTCATTTGTTCCCTTGTACCTGTATGAAGATGTAACTTTAAACGTGGTCCTGCTAACCCTTATGTGATCTTAGAATATATATTTACGAGAAAATGTAGCTTGCATACTGCAAGCAGATCAACAACACTAACTTCATATCGGCATCACATCGGAACGGTTCTCAATAGAAAAAAAAGGATTGAAAATATTCTTAAATTCGCCGCAATTTCATTGTCTGGCCTCGAACCCGGGTCTCTGACTACGTGTGAAAATTCAAGCAGAATTTTGGCTGAACTTGCCTCAAACGACGCTCTACTTTTCACGAATCTAAATGGCTCACTGGATTCGAACCAAGGACGATCTTGGAATTCTAAAACATATTTCTGAAAGTTATTTATGATCTTTATCTATATGCCGAATTTCAAGTTTCTATATTATTGGGAGAGGTTTCAAAATAATTTCTAAAAATCGGATCAACCTCTGATTGCAGAGACACCTGGTGTCGAACCCAGGACATATTGTAAGCTGTGAATGCACAGTTTTATTTCTATGGACTTGATCTTATTTAATTCAAAGTTTGAAGTCGATATTATGCCGGGAAGTACCTAAAATTTGTTTCCGTTATCTCCGTAAGAAATGCATTGAGGAGTGCAAATGGCCCTCTGGGATCGAACCAAGGACCATCAGCGAACATGTAAAATTTGATTATGAAATATATTCATGATATCTATCCACGTGCCGAGTATCAAGTATCCATATTATCGGGAGAGGATCCAAAAAAATCTTCAAAATCGCCGCAATGCATTTTAAAAGGCCGATTTTTGCCCCGACCTAGCATCGAGCCGTGAAGCATATTCGGCGATGTCTTTCTGATTTACGTCGGAGTTGCACGGCTTCTAGCGATCCCTTGAATTTCAACACTCTGCTTTTCCGGGAAGTGCCTAAAAAAAAATTTCGAAAATCCCCACCATGTATTCTTATGGAGAAAATCGCGACTTTGGGGACTTCTGGAATCGAACCCATGACACCGAGGTTCAAAGTCGGTTGTTTTCTGGAGGTAACACGTTATTGCCAATATGTCGTAAAAATTTCAAGGCAGTGGCACTTGTGGAACATGGTTAGAATTTTGATCCCCTATATATAACTTATATATAAGTACGAGTAAAATGTAGATTGCATACTGCAAGCAGATCAACAACACTAATTTCATGTCGGCATCATATCGGGACGACCCTCAAAAGAAAAAAAAAGGGATTGAAAATATTCTTATAATTCGCTGCAATTTAATCGTCTGGCATCTAACTCAGGCCTTCCTGGTGAACCTACTATGCAGCACAACAGAAAATACCATCTCTTACTTTGTGTGAAAATTCAAGCCGAAATATTGGCTGCAACTGCCTCAAACGACGTCCTACTTTTCAATAATGTAAATATCTCTCTGGATTCGATCCAAGAACGATCTAGGAAATCTAAAACATGTTTTTAGAATTTATCTATGTTTTCTATCTACGAGTATATGTCGTATATGCCTAATTTCATGTTTTAATATTATTGGGAACGGGTTTAAATTAATTCTTAAAAATCGGATAATTTACTGATTGTAGAGACGCCTGGTGTTGAACACAGGAAATATTGGTAGCTGTGAATGCACTGTATGACTTATTAGGACTTCATCTTATTTCATACAAAGTTTGAAGTCGATTACATGCCGGGAAGTACCTAAAACTTTTTTCTGTTATCTCCATAAGAAATGCATTGAGGAATGTAAATGGCTCTCTGCGATCGAACCAAGGACCATCAGCGAAAATCAAAAAGATATCTTCGAATATTGTCCATGGTTCGATGCTAGGTCGGTGCAAAAATCGGCCGTTTAAAATGCATTGCGGCGATTTTTAAGATTTTTTTTGATCCTTTCCCGATAACATGGATACTTGAAACTCGGCACGTAAATAGATATCATGAATATATTTCATAATCAAATTTTAGATGTTCGCTCATGGTCCTTGGTTCGATCCCAGAGGGCCATTTGCAATTCTCAATGCATTTCTTACGGAGATAACGGAAACAAAATTAAGGTACTTCTCGGCATGCTATCGACTTCAAACTTTGCATGATAGAAGAGCATGTCTTTACAAATCAAACTGTGCATTCACAGCTTACAATATTTCTAGGGTTCGACACCAGGTGTCTTTGTAATCAGAAGTTGATACGATTTTTAGGAATTATTTTGAAAACTTTCCCAATAATATAGAAACTTGAAATTTGGCATATAGATAAAGATCATAAATAACTTTCAGAAACATCTTTTAGATTTCCAAGATCGTCCTTAGTTCGAATCCAGAGAGCCATTTACATTCGTGAAAATTAGAACGTCTTTTGAGGCAGTTGTAGCCAATATTTCTGCTTGAATTTTCACACATAGTTAGAGACGGTAATCTTCTATTGTGCTGCATAGTAATATACCAGTAAGACCCGGGTTCGATGCCAGACGATAAAATTGCAGCGAATTTTAAGAATATTTTGAATCATTTTTTTGTTCTTTTGAGAACCGTCCCGATATGATGCCGATATGAAATTAGTATTGCCGATCTGCTTGCAGTATGCAAGCTACTTTTTACTCGTATTAGATATTGCCTCAGTTGGAGATATTTTCATTCCGACTATTTGAAATTGAATATTGAGTTGGTGCGGCTTTGTAGACTTCATTGTAACTTAAATTTATTGATATTTTGGATCGAAAAGTCTGGTATTTGCTATCTATAAAAAATTGTGAATTATGTGTTACGATCATGGTGTTTATGAAATGTAACATCCCCGTTGAGAATCAACGGGCAATTCTGCTAGTCTATATATAATAGATATATATATATATATATATACGAGTAAAATGTAGCTTGCATACTGCAAGCAGATCGACAACACTAATTTCATATCGGCATCATATCGGGACGGACATCAAAAGAAAAAAAAAATTCAAAATATTCGTAGAATTCGCTGCAATTTAATCACCTGGCAGCGAACCCCGGTCTTCCTGGTGTACTTACTATGCAGCAAAATAGAAAATTACCATATCAAACTATGTGTGAAAATTCAAGCAAAACTATTAGGTGCAACTACCTCAAACGACGTCCTACTATTCACATACACTCCTTATTTGAGAAATTATAATGTGCTCTGGCATCGAACCCAGGAACAGCATGGTCTTATCTATTTTTTTTCTTAAACAAAGTGTTAATATACATCTTCCATCTAAGCAAGAGCTCCCTTACATATCGATAAATGCATAAAAAAATTATGAAAAGATACCCCATAGTATTATATATGGGTGATATTTTTACCGCCCGGCATCGAACCCGGGTCTTTCAGGCAATACTTTCTATGTAGCACAAAAGAAAAACACCATCTCTAAGCGCGTATGCAAATTCAAGCAGAAATATTGGTTACAACTGCCTCAAATGACGTCCTACTTTTCCTTTATATTCCTTATGAGAGAAACGTTATTGTGCTCTGGCTTCGAACCCAGGAACAGTACGGTCTTATGAAAATTTTTTTCTAAAACTTATTCGTACCATACATCTTCCAGCCAAGCACGAACATCCTATCATTTCGATAAGTGCATCTAAAAAAATAATGAAAAACGGCTCCCATGTATTTTAAAGGGCAGATCTTTGCATCGTCCTAGCATCGAACCCAGGATAACTTTTGTAAAAGTCATTGATGTTTTCGAAAGTCCAAGACCATAAATATAGGCACCTTGAGTTTTACTTCTCTACATATCCGGAAAGTATTTTTTTTTAATTCCCGAAAATCACGGCAATGCATTCAAACGGGAAAAATCGGGACTTTGGGGCCCTCTGGAATCGAACCTATGACACTGAGGATCAAAGTCTCTTTTTTCCTGGGGGTTTCACGTTATGGCCAATATGTCATAAAAATTTCAGATCAATGACGCTTGTAGTTTAGGCTGTGAATTTGTATCCTATCTATCTATATAGGTATACGAGTAAAATGTAGCTTGCATACTGCAAGCAGATCGACAACACTAATTTCATCTCGGCATCATATCGGGACGGTCCTCAAAAGAAAAAAAAGGGGATTGAAAATATTCTTTAAATTCGCTGCAAGTTATTCGTCCGGCATCGAACCCGGGTTTTGGTGATACACACTATGCATTACAATAGAATTTCTCCATCTCTAATTATGTGTGAAAATTAAAGCAAAAATATTGGGCGCAGCTGCCTCAAAAGACGCTCTAATGTTCACGAATGTAAATGGCTCTCGGGACTCGAACCAAGGACGATCGTGGAAATTTAAAAAATGTTTCTGAAAGTTATTAATGATCTCAATCCATATGCCAAATTTCAAGTTTCTATATTATTGGGAAAGGTTTCAAAATAATTCCTAAAAATCGGATCAACTTCTGATTGCAGAGACACCTGGTGTCGAACCCAGGACACATTGATAGCTATGAATGCATAGTTTGATTTGTTAAGACTGGTTCTTCTATCACGCTAAGTTTTAAGTCGATAGCATGCCGGGAAGAACCTAAAATTTGTTTCCGTTATCTCCATAAGAAATGCATTGAGACATGTAAATGGCGCCCTTGGATCGAACCAAGGACCATCAGCGAATATGTAAAATTTGATTATGAAATATATTTATAATCTCCAACTCCATGCCGAATTTCAAGTTTCCATGACATCGGGAAGGGGTCCAAAAAAAATTTTAAATATCGCCACAATACATTTTAAACGGCCGATTTTTGCCTCGACCTAGCATCGAACCCAGGATATTTTCCGTAAAACTCATTTATGTTTTCGATAGATCATGACCATATATAAAGGCTCCTAGAGTTTCGATTCTCTACCTATCCGGGAAGTATTTTTTAAAAATTCCCGAAAATCTAAGCAATGCATTTAAACGGGAAAAATCGGGACTTAGGGGCCCTCTGGAATCGAACCCATGACACTGAGGTTCAAAATCGCAATTTTTCTGGAGGTTATACGTTATGGCCAATATGTCGTAAAAATTTCAAGCCATTGACGCTAGTGGTTTGGCCTGTGACTTTGTATCCTCTCTATATATATATATATATATATGATACGAGTAAAATGTAGCTTGCATACTGCAAGCAGATCGACAACACTATTATCATGTGGGCAATATATCGGGACGGCCATCAAAAGAAAAAAATGGATTGAAATTTTTCTCAAAATTCGCTGAAATTCCATCGTCTGGCATCGAACCCGGGTCTTTACTGAGAACTTACTATGCAGCACAATAGAACATCACAATTTCTAACTATGTGTGAAAATTCAAGCAGAAATATGGGCTACAACTGCCTCAAAAGACGTTCTAATTTTCACGAATTTAAATGGCTCTCTGGATTCGAACCAAGGATGATCTTGGAAATCTAAAAAATGTTTCTGAAAGTTATTTATGATCTCTATCTATATGCCGAATTTGAAGTTTCTATATTATTGGTAAAGGTTTCAAAATAATTCCTAAAAATCGGATCAACTTCTGATTCCAGAGACACCTGGTGTCGAACCCAGGACACATTGATAGCTGTGAAAGCACTGTTTGATTTGTATGGATTTGATCTTTCTACATGCAAAGTTTTAATTCGATATCGTCCCGGGAAGTACCTAAAATTTGTTTCCGTTATCTCCGTAAGAAATGCATTGAGGAATTTAATGTCCCTCTGGGAACGAACCAAGGACCATCAGCGAATATGTAAAATTCGATTATGATATATTTACATGATATCTAACCTCATACCGAATTTCAAGTTTCTATGCCATCGGAAAAAGGTCCAAAAAAAATCTTTAAAATCGCCACAATGCATTTTAAACGGCCGATTTTTGCCGTGACCTAGCATCGAACCAAGGATAATATTCGTAGATGTCTTAATGGTTTCCTTTAGATATGCACGTCATCTAGCGATCCCTTGAATTTCAACTCTCTCCTTTCCCGGGAAGTGCCTCAAAAAAATTTTCGAAAATCCCTGCCATGTATTCTTATGGAGAAAATCGCGACTTTGGGGCCTTCTGGAATCGAACCCATGACCCCGAGGTTCAATGTCGGCTTTTTCCTGGAGGTTACACGTTATGGCCAATATGTCGTAAAAATTTCAAGTCAATGACGCTTGTGGTTTAGCCTGTGAATTTGTATCCTATCTATATACCTATATAGCTATATATATGAATGAATCCGGAGAAGCATCTATATATAATAGATATGAATGAATCCGGAGAAGCATCTATATATAATAGATACGAGTAAAATGTAGCTTGCATACTGCAAGCAGATCGTCAACACTAATTTCATATCGGCATTATATCGGGACGGTCCTCAAAAGAAAAAAAAGGATTTAATTTTTTTCTTAAAATTCGCTGAAATGTCATCGTCTGGCATCGAACCCGGGTTTTACTGGTGAACCTACTATGAAGCACAATAGAAGAGCACCATCTCTAACTATGTGTGAAAATTCAAGCAGAAATATTGGCTACAACTGCCTCAAAAGACGCTCTATTATTCACGATAGTAAATGGCTCTCGGGACTCGAACCAAGGACGATCTTGGAAATTTAAAAAATGTTTCTGAAAGTAATTATTGATCTCAATCCATATGCCAAATTTCAAGTTTCTATATTATTGGGAAAGGTTTCAAAATAATTCATAAAAATCGGATCAACTTCTGATTGCAGAGACACCTGGTGTCGAACCCAGGACACATTGATAGCTATGAATGCATAGTTTGATTTGTTTAGACTGGTTCTTCCATCATGCTAAGTTTTAAGTCGATAGCATGCAGGGAAGTACCTTAAACTTGTTTCCGTTATCTCCATAAGAAATGCATTGAGGAATCTAAATGGCCCTCTGGGATCGAACCAAGGAACATCAGGGAAAACATAAAAAACGATTATGAAATATGTTTATGATATCTAACCCCGTACCGAATTTCAAGTTTCCATGCCATCGGGAAAGGGTCCAAAAAAAATCTTAAAAATCGCCACAATACATTTTAAACGGCAGATTTTTGCATCGACCTAGCATCGAACCCAGGTTATTTTCCGTAAAACTCATTTATGTTTTCGATAGATCATGACCATATATAAAGGCTCCTAGAGTTTCGATTCTCTACCTATCCGGGAAGTATTTTTTTTTAATTCCCGAAATTCAAAGCAATGCATTTAAACGGGAAAAATCGGGACTTTGGAGCCCCCTGGCATCGAACCCATGACACTGAGGATCAAAATCGCAATTTTTCTGGTGGTTACACGTTATGGCCAATACGCCGTAAAAATTTCAGCTCAATCACTCTTGTAGTTTAGGCTGTGAGTTTGTATCCTCTCTATATATATATCTATTATATATAGATGCTTCTCCGGATTCATTCATATATCTATTATATATAGACGCTTCTCCGGATATACCTATATATAAGTTATATATATATATATATATATATAGGGGATCAAAAGTTTTACCATGTTCCACAAGTGCCACCGACTTGAAATTTTTACGACGTTATGGCCATGACGTGTAACCTCCAGGAAAAAGCCGACTTTGAACCTCGGTGTCATGGGTTCGATTCCAGAAGGCCCCAAAGTCGCGATTTTCTCCATAAGGATACATGGCGGGGATTTTCGAAAATTTTTTTGGTGCACTTCCAGGGAAAGTAGAGAGTTGAAATTCGAGAGATCGCTAGATGCCAAAGATATCTAAAGAAAACGATAAAGACATCTACGAATATTATCCTTGGTTCGATGCTAGGCCGGGGCAAAAATCGGCCGTTTAAAATGCATTGCGGCGATTTTTAAGATTTTTTTTGGATCCTTTCCCGATAACATGGATACTTGAAACTCAGCACTTCGATAGATATCATGAATTTATTTCATAATCGAATTTTATATCTTAGCTTATGGTCCTTGGTTCGATCCCAGAGGACCATTTGCACTTCCCAATGCTTTTCTTACGGAGATAACGGAAACAAATTTTAGGTACTTCCCGGCACGATATTGACTTCAAACTTTGCATGTAGAAAGATCAAGTCCATACAAATCAAACAGTGAATTCACAGCTATCAAAGAGTCCTGGGTTCGACACCAGGTGTCTCTGCAATCAGAAGTTAATCCGATTTTTAGGTATTATTTTGAAACCTTTGCCAATAATATAGAAACTTCAAATTCGGCATATAGATAGAGATCATAAATAACTTTCAGAAACATTTTTTAGATTTCCAAGATCGTCCTTGGTTCGAATCCAGAGAGCCATTTAAATTCGTAAAAATTAGAACGTCTTTTGAGGCAGTTGTAGCCCATATTTCTGCTTGAATTTTCACACATCGTTAGAGATGGTGATGTTCTATCGTGCTGCATAGTAAGTTCACAGTAAAGACCCGGGTTCGATGCCGGACGGTGGAATTTAGGCAAATTTTAAGAAATATTTCAATCTTTTTTTTTCTTTTGATGGCCTTCCGGATATGATGCCGACATGAAAATAGTGTTGTCGATCTGCTTGCAGAATGCAAGCAACATTTTACTCGTATACCTATCTATTATATATAGATGCTTCTCCGGATTCATTCATATATCATATATATATTCATATATTCATATATATATATATATAGAGAGGATACAAAGTCACAGGCTAAACCACTAGCGTCAATGGCTTGAAATTTTTACGACATATTGGCCATACCGTATAACCTCCAGAAAAATTGCGATTTTGAACCTCAGTGTCATGGGTTCGATTCTAGAGGGCCCCAAAGTCCCGATTTTTCCCGTTTAAATGCATTGCTTTGATTTTCGGGAATTAAAAAAAAATACTTTCCGGATAGGTAGAGAATCGAAACTCAAGGAGCCTATATATATGGTCATCATCTATCGAAAACATAAATGAGTTTTACGGAAAATATCCTGGGTTCGATGCTAGGTTGGGGCAAAAATCGGCCGTTTAAAATGCATTGTGGCGATTTTTAAGATTTTTTTTGGACCCCTTCCCGATGGCATGGAAACTTGAAATTTGGCATTGGGTTAGAAATCATAAATATATTTCATAATAAAATTTTTGAATTCGCTTATGGTCCTTGGTTCGATCCCAGTGGGCCATTTGCACTCCACAATGCATTTCTTATGGGGATAACGGAAACAATTTTTAGGTACTTCCTGGCATTTTATCGACTTAAAACTTAGCATGATAGAAGAACCAGTCTTAACAAATCAAACTATGCATTCATAGCTATCAATGTGTCCTGGGTTCGACACCAGGTGTCTCTGCAATCAGAAGTTGATCCGATTTTTAAGAATTATTTTGAAACCTTTCCTAATAATATAGAAACTTGAAATTTGGCATATAGATTGAGATCAATAATAACTTTCAGAAACATTTTTTAAATTTCCAAGATCGTCCTTGGTTCGAGTCCCGAGAACCATTTACATTCGTGAACATTAGAGCGTCTTTTGAGGCAGTTGTAGCCAATTTTTCTGCTTGAAATTTCACACATAGTTAGAGATGGTGATCTTCTATTGTGTTTCATAGTAGGTTTTCCAGTTAGACCCGGGTTCGATTCCAGACGATGAAATTTCAGCGAATTTTAAGAAAAAATTAAATCCTTTTTTTTTCTTATGAGGACCGTCCCGATGTGATGCCGATATGAAATTAGTATTGCCGATCTGCTTGCAGTATGCAAGCTACATTTTACTCGTATATAATAGATATCCGGAGAAACGTCTATATATAATAGATATATAGAGAGGATACAAAGTCACAGGCTAAACCACTAGCGTCAATGGCTTGAAATTTTTACGACATATTGGAAATAACGTATAACCTCCAGAAAAATTGCGATTTGGAACCTCAGTGCCATGGGTTCGATTCCAGAAGGCCCCAAAGTCCCGGTTTTCTCCATAAGGATACATGGTGGCGATTTTAAAAATTTTTTAAATAATACTTCCCGGACAGGTAGAGAATCAAAATTCAAGGAGCTTACAGATATGGTCAAGAACTATTAAAAACATTAATGACTACCAATGAGAACCTCCTGGGTTCGATGCTAGGACGATGCAAAAATCACGCATTTAAAATGCATGGGGATAGTTTTTCATTAATTTTTTTGATGCACTTATCGGTTTGTAAGGAACTTTTCGCTCAGCTAGAACACATATATTAAGAATTTGTTTAAGAAAAAAAATTTCTTAAGCCCGTACTATTCCTGGGTTCGATGCCAGAGCACATTAACATTTCTCTCATAAGGAATATAAGGGAAAAGTAAGTCGTCGTTTGAGGCAGTTGCAGCCATTATTTCTGCTCGAATTTTCACACATAGTTAGAGATAGTGATCTTCTATTATGTTGCATAGGAGTTATTACCAGAAAGATCCGGGTTCGATGCCGGGCGGCAAATATGTCTCCCGTTTTAAATACATTGGTTTAGTATTTCATTATTTTTTTGATGCACTTATCGAAATGATAGGAAGTTCGTACTCGGCTGGAAGATGTATGAAAAGAATTGGTTTAAGAAAAAAATTTAGATAACACCGTACTATTCCTGGGTTCGATGACTGGGCACATTAGCATTTCTCTCATAAGAAATATAAGGGAAACGTAGGACGTCGTTTGAGGCTGTTGATGTTAATATTTCTACTTGAATTTTCACACATAGTTACAGATGGTGATCTTCTGTGGTTCTGCATAGTAAGTATGACCGGGAAGACCTGGGTTCGATGCCATACGAATAAATTGCAGCGGAAATTAAGAATATTTTCCAACCATTTTTTTTTTCTTTTGAGTACTCACTCTATGTGATGCCGACAAAAAACTTTTGTCATCGATGTGCTTGCAGTATGCAAGCTACATTTTACTCGTATACCTATATAGATAGATAGATAGATAGATAGGATACAAATTCACAGCCTAAACTACAAGCGTCATTGATCTGAAATTTTTATGACATATTGGCCATAACGTGAGACCCCCAGGAAAAAAGAGACTTTGATCCTCAGTGTCATAGGTTCGATTCCAGAGGGCCCCAAAGTCCCGATTTTTCCCGTTTGAATGCATGGCCGTGATTTTCGGGAATTAAAAAAAAATACTTTCCGGATAGGTAGAGAAGTAAAACTCAAGGTGCCTATATTTATGGTCTTGGACTTTTGAAAACATCAATGACTTTTACAAAAGTTATCCTGGGTTCGATGCTAGGACGATGCAAAGATCTGCCCTTTGAAATACATGGGAGCCGTTTTTCATTATTTTTTTAGATGCACTTATCGAAATGATAGGATGTTCGTGCTTGGCTGGAAGATGTATGGTACGAATAAGTTTTAGAAAAAAATTTTCATAAGACCGTACTGTTCCTGGGTTCGAAGCCAGAGCACAATAACGTTTCTCTCATAAGGAATATAAAGGAAAAGTAGGACGTCATTTGAGGCAGTTGTAACCAATATTTCTGCTTGAATTTGCATACGCGGTTAGAGATGGTGTTTTTCTGTTGTGCTGCATAGAAAGTATTGCCTGAAAGACCCGGGTTCGATGCCGGGCGGTAAAAATATCCCCCATATATAATACTATGGGGTATCTTTTCATAATTTTTTTATGCATTTATCGATATGTAAGGGAGCTCTTGCTTAGATGGAAGATGTATATTAACACTTTGTTTAAGAAAAAAAATAGATAAGACCATGCTGTTCCTGGGTTCGATGCCAGAGCACATTATAATTTCTCAAATAAGGAGTGTATGTGAATAGTAGGACGTCGTTTGAGGTAGTTGCACCTAATAGTTTTGCTTGAATTTTCACACATAGTTTGATATGGTAATCTTCTATTTTGCTGCATAGTAAGTACACCAGGAAGACTGGGGTTCGCTGCCAGGCGATTAAATTGCAGCGAATTCTACGAATATTTTGAATTTTTTTTTCTTTTGATGTCCGTCCCGATATGATGCCAATATGAAATTAGTGTTGTCGATCTGCTTGCAGTATGCAAGCAACATTTTACTCGTATATATATATGGATACATGAATGAATCCGGAGAAGCATCTATCTATTATATATAGATGCTTCTCCGGATTCATTCATATATATGTATAGATAGGTATATAGATAGGATATTAATTCACAGCCTAAACCACAAGTATCATCGGCTTGAAATTTTTACGACGTATTGGCCATATCGTGTAACCACCAGAAAAATTGTGATTTTGAACCTCAGTGTCATGGGTTCGATTCCAGAGGGCCCCAAAGTCCCGATTTTTCCCGTTTAAATGTATTGCGTTGATTTTCGGGAAATTAAAAATAATACTTTCCGGATAGGTAGCGAATCAAAATTAAAGGAGCCTATATATATGGTCATGATCTATCGTAAACATAAATGAGTTTTACGGAAAATATCCTTGGTTCGATGCTAGGTCGGGGTAAAAATCGGCCGTTTAAATTGCATTGTGGCGATTTTTAAGATTTATTTTGGACCCTTTCCCGATGGCATGGAAACTTGAAATTCGGCATGGAGTTGGAGATCAATGATAAATTTCAGGATCAAATTTTATATATTCGCTGATGGTCCTTGGTTCGATCCCAGAGGGCCATTTAAATTCCTCAATGCATTTCTTACGGAGATAACGGAAACATATTATAGGTACTTCCCAGCACGATAAAGACTTCAAACTTTGCACTAAAAAAGATTTAAGGTATACAAATCAAACTGTGCATTCCCAGCTGTCAATGTGTCCTGGGTTCGACACCAGGTGTCTCTACAATCAGTAACTGATCCGATTTTCAATAATTATTTTGAACCCTTTCCCAACAATATAGATACTTGAAATTCGGCATGTAGATAGAGATCATAAATAACTTTCAAAATCATGTTTTAGATTTGCAAGTTCGTCCTTGGCTCGAATCCAGAGAGCAATTTAAATTCGTGAAAATTAGAACGTCTTTTGACGCAGTTGTAGCCCATATTTCAGCTTATATTTTCACACATAGTTAGAGATGGCGATGTTCTATTGTGCTGCATAGTAAGTTCACAGTAAACACCCGGGTTCGATGCCTGACGATGGAATTGCAGCGAATTTTAAGAAAAATTTCAATCCATTTTTTTCTTTTGATGGCCGTCCCGATATGATGCCGACATGAAAATAGTGTTGTCGATCTGCTTGCAGTATGCAAGCAACATTTAACTCGTATATAATAGATATGAATGAATCCGGAGAAGCATCTATATATAATAGATATACACTGGGGATCAAAAGTCTAAGCATGTTCCACAAGTGCCAACGACTTGAAATTTTTACGACATATTTGCCATAACGTGTAACCTCCAGGAAAAAGCCGACATTGAACCTCGGTGCCATGGGTTCGATTCCAGAAGGCCCCAAAGTCGCGATTTTCCCCATAAGATTACATGGCGGGGATTTTCGAAAATTTTTTTGAGGCACTTCCCGGAAAAGCAGAGAGTTGAAACTCGAGGAACCGCTAAATGTCGTGCATAGCCAACGAAAATCGGAAAGACATCTTCGAATATTGTCCTTGGTTAGATGCTAGGCCGGGGCAAAAATCGGCCTTTTTAAATGCATTGCGGCGATTTTTAAGATTTTTTTTGGATCCTTTCCCGATAACATGGATACTTGAAACTCGGCACGTCGATAGATATCATGAATTTATTTCATAATCGAATTTTACATATTAGCTTATGGTCCTTGGTTCGATCCCAGAGGACCATTTGTACTTCCCAATGCTTTTCTTACGGAGATAACGGAAACAAATTTTAGGTACTTCCCGGCACGATATCGACTTCAAACATTGTACAAAGAATGATCAAGTCCGTGCAAATCAAACCGTGTATTCACAGATATCAATGTGTCCTGGGTTCGACACCAGGTGTCTCTGCAATCAGAAGTTGATCCGATTTTTAGGAATTATTTTGAAACCTTTGCCAATCATATAGAAACTTCAAATTCGGCATATAGATAGAGATCATTAATAACTTTCAGAAACATTTTTTAGATTTCCAAAATTGTCCTCGGTTCGAATCCAGAGAGCCTTTTAAATTCGTGAAAATTAGAACGTCTTTTGAGGCAGTTGTAGCCCATATTTCTGCTTGAATTTTCACACATAGTTAGAGATGGTGACGTTCAATTGTGCAGCATAGTAAGTTCACAGTAAAGACCCGGGTTCGATGCCAGACGATGGAATTTCAGCGAATTTTAAGAAAAATTTCAATCCATTTTTTTCTTTTGATGACCGTCCCGATATGATAACGATCTGAAATTAGCATTACCGATCTGCTTGCAGTATGCAAGCTACATTTTACTCGTATCATATATTCATATATCTATTATATATAGACGCTTCTCCGGATATACCTATATACACACTCACTCATTCATTCATTCATAGGGCATCAAAAGTCTAAGCATGTTCCACAAGTGCCACTGACTTGAAATTTTTACGACATATTGGCCATATCGTGTAACCTCTAGAAAAAATCCGACTTTGAACCTCAGTGTCTTGGGTTCGATTCCAGAAGGCCCCAAAGTCCCGATTTTCTCCATAAGGATATATAGTGAAGATTTTCGAAAATATTTTTGAGGCACTTCTCGGAAAGGTAGAGAGTTGAAATTCGAAGGATCGCTAGATGTCGTGGATATCCAACGAAAATAAAAAAGACATCGCCGAACATGGTCCATGGTTCGTTGCTAGGTCGGGGAAAAATTCGGCCGTTTAAAATGCATTGCGGCGAGTTTGAAGATTTGTTTTGGATACTTTCCCGATAACATGGATACTTGAAACTCGGCACGTGGATAGATCATGAATATGTTTCATAATCAAATTTTACATATAAGCTTATGGTCCTTGGTTCGATCCCAGAGGACCATTTGCATTTCCCAATGCTTTTCTTACGGAGATACGGGAAACAAATTTTAGGTACTTCCCGGCACGATATCGACTTCAAACTTTGCATGTAGAAAGATCAACTCCATACAAATCAAACAGTGCATTCACAGCTATCAAAGTGTCCTGGGTTCGACACCAGGTGTCTCTGCAATCAGAAGTTGATCCGATTTTTAGGAATTATTTTGAAACCGTTCCCAATAATTTAGAAACTTGAAATTCGGCAAATAGATAGAGATCATAAATAACTTTCAGAAACATTTTTTAGATTTCCAAGATCGTCCTTGGTTCGAATCCAGAGAGCCATTTCAATTCGTGAAAATTAGAACGTCTTTTGAGGCAGTTGTAGCCCATATTTCTGCTTGAATTTTCTCTTATAGTTAGATATAGTGATCTTCTATTGTGCCGCTTAGTAAGTTCACCAGGAAGACCCGGGTTCGATGTAAGACGCTAAAACTGAAGCGAATTTTAAGAATGTTTTCAATCCTTTTTTTTTTCTTTTGAGGACCGTCTCGATATGATGCCGAAATAAAATAATATTCCCGATCTGCTTGCAGTATGCAAGCTACATTGCACTCGTATATATATATATATAGAGAGGATACAAAGTCACAGGCTAAACCACTAGCGTCAATGGCTTGAAATTTTTACGACATATTGGCCATAACGTATAACCTCCAGAAAAATTGCGATTTTGAACCTCAGTGTCATGGGTTCGATTCCAGAGGGCTCCAAAGTCGCGATTTTCCCCATAAGATTACATGGCGGGGATTTCAGAAAATTTTTTTGAGGCACTTCCCGGAAAAGCAGAGAGTTGAAACTCGAGGGACCGCTAAATGCCGTGCATAGCCAACGAAAATCGGAAAGACATCTTCGAATATTGTCCTTGGTTCGATGCTAGGCCGGGGCAAAAATCGGCCGTTTAAAATGCATTGCGGCGATTTTTAAGATTTTTTTTGGATCCTTTCCCGATAACATGGATACTTGAAACTCGGCACGTCGATAGATATCATGAATTTATTTCTTAATCGAATTTTACATATTAGCTTATGGTCCTTGGTTCGATCCCAGAGGACCATTTGCACTTCCCAATGCTTTTCTTACGGAGATAACGGAAACAAATTTTAGGTACTTCCCGGCACGATATCGACTTCAAACTTTGCATGTAGAAAGATCAAGTCAATACAAATCAAACAGTGCATTCACAGCTATCAAAGAGTCCTGGGTTCGAAACCAGGTGTCTCTGCAATCAGAAGTTAATCCGATTTTTAGGAATTATTTTGAAACCTTTGCCAATAATATAGAAACTTCAAATTCGGCATATAGATAGAGATCATAAATAACTTTCAGAAACATTTTTTAGATTTCCAAGATCGTCCTTGGTTCGAATCCAGAGAGCCATTTAAATTCGTAAATATTAGAACGTCTTTTGAGGCAGTTGTAGCCCATATTTCTGCTTGAATTTTCACACATCGTTAGAGATGGTGATGTTCTATTGTGCTGCATAGTAAGTTCACAGTAAAGACCCGGGTTCGATGCCGGACGATGGAATTTAGGCAAATTTTAAGAAATATTTCAATCTTTTTTTTTCTTTTGATGGCCGTCCGGATATGATGCCGACATGAAAATAGTGTTGTCGATCTGCTTGCAGTATGCAAGCAACATTTTACTCGTATATATATATATATATATATATATATATATATATATATATATATATATATATACGAGTAAAATGTAGCTTGCATACTGCAAGCAGATTGACAACACTAATTTCATATCGGCATTATATCGGGACGGTCCCGGGTCTTCCTGGTGAACTTACAATGCAGCACAATAGAAGATCACCATCTCTAACTATGTGTGAAAATTCAAGGAGAAATATTAACTGCAACTGCCTCAAACTACGTTCTACTTTTCGCGAATGTAAATAGCTCTCTGGATTCGAACCAAAGACTACCTTAGAAATCTAAAACATTTTTTTGAATTGTATACATGATTTCTATGTATATGCTGAATTTCAAGTTTTAATATTATTGGGAAGGGGTTTAAATTCATTGTTGAAAATCGGATAATTTACTGATTGTGGAGACGCCTGGTGTCGAACCAAGGACATACTGGCAGCTGTGAATGAACGTTAAAATTCTTTATGACTTGCTCTTATTTCATGCAAAGTTTCAAGTAGATATCATGCCGGAGAGTACCTTAAATTTGTTTTTCGTTATCTCCATAAGAAATGCATTGAGGAATGTAAATGGCTCTCTGGGATCGAACCAAGGACCATCAGCGAATATGTGAAATTAGATTATGAAATATATTTATGATCTCTAACTCCATACCGAATTTCAAGTTTCCATGGCATCGGGAAGAGTTCCAAAAAAATCTTAAAAATCGCCACAATGCATTTTAAACGGCCGATTTTTACCCCGACCTAGCATCGAACCCAGGATATTTTTAGGAAAACTCATTAATGTTTTCGATAGATCATGACCATATATATCGGCTCTTTCAGTTTTACTTCCCTGGCTAACCGGCAAGTATTTTATAAAAATTCCCGAATATCAAAGCAATGCATTTAAACGGGAAAAATCGGGACTTTGGGGTCCTCTGGAATCGAACCGATGACACTGAGGTTCAAAATCGAGAAATTTTTCTGGCGATTACACGTTTTGGCCAATATGTCGTAAAAATTTCAAGTCAATGACGCTTGTGGTTTGGCCTGTGAGTTTGTATCCTCTATATATCTATTATATATAGATGCTTCTCCGGATTCATTCATATATATTACGAGTAAAATGTAGTTTGCATATTGCAAGCAGATCGACAACACTAATTCCGTGTCGGCATCATATCGGGACGGCCCTGAAAAAAAAGGGATTGAAAATATTCTTAAAATTCGCTGCAACGTAATCATCTGGCATCGATCCTATGCCTTCCTGGTGAACCTACAATGCAGCACAACAGAAAATCACCATCTTTTACTATGTGTGAAAATTCAAGCAGAAATATTTGCTCTAACTGCCGCAAACGACGTCCTACTTCTCAATAATGTAAATGGCTCTCTGGATTCGAACCAAGGACGATCGAGGAAATCTAAAACATGTTTTTAAAATGCATCTATGTTCTCTATCAATATGCCTTATTTCATATTTTAATATTATTGGGAAGGGGTTTAAATTCATTGTTGAAAATCCGTAAATTTGCTGATTGTAGAGACGCCTGCTGTCGAACACAGGAAATATTGTTAGCTGTGAATGGACAGTATGACTTATTAGGAATTCATCTTATTTCATACAAAGTTTGAAGTCGATATCATGCCGGGAAGTACCTAAAACCTTTTTCTGTTATCTCCATAAGAAATGCATTGAGGAATGTAAATGGCTCTCTGGGATCGAACAAAGGACCATCAGCGAATATGTAAAATTTGGCTATGAAATATATTTATGACTCCATGCCGAATTTCAAGTTTCCATGCCATCGGGAAAGGGTCCAAAAAAATCTTAAAAACCGCCACAATGCATTTTAAACGGCCGATTTTTGCCGCGACCAAGCATCGAACCCAGGATATTTTCCGTAATTTATTTTCGATAGATCATGATGACAGGCTCCTTGAGTTTTGATTCTCTACCTATCCGGAAAGTATTTTTTTTAATTCCCGATAATCAAAGCAATGCAATTAAACGGGAAAAATCGGGACTTCGGGGCCCTCTGGAATCGAACCCATGACACTGAGGTTCAAAATCTCATTTTTTCTAGCGGTTACACGTAATGGCCAATACGTCGTAAAAATTTCAAGTCGATGACGCTTCTAGTTTAGGCTGTGAATTAGTATCCTATCTATCTATCTATCTATCTATCTGTATCCTTGAATGAATCCGGAGAAGCATCTATATTTAATAGATAGATGCTTCTCCGGATTCATTCATATATATACCCAGCTACCCAGAGAAGCTCGCCAGCTGACTCTCTTCTCTTATTCAGCGCTTTTCCTTATCATTTGTGCTGTTTGTCTGCGAACCTAACTCCTTATATAATAAAAGTCTTTTGCATTCCACTCCATTTCCCATATTTCTTCATCAAGGACCGTCATTCAGGTAACAACTTGAAGCTATAAAACAGCAGCTGTTATGATGAACGACTTAAAAACCAAGAACACACTGATTCAACAGCGTTGACGATTTCCTGTGAAAACGGATTATTCGGTCCACCCCATCTTAAAAAAAGAATTAAAAATATCTAATTTTTGTAAAAGTAAAAAAGTCAATCGGCGAAGTATCTATGCAATCATCAAGAATAAATTCATTACTAGTTATTCACTGAAAAAGTGTAGGCCAAGAGACTGGACCTTACTCCGCCGTGGTCCTTCTCGAGCCACCCGACGGACACACAGAAGGACCCGAATAGAATAATATATGGAACAGGGACGGAAATAATTTTCTACTTAAGGCTTGAGACATGAAAACCTGATAGTGGATAAAAGGAGGGAAAACCTCCAAAGAGACCGATACTCTGATCATAATCCCAATTGGTTCTAATAGCATTAATATAAGAGTACGTTTCCTAATATACCTGTATACCGAGAGATACTGGAATGACGGTGAATAAACAATTTCTTAACAGGCTGCTAGCAATATAAGCCATATTTCTCGTAATTTAAAAATTAAAGATCTAAAACTGCAGCTTTCTGGTACAGCGTTCTGAGTATAGAACACTCTCAAATCAGTGAAACCAGAACATTAACATCGTCTACTCTCATTTCGCATTCATTTAAATAACACGTTTACACACCAATTTCTCCATTAAATTCTCATCGTTTTCTTCCGTATCCACCAATATTTAATGTTCGGAATTTAATTTTCTGTCTTTTGTTTATGAATAGCATTCTTAGGCTAAATACGTATCCCAGGATTTGTTAAATTAGACGTCAAGTCTTAAATATATACAGAGACGATAAAGAACGTTCCAAAACCGAAGCCCTGAATTCGGATTCAGTTAAAAGACAATGCAATTAGAAAAAAGACTATACACTTTATATGTAATACAATACTAACATAATACAAGTTCTTCAGCTTTCTGCTTTAGGGTTTCAATGATTTGGATTTGGTTTTATTTCAAAGGCAGTCGAAGATGAGGGTAGTAGTGGAGGGTGGGACTGCGAAGGTGATTCGTTGGTATCCCTCCGCCTATCTCTTGGAGAATGCCATTGATCGCCCCCAACATATTGATTGCACTCCCTCCCTTCGGCCAACCCTTATCGGAACATTTTATGCAAATCGAAGGGCTGGCGCAGAGGGACGGATGCAGGGAGGGGGAGGAAGAAAGTTTGGCGGAATGTTTAGAAGTAATTGTAAAATAAGAGGATAAGGAGGATGTGCGATGCATTGAAATGCAGAGGGAGTCGTTGCTAAGCAGCCGCTTCCTTTAAAAAGACTCCGACGAATTTCAAAGAATGCGATGTCCGTTATTTCTCCGAAAAGCTATGATGGTAAATAGTTTGAATCGAGTAATTTGAGTAATGAATTGAAAACTTAAATTAGAATTGAGTAATTAATTAATTACGTATTTGGTGGAAAAACGTGCCCATTGAAGGGAAGATGGAACTACAGAAACATTGATCGCTTCAGCACTTGAAATTGGCTCCTGGTGACGGTATAACGATGATTTTTACGAAAGTATAGATGGAAGTAATAAGTATTGTATACTTACGGTTATTTAAACAAATTGATATCGCGAGTGATGAGCACATACTCAAAAAGTAATGTACACTGCATTATAACTAAATACCTGCTTACGGATGGTTTTTGACATGGGCTTTTTCCTTGGACGGAGGCAAAAGGAAGACAAATTTGCAATCAAAATTTTAATTAATCGCCATTTATATAATGGAGTCAATTTTTTACATTTTAATGAAAAAATAGTTAATACAAATATTTTAATCACAATTTTAGATGATTTATGAATTAATAATTGCGCGGCATCAGATGAAATTGTCTGTTCTACAAAAACAGAGGAGGTAATCTCTATAGCGTTTTTTTTTAGATAAATTTGAAATAGTTATCTGAAGGGATATGACATATTTCATGACAGTAGATAAAATCAAAGTGAAAGGAGAACAAGAACCTAACTTAAAGAGCTATAAATGAGTTGAGGGAATTAAAGTATCGAAATAACACTGTTTATAAGTACGGAGGATAGGATTCGTTTCAAAAAGGTAACTAGAAACGAGAAAATCACCTTATTCAGCGTTGCGTGTTTTTAGGATCCTGTGCTCACTAAAACTTTAGAATTTGAATAGATTAAAGATCTTCTTCATAGAGAACTTTCACACTTTCTTGCATAAGTTTCGATATTAGCATAAAGTATTAAACTAAGTGTTCATTAAGTATTAAAACAAACTAATACATTTGGGCTTGGCATTTCACTCGTCGAAGGGGATTTCAGTCGTAAATTCAGGATTAACTCGGTGATAATTAAAAGTCTGGCGTGGCGATACTTTGTCGCGTAGTATCTTTTCCAATTTTCTAGGAAACCACTGAAAATCTTCTTCATTCTAAGTCACTTCCGCTCTCATTAGAAGGCATTACCGTAGTAATAGGTCAATTTCAACGGAATTATCGGATCTCGAGAGAGCTTCGGTAATCTCGTGTCCTCAGCCGCATATTTGCGGGAAGGAGCGCCGATGTCCGGAGTCGACCGCCGCAACAACCGCAAAAGATCCGAGTGCAGCAGGAGAGGCGCGGCGGGGTGCGGGGACTCCTCACCCGAACGGTACGCGAATAAAGGCATTTGTCCAGACACCATTCCTCGCTGGTATGCCGGGTAATAAGCTTTCACGGTTTCAATACATATATACCAATCGCGCTGCAACCAAAGCCCAATTTTCGCTACAGTTAACAGTATTTCTCCATGGTTTCTCCCCGAATGACGCATTCGCTTTGGATATGTAATGAAAATAACTTGCTCATTTAGAAAGATTTTTTGCCCATTTAGTAAGATAATTAAATAATTATCTTTGAAATGGCATAAAAATAATATTGAGCTGGAAAATGATTTCTTCTCATTTACAAATAATTATATTTTCTTTGTTCAATCATTCGATTTATGTTATAGAGTCTGTAGTCCGGCAAAGTGAATATTTTTCGAAGTGAGAAACCACACGACATAGATTTGCCCAGAACGCCGTAGTTGGGCATGTTACTTGGAGTGCATACACCATATCTCTATTTCCCTAATCGGTTATTGCTGAGCAACATTCGCGGAAAAAATAATACGTTGATTCAATTAGTTCTAGCATCTAACTCACTTGAGTTTTCTTGATGAATCATCATAAAATTTACTGAGTGAAATATGCCTAAGTTTGAGTATTCTATCTTCGAAAGATTCCCTTCCAATTTCAACAAGTCTCTCTAAGTAACACTCATTGATTTCTCTGGTAAATCTTGATAAAACTATTTCCTTTCACACTACCTTATGGACTCTTGGTTAAAGAAATAAAAGAAGGTATTGACGAAGAAAATGCAACGAAGAGCACTGAAAGACCTCCTACAGGCGACCCGTAATGCGAAATGCCTAATGAAAGGGAAATTAAAATAAATAATAAATAAGGGTGATTGTGTATGCTTGAATAGGAAGTCAGATCGTCTTGGACGATGTTACTTTGGATGGTTAAAGATTAAATATCCTGCAAAATAGACATATTTCAACGAGACATAGTTAAGTGATAGCTGAATATTTTCAACCGCATCGCAGAAATGCTTAAGCGAGTGGAAATCTCTGTTTAGGTTAGACATGTTTTCGGTGACGATGTATACGAGTGTGTATGTGATTGTGAGGCTCATAGAAATCAGAGGAATGTGATTGAGAAGTGGAAAAATGAGGAAAAGGAATGCGAAGAGGCAAAGAGGCGTGAATTCCTGCTCTTTCAATATCAACTCTCAACGTTTCTGAATGAAAGTGCAGACAATGAATAAAGAAATATTCATAACGAGCGAAAGCTCCCGCAGAAATGCAATGGAAGGATACGAATTTCCACAATCAAGATGAAGTTCAGCGATGCCTAGGAGGTACTTTTTCGAATCATGAATGTAGATTACGGATAGAGTTCCCAAAGTTGCGCAAGGCGTGCAGCATTACTTATGATCATATTCGTAGAGTAGAATAAGGATGGGATAATCCTAGTAATTAGTTCTATATGCTCACCAATAAAAATGCATCGACTCGAATCATTTTTGATAGAAGGAAACTTGTTATTAACGGACATTGGTCATTTTCTGTCCTCCTACTCATTAAAACTCATTATGTGCATAACAGTAGCGCTATTCCTTTAAATTATAAGACAAATAAAATTCACGGTTTCTGGTGATGTCTTGTGGGAATACGTCATGATGAAGAAGAACAATTTGTACTTTTATTACTTTTAAATACTGAGGAGAAACTACAAATTGTTATTCTTCATTATAAGACAAATATCTTCTTTGGGTAGTTACTTCCAATTTTTCTATCCATGCAATTTTTACTTTAAATTAATTTCAGATGCATTGGTGGCCGAGTGGACAGCATGCCATCTACGCTATCGCTCCAACCACAAGGTCCCGGGTTCGAATCCCGGCTGATCGGATTTTTCGGATCAGGGAATGGTTGTGTGTGTTCGTTGTTGCTATCCTCTCGGTGAAGCACCTCCTGATAAGTTAGAGCTAAGGAGGACTTCACCGGTGAAGGGCAACAGTAGCTAGGCACGAAGAAATATGTTTTTCAGCCAATTCGGATTTATTCTTTTGACTACGCAAATAAGATATCTTCAAGTTCTCATTCACCAAATTTAACAAATTACTTTTTGTGGCTTCTTTATTCTTTTGTACCTCTCATTATCACCTAATCCTTGCCATCCTTGCAAATAATAATTTCACTTCATTTTCGCATATTTCCTCTAGAGGTCGTAGATTACTTGTGGAGGTTTGTGTGTTTTTCGCCAATTCCTTAGATGAAATACATGCGAGTGGTCTTAAGAAGAATAACATACATCACAACAGTTCTACTTATATACCTGATTACAATCTGAAGAATTTCCAACTGATATCACTGAATTCGATGTTTTTAAATTATTTACCGCAAAGTATGTAATAATTTAATCCGTTGCAACGCTGTTAATACCGTTGTAAAGCACAGTCAACATGGTTTTCGAAAAGCACGCTCTGATGTACTATAACTCACGCATGCTGAGAGCAACCGACGAAGGCTTCAGAACACATGCTTTTTTCCTATAGTTACCGATTGCGTTAGTAAAGATTCCGAAAGTGCAATCACTGCGTTGATTTGTGGACGATAAATGAACAATTCATACCGTCGATTGTGTCGTTTCTAAAAGGAGGAAGATAAGATGGCGTTCCTCCCGAATAATTAGCGGGCACTTCCTCAAGGCACTAAGGGCAGCGCCATTCGGCCATTTAATTGCTCATTCATAATGACAGCATAATACATAATTGAAATAGTTATATGAGAACTTAAACGGAAGGTACACATAAATAAATAAAATATCAAAACGCAGATGATAGAAGTTTCGAGTACGAATTTCAGTCGCAGTTTTAGAGAAATGCACACGAATCCTTTAATAAGAATACAAATTATTGAATGAATTATTGTAAATAAATAATATATTTACCGTAACTAAGAAATTGTATAAATAGTTATTTCTTGACTTTTTAATTCTTAAAATTCTTGGTTTGAAATATTAAATCATTGCTTATATTAATAGAGTTATTTACGTAAGAGGAAACGTTTTGCAAGAATCTACTAAAGAATCCAGCTCATGCGAAAAATTCAAGTCTCCTATCAAAAATTAAATCGTAGAAATTACCTCGATGTATCCGTGCAGCACAGAAGTTTTCGAAAACGAAGGGAATACCCAAGTAAATATCTCGCAGTCTAGTATTTATCTGTACGAGATATCCGGAGAGCAAATAGGATATCATACACAACGAGGCTTTAGAAAGCACGAGAGAAATTCAAAGAGGTGCAGACACAGGCCATAACCTATTTATATATTGCGATGAAGATTAGGGAAAAAAGGGCTTCGGAAATGATGGAAATGTAGGGGAAGAGATCGATCAGCTTAAAGAAGAATATTCAGATACCCAAAGAAAAAAAGAAAGAAGATGTAGCGCAGAATATCTCATGAAAGAAATTTTACGAGACCGGCAGCCGCAGGTTGATGATCAGCACACAAAATAGCAAACATATGGATTAAATGAGTAAACTCAGTACTTAATGAGGACATGGGCATGATTTTTCAATAAGATGGAAGATTTTTTTTCCATGGCGAAGCAAGCGCGTTTTGTTTTTTCTTATTGTCAAATAATATAAGAAATTTGTTCAATGACGTACTTAAAATTACAGTAATAATCACAAATAGAGAATTCCATACATCGATGAGAATTGTAAAATATTCAAATAGTCTATGAATTTCTATAGGCAAAATAAAATCATTTTCGTACAATTTATATCTTTATATTTATAATAACTTCCATCCAGGACTTCAGTAATCGATTTTAGAGTTAGAGATTGAAATAATTACAACACACTCTGCTAAAGTCACTCGCCTTATTTCAGTCATTTTCTAAACCACCACAGAAAAAAAACGGTATGAATTTACGATAATTATAATTGAATGAAGCCATTTAAAGATATGTTACGACTATTGCTTGAGAATAAGGGAAAGAGAGAGTTTAAGAATGAAAAGGAATTGAAGAATGAAAATTCCATCCAAAAACATGGGAGATTAAAGGTACGGAAAAATAACATTTCGAAGGATGAAATATGACAACACCGCTTCATATTTTTGATAAGAGAGCAATCTTCCTTTTGCCATGTGAAAAATATCTCCCCCAGCTTCCTAATAACCAAAATACCTCAAATATCCACAACACTTGTGTTGTGGAAAATTGAGGTATTTTGGTTATTTGGTTGAACATTGCGGAATAGGGCAGTAGGATATTCGCAGACGACACAGTCATTTACAGGGAAATAGTTAGTTCAGAGGATAGATTAACCCTTTCGAACGACTTAGATTGAATTATGAACTGGTGCGATGATTGGCAATTAGAGCTTAATGTAGAAAAGTGTTCGGTAGTTAACTTTTTCGAAAGTAAATCTATAATAAATGATTATTCTTATAGCCTCCGAGGGGTAAACCTAATGACAGTAGAATCGGTAAAGTATCTTGGAGTAACTCTCACGAATAATCTATCATGAAGTTCTCACATCCGAAATATATGTGGAAAAGCACTTAAAATACTCGGCTTCGTTAAAAGAAAAGTCGGTAGGAGCGAAGAAAAAGTTCGCGAGCGATGTTACTTAGCGTTAGTTAGGCCTCACCTTGAGTATGCATGTAGTGTATGGAACCCCGCCGAGAAATGTCATATTCGTGATTTAGAAAAGGGACAACGAAAGGCGATTCGTAAAGAATTGCTACGATAAAACAGCGAGTGTAACTCCAATGTTACAGGACGCGGGATGGGAATCATTCGAAGATAAAAGAAAAATTCAAAGAATATTTTTTTTATAAGTTCAGAGAAATTACGTTTTCAGATGATGTAACCGATATAATGCAACCCCCCTGTTATATGGGCTGTTCTGATACTTCCAGAAAGATTAGGGAAATAGATGCTAGAATTAATCGTTTCAAAAATTCATTTTTTCCGCGAAGTAGACGAGAAAGCATCCGTTTAGGAAAATAGAGTCAAGGTGCTTGCCCCCCCTGCCAAACGCCGAAAGGCGGCTTGCAGGGATCTTACATAGACATAGACATACATAGACAATGGGAGGGCGGTGACATGAGGGTCAATTCTTGGTTTGTTCCCTCGGGGCAAGTGGCCCACGTCACGGGTGCGGTTCGTGCGGCGGTCGCGGGCACTAGTTGCTCTAGTCTGCGGGTGGTAGCCCATGTCGGCGTCAACGATGCCTGTTCCCGTACGTCCGAGGAGATTTTAAGTTCTTTAAAGGACTTGAACCTTGAGGTCGCGCGGGTTGGGGAGTCACATGTGTCACTTAACCCATAATGGCATTACAGTATGGTAGGGATAATGTTAGAAGGAAAAGCGTTGGGAAAGAAAGTAAAGGATAGACCCACGAAGAAATATATCGAAGACATCCGGACAAGGATAAATAAATGTAAGGATGGCAGTGGATGACTACTGCCATTTATTCTCACTATTCTCACGACTACTGCCAGCTTAAGGGTGTGGCAGAAGATAAGAGCTCCTGGAAGCAGAGACAAGGCATACAGGATGATGATAAGATGCACCCGCAAGTTATTTTTAGCAAGTATTTTTGATACTAATATCTGAGAGTTGTCTTACTTCGAGGAAAGTGTTCGCTTTGAGGTTTCCGATATCATGCCGCAATTGAATCAACTCCTTCCTCTTGCAGATCAGTTTATCGCAAGGAATTGAAGGACGTCCTTTGGTGGTCTTAAGGGAAGTCTCTCACTTTGTAAGCACCTAATTGGACATCAGAGCGCCAATGAAAATCGCTCTGCGGACGTTTTTGTCAAAGTCCTCTTACATTTCTTCATTCGATGGAGATTTGGTTGCCAGGAAACGAAATTTCTTTGATATTTAGGAAAGTGAGACAATGTTGACTAACCATCTTCCAAGCATTCATTTATTGTTATTTTAGATTAAATTAGAGAAAGTGTTAGTAGTAGTAGTATTGTTAAAAGTGCTTCGACAGCTGAGGTCATTTCGCACATTGGCTCCCACCGGGAATCGAACCCGGGACCACTTTCACCAAAGGCGAACGCGCTGTCCACATGACTATCCGGGAGCCCTAGAGAAAGTGTTTCCCTAGAAGAAAGTCCCTAATAAATTTCCAGAATCATTAATTGAATGAATATGATCTTGTACATTTTCCCGTAAAATTTGTCTTTCGGTCATGAAATGCGTCAACTTGGTTACAGTATTCTAATATTTATAAAATCTTCTAATATATTTCCGAATGTTTTATGGCGACTAACGCCGCCTCAAATCCATTTCAAATTTCTCCCTCAAACAACGACTCGTCGTATTTCCTCTCTGTCTGTTGGTATGGCAACCGAATAAAGAATCCTCTACGAAAAATATAAATCGCAATCGCCACCCTTAGCCTTAATTATGTCTCTTTTCTCCTTTGGGGCTGTTTTTCCTCGTTCTCCTATAAAAGATTTCCCCTTCGTTATCTTTCTATATCATCCGTGAATTTATTACCCGCTACCTAATGGGGAATTTCACGGCACGGTTAGTTACGGCACATTATTAACATTGTAAATCATTGAGTTACGATAAAAATGTAATTCATTTGAATCCTTTAGCCGTTTTCTACAACTTACAACTTTAGATATCAATCTATAGAAGGAGAAAAATGAATCACTCATGATATCATGACTAATGAATATCTCACTGGAATGGTTTTACTGAATGATTAGCGTGAGTTATCATTATTTGTAAACAACTATCATAATTTTTAAACCAAATTTCAACTCTTATTGACGCATACTAAGCAACAAATTATTGATTTATGTCCCTTTTGTTCTTAATATGAAGATGATAATTTAAGATATTCATAATTATTTTCTTGGTGGAATTAATTTCACTTCACTACTTCTAATAGAAGTGAAAATGTAAATCCGATGAGACATGACTTTCCCTTAATTAAAAAATTATGGAATTGAATGACGCAAATTCGTATTTCTTTCAATTGTGTTTCCGTAAATTACAATTTTCTTCTCCTCTACGCCTTTGTCCCATATTTTATGGTGTCCGCTGATGGCGAATGGTTTGGGTGATTATGAGAATGAGCTTGTTTTTGGCGATGGATTGGAAACTTTTACGGCCGGATGCCCTTCCTGCCGCCAATTTAAATTTTTTTCCAATATGGGTCTAAAAGTATCAAAATTCACTTTTACTGCAAGGCATGAGTATTGTTTTCAAGCATGGAAATCGACCCAATATGCAAAATAAATGCTTTGATTCCCTTGAAACAAAAGCCATACGTGGTAGGTTAACGTGATCTCCGTGTGTACACATGACTCTGGGTGTGCTCAATCTATATTCCAGTTTCTTTCGATTACTAGCGGTGATTTCATTACTGTTTGCAAAAGAAGGGTTCCTCGTTCGTGGGAAAACCAAACTACTTCAACTATCCTAAGAAATGACTTAGCTTTGATGACGAATTTGAAATAAGGCCGTGAAGATGTACTTATTACGTATGATCCTGGTGCACAATGTCACTTAACAATTAAGTTATTTCATAATCTATTCCTAAGTCTTATCTCATTTCTTATCGTTTGATATTTCCATTTTCAATGTTTTCTTTTCTTCTTGAAGGCACAAGAAATCCAATCAAAAGCGGAAAACAAATTAACTTATTACGAAAAGCTCTTACTGGTTTAATGAAACGTGATTTTGTGCATTAAAGGGACATTAAAGTGTTTCGAATTAAATTTAACTCAAAAATTGTCATAAAAGAATAAATAATAATTAAGGCATTCAGTTTACTATGTACATCGTATCTATCATTCTTCGTGATAAATTTATAGATAACAAACTTTCGTATTCATCAGAATAAAGCATACCTCTTATTTATGGAATAAGTGCTCGAATGGTCTTTTGATAGTTCCATTTCTTCACAAACCAAACAGAATATATTTAAATATAATTCAATTTAAGTCTATTCTATTCCTATATAACAATTCTTAGACAGGTTTTATATTCCATTTCCTAACACATCGCGAGTAAATAGCAAATGGGCGAGCATGTAATGCTATATAAATGATTACTCTTCAATCGATAAACGAGTCATTTAGAGGAAGACAAGGCCTTTTTATTCCTTCTAATTAATCTTGTAATGCTTATTTCTGTGAAGCTATCGCAAATGCTTTTTATAATTTTTTAAAACTCGTATACAAATCTTTTTTTTAATGATTCTGTCATCAATGCGAAGATAAGCAATACCATACTGTTCTAAATTAGTTCTTAAATTGCTTCAAACTTCTTCTGAGGTGTTTTTCGCTACAGAATAACAATTTGGTTTGTGTATTATTCCATGATTAATTATAATCAACGATTAGTCGATTCCGCAATAATTTAAGTTCATTTTTTACCGAGAGGTCAAAATGCTTTCGAAATTAACAGAGCTCGGTGTATAAAAATGTCTCTCAGGCGTATTCTTCTGCCAATCCATTAATGGATGATCACATTTAGCATTTGCTGTGTGTCTCTCAGCAATTGGCAATCCAACGTTTTATATTGTCCATCCAAAATGTTCTTCAGCGTCCTCTTTTACCTTCAATGGTCAACTGTAGGAGGTAATATTTTGTGTTCATCTTGTGTTTCACTCAGTTATTAATAATAATATAGGAGAACTGTACTAATAAATTGATCTTCCATTCTGTAATCCTTTGATTGGAAATGCACACACCTAAAAATATAATCTCATCATCCAAGTTTATCGTTTTGCCTATCCAGCTCATTTTAGAATACTAGATACATATCATTTTATTTATCTCTATGTTTTATTTATCATCAGAATTATTAATTAAAAGAGATGCTTTTCCTTCCCTGCATTTACACATAACATATTACGCTATCATTAATATATATATTTCATAAAATTAAAATGTCGCATCAAATGCCACTTTCGTTAATGAGGCTTTTCATTCGACCTGTTATTTTACGTATTAAGTTGAATGAATATTATTCCATGCATTATGAAATTGAAAGTTGAAAAGGAAGGCCAGACTACCTATATATTTCCGCCCATACCTTTGTTCATTCATTTTATTCCATCGGCTTCTGTTAATTAATGCAGTTATCTTTGTTTTCTTACTCATCCGATCATTCAATGGTTCTGCTATATATCGCCTGGTAATAATGCGTTATTTAATTAAATTCTCATTTTCGCAGTTAATTCTTAAAATGAGAGATTTGTTTAGAACTATCCAATCGTAAGACTACAATTCGGAACTTAGTGACATTAAAATAGTACACGAAATTTCACTGGACACCGAGTGCCTCTAAATCAGTCAAATCGATCGCGTTTGGGAAGTTATTGCTTCATAGCACATCGATTTCAATAAAAGTAAAATTCACATCATAGAAAATTTAGTTAGTCGCTCATTGATGTAAATATTAAAGTTTAACCTGCAGTTTCGGTAGTTATACTGCACTTTATTTCAGAAATGTACCCGATTTTTGTGATGAAAATTCGGTGGTCTAACTTTCGTCAATTGCCACTAAATTTTTGGTTTAGTGCACTGCAATCAGGATTTATATTAGCCAATAGTATTGTCAAAATATTGGTATAAAATAATTGTTTAAAATCTGTCACATTTTGTAGGAATGCGCTATATAGTAAAACTCGGCTTATGAGCTCGGGTTCAACATTCGAATTCATGGTCACGGGACCAGTTGTTCATAATCACAAAATGTTACAAATAATTCACGTTTATTATCGAAATTCTTGAAATTTTGAATCTTAAGCAGGGAAACGAATACAATTTTTTGTTAAAATTTCTTTCTTTTCGTTCCCGTCTCGATATCGTACGACTACTCTTTGTTATTTAATTTTACGAAAGACGTAAAGCCTGCAACTGATAGTAGGCAATTGACTTGACATACATTTCTTAATCCTATTAACTATAGTATTATCCCATCTTAGCTTGAAGAAATTACATTTCAGAGAATAATTAACCCATTCTCCATGAGAAATATCAAGGAGATTTCTTTTTCTCAGATGATACTATTAATTATAATAAAAGGACTTTATTGGGGCGAGATTAAGTCTTGGAAGTCTCTGCTTACATCTAACTCTTCGTCGTATGAGAAATGAATGGAAATAGAAAACTTGCAAAATTACAAAGAAGAAAACTAATATTCGGATAAAAAATATATTTTTTGTTAAATCGGAAGGAATCCATCACTTGTATTTAGTTTAGCGCTGAATTATCAAATATGTTTTTACTCTAGTAGCACAACAGTTTAATAATAAATTCCTCATTACTATATATTAATAAAGAACTGCCATAAATGGATTTTATAGAACAAGTTCAAGATTTGGAGACAAGAAGCTGCAAGACGGTTGAGGAAAGAAAATACCGATGGTGAATTTATATCCGGAAACTTAATGGAACAATTCCTTTCACTAAGTAATTAAATTATGAGTATATCAACCGGATGCTGTGTAAAGGATGTTACCAATTTACTATAAGTTCCAAATAACTTTCGGATGAATCCACAGTTGTGACTCCGCTGAGTTAGCGATCGGTGTTTCTCTGCCTCGTTCCTGTTGTTCGCTGTACATCGCTCCCTCAGAGAAAAAGGCCATCTTCATAAAGGTGAGAATGTTAAGAATTTAGTTATATTTCAACAGCTAACCTACTCTATACTAATATAAGATTCGAGAGATCTATTTAAAATGTTTGATATGGACGAAGGACTGACTACCATAACATATATATTCAATTTGTTCAACTGGTCAACGCTTGCTCAAATCTTGGCCAATTGCTTGAATTTCCGTTGAGATCGTATTTATTTCCGAGAAAGATCATCAACTCCTTGTCGGGGCTCATCGAGCAATTCGGTATTTCACTTCTGCGCGCGGGTTTCAAGAATCGTGCCCTTGAGATCTGAGAGTCCTCGAGTTTTCCGCAGTCTCTTTGGTTATTTGCGACGCTCTGTTGTATAGCGCCCGAGAACCTAAAATTACAGATTGGAACGTAAGAGTACATTTATGTTATGCATCAATCCTATGAAAGGAATCTTCTAATATTACACCTCAGTGGTACTTAGTTTGCGTCACTGAAACTTAAACTTTTCTGTCTTAAGTATACGATATTACAAATTGATTTGAACTCTTTATTCCACAATGCATTAGAATATTTATAATTTAGAAGATAGAAAACTTAATATGTACTAAATTCCAATAATACATCAACGGTGTATTAATATGATATTTTATTACTGTAATTAAAGTAGATAAAATCATACTTGCCCACGATGCCAGAAATAGAATTATTTTACTCCTTGGAGTGAGTGAGTTTAATTCTTCGGAATCTAAGGTGCCATTTCCAGGAACGAGGATAAAGGACTCCGGTTGTTCAAAAACTTGATCGATGATGAGATACGGGTACGCATATACTACTAGTGCAATATCAAGTAAATATAAGTTTAGTCAAAAAACAGTTGTTGTTTTTCCCAGAAATATAATCGGCGGAATGCAGGTAGGGAAATAATTGGATACCCTGAGAAGCCACATCGATTCCCTCTTACTCCTGGCTCCAACGTACTTAATTAAAAGCGAAAGGCTTTCTTTCTCCATTGCATCCCTCTTGAAATTTCCCACCACACTCGTTCCCTCTGAGTATGACCAGTTCCTAATGTCATCCATTCCATTCAAAGCATACGCCATTTTGTTCTCAACATTTTCATTGCATTGTTCTCCTCTCTTGCCGCTAACATTCATCATATTACGTACTACTTTCCTTTTCAACCATTTTCTGTAAGTGTTCAACTTCTTGTGTTCCATACGTTAATTCTTCTCAAATCCCTCTTTTATCCTAAATTCATTTTCCTCATTCCTTATCCTCTTTTTTTTCTTTTCAGAATGGATTTCAAGTTAAGGATGCTGATTTCCATCAATCTATTACTCTTCGCATCAGGTTTTGAGTTTTATTACTATTTAAGACAGTACCGTATGAGGTTTTATTATCAAAAATATATTGAAGATTCTGAAGAAACATTATGGAAAAAGGAATGCAAGATGAGAACGTCATGTTTATGTAAGACTACGACCTTTGGGTTTTTCTACCAATGTGATGCACTTTTGAATGCAATTTACGATAATACTATGCATAAATTGAATATCAACTGCAACAAAACCGTTGGAAGAGAAGACATAAGAGCCCACATAATCCATGTATCCGAAGAAGTTGCAGGATCTCCCATTAAACTCATACTTGATGATTGTCCGCTTGACTCCATACTAGACTTCCGGTACCCCAACGAAATAGAGCATTTGAGCCTTAAATGCACCGAGAGAAAAGACTTTATTCTGGCTTCCCATCAATTCCGAAATCTAAGTAAATTGGATAGCTTAGAGATATCATGCGTCTTCGTAAGGACCTTACCGAAGGACTTATTTAAGTCGACAGAAAATAAGCTCTCTAAAATATACATAGAAGACACAATGATTGAACGACTAGAGAACGGGTTCTTGTCAAATCATCCAGAATTAAAAGTCATCCGATTCATAAATAATAAAAAACTCTCCTTAAGGAAGACAGATTTCACCGGACTGCATAATTTAACAGAACTTATCATATCCAAATCTCCTTCCCAAGAGATAGACGAAGACTTCTTTGTGCCTATTTTAAATATATCAACCCTGTCAATTGAGGATATCGGATGGAAAAGCTTACCGAAGAGTTTTAAACTACTTCAAAAACTGGTATACCTTAGAATATCTCAAACATCCATTGAGGGGGTCATCGGTGACTCATGCTCACGACAGATTGACGCTGAATTTATCTACATAATTGAAAATCCCCATCTTGACCTTCATCCCGATTGTCTTTCAAAGTTTAATACTTCTATTGATATTGACTTGTCTGGGAACCGCATATCCAGTTTACCAAATAGAGTAATACAAATGAACAGGTTACAGTCTTTTAAATTGAACGACAACGGTTGTGAAATCAATTTCGTGAACAATTTTATACACGGTGAAAAAGTTTATAACATTGAAATGAGGAATTCCTCCATTAAATCGATTCATAAAGACTTCTTTCGCAGTTTTCCCAAAATTTTAAGTATAGATTTGAGTTATAACCAACTCACCTACTTACCAGACGGATTTTTTGAAGTAAATGAGTATTTGCAGGGAGTTTTACTTCGAGGTAACTTGCTAACTTCAATCCCGGATAGTTTGTTAGATCTCAAAATTGATTTGACTCGGATCGATGTTTCCCACAACGACATATCAAAGATTGATCATATTGTCGGACATAATTTCTCCTATTTGGAAGATTTTGATCTATCCTACAATAAATTAACACGAATTCCGCGAGATCCTTTCTCTAGCATGCCAGAAATCACCTACTTCGACATCTCTAACAACAAAATATCCCAGATTGATACGGTTGCTATACAGCCAATGAGTAAATTAAAAAAATTTTACCTGGGAAATAACATGCTGAAAGGTAAATTCTTCCTAACTTTTCAAAATTTCGAATTTTTAACTCATATCGGCGCTGGAAGCAATTTCTTCACCGATATATCTTGGCTGAATATGTCTTCGCTAGAATACCTCGATTTATCCAACAATCTCATCAAGAATCTTGACCTGAGAGTTTTCGAGTCGTGCGCGAACTTGAATTTCCTGAACTTATCCGGCAATAGAATTGAAGAGCTTCCGAGACAGGTTTTCTCAATGCATCTGAAAAGCTTATCTTCTCTAGATTTGTCATTCAACCGGTTGAAATCTCTGCCAGAGTACATTGATCCTCAGAAGGAAGATTACCTTTATTCGGAGAATGATTATTTCCAGAATCAATTAAAAGGAGGATTCTACAACACAACACTCTTCTACGGTCTGAAGCTAGAATTCTTGGATATCTCTGGAAATCCGATGGAAAATGTAGAGCTCAGCTTGCTAGGTAAACACATGGGCTGTCGAAAAGTGTCCATTAGAAATTGCAACATATCGAAATTGATTTCCAAACAATCATTGGGGCACGTATTGGTATTGGACCTTTCTCACAATCGAATCGACTCCAAAAACTGGCCTTGGTTCTACGATGAATACCTGAGAATGACAGGAAAAATATCCCCCTTTGTGCATCTGCAGGATTTGGAGGTGAGTAGTTCTGACTATTTTCTGTTTTTAGTTAAATAAGAGATACGTTTCCCTTCGGTCCAATGGAACAAAATTCTCATTTACTAGTACTAATACTAGTACTCATTGCACTAGTTATAGACTAGTTACTAAAGTACGTTATAATTATTCCTTCGGAAAATACTTCTTTTGAATTATTGAATATGTAATACAAATGTTTCCGTAAATGGAGGATCGTTCATGATCGAGAATGCTACGGAAATAAACGGTCAGTTAAAAGGATTTCCTAAAAACTCGAGTACATATAACTTGACAAATTAATTTTAAGCTTGTCTATGGTTTACAATTACGTATTTCAGAAAAGAATGGTTCGAACACTTATATTACTAAATTACTTAAGTTTAATCCCTTTCCTTTTTAATTGGCTGGAATTAGCATCGCATAACAACTACCATGCTTTAGTAAAATCGGCCGAATTCGATGACAAGAAACGAATGAAATAAATAATTCCGTTGCTTCTCCTTTAGCTTCATTGTCTATGCTCTCTAATTAATTTTTCCATAAAAATAAATCCTATAAGGAGTTAAGGTGAACTTTACAAACATTTCTCGAAAAAATGCAGACCTCCTCTGGTATCAAACCAGAAACTAAAATGTACATAAACTATGATTTACGTACGGAGGTGATTTAATCATATATCGAACTTGAAAGTTGGGCTTCATTTGGTTTCAGGGTTTTAGAACTGCTACCTCGCTTTCCCCTCCGCTCATTGCTATTTTAGATCATCATGGCGTAGCTTCCCATGACAGGATGTTTCTTTTCGGGATAAAAAGTAGCATGATGGGAACTATTACAGGAGAAAGCAGGCTGTCTTACTTTTGCTGTTGGTCACCCTTAATGGTTGTGCTCATATGTCCTGCTGTCAAAGTAGCAGTGTATAGGACTAGGGAACATTACAATTCATAATGGCCCATCTAGAATTAAGTGGGTTTCCATATATGCGTAACTGCGAAACATAATAGACTATATAAAGATAAGGGATCCTATGGCGTTTCTATACCGAATCCAACTCATGTGCCTCAAGAAATGCCGTCTTTCTGTCTACTTTCACCTGAAATTGGTCCCATCATGGTTCTGAAATTATATTTGAAATTGGTTCCTCAAGAGCATATTAGGAAAGAAATTAAACGAACTTATTTCATTCAACGAACCCTTTGTAAAAATATCATAATTTGATAATGAGGTACGAGATCATACTGAGTCAATTTTTAAGAAAATAATGTCCATTGATTATGAACGGTATTTATGTTTGCTTGTGATTCCTCTAATACGTGATAATTTTTCCCATAATTACTTATATCATTTGAAAATACCCGGAGAATATTTTGCGTGCTCATCATAATCCTATATATATATTAAGACAGAATCGTGTCCGTCCGTCCTCAAAAAAGGGATGTAACACTTTTAGCAAAATCTGAGTCTAAATTCAATCTCCCGCAACGATTTTTAGTGCACTGGAGGCGGACGGCCTGCACGCACAGGCGTGCAAAAATTTTTAAATTTTAATTTAATAGATTTAAATTTTTTGATTGAGTTTAGAGGTGCAAAACGGGCGAAAAACTAAAATATCGGGAAAATGAGGGCAGTGGGAGACGTTTTCTTTTGGGATGACGAACGCCGCTTACCTATCGCGTCATTTAACATAGTTAAGTCTTTATCGGTTGATCTCACTGCTGAGGGTGAGGTCCCGAATTTGCGGTCTCTGACATTATCTACTTTTTCGGAATCTTTGACGAAGGCCTCGAATACCTTTCGATGCTGACCCATCAAACGTAAGGGAACTAACCTGCCTGCGGAGCAGTAGGCAGCTGCTAGTAATAATATTAAAGAAGTTTGGATTCGCTACAGCGTCATGGCGATTCCCTCCGTTTTAACAGCGTATTTTTAATTTCTGTGCAATTTGACTATTTAATTCTTACAAATATGGACTAAAACATGCAAGAATATCGAAAGGTACAGTGGAGGTATTATTATGGAACATTTCAAAGAAAACTCGAAGCAATTCGAAACGTTACTGCAATCAATTGTTCCAAGATTTATTTTGTTTTCTCTTTTTTCAACGGCATTTTGTGTTTTCCTTAAAGGAGCTGTACCTAGCTCACAACGAGATAACGGACATTGCTTTAAATTTTCGATTAAAAAACCATAAGCTGAGGATACTGGATCTTCGCTACAACAAGATTAAACATCTGTCTTATCAAGAATTGCTGTTCTCCTATTATATGTGGGACACATTTGAAGATTATGTCCCATATCATCCATGCCACAACCTAACAGTGGACCTAAGGAACAATTTGATTGGAAGCATTGATATTCCTCATACGATGGTGAGTGGTTATGACGGTGAAATTGCTTGACTTATTTATGGTAATTGTATTATCCCGTTTTCATTTTAAGGCATGTCCACACATGTCGTGCGACTGATAATGTTTCATCCACCGTAGAAAAACTATCTCATCGTATAATACCAAATTATATACAGTAATAAAATTTTTATGCACTGATAAATTTACAAATGATGTGTTTTTCAACCAATAAAATAATTACCCTCAAACTTAGCACAACGGAGGATATCTTTACATAATTTCATATTGAACCATTTGAAAGTAACAGAGCGTTTTGCCGATTATCATTAAGTTTTAGAGAGTTGTTACAAAATAATAATCTTTTAAGGTAGAACTAAATATTATTCAAAATTTTATGTCCCATAATTACTTTTTATATGATTGATTCATTAATGTTCGTATTGGAGAATAGGAAGTTGAATTACTTATTCCTACTTATGAGGCTCCCCTTTGTCAACATTTAGAAAATTATCCTCCCTAGCGCTTGAGATAATCTAGGACGGATTGCCAGTTCTTGCAGAAGATGGAACAGTATTAATAATTCGAAATATGGATAGCCTGATGAAGTATACAAAATATTAACTTTATGATTAGAATATTTAACTTGCTTTCTTAAGTTTGAAAAATAACCGGAATTCATCAACTGGGTTAATATTCGGATCTGACTTAAAGATTATGACAAAAAGATGTGTATTCACCTCGAAATCAAACTTATCAATTTTCGACCATATTGCTATCATCACAAATCATTAGCACTATAAAAGGCGTGTGACTTACTTTGTATGATTCCACTGAGTGATAATATGCAGAGATGAAATTCACAGACGGAAAGGGAGCCAGATAAATAGTTGTAGAAAACTACCACTTAAAATTAGAAACAAACTCGTTTTCTTTCAGTTGGTCCGGAACATTACCACAAAATGCGACAAACACAAGTATAGCCATGCCACTATTCTATTGGGATACAATCCTTTTGAATGTGGATGCAGAGTTCTTCCTTTTCTTCGTATGGTGGAGGAGGATGTTGTTCTCTTGAGCGAACTGTGGCGAACTAAAAGGAAAGACTGGGTACTGCAAGCGAGGATAGACGCCACCAATTTAACATGCAGGTAGTGGATATATTTTAACATATGACATTCTTAAATGTAGGTTCGACGTTTCTAATAGAATCCTTTGATTTTATAGATACGCTTGATTGAGGAACTGGTTATGATTTTATGTGTATATCATTATGTAAATTTAAGCTTTCCATCTAATTCATCAACTGCATTTACAACATGCTTTTCATTACTGACACGAATGCTGTTATTCTCAGGTATCCGGAAAGTGTGAATGGAAAGTTGGTGGTTGCTACGGAAACTTGGATGCATCATCTCCTTCCATTGATGGGGTTTTGTTATTTGGCAGATGATATGGATGTTATCGAAACCAAATAATGCCGTAATTAACATAAATAAAGCTGTCAAATCTTTTTCTGATCAAATCCTATCACTTATCCCCCATAATTGCACTTCCCAGGTGCGTTACCTGTGTTATCTTACAAAGCTTGTACCAAAAGTATTGTCTCTGAATTAAAAAAATATTTTAATTCGAATAAATATTTATATAGATATATTGCGTTTATAAGTACTAATTTCACACACAGCTCCCATTTACCTGGATGCACTTTTAATACCGCGCTGGATGTTTACTATCCATCCGATAGAAACTCACCGCCAGCTCCTTTTCAAGGTACTCATTGACTCATGTTTTCACTTCCTTGTCTTCATCCATCCTTTTTCCACCAAAATGTAAATAAATAAATATATTGAAAATGGAGCCAAGTTAAGACTTTTTGAGTTTTCCGACGACATCTGAAGTACCACAGGGATCCTGCGACCACCAGCGGCGTCTACCTCCTCTCCTGTCACGTCTGCGATGCCAGATACGTTGGTCAAAGCGGCCGCGATCTGGCCGCGGAACATCGAGCTTGCCTCCGCCGGAAACAATACCCCCCCGCCTCTGCTTTCGCCCTTCATCTCCCCTGAATCGGGACATAAGAGCAGCTTTGTCCCCGCACGTCTTCACCAGGAGAAGAAAGGACGACGGTTGGATGAACTAGAGACAATAGAAGTTTTGAATTTTCCCGCGGAAAAGTGTTTTCCTACAAACTAAAACAGCTTCCCCCATACCTATGATGTTCCCCCATAAATTATGATGTTCCTAAGAACTATAATAATTAAGGTGCTCATAGGTTAAACAGTGTGTACCGAATATCTTTAATAAATTGCCAGCACATCTGTTGTATTTAACATCATTAAGAGACGTTAAATATAGTATGAAAAACTTCCTACTACACAATGAATCAATATAACTTATAAATTACTGTTTTATAATCTACTTTGGATAAGATGTGTATATAGATATAATGTGTTGTTTTGAGTAAAACTTATGGCTGAGTATTCCTAAAGTTTTTAGAAGTAAGTAATATTTCTGTAATTATTTAGTATTCTATATTTCTATCTGTAATCTTGTTTGTCTGTTATTTTGTGCACCTCCTGATGAGCCAATTATTGGCTCAGGAGAAGGGAAACCAATACCTTCAAGTGCAATTTTTTGTTCAATAATTTTTCTGATGTACCTGAATGACTTTGTTACTGACATTGTATGTCCACAGATAAATAATAAATTACTTACTTACCAAAAAAAATACCTCACCTCTCATCTCCCTTCCCAAAAGGGTATTCCCATATTCCCTCAGGCGGTCACCCGTCGAAGGCCTTGTTAGACGAAAATCAGTGATCAAATTAACTAAGTAATAGAAGAGATGAAATGTTGGAGGGGTGGGGTAGTGAAGGCGTTCAATAGGGATTTTAGAATTCACATACCAAAAACAGAAAACTAACTTGTAAGTCGGAAAGTTCGAAACCAAAATATTCTTAGGTAAATATTGCAACTATGCGAATGCTATATTGATTCTAACAATTTAAAATCTTGCTTAAATGTTTAATTTGTTTGAATGCTTCAAGATCAATAAAAATTGGAAAAATTGCAAATATAGCTGTTACGTGATTTCTATTATTAATACTGACATAAATTTCCTCTTTCGGTTGAGCACTTACGGTAGTCATAAAATATTCAAACCATTGAGATCCGCAATGCACACGATTATGAATTGAAATTTACTGTTTAAAATGATTAATGGCTGTAGTACTTCTTATTTCTCAGTCTGCGGTATTAACTTGGTAATAAACGTTAATTTAGTCTTAACCCATTCCCTTTTCAAAAGATTCTAACATTTACGATTCATGTAAACGTTTCTTTTTTCAAAAAGCTCTCGAATTCGTAACAGTTTTAACAGTTTTTCAACAATTTACTAATTATATTAATAAGGACGAAAAATCATGGAGTGCACACATCCTAAAGATATGTGGAAAAGCACTTGATAAACTTCGTTCGAAGAATAGTCGGTAGGAGAGAAGAAAAAGTTTGCAAGCAATTTTACTTAGGTTTAGTTAGGCCTCACCTTTTAAAAGTAGTGTATGGGCAGAGAAATGTCATATTCGGGATTTAGAAAAAGTACAACGAAAGACGATTTGTAAAGAATTGCTACAAGAAAACAGCGAGTGTCTCTCAGATGATAAAGGGTTGGGAATCATTAGAGGATAGAAGAAAAATTCAAAGTAGAAATTTATAAAATAATTTCAGAGAAATTACGTTCTCAGATGGTGTAACAGATATAATGCGACCCCCTGTTATATATTTTGATACTGCCAGAAATATTAGGGAAATAGATGCTAGAAAACGAATCGTTACTAAGATTCATTTTTTCCGCGAAGTATACGCGAAAGCAATCGATTAGGAAAACAGAGTCAAGATGCTTGCACCCCCTACCACACGCCGGCTTATGGATTCTTACATAGAAATACATCGCAATCCTCTAAATATTTAGAACAGAGGGGTTTTAACAAAAAAAACGAAATCTGCAGACCCACAATGAAATTATATATTCCATATCGTGACAAATTTGTAAAATTATACAACATTTAGAAATATTTCTGCTCATTTGGTCATAGTAGAAATTTCAGTTAGTCTATCATTCGAATTTTACAAATTGTGGAAAATTGAATTAAATGAGACGAAAGTTTAATTACTAAATTATACAGCGATGTGTCAGCAAAAGAACTTCTTTCTCGTTATAACCAATCACTCATCATAATTTCCAGAAGGAAATGGAAGGAATGAAAGGTAAATAGATTCAGCTGGGTGCATTAAGAAGTTAGAATATAATAGAATAGGTGTGAATAGAAACCTCTAGCATTACTTGTATATGCCTATTGCTATCTCAATGGTACAGACTGTTCTATTCATGTTTGAAAACCATTGAACAAGTTGAGAATTTTAAACATTAAGTGAGGTTCTTTTTGTAAACTAAATTTTACAGATTTGTATTTATAAGCGCACTATTTTCAATTGAAAATTTGCAATTGAAATGTATTATTTCCATAAGCAATCAAATGAAATAGCAAACTCAACTATCGCCAATACAATTCATCGCGTAAAACTATGAATGTCTCCGAAGAATCAAAACGAAAAAAAATGTTTAGCACAGCGATACCGCAGCTGAGGAATATACTTCGTTTTACATTTGTTGGCTAGGATACCATATCCGCAAGTATCTATAAATACAATCGGAAACTACCAAAGTACTTATCTAAAAACTACAATAAGATACTTTACTATCTTTCGGGATATATTTGAAATATTGGCTCATTCATCCATGCGTAGATATCCGCCAATGTATTCGTCATAGTCATTGTTCAAAAACTATGAAAAATTGGTGAATTAAAAAATTGCATAGTTATTTTTCTCCGTGTTAGAGATATCACTTATTTTCATAATAATGAAAGAGGTATTAATAGTTAGAATCGCAAATAGATACTCACCACCTCCATTCAAACGTTTTCTTAATCCATTAAAGGTGTTGAAAGCATATATAAAATGCATAGCAGTTCAGAATGGTTGTACGGAAAAATTAATAAACAACGTTTTAAGGAGAAAATTAAAGAAACGGGCGGAACTGAAAATATCCCCAGGCTTCTCTCCCCGATGTAAATCCTAAGAGTGAGAATAAAAACGCTTCCTATGACTGCGCCCCCAAAAGACGCGAGACCAATAAACCTGAATCCCGAGTGGAAAAGTGTTTGCGAAAAAGCGAGATGGAGCCATTTTCAATCCAAAGCAAAACGGATATCGCAACGGTGACGTGAGGGAGAAGGTGGGGAAGATTTGCGCCTGCTTCACCTCCTTCGGAGAAAGAATAGCTGCGGAGATGATAAAAGTAGAAAGCCATGCCGACGCGAAAATTCTGCAAAACAAACGACGGTCGTGAGGCGAATCCTTTACGTCCGCCACGGTCTTTTATCTGCGGTTATAACTCCGAAAGCGCATTTACTCTCGGATTGAGGCTGTTTCGTCTCATACAAGTGGACCCCTCGATGATAACCATTCATCCGAATGAACCTCGTGTTTCTGAAATGGTTCAGAACGTTCACAAGGACTTGTATGTACTTAAAGCCGAGATGTAAACAATTTTCGGTGCATTTGTGCTGAGATAACTCCGCCATACATTCCATAAGTTGTACAGTTAGAAGTGAAGTAAACAAACCTAAAAATCAGAGAGTATGAGAACCTACTCATTCGGAAGTGAAAGTGGCGAATGAGTGAAAGTGAAAGATTAAAGCGAACAGCAAAATATCGATTTTTAAATTGGGTTGAATCCAAAATGTTGAATTTGATCGATTGCCCATGGAGTATTCTCAATTCTAAAATTTTGATTTATATTCACACACTTTTCAAAATTTTACGGAACATTCAATGTGGAATAAAGAGAAGCTTTGCGCATTTTTCACAAATATTTTTTCATTAATGACGAAACGCCGCCAGGTACCAACGAATAATCGTTATCATCAGGCATACGGTGGAAAAATAGGAACGCCTATCTTAATTCTACATAATAAATATTCACAACGCTGATATTCGCATTGCCCCTTGCTATAGAAATATATTTCCATGGATACTCATTTGATATTCTTCATTCCATAAATCAATTTTATTGACATTTATTTCATAATCCTTTGAATCAAGAGCAACGAATCAATAAGAGACTAACGACCTATTGATATAGATACATTGAAAAGAATCGTAGATATATTATGTATTTGTATCAGGGAATGAATCTTAACTAAGACGCTTTCACTGCGGTATTCAAAATTCCAACAATTTGCTTTGACTAATAGAAAGAGGAAAGCACTTCCAATTCAAAGCTTTCGGAACTCCACTTGAATTCAAAAGAAAGAAGAAGTCTCTCCTATCAAACGCATTGTCCCCGTTGAATTTCAACGATAAGTGCATGAAAAAATAATGATAGACTACCCCTATGTGTTTTATATGAGAGATATATTTACCGCCCGGCATCAAACCCGGTCTTTATAGTGATAGTTCCTATGCAGCACAATAGAAGATCACCATCCCTAACTATGTGAGAAAATTCAAGCAGAAATATTTGTTGCAACTGCCTCAAAAGACGTCATACGTTTCACATATATTCCTTATGTGAGAAATTGTAATGTGCTCTGGCATCGAACCCAGGAACAGCATGGCCTTATCTAATTTTATTTCTTTAATTAATTCTGAATATACATCTTCTAGCAGAGCAAGAACTACCTATCATTTCGGTAAGTGCATAAAAAATAATGAAAAACTATCTCAATGAATTTTAAAGGGGAGATTTTTGTATCGACCTAGCATCGAACCCAGGATTTTTTCCGTGATAGTCATTGATGTTTTCGATAGAACATGACCATAATTGTAGGCTCCTTGAGTTTTAAATCTCTACTTATTCGGGAGGTTTTTTTAAAACTTCCCGAAAATCAAATCAATGCTTTAATGAATACCAATATACAAACCATAAAACCTAAAGGCTAAGAGGGTCCTCCACCTGTCCACCAATAGCTGCTAAGATCTTTGGAGAAGATAACTTCATTTATGTTTGCTTATTGTCCCCGTTGAATTTCAACTTCCGCTACTAATTAATAATATTCCGCGAAAGTTGGTGTAAAATCATTTAAAAACAAATAGAAATAGACATACACAAATGTGAGTTTGTTTTGTGAAATTTGTAAAAGTTTTTTTAGTAAAAACTTTTTTCCGATTTAATATTTTATTATCGATAGAAAAAATCTCTGCATTCTTGAGAGCGTCTTGCTTCTGAAAGCGAGAGCAGAGTATTTCTAATAATTTATGTTCGATTTAAAATCTCTTAAGCATCATACAATTCACAGAATCGGGCTAGATATGGTGGAAATCCATCATGCAAAATGAAGGACATAATTGGTACTTTTTCCACAAAAATTACCAATAATTTTTGTGGAAAAAGTACCAATTATCTCCTTCATTTTGCAATCTTAAGCATCCTTAAAAAAAGGCGTGCTTATCACATTTCCTTTTGGGAAAGAAGTTTCAAAAGCTTCACAGTGTCCGATGCTTAATGCTTATCAAATAGTGGAATATTTTGGTCAATACTTTCATATCTTATTGACATCGATAAATACCTGCGAATTGTGAATTTAGATATTTTATTTTCAAAAATTGTTTACTGAATTCTTACTAATAGCATTCATCAAATTATGCTGGGAAAAATCCTTTATCATGGAATCGATATCACACATAAAAAAATGAAATTATAAGAAAATCGTTTGATCATGACGATTTCAGTCCCTCTTAGCACCTATAGAAGATGAAAATTTACGAATTTAAATAGAATTTTCACCAAATTGGAAATACGTTTCGGCATATTTCCAGGGCATTAGCACGCTTCACAAAGAAGGCTCAAATAATGCCTGTCTTTGTCGCGTAAAATAAACCATGATTTAACATCTTTAGTTCGAAAAGGCGGCTAATTCGACGGAAGCTAAACTAACAAATTAAATGTAACAAATCAATCAACCGCTTCCTTCCTGTTTCGAAACAGAACTTCTGATCTTATAACCCAGTTTTATTGGCCACCGAAGAGACTCTTCGTCCAATACGACGCTTGCAAATTCATTTTGCAAAGCGAAAGGCTTTAAGTGGAACCAAGGACCACTTCCAGAAAAGCGCCTTTCACGCCCTCAAACGATATGATAGAAAATCAAGATGGACGACGTTTTTGATTGACTTTTAAAATAATCAGGGAAAGTTAATCGCATTCGTTAGTCGTTCACCCTTTTCTGGGATTCTTGGAGGTCACCCTTTGGTTGCCAGTGTGAGGAAGGGAGGCTGCGATAAACGGAAGTCCAGCGGTTATCAAGAACCTCATTTCCGTTCAGCGTTGCCACAAACCACATCTTGTTTTTCGCTACCCGGAAATCTTTATCTCCTCGATTCTTAGCAAGGAACTGTTTTAGACCAAATTACTTAAGTTTGAGGAAAACTTAGGGAATACATTAGAATAGCACCATTTCTCGCAGATATCTTTCAAAAGGTTTGATCCTCGAGGAGAATTGCAGGATGTATTTTTCTATTTGATCTTCAGCTTTAAATTCTCATTATTCATACACGGGTAAATCACAGAGAATGTGAAACCTCATGACTAAAAATCGCAGAAAGTCAAAAAAATAGTCAAACAATTAAAATGTTTCTCTTAATTGAGGCCTCTATTGGATTTTTCTTCGTCTTCATAACTCCATAATATTTCGTACATAAAATGAGTTAAAAAACGGGGAATTAACTTTTAAGATTAATCCACATTAATAATTCAAGAAGTGGCCTTTCCTAGTCTCTTAAACTCTTTCCTTATCCACTCGACATTACAGAAGCACAATCTCGGATTTGTTGCGTAGAATAAAAAAATGGGTTCCTCAGATGGGTCTCTCATTTCCGATATTCATTTAATCTCGTTCACATTTGCCCCCCCTCAGACCAAATGCATGCACCCAGAAAGATTGTTTTGGGTGAAAATATTTTTAAACAAAATTTTTTTATATACAATTCATAATGAAGAAATTTTATATAATGCATTCTTATTATCACTGAATTCACTATTTTAAAGTTATTTCCTTATGTGGGGCATCTCTACTGGAATTACCTTACTCATGAATATTTCAAAAACATCGCTATTTTGAGCTAAAAATGCATTTTATGATAGTAAGAGACGTTGCGGGAGACCTAAACTCAGTTCCCTAAAAAATGTTTTGGGAAAATATGTGACAACTTTTTATGGAGTTGAAATTGGAATTTCGAAAAAAAAGGGTTTTTTCGTAATACACTCTTATGTGCATTCGATTGAATTTCGTCCTTCTTTAACATTCTATAAATATGTTTTCAGTTGTGACCCCAAAATAGATCGCAGATATCCAATTTCAGAAAAATGTAACAAAGTCTCTCCGCAGTATTTATATTTGTCACCGGAATTCTATTTCTTTAACAAATCTTTGTTATTGTTCCGTGAGTCTTTTATAAAATATCCTTCGCTAAAGGGGGATGTTGAGACCGCTCAGTTTAGACTGCTTAATAAATGTTGACACCGCTTAGTATTCCCTGAACGATTCCTTGGTTCGACCTGAATCGTCTCTCTCATAAGAAATGCACGTAAAGTTCGTTTTGGTCGATTGCAGACATTTTTTTCTTTTGAAGAATTAAATCGGGAATAACGGTCGTACGAAATCGAGACGAACACCAAAATAAAGGAAATTGAATAAAGATTCTTATTTTGGACATGGAAAATCGTATTCGAGTCGAAATTGAGAGAATTCAGACAAAAAAGACGAAATATTCGTGTGATTTCGTGGGCATAAACAATTCCCTAACGACGAAGGTGATTTTTGAACTCTCGTACGATTATAAATGGGAAAGACATAAGGAAACGTATAGAGAAGAAGAGCAGACATTTTGTGGCAATGAAACCATCAGTTCATTTTGGAAACTAAAATTCAGTAATACAGGCTCAAAATTTGGCTTTGTAAATATGATTTCAAATGATTAATGGTTTTCTATTAAAAAAACACGGGATATTTTCGGTATCGTATCGCAATTATTAGAATTTTTGTAACTAAATGTATTTAATTGTAATTACCTCATTTTTGACGGGGTAATTCACTAGTATTGAAATAATGCTCCAATATTTACTTCTTTAAGAATTAAAGTCGGAACAAGTACAATCAGGATGTTACATGAGTATTTCAACCAATTTTACTAACCAGTGACGATTATTGGTGATTAGGAATTGGGATATCGATTTAATGATCCAGATTTTGTTCACGACATTTAAAGGTCGTGGAGCGATTTAATTTAATTTAAAAAGGTAATTTTAAAAAGTATCTACTATGGCATACATAAGGTATAAAGATGGATTTAATCTCCATTTTGGAGTATTAAATTAACGTTAATAAGAATAAGTAAATGAAAGAAGAAGATTTTTTGGATCCGAAACTGGGAAGAAATACGTAATAAATTTAATTTGAGACAAATTTTCAAAAACACGAGGTCAAATTAGACTTAAGTCAATTTAATTTTAAGCAAAAACGAGCCAAACATTTGAAAATTTTCGTAAAAATGCCCGGTTTTCGCGGATATCTTCGTTAATTGCTAGAAGATATAAAATGTTTGTTCTATCTTTGGAAATATCTCGTAAGGATCTTCAAAAGGATTCATAATTTGACAAAGGTTTTTCGTTGTATAAGCGAAAAAGTTCGAAAAAACAGAAAATTCTTGACAATTTGCCTTGTTTTTTGCAGATTTCATCCTGTATTTCTGAAATAAATAAAAATTTACTTTAACATTTGGAAAGATCTCGAGGATACCATCAGGAAGTCTAAATTTCTGCTAGGTTTTCTCTAATTTTAAGAAAAATAGAGCCAAAATAATAAAAATTTATGCCAAATAATTGCCAAAATGCCATGTTTTAGCCGATTTATTCGTAAATGTATGATGAAAATTAATTTATTGTTCAATAATTAGAAATATTACGTTGAATTCCTTAAAACGAGTCCAAATTAGACTAGGTTTACTCGAATATTAAGCAACAATGAGGAAAAAAAACGACATTCCGGGGTGCACTCCCTTATGTGCAAAGTACCTTTAACCCTTTCCTTTTTTTAATTTTTAAAGATCTCGTTCCGAATTTGAAATCAAGTACTAATTCGACTAGGTTTACATTAATGTTAACAAAAATAGTGCCAAAAAATGAACATGTTCGCAAAAATTCATGGTTTTCCCATTTTCTTAGTGAATTGCAAGCATAAATGAAACTTTTGTTCAATATTCAGAATGATCTAGTTGAGATTTTGAAAACGAATCACAATTCGTGTAGGTATACTTGTATTTTGACCGAAACCGTGCCAAAACATTGAAGATTTTATGCAAACAATCATTCGTTAGCGTATGTTGTTCTTTTATCGTTTAACCTTACTCATAGCAACGTGTTTTATAAGTTATTTCCTTTCGTATGAGAGATTTTCACTTTTATGCTAATCTTTTAAAATCTGACTTTTCATTAAACATCTTTAATATAAAATAGAGAGTGGGCGTGTTTGTATTTTCGCTTAAAACTAGAGAACTAAGAGTCGCAAAACTTTGAAATTTTATATATTATTTAAAGACAACCCCGCGCAGAGTGAAGGCTAATAGGTTGTGAGTGATATATATTTCTGTTCAGTCATCGTTTCCGATATCCCTTTGTGCATTTCTGAAGATGACTCCTTAAATGTGGTGCTGCCTATAGATTTATAAAATATATGTAAGCTCGTGACCCTTTCTCTTTCCTCCCCATGCCTCTAACATAAAATATATTTCGTACTAAATAATACGTAAATCTTTTGGCGTTGACTCGGAAGCGTCCTTCGAAAGCGGCGAAGAGCGGCGTCGCCGGGAGAGCGCCATCAGCTCCATCTGGTGAATTTCGTTATAATTATAATCTGCCCCCAACTCTCCTTCAAGCGAAAGATAAAGATAGGCCGCACTTCGTGATGTAGTCACAGTCAGCAAGTGAACGAGCAGACAGTAAGGAAATATCGGCACCGGTACACCGAAGTCTCTCGTTTTAACCGCAAAGTTACTTGCCACTTGTAAGATAAATCAGATTTCTGTAAATACTGCGTTGAATTCATCGTTGCCGACATTGTCTTGTGTGGATTTACCTCCTGAGGAAAGTATTTTGGCAGTTCCGGAAGTGCGTTGAGATCGACCGAGTTTTTAAGGTGAGTCTGAACTTGCTTTCGTTTTCGATGTTGCTGTAATAAGACTTCTTACCTTTTCTGGTGAACAATATTGACTTGTTGAATCTATCCATTTTTGTGAGTGTTTTATGTTAAATTACGAATCGGTTGGATCGCAGAATCTCGGATATTCGTGAATAGATACTTAAGTGACTCGTACCCAACCGCTTACGCATTGAAATGAGATAGTTGAGCTGTTGAAAACGTATTTTCGTATTCATATGCAGTCATTTTTCGAGGTTTTTGGCTTGTGAAACATGTTTGTTGATTTTCATAACTAGCTACGACTTATTTTAAACTCTATAAGCAATTATAGATATTAACATATCTCTTATATATAGACGTTTCTGCGGATATACCAATATATAGTGGATCAAAATTCTAACCATGTTCCACAAGTGAAATTCACATGAAACTTTTACGACATAATGGCCATAATGTGTAACCTCCAGAAAAAAGGCGATTTTGTACCTCAGAGTCATGGGTTCGATTGCAGAAGGTCCTAAAATCACGATTATTCTCATAAAAATACATTTCGGGGATTTTCGAAAATTTTTTAAGGCATTTTTCGGCAAAGCAGAGAGTTGAAATTCGAGGGATCGCTAGAATCCGTGCATATCCGACGGAAAATTGAAAGACATCTTTGTTGGCTATCCTTGGTTCGACGCTAGGTCAGGGCAAATATTCCCCCATTTAAAATGCATGGTTGCGATTTTTAAGATTTTTTTAATCTCTTCCCGATAACATGGAAACTTGAAACTCGGCATGTAGATAGACATCATAAATATATTTTATGTACGCTGTTTAACGTTCCGCTAATGTTCCTTGGTTCGATCCCAGTGAGTTATTTACATTCCTCAATGCATTTCTTATGGTGATAAAGGATATTAATTTTAGGTACTTCCCAGCATGATATCGACATCAAACTTTGCATTAAATAAGATCAGGTGCTAACAAATTACAATGCTCATTCACAGCTGCCAATAAGTACAGGGTTCGACAACAGGCATCTTTAAAATTAGAAATTGCTACGATTTTAAGATTTTTTTGAACTTCTTCCCAATAAAATAGAAACTTGGAAGTTGGTATGTCAATAAAGATCATGCATAAATATAATATTCGCTGTTTAACGTATCCCTGATAGTCCTCGGTTCGATCCCAGAGAGCCAGCAAGGCCAGCAAGTTCCGCCTTGCGCATATTCAACATCACGTCACTCGGTTGCCAACGCCCTTCCTACGATATCGCAACCGAGATTAAACACTCCGAGAACACTGTTGCCACGTCGTGCAGCCAAACGGAAGAACGCAAACAGCAACTCGGAACGTTTTACATGGTTCATACAAATCGGGAAACAGCAACGCACCGACGACACTACATTAATCAATGATTTTCGTAAAAGCCCTTCAACAAGAACTCAGCTAATGGAAGACACCAATAGTGCAACCAACGCCCACTAATAATTCTTAGATGAAACTGACCAGAATCACTTGTATTATAAACGCATGAAGTGTATAAAAGACAATCCAATTTCCTTTTTTGACTTTACTAGGATTTAGCGAGTTTAACATATAAAGTACCTGGGAATATATCTCAATGAAAACTTTAACTGGAAATGTCATATTAATAATTTATACTCTGAACTAATTACATCTATAATAAAATTTTATATGCGTGCACTTATATTAGCTACTTGTTTACGGGGCTGTGGAGTGGACCCCCCACCCAACATCAACGACTGACTACCCGTCATATCTAATGTACGAGCGCTAATTTCCTCATTAAAGTAACCCATAGTAACAGGAGTGGCGGGAGGGACGTTTCTTGAAAGTATCAGTGCGATTTTTATCTTTCGCTTTATTGGATTTATATCAATGACTTGAGTGACGAGATAGTTAGTAATGTGAGGATATTTGCGGATGACTCGGTTATATATAGGGAAATAACAAACGAGGAAGACCGGACATCTCTCTCAAACGATTTAGTCCTCATCCAAAGGTGGTGCGAAAAATGGGAATTAGATATTAACGTAAGTAATAGTTAATTTCCGTAGTTAATTTCTTCGAAAAGAAAAAAATGCGTCCAAATCACCCATACAAAATTAATGGAATTAGTATCAAAGTAGTAGATTCAGTTAAATATCTCGGGATCAACATTACCAATAACTTAAAGTGGAGCACGCATATTCGAAAAATCTGCGGCAAAGCAAGTAAAAGGCTTGGCTTTGTAAAGCGTATTGTCGGTAAATGCGACGAAAAGGTGAGAGAGCGATGTTATTTTACCTTGGTCAGACCCCTTCTGGAATATGCGGCAAGGATATGGGATCCGGCGGATGAAACGTGTACTCGCGAACTCGAGAAAGTGCAGCGTAAAGCGGTTCGTTTTGTTAAGAAATGCTACGATAAAAAAGCAAGCGTTACAAAAATGCTCTCAGACGTAGGTTGGGAATCCTTGAAAGAAAGGAGATTGGAAGCTAGGCTGCGATTGCTTAATAAATTCAGGGAAACTACATTTTCCGAAGATACAATCGGTATCTTGCAACCCCCCTGCTACGTCGGTCGAACCGATAATGACCGTAAGTTAAGAGAAATAGATGCTAGGACGAATCGTTTCAGAGATTCATTCTTTCCGCGAACAATACGTGACAATAATCGAATAAGGAAGTAATTTAGATTCAACTGGTGTTTACACCCCCTGCCACACGCCGAAAGGCGGCTTGTAGGGTATTAATGTAGATGTAGATGTAGATTGGATTTTTTCCCTTTCTTTTCATCGGACTCTGATGATGCACCAATGCTAGTATTTTTCTTTGACAGCTCGGGAGAATTTTTGGAGTTTGGTTTGCCAATAGATTTGCGGCGAGCCGGCTCACCGCAATTGCCAGAAGGAATTTTTTAAAGAAATTTGACGATGCTTGAATAGTGCTTTGATCAGCTAAATTAGAGGACGTGGCATTGTTAGGGGTAATGCTGTTGCCAGAAATATCGACACTTAGAATCTCGGTATCCCGAGGTAAGGGATGCCTACTTTGTTTATCGTTAGATGATTTTACATTATCCAGAAGGCTGTTTAAATAGTTATAAGCGTCGTTACTAGGAAATGTAGCTCCGGTGAGGGAATTTGTGCGTGAGGGTCTTAAGTGAGCGACGTCTCGGTGGTCTCGCGAATTTGGGATATTGGGGAGCTTATGGCTCATTATAAGAAATAAAAGTTCGTAAGGAAAGAGGAGATGGACGTGCTCGGGCCTCCGATTGCAAAAAAAGGGGGAAAGGACTGCTATGATTTATGAAGAAAAGAAAGAAATCTAAAGGTAAAAGAAAAATGAGGGAGGGGAAATAAAAACATTAACCAGGAAGCTAGATAATTGTGGGATGAAAGAACAAATTTCGGACGTAAAAAGCGAAGAAATGTGGAGAAAACATCACCGCAACGAATGAAATAGTTTAAAGCGCCGGCGGGAATTCAAAAAATCTGAAGTGGCCAGCACATGACTTTCTCCATATATAAGACGTAAATATTTATCTACGACAGTATTTTCGAACTCTATATTCAATCTAAACTTGGAAGATGAGTGATTAATTTATATCATATTATCTTCTACGTCACAAACATTATAAATAATGTTTTCATTCGTTTCATTAATAATAAAAAAAATCTGATGTGGCCAGCACATGACTTTCTCCATATATATAAGATGTAAATATTTATCTACCGCAATAATTTCGAACTCTATATTCCATCTAAACTTGGAATTTGAGTTATTAATATTATATATTATCTTTGATGCCAAAAACATGATAAATAATTTTTACGGGACATGATCGATGAAAAACGATGAAATTGGCCTTTCGCCCATAGAGCCCAGAGCGCCCACAAAGTACATAATCAGCAACTTCCGGTTTATCAGTATTTCATGAATAACTCCTACACAATCAGTGATACAAAAATATGTTTCAACCAAAAGTTATAGTACATTACATTTTCTAAAACTTTTACAAATAATAGTATATACCTAAATACCATATTTATGGAGATATTTTGAAAACCGGAAATGAGCTTTGAAGAATGAAGCTCGACTTCCGGTCAGCCGATTTACTCCAAAAACTAATCAACTCTAACGACTGTAATAAAAGTACTATGTATGAAATTTGGTGTTGATCTGACAAATAGTTTTCATGTTAGAGCGCCCACAAAGTACATAATCATCTTCTACCGGTTTATCAGTATTTCACGAATAACTCCTAATGAACCGGTGATACAAAAATATGTTAAATACAAAAGTTATAGTAAATTATACTATCTAAAACTTTTATAAGTAATACAATAGACGTACATATCATATTTATGGAGATATTTTGAAAACCGGAAATGAACTTTAATGAATAAAGCTCGACTTCCGGTTAACGGATTTACTCCAAAAACTAATCAACTCTGACAGCACACACAACAGTACTATATATGAAGTTTGGTATTGATACGACTTTTAGTTTTCGAGTTAGAACGCCCATTATCACACACACACATACACACACACACACTCACACACACACACACACACACACACACACACACACACACACACACACACACATACACACAGACATCATTCAGAAAATGGTCAAAACGTGTTCTAGGGACCCCAAAACGTGTATTTCCGTTGAAATCTCGAAGTCGAATTTTTTCATGAAAACAATACTTTCTCTATACTTCGTATATGGAGAAAGTAAAAAACGATGAAATTGGCCTTTCGCCCACAGATTACACAATCAGCAACTTCCGGTTTATCGGTATTTCATGAATAACTCCTAAGCAATCAGTTATACAAAAATATGTTTCATACAATAGTTATAATAAATTACATTTTCTAAAACTTTTATACATAATAGTATATACCTAAATATCGGATTAATGGAGATATTTTGCAAAAATGGAAACGAGCTTCGAAATGTAAAGCTCAACTTCCGGTAATCCGATTTAATCCAAAACCTAATCAACTCTAACGACACAAACAAAAGTACTATATATGAAATTTGGTGTTGATACGATGAATAGTTTTCATGTTAAAGCGCCCACAAAGTATAATCAGCTACTTCAGGTTTATTAGTATTTCACGAATAACTCCTAAACAATCAGTGATACAAAAGTATGTTTAATACAAAAGTTATAGTACAGTACATTTTCTAAAACTTGTATAAGTAATAGAATAAACCTAAATATCATATTTATGGAGATATTATGCAAAAACGGAAATTTGCTTCGAAGAATAAAGCTCGACTTCTGGTTTGTCGATTTACTCCAAATAATAATCAACTCTGACAGCACCCAAAACAGTGCTATATATGAAGTTTGGTATTGATAAGACTGACAGTGTTTACGTTAGAGCGCCCACAAGCACATACACACAAATACACACAGACATCATTCCGAAAATGGTCAAATCATATTCTAGGGCCCCTAAAACATGTATTTCCGTTAAAATCTCGAAGTCGGTTTTTTCATGAAAACAATATTTTCTCTATGCTACGTACATCTATGGAGAAAGTAAAAAAGGAACTGTTTTTAAGTGAAAAATGGAAAAAACCATATAAGTAGCTGAAAGTAACAACCCAAGTTAGGAAATAAAATTAATGGGACACTTGAGGAGTGTTTAGAATCGGAAAGAGAAAATTTAAGCAAAAAGAATGATTTTTTTTATCTATGGACGAAAGGAATAAAATTAGAATAAAATTAAAGCGACGAAAATTAAAAAATGAGGAAACCTAAATGGATAGAGAGCAAAAACTATCTGAGATTTAAAAAAAAATGGATTAAAAATTAATTTTTAAGTGAAAGATAAAATTTTCCACGGTGGGAAGGAAATTTAAAAGAATTTGGGTAAGAATAAAGACAAAAAAAAAGTTTAGGAAGGGTGGGGTTTGAACCGCTGACGGTTCGCAGTGACAAATGCTGAACAAATGCTCTAAACACTAGTCAAAGGGATTAAGACTCTTGGATGCGGGAAAAAAACAGATTCTGATTGGCTGAAAGTGTTGGAATGGCGGAAAATCGCGGAAAAATATAGTAAAAACGGGAGATTTAGTCAAAAAATCGGCGTTACGGCGGGAAAAAGGCAATAAAAACGATTTATGGGGAGCTAAAATGAAAAACTCAAGTGTTAAACAGAATAAAGGAAGGACGAGAGAGTTTAGAAACACTATAAGAGTGTTATTGGAGAGGATGGTTGGGGATTTACCTGAAAAAGAATAGGGAAGGCGGGAGGGATACCTAAGCCCTAACGTGGGGATCCGGCCGGTTCACACCAAGAGCATGTGGAGAATACCCAAGTCGAGGTTAGGTAGAGATCCCACCTATGGTGCTAGACGACACCGCGGGCAGCGACCGTTTAGACAATAGAACGAGTAGAGAGACAGAATCTCTACATAAGAAGGTGAAAAGAGATTTAGCAAATCATATTGGCGAATTCCGAATGAGAGGCATCTACAAAGATGTGTCAAAGCTGAATGTGCGGCGTGAACACTTAATGATATAGCACTTAGCAATATACAAAGACTTCGTCAACACTCCGTCCTTACTGTCAGTGAATTATCATCTGGCTATCTACCCATCATCACCGACATCGCCTGCAGCGAACACCCTCAGACAGCACCACGAACGTCGTACACCAAGCACGCTTTATTCATCAGAAGGACAGCGGAAATGCGAAATAAACATTCAACACGTGACACGCCGAGACAGCCCACGCTGTGACGTCATCACTTCCTCGTCGCCTCGCAAGATAAGGAGGAATATTAAGTGCACCTCCCGGACGACACCAAAACGACAATCAACCACAGAAATAAATACAGACGCAACTGACGACAGTGTCGATTACCACTCGACAGGGAAATGTACAAGGCACTACAAAAACCCGCCGGAAAACAAATATGCAAACATAGAAATGAAACATGGGAACACAGAGTGAATACATTAAACTTTGAACACAATTCTTTACTGGTCATGGCCAAAAAATTAGAAACACTGCACATAAAACTCAGCCATCAGAAAATTCGATCACGAAAATAATTTAGCGTGCAATATCATAATTTAAGAGAAAAAGTGGGTAAAATAATTTTTAAATTCAAAAAATTTATTAAAAAAGTAAAACATGGATCTAAAACATACAACAAGATAAAAGAGGTCCTTTTTATTGTTTTCATCTCTCTTCCTTTCCTTCCCATCCTCCTAGCCCATCCTCAACTCTCAAAAACACCTCGAGTGAATTGCATTTCGAACTTAAACGTACAGTGTGATATTTTCGTAATAAGGAGGGACGAAAGTAAATTTTCTTACTTGTCTACGCTGATCCAGCGCAGTTGGAAAAGTAAATTGATTTCTCTTGTGTTTCTTGAGAATCCGGGAGAAGTGTTTACATGAAGCATAAACACAACCACACACAAAGAAGGCACACATAGGCCCAAAGAGATAAGGCGCAAATGGCAGCGGACGGCCTAGTTCCGAGCAAGGAGAGGGATGTGAGGTTATTTAAATCTCAGGAAAGAAAGTTTTAGGATATATTTTAGCATAATATAATTATAAATAATAACAATACAACATGATCGATGTTAAATGCTCAATAAAATACAGTAAACCATAAAAATGGTAAGAAATAATTATTAATCACAAATCAAATCGAAAGAAAAAATGAGAAATAAAATATTATACAATATATAATATGAATAAGAGGATTATTCGGAATCAAAATCAGACTCTTCGATACAACTTTCTGATTCTTCGGAATCGAAGAATCGGAATTTGCCTCCTCGGAAAGTTGGCCAATTGGAAGAATACGCGAATACATAATGTCTTTGCCGTGAAATAGAAATTTATGCACGCTTGCGTACCATGAGTACTCTCTCATACAAAAATATTTCACTGTTAATTGAGAATTCGCTATTTATGCACTCTAATATGATATGGAAGCGCGTAATGAGCTTAACGGCGACACCTGTTCTTTCAGCTAGTCAGCATTGCAAAAAAACTTTGCACAATCGCGTAATGGTGTGATCCATTAAAGATTGCAATTTTATTTCTGCAGAGGTTTCCGTAGCATTGACGTCACTCGGATAGCAAAGCTGTTTTGCCGCATTAATTTTATAATATACTGGATTCACGTTCTTATATAGCTTTTAGTTTGCTGCCGGATTACATTGGATTGATGTGTTGACAGATTCGCATCAACTACCAAAGCAAGGGCTTGGTCTTCCAAAACAAATGCAACTTTCAAAGTCCTTTTGTGGTCTTCCAGAATTCCATCGTTTATCATCGAACATGTCCCGAAAAACATTATTTATAGTGTTTGTGACGTAAAAGATAATATGATATAAATTAATCACTCATCTTCAAAGTTTAGATTGAATATAGAGTTCTAAAGTTCTGTCGTAGATAAATATTTACATCTTATGCATGCAGAAAGTCGTGTGCTGGTCACATCAGGTTTTTCTAATGGTTAGCGTGTTTTCTATGGAATATAAACCTCAGATCCAGTTAGTATGGTTTGTTCCCTTCATAACTATACAAAATTTGACCCACTTAGACAAGTAAGAAAATTTACTTTTGTCCCTCTAGATTATTAAAATATCACACTGTGCGACACCGAAAAGAGCCATAATACCTCCTACGGAGAGAAGTGGGATCCAAGTATAAACATCAAAACATAGCACGGAATAGAACGTATTGAATCCAAAGCATTGAAAGGATATCATACCGGGAACAACCTAAAACGAGATTCCGTTATCGCCCATTGCAATGGATAGAGGAATGTAAATGGCGCACCGGAATCGAACCAAGAATCTATGGGGAAACCATAAGATTCTTATACGAAACATATTTTTGATCTTTATTCACATGGCGTATTTTACGTTTGCATATTATTGGGAAAGGGATTCAAGAAAATTCTTAAATATCGCCGCAATTTATAGAAACAGGAGAATTATGCAACCGCCTGCCGTCGAAATCAAGTACATTTGGTGACAATTTCATATGACAATGAACTCTATTTCAATTGTGAAAAATGTTATCACGTAACTTATTCTCGAAAGGATGAAAACATAAATTTCTCATACAGAATGGAAAGCTACATGATTAAACAAATTCATGAAATTAAAGACCTAGGCGTAACATTCGACTCACAAATGTCTTTTATACCGCATATAATAAATGTAACTGCTTCATCTAAAAAAATACTGGGTTTTGTTCAAAGAGTTTCAAAATATTTTACATCGACAACGGCGATGAATATTCTATATTATTCATTTATAAGAAGTAAGTTAGAATATGCCTCTATTGTTTGGAATCCTAATATAAAGAAATATGTTGATTGTATAGAAAATGTACAGAAGAGATTTCTACGTTATGTACACTATTGTAACACAAAAATTTATCCAATGTTTGAAAATTATTTGAGTTATGATATTCTTTTGGACATGTATGGATACCAAAGTCTTGAGAAAAGAAGAGTTAAGAAGGACTTATTGTATTTATTTGATTTAATCAATACCGGGGAAAATGTTAACCTAGTGAGTAAATTTAATTTTTATGTACCTAAATTTAACGTAAGGCCAAAGAGGGCATTTTATTTAAAAAATGTGAAAACAAAATATTGTGCCAATAATTCAGCACTCTATAGATTATGCCAAATCTTTAATATGTATTGTCAAGAGCTTGATCTGTTTCAAACGAGAAGCCTTTTCTGTTCGCAATTAAACAAAATTGTTTTATAAATTAAGTTAAAAATTCTTCTCTTATATGTATAAGATTGTATTACAATGTATTGTATGTATCAGTGTTTGCCCTGTAATTTTTTTTTGTTGGGCGAAATTAAAACACAAACACAATAAATAAAAATAGATATAAATATAAGAAAGCGCTTTACAGGGACCTCTGTGATTTTGAATTCCCTACCGGGAAGTAGCTTAAAACATTTCCGAAATTTAATCATATTTATCACTTCAACTCAGCTGTTTATTAAAGCTTGCACTTTCTTCCAGCAGTCTTCTCCGAGTGGTGTGAACCTCGTGCAGTTGGAAGTGGTTGCAATGGACGCTGAAGAGTGTAAGATACTGCACAAGGCCATCGAGGATGGAGACGTCAACCTCGTGAGTCATCAGATAGAGAATCATGCAACTGGGCAGTACTTCTTACATGAAGAAACTTCAGCTCTCTTCCATGCATTCTCAGAGGAGAAATATGAGATAGCCACATTTCTTATTTCTAAAGGTGCAAAGTTTCATGATTCCGAAATTGATGACTTATATGATCTGGAAATTGATCTTACTCGCGTAAACCACCTTCTTAAACATTATAACACAAAATCTGACAAATCTTGCGTCGATAAATCGATGTTCGTGAGCTGGTCTCGGCAGGGCTTTGACGGGCCTGAGAAGGGTGATTTTCCCAAGTATTTTAATGAGGATGAAATTATGCAAATAATCGGTGAAGTAATTGAAGTAGATGATGGTAGGGATCTATATTCACAGGGTTACGTTCCTGAAACGTATATTGAGAGAGCATTTACGGCAACTACAGTGGATGGAGAATTTTTTGACAATATCCCTCGAGACACTAGTGTTTTCTTGTCCGGATTCAGTAAGAAGGAATTCGAGGAAGGCTTGATAAAAAACATTCGAGTGCAGTGGTTGGAGAAATCAGATGATAAATTGCAGGAAGATAAATCAGTATATGTCTCTAAAGATAATGAATTCACAACTTTTATGGATTTAGTAGGAAAAAACTCAAGAAAAACTACTATTTGGCTGCACCACGAGATGAAAGTGTTTTATCTGAAAAACTCAAATTCGACTAGCGATGAATTCAAAAGGCATACGAAAGAAGCGTCATTATCTGAAAAGGAGATGTTGGATTTCCTGAAAAGCAAAAGAATTCTCATAATATCTGATAACGCAGGGTGTGGCAAATCTACTGTCGTGTCAAATCTTATCAGTACTGTGAGGAAAAACAGGTCCGATTCATGGATATGGAGAATCGATTTCAGTAAGTTTTCCAATAGTGAGAAGGATCCTCTCTCCTTGGCTAACCTCAATCCAAGCAGTAACGAAGAAGAAGTCATTGATCACTTGTGCTTAATGCTAAGATTGAATGACGGCTTTGAGAAACACCTTTTCAAGAAATTCAGCGGCAGAGCAGGGCGCCTTTTCATATTTTTTGATGGTTATGACGAAATTCCATCGAAATATATGAACAGTGCTCTTAAAATCCTTTCCTTTCTAAAGAAAAATACTGAGGTTAAATTGATAATAACGACCAGAAAGCATCACCAGGAAAAATTGGAGAAAACTTTGGACACATACTCACATCGATTGGTGAATCTATCAAAGAATTATCAAATAGACTTCATAAATAAGTTGTGGAAGAACAAACTAAAGGATCCAAAGGGTAAAGGACGCCAGGGAAACATCGAAGAGGTCACAGAAAAAATTCAAAATATCATTGACAAATCAAAAAAAGAGGTTACTGTGTTGGAATACCAAGCGCTAATACATGCACTCAAAGAAATAGATCTGGAGAAGAACTTAAATTCAATTATATCTGATATAGAACATTTAGATTTCACAAAATTTGCTAAGTATATTCTAGAGAAGTCTTCGTTGGATAAAGAAACGCTGGAGTTCATAGGCATTCCATTGCATCTTTATTTGATTGGGAGTATTCATTTCGATAATAATTTTAATGTTGAAACCGCTTATGACATCCACAGCCTTTACAATAAGTTCTTAGATCAGAAAATACTAATATATATTGAAGAAAAACAAAATCTGAGGAAGGAAGGTAAACTAAAAGAAAGGGTTGTGAAAAATACAAGAAAAAATGCTTTTAGAATTCACACGAATTTGTCAATTCAGTTAATAGATGAGGAAAAAGTATGTCTAGCCTCAGATTTGGATGAAGATGACTTGGAACTCTGCACTGGTCTTGGAGTGGTGTACGAACATGGAGGAGAGATACGTTTTCTCCACCAGACGTTCGCTGAATTTTTCATTGCTGAATCGGTGAGGAAAAACTTGCGAAGGGAGGATATCATGAAACTGATATCTTACAATGAGTACAAAGTAATTAGAAGATTTCTCTCCAGTTCATTGGAAAATAATAGTTTTGAGAAAGTTTCAAAGGAATACTATGATATATGTTGTCTATCATTTGTAATGGGAAGGGCTGAAACGTTTTTTAAATTTTTTTATTCTGACTTTTTTTGTTTTGTTAAAATAATAAAAAAATTGCTTGTGAATATTGAACAGAATGTTGAGGAAAGCGTGGTAAATGAGTTGATTGACGAAATTGAATCAAGAATAGAGAGTATGAGTCATGTTGGGGGTTTTCTCACTGTTTCAATGATGAAACATCTGTTGAATAGAAATTTTGAGGTTAACTCTATTTTATTTCTACATTTTGTGAGATTCGCAGAGAGTGCTGATGAAGTAATCGGTGTACTGACTGAATGCATTCCACTTGGAAGTGATGGGGGACCTGGGAGTAGCTTGAATAAGAAAAGCAAAATAAGGGAAGAAGATATACATACACGTCTTGTGCTGTTGTTTAGTATGAAGGATTCACGCCGAAGAGGTTTACTTCACCACGCTATGAGGAATGGAAAAGTAGAAATATTTGCTCGCACTTTAAAGTTTTTCAGAGATCGTTTAGGAAAGATTCAATTTTTAGAAAGGATAATTAAAAGTTATGAGTATAAGAAGGAAATAGAAAATTTAATATCTCATGAAGGCATAGATAAAGTCTGCAGTTTCATCAAAGCATTGCACAATGTTTTTCACAATGAAACAAAACTCTTGATTGACAATTATCTAAAATATAGATTAATTCGGAACTCTGTTGATATATTTGTTCATAAGCATGGAAAAGTCCATCCATTTCAGAAAGTGTTCAGCATATTTCAGGAATGTTTTGACAGTGAAGAACAGAAGGAACTTCTCCTTTATTGTGATTCCAATGGTGAATGCTTAATTGAGAGATTAATGCAATTGCGTCCAGACATGCAAACATTGATAGACAATTTGAATAGTATCAAGGGAATCGTTAGCAATGACAGTTTCAAAGAGTTGCTTAAAGGTAAAGAAAGTCATATTAAAAACATATTTTATTGCGCTGCTATTGGTAACAATGAAAGTCTAGAGGGAATTATTCAATATTGCGTCGAAATTTTAGGAAAAGAGGAGACTAAGGAAATGCTCTTTAGTGATTTTGATGGCAATTACTTAATACATATTTTGATAAAAGAGGGTCCACTCACGAAAACGATGGAAACTTTGAGTGCCATCGATATGGTGTTTAATGATAATTACACCATGAAACAGTTCTTGAAGAGTAAAGATAAAAATTTAAATAATGCACTTCATTTAGCTGCTAAGAAATACAATTTTGCTGAAATTATTGTCATTTTTGGTCATTATTTGCAAAAAGACCAAATAAAAGACGAACTCCTTTGCAAAAATAACGATGGTCGTAATGTAATTTATTTCTTATTTAAATTCAATTCCTCTAACAAATTAATATACAATTTGAAGACTGCCAAGAACGTTATTGGCGAAGAGTTTTTCAAGCAGTTGCTCAAAAGTAAAAATAGTGACGATGAAAACATATTTCATTTAATTGCTTTTAATGATCTTATAACAGAATATACTTTTCTCAGTTTGTATTTGTGTGAAAAAGAAATAGCAGACCTTTTGTCGCAGAGAACTGTAAGACGCCAGACATGTTTGCATGTCGCAGCCGAGGAAGGGGGAATAAACCTAGTGGATTTAATAAATTATGCACATCAGTTTATAAAATGTGAAAGTAAATTTGAAGAGTTTCTTCTGGCACAAGATAACAATGGGAAGACATTCTTCCATTCCATGATGGAGTCAGATATACATGAAGCATATGATGTATTTAATATTTTTAAGTCAACCAAACATAAAGTTTCAATTGATGTGTTTAATAAGTTATTGAGGGTGAGGAATAACAAGGGAAAAACATTTCTGCAAATGGATTGTGATGATATAGAGGTAATAATTAAATATTTTGAAGGAATTTTAGAGAAAGACTTGTTCGAAGAACTCTTGAAGGAAAGTGAAACGGAAATAATGCAAGAGGAACATTAAAATAATTGCAGATTTTATTTCAATTTCTTTTGGTTTATACATTTATTAGATAAATCAGCAAATTCCTAATTTAGGGTGATGTTTAGACGGGGTGTGCCCCAAAAGGTTGATTATAACAATGTAACAAGCTTCTTTTCAGTGTATGTGATAATTTATTACATATTCTTTCTTATGTTGTAATTGCTCAAAGTCAAATAGGCCTTTTTGTCATTTAAGAAGGCTATGCATTGATGTGTAAGTGATATATATGTATGTATTGATACAAAAGTGTACTCTGAACTAATACATAATCATATCAGCTCAATATGTATGTAAATATGTGAATAAAAGAATATTATGATGGGCTTGAATTCCCCGTGTTTTATTTTGGGTGAACGCTTGAGCTCGGATTCGTCAGGGGGACTGGTTTTTAACTACTGCAAAATTTCACATCGTTTATTTTTCCATATATCTCGTAGTTTAAACTGAATAAGTATATTCAATTACCTAAATTAGACTAAATATCCAATTTTCCCTTCTTTTGGTACTTGTTTTCATTTCATACTAGAATACGCGGTGAGCTTCGTACTACCTAATTCTATCTAGTGTATCTATATTTATTTCTTATATTTTTGTTATATACGTCGAACTTACCTTTATAAGTTTACAATATTGAAATCCTCACACTATTTAAACAATTACGTTGTTGTAAATAAAACTTGGTTGCTACTGACGTTTAAACAAAATTGTAAAAAATTAAAATTTAAATGTTCGTAGTTTTCTCCGTGCGATTCTTCACATGATATTGTTCGTAACAGCAAATGTTAAAATCTCATGCAATTTTTTCTTCTTCATAAAGTGTATCACTTATTATCAGGATTAATTTTAACTTGACTTATATTCTTAATGCATTTTGATGGATAAATACATGAACTTGGAATCAACAATCGCCTTCGTTGTCAAGGGGGATGGGTTGTATACAACATCGAAATTGCGATAAAATATTCACGCATTTTATCAACATTCTCGAAATTTCGATTCGTACATCATATTTCACGAACAAAATAAGAATTTTTACTGTATTCCCCTTCTTTTATTGCTTGATTCGACTTTGTACGACTATTATTTCTAATTTAAAACTTCAAATGAAAGAAGCCTGCAGCGAGAAAAATTAACTTCACGTGCATTTCTTATAGAAATGCTTTTTCGGCTATTCCTTTTGGGTTTTTCCTAATTTTCTTCTTTCCTAAACCACCTCCGTACCGAGGCGAACAAACAAAATATTCAAATTGGTGGAGCCGTTTTCGAGTTTTAGACAACGTTTCGAACATCATTTCATTTTTATATATACGATTAGCCAAGTAAATTATGAAATGCAGAGTGTTCAAAAAGTGGTGATAATTGGAAGAGCTCCTCTTCGGCTATTCGAATTACCCCACTTTGGGTGACCGCTTTCAATTCATTTTCGAGTTATGAATTTTTTTCGTATTTTAAAAAAATTCATCACGAAATCAAAAAAAATCGAGACATTTTTTGTCAATGCAACATGAATACTTACGATTTAGACTTTATTTTTTTTCACTAGAATATCTGAATAGTCGATTTAACCGAAGAAAAACCATTTTTTGTCACAGCTGCCTCCAATCAGCTTCAAATAAAAAAACTGTGACGTCATGAATTTCATAAAAATCTTTGCGGCCAATTTAAAAAGAGCTACGGAACTTTTTTTTAAAATGACTTCTTTAAAAACTTACCCAATTTATTAGCTATCTACGATACTTTAATATAGCTCTCTCAACGGCAACATACTTATATCGTAAAAGCGAAATTATGCATTGCGCGAATATTTAAAAATAAACTTTTGAGTCATTTCTCGGTAGGAGAGTGAATTCAAATCACGGAGTTCGTAGAAGACGCGCCCTTCTATTTCAATAGAACATGTTACTATAATATACGTGGGTTCGACGCCAGGTGAGTGCAAAATCCTCCCGTTTCAATTACATTGCGGCGATTTTTTAGACTTTTTAAAACCCTACCCGATAACATGGAAGCTTAAAACCCGGCATGCGAATAGAGATCATGAATTCATTTTATATAATATATAAATATAATTTTAACGTTTTCCTAATGAAGATTGCTTCGATGCCAGAGCGTCATTTACATTCCCACACACATTTCGAATGGGGAAAACGGTATCTTATTTTAGGATCATCTCGGTATGGTATCCACTTCAAACTTCGGATTATATTGGTGTTAATCCCATCAGGTCCTTATATGTATTCGCATATTGCAAAAGGGATCCAGAATCCAGAATCCAGAATCATCCAGTGAATTAGCTGCTTACCCAAATCAAAATTAACGTCAGGAGTGCGAGACAAAGATACCGGGGTCTCCCCACATGCTTCGTCACCTTGACTTGGGCCGGCCGCGGTCTTCGTAGGGCCCATTTTCTTGGCGCGATCTTGTGCAGTCGTAATGAATTCCTTTTGATAGGAATTTAGAAGCATTCAAATAACCAATAATTAAACAAGAGATACAAGAAACATCTACAAATTAAGGTGCGACTTAGCAACCACGAGGCAAAAATGAAACATTAGACGAAAGTACAAAGAATAACGTCGGTGAGCCCGAAAATTCGCACTCTAACAGAATTCAACACGAAAGTGAAACAACCAACGCTCCGCTACCAATTGTTGCAGTATACCCAATAGAAAGGAAGGCGAACCCACCTTGTCATCCACCGGTACACGGCATTCGATTATTTTCGTGAAATACCTGTTAGAAAGTCAACAGGGCCAGCGACACAAACGACCAAACACGAAATAATGAGAAACAATGACTCTATAAGACCTTTATCAAGGATAATACTCTCAAGCACGATACCACAGAAAAATAATACTAAGTAAATGTGAACAAGTGAAAATAACAGCTTCTTATACACAAATTAAATAATATGGTTCAGTTTGCACAAATAATAATGATATGAACTTAGCCTTTAGAGAGTGTCCCACGTAAATTCACGAGGGAAGAAAGAAAGTCTGCCGCCACAGGCGTGGATGGGTAATGTTCAGCGACGAACGCTCTCGGGCGAAATGACCTTCTCTTCGGAGGAGCCCGTGTTTGGTGAAAAAGAGGGAAAAACAACGAAGCACAGAAATTCGCAACGAAAGGGGTTCCGCAAATTGGCCAATCACGTTGCTAGAAACTGTCACAGAACTCCGCCGTGTTAATTAGTCCGATCGCCGACAGTATCACTGCACTGGTCAGTATAAAAGTCGTGTTTTCTAACGGCCCTCCGCCGTTCTTAAAAATGGGCAACTTACTATGGCCAAATTTCCCTAGAAATTCGTCACAATACTTACTATGCAGCACAACAGAACATCACTATCTCTAACTATGTGTGTAAATTCAAGTAGAAATATTGTGTGCAACTGCCACAAACATCCTACTTTTCACATATATTCCTTATGTGAGAAATTGTAATGTTCTCTGGCATCGAACCCAGGAACAGCATGGACTCATCTAAATTTTTTTTTAAAACCGAGTCTCAATATACATCTTTTATTTAAGCAAGAACCTTCTATTATTTCGATAAGTGCATCTAAATACATAATGAAAACTAACTTAATGTATTTTAAATGGGGGATATATTTACCGCCTGGCTTCAAACCCGGGTCTTTCTGGTAATAATTTCTATACAGCAGAACAGAAGATCACCACCCCTAACTATGTGTGAAAATTCAAGCAGAAATATTGGGTGTAACTGCTTCGAATGAGGTCCTACTTTTCCCTTATATTCCTTATGAGAGAAATTTTAATGTGCTCCGGCATCGAACCCAGGAGTAGTACGGTCTTACCTAAATTTTTTTCTTAAAGGAATCCTTACCATACACACTCTAGCCAAGCACCAATTTCCTATCATTTCGATAAGTGCATCAAAATAAATATTGAAAAACTACGTCAATGTATTTTAAACAGCGGATTTTTGCATCGTCCTAGCATCGAACCCAGGACATTTTCTATAAAATTCATTAATGCTATCGATAGATCCTGAGCATGTATATAGGCTCCTAGAGTTTCGATTCACCAAGTGCACTACGAAATACAAAACAAACAAATTGTTTTTGTGAGTGGCAAAGAATAAGTCGCAATCCAGCAAAAGCATCGCAGTGTGGGGTATCAATCGGCCAATCTTAATTAACCGTCAAAGACAAGTTTTGTGGGGGAAAGGGAATGCTAGCTCATTGTTGTCCCTGAACTAAATTTGCTTAGTAATAATGGTTAGTGCAATGTTAGTTTATTGTAATGTTAGTTTTATGGGTAGAATTTTATGGTTGGCGAGTGCTATGGACCGCGTAAAGGCAGGAATGCGCCACACCCTGACCCTGTTTCGACCATCAGAGCGTTTCCGGAGTGCGGGTGGTTAAACATGTGTTGACCATCTGCATAAAGGGAATGGGAAAAGCGTTGGTCGAAACGTTTGAACAAAGGGCAGTGATTGGGTGAGAGAAACCGACGCTAAAGAAGACGCGGACTTCTGGGCGTCCTTTTCTTTAGGAAAGAGGTAGTCAAACAATATAGCTCGACCAGAACGGTCCTCAAAAACCCTGGACCCACTTCTGTTGTGATTTTAGTGTTCCCTCCCTTTGTGTGAATTCGTCCCCCAATTATCGTGTTTTGTGTATTAATATGTGTTCTGTGTGTTAAGGTATTATAGGGTTGTATGAGGTTTATTGGTGGTGGTGTTTTATGGTTCGTTTTCGTCATCTGTGTTTGGTTGGTATTTTCTTAAGTTACAATATGTGTGTCTTTTGGGGGTATGGTGTTCGTTCACGTATTTTCTTGTTCGAATAGAGAAATCAATTAAGAGGAATTGTAGTTTTTATTTCCTTCGGAAACCGAGCGACCCTGAGTTAATGCATTTCGCGGTAAATTTAATTTGTTTCTTCTTTTGAATATTGGCGCCCAACTTTCGATCTTTTGATCGGTAATTTAAATCTTTCTAACCTCTTACGCCCCGCGCTGAATTTTTTATTTTATTTCTTATTTCATTTAAAAAAAGTATCGTTACATTAGGATTCCGAAAGAATGCATCGAGTATTTTTAAGGGAAGGTACACTCCTGGCCAAAATTAACGCAGCACCTCCCTAGCGATCCTTACGGCCGGTGCTGCGTTAATTTTGGCCAGGAGTGTACATACATACAAGAGTGATGTACCTTTCTGTATGTTCATTTGCATCAAAATCAAAATTCCAAATTCCCCCTTCAATGAAATCTCCTTCACATCATATTATATTATCCTCTATTGAATTTTCCCATTCCCATATTATAAATTCACTAAAATGGTGAATTGATAATATGAAATAGTTGAAAAATCTGAAAGCATTGCACCGTCAGATATGACTTGTGACACCAAGAAGTTACTCTCGACAAATCTCACTGAGGAAGGAATAGAGTTGGGAAGCTTGTAAATGAAAAGTTTGTCGATCATCCCGTTTTAACTTGATAATCGACCCATGTAAATTTATAATAAATCGAATTTGGTAAAACTTTTCATTTCACCAAATATTTCACGTGAGGATTCGTTCTTCTATCCATTCCGTTCTATTTCTCGACAGAAGCTGTTTGATTCAACTAATGGCAGTATTTGGACATCAAATTAATCTCGTCTTCGGCGCTGATCTGAAGTAAGTCTCAGAACTTTGAGGGAACGCCCCATGAATAACTAATTTCATCTACTTGTGTCACACTTCCACAGATTTCGATTTCGTGAGGATTAACGGAGGATGAGGGAGCTCTCCTTACCCACAAACTGACGACAAAGGGATGACCAGTGAAGTATTTACCCCCAAACTTGAGACTGTTGCGTGTTCCGTCGCGCCTGGCGGTCGTTCGTGGCTTAAACAGGAAAGCAGCTAATGATGAACTTAAAATACTATTTCGTTAAATAATGTCAATGGTTATAATAGTGATAATATGCCGTTTCAATAAGTGAGGGAATATGATGCTTAAGTACAGCATCCTATTGATCATGATGTTTACCTTTTAATGCTCACTATTTTTATCGATGTAAAAGTCAGTCCCAACCTCAATAACTCGAAAATATGCTTCTATAAATGTAGAAAAACAATAAAGATACCACAACAGAATAAATTCCAAATATTAAATTAATTAATTTTATCTTCCTAAGGCCAATATTACCAGCTTTGAAACGATTCAGTCATCTGGAGACAGTCATTAAATGCGAAATTCTATATTATTTTTTCATAAGTATTCGCCATGACCCTAATTTAGCTAAAAGCGATGCTAAGTTAATTTTGCAAAAATTATCGAAAATTAAATTTTTATAAAGATATCTCAACTACCTCTCATAATTAAAAAAATATAACTTTTACCGAATCCTTTTCCTATCGCTTGAATGTGAAAGGAATAATTTGGAACTTCGAAAATTTAAAACTGATAGCGGGATAGTATGCTTTACGCTTTACGAGAAGAATATTTCTCCTATCACATCCTTCTTGGAAGTGGGCCAGCCAAGAAGATCACGCATGGTCAGAGGAAGAACAACTCAGTCCTCTCCTTCGCACTATATAAAATTTTTCTCTCAGTATTTCAGCTTCAAAGGTAGATGGAGTTTAGGCGCTAGCACACAGGGAAGGAGGCCACATTGGATTAGATTATAAGTTAGAAGTATCCCACAGGGCAACAGCTACGTCTCAGGGGTTTCAGATTGGATGTAAGCGAGGAATCTCAATCAGACCTTTAATGCTTGGGGGCATATGGTTCGTGTAGCGGCAGGAAAAGAGATGAAAGAAAGGGATGTCTCTCGAGGTAAGCACAGAGAGCAAACAAGAGCAAGAGGTAGGAATAAAGTGAGGGTCATTTGAATATTTACTAAGTCTATGGTGTTGAAAAAGGTGAGGTTTATAATACTCGGATGCACATGAAAATTCTCTATCGATCTTTCTTACAAGTACATAAGTATATCGTATAACTTTATACAAGAAAATGTATTCCTTTCGATGCATTCGTTGTATCTCTGAAACAACTCAAATCATAATTACATTGTGGAAAGATACATTGGACGATTTCCTTGAGTATGTAGATTAAACTGACTAGACCGATTTCCAACATGAATAACACTTGTAAGTGATACATTAAGCCCATTGATAACTCGAGATGCGAACAGTAATGGAACAAGCAGACTCAATCAGCAGCATTTTCTTATCTGTCATTAATAATTTGGGCTTCAGAATAATTCAACCTTTATGTTTCTATGATTTTGAATTGATTTAACGATTGAAGTAAATTATAAAACAGACAATTTTAGATATATAATAAATATTTTAATTTCAAGCTTCCTTTGCTACAAACGATATTATAATACATTGTAACAATTAACTTGCTATAGTCTTACAGATAAGCACTACACCACCCAGAAAATATTTGATTCTTTCTGGCAGGAAATCTACGAGATTTAAAGCATGTACATGCTCAAATTATTCCTCCATGTTATCTAAAAAAGAAGAAAATATAGAAACATTATTATATTACAGCCATTAAATCGCGAGACCCAACCACAGAGCAATAACGAATATTCGAAAGGAGTTCCACCAAAAATCATGCAAGAAATGTAAAATAATTGCGTTTGATATCATCATCACGGAATAATTGAGTTTAGCCTCAAAATAATATTCCAAAATAAACTACGGCATAAATGATCGCTTGAACGACCTGGTAGTGGAAAATACTATTATCATGACAGAATTTAACATCGAAATATGCATCCAAAATCTTTGAATTCAACTACGGCTAACAAATCCGAATATTTTATCTTCATTTTACTTTGATTAATTTATGTCAGATGGTTTGATAGAACACTCCCTCCAGATTCGATCCCCGTTGTACTGCAATACCCACGTCAGCTTGAAACGCATTTCGGTCATTTTTTAACTGATGCAAACTGTCCACCGATAAACTGCATACCAATTCCTTTGACAGCTTGAAACTTTAAATATGTTACAAAAGTATTTAGCCCGATTCTCGACACGCTCTGTTTACGATGAGCCATGGACATCGAAATTTTGGTGCAAAAATTACGTCAATATTGACATGTTAGCATACTGATCAGTTTAGTCGATTTCAGAAGTTGTTGTGTCCATCGTTGAGTTTGGCTTCGACTCACTGTATGATAAAAATCATTTACAGGACGAATTTCCAAAGTTGAATAGGTAACTTACATTCGCCATCATGCAGAATGTCATACATACGGTGATTGTGAATGAATGAATTGATTAATGCAATTCCAAAAGTGCTCGTAAATACTTAGACATGAGTTAATCTGTCGCAATTTTGTTGAACAACGTAGAAATCTTTACTTTTATCGATCTTGCGTCCTACGTGGTGCAGGGAGTATGGGGAGGGTCTAACAGATTTAAGGTAGAGAGTTCGAATCATGTTAACGATTGTACTAATTAACACATTTTTTTGCCATGAAATAATTAAATACGGTTTTATAACATTTAAAACTCATCATCATGTAATTACTATAATATTCATCATTTTTCTTAATCCCCATAGGTAATGTGTGTTCATTTTTACAAATACAGCTTTCTCTTTTATGCTTGTAAATCCCAAAATTATAAAATTTAATCTCGTGAAATTGCATGTACCGTGAAAGTATTTGCCTAAAAATACCATGGAATTCTTGCTTGCTTTGTCATCATGCTTTCAAAATCAGTCCACACCCTCTCTTTTATGGCCATGATTTCTTCCAATAAGCAATAATCAGAATTGAAAATTTGTTCTAGCACATGCGATTTTCATCCGGAGCGAATACGTTAGATATGAATCATACGGACTAAACTTTTCGAGACTGATTTGGCGATTGACTATCTATTACTATGGCTACAGAAAAAAACCGTCGCTATTGGGAAATACTGGAAAGTACGGGCCTTGATTGCGTCGACAGAGAATTAACGCGTGAATTGTTCCAAACGGTCAGCGATAAAATGGAAAAGATCATCCATTCGAGCGACATTTCGAAGGAAAGATCGTTTGGCCATTAATCGCTTTCTGATCTTATCGTTATTGCGTCCAAAGCAAACGCGCGGAGTCTCAAAGTGCCAAATTTCGATCGCACAACAGATTTTGCTTAAATGCTGACGTGGATTTTCGATGCCTCCGAGGTACAGAGTGAGACGGGGAAGAATATTTCAAAAATAAATTACAATCCTCAGGTAAACTGAGACTCAGGGAGACAATGTTAGATAAATTTGGTTTTAAAAGTGTGCCGGTGGGAAATGTAGTGGACAATCGACATAAAATGAAAGCAGTAAGTTGACGACCTCCAGCGTTATGAGGATTCGCTGAATGCATCGAGTAACGTTGAAGCGTTTTATTACATTTTTATGACTGTTTATATGAAATTACTGACCACCTCTTTAAAGATCCGTCTCGAAAAATAAAAAAGAATTACAGTAGAACACCGGTAATCCGCACACTCGCTAATCCGGAACCCTCGGTAATCCGGACGGTCCATTGGGAGTTATGCAAACCCGCAACTTTATATTGTGAAAATATAAACACGCATATTAGTAACAATAAGCGAGAGATGGACAGACTATTTAAAAATTTCTCCATTGGCTGCAATGATGTGATTGAGAGCGAAGTATTTCGTTTATTGTGACTAAAAACATCTAATTTGTGATACTTTTCTGAGACAGCATTTTTCCATTAGAGGAATGCTTAATATGTGCGAGACGAAACAATTTCGAAAGACAATAAATTTTCAGTTGCAGCTGGGTATCACTTCTCAAAACATCACGTTCATTAAAAAGCTATGAGAGAAGAGGCGTAAAATACAACCAATCGATTTGATAGGCGTCCAATGAGGATGACCATGGATGGGATGGGCAATAGAGTTGGTGTTTATAAGCGAGAAAAGCTAAACAATTTTGAGCTTTAATGGCCGTGAGAGAGTGGCGAGCTAAGCTCAAGTTAAAACCTCAAGTGGGTAGGACATAAATTAGTTCCATTTTTCCAGTGCTATAACAATTTTGCTGAGAGAGACGGCTGGTCACGTGAAAAGATGCGCTACGATCCATTCCCTCAGTATAAGGCTACACTTACATGTCCAATGTAAGTGTAGCCTAACTTGGTTCTTAAGATTCTCTGTGTCTCCGTTTAGTTTTCGCCGGTCTTTAAAACCTAAAGTGACGTCCTTTTTTCTCGGTACTGTCCAGTGATTAATGGCGTCTCGCAAGAGTAAAACCCTCACATTTAGAGGACAAAGTGAAAATCATTAAATTGACAAACAGTGGTCAGTGTTACGATGCGATTTCCAGGAGGTTTTGCATCGGAAAGTCAACAGTTGGTGACATCAAGAAAAATAAGGACAGCATAATGAAATTTGTGAGCACTACAGAAAGCGGTTCAAAGATGCGTAAAACTATGAAAATGACAGATAATGTTGCGCTAGAAAATGCAGTTTACTTATGGTTCATTCAACAAAGGCGGCTTCACGTACCACTAAGTGGCGAAATGATTTGTGAAAAAGCTCGATTTTTTTTACAGACAAATAACTGAAAGTGACGAGGGTTTTGTTGTCAGTAAAGGGTGGCTGGACAGATTTAAACATCGTCATGGGACCAGGGAAAAACTATCTAGCAATGAAAGTGCAGTAGAGCCATTTAGAACCGAGTCACTGCGTGTAATCAATGAGAAAAATCTGAGTTCTGAACAGATTTACAATACCGACGAATCAGGGTTGTTCTGGCGAATATTATCTGACAAAACTTAAGCCAATCGTAATGAAAAAGTGATACCAGGAAGGAAAGCAATTAAAGAGAGGATTGCATTTATGCCGTATGCAAATGTGACTGGCAAACATAAGCTTCCTTTGTTTGCTGTCGGAACAGCCAAAAAACCCCGTTCATTCAAGTCAGTCACGCTACCTGTGTGCTATCGAGTGAAAAAAAACGCTTGGGTAACACGAGAATTATTTTTGGATTGGTTTAAAACAGAATTCGTTCCAGCAGTTCCACAACATATGAAATCTGTCAATTTACCACAATGTGCTTTATTGTTGCTTGATTATTGTCCTGGCCATCCTTCTGCAGAAGAATTGTGCACTGATGACGGTGAAATTTCCGCAATGTTTTTACCCCCTAAAACGACTGCGCTGATCCAACCCATGGATCAGAATGTTATTCAAAGCATTAAGTTAGGATATCGTAAGTTGCTTCTTACAATTATTCTGAATGATCCTGTGCACAATGAAAATTTGGAAAATGCACTGAAAAAGGTAAATTTAAAAGATGTCGTGTTCAATCTAGCTAACTGTTTGGCATCTGTGTCTAAATTATTGATCAGCAAATCGTGGAAAAATTTACTCCCAAATTTTGTTGGTTCGTAAGTTTTAGAAAATGTGCAAACGGAAGAAATTCAGCTTGCGCCACTCATTAATCAGTTACGAAATTCGAACCCAATATCTAACCCGGAAGTTCTCCGGTGAGCTGCTGAGGCTGACGACAGTTTGGCTCGAAACGAAGCTTTAACAGATGACGAAATTATCAGAACAGTAACGAAAGAAGATGATGATGATGACGACGACGACCACCACCACCCTGTGGACTCCGTCAAAATTTCTCATTCTGAGGCTTTGGTTGCACTCAATACATCATTAAAGTGGGCCGTGGAGCAAATTTTTGAAGCACATGAAATTATGCTCTTTAGACGTTTTAGAGACCGTGCACTTGATTTAAAAATAAGAACGATCGCGCAAAAGAAAATAACCCACTTATTTGCTCGCTGATAATATACATTCACTTTATATGTTGTTATACCTAATGTAATATACGCATGTATGCATTATCTATATAATATAATTTTTGAGAAAAAAAATGTTTTTTACGTTATTTTTTGGAAACCTCGCTAATCCGGAAACCCCGCTAATCCGGACGCCTATGTGCCTGAATTCGTCCGAATTACCGGGGTTCTACTGTATATACTATGAATTAGTGATAAAAATGAAGGAATTTAAGTTATTTATTAATAAAAAGTCATCATATTTTAAATGGTATCCCTTTCTAGGTCACGAACTGCACGGATGAAGTGACTATTAGACATTTTCTTTTCGCTGCAATTCTCATGACGCAATTCTTCGCATTTGAAGCATTTATTCTTGCTCTTGAGAGCCCCTCTGAAATACAGATGACAGTATCATTTGAGGAATCCATAGAACCAATCTTGGCAATCAAATATTGCATCTTGGTTGAAATTGCGAGCGATTCCCATGCGTTCACAATAATTAAAGGCATTCTCTTTACTTTTTTTTGGTGTCGGCCTAAATCCTGGTTTTGACAGATGTAATATTCTAACTACAAATCTTTTCTCAGATTCGAGATCCTTTACAGTTTTAGCCCCCGTGACTTGGACTACACCAGCAACAGAAGAAACTCTTCTTTGAAGCGATGTGTAAGGTAGTGTACGGCAGCAGAGATATAGCTTCAGATTTTACTTTCTCCTCTTCCATGGCTATTTCCAACCACGTATGCCGGGTATAAGAATAACTAATGAATGTTAAATATATAAAAACATAAGCAACATTTAAGGTTATGATCCGTCTTGCCCCATTTTTCGTGATCCGTTTAGCAAAGAATAGCAAAAGTCAATTACAAAAATCTTAAAAAAGTAACTACTTAATGATTGGACACTAATTACTACATCATTGTTCAACAGTTACTACTGCAATATATTACAAAAAAAAGAAATATAACGTATGCTGAGCAGAAAAATCCTTTGATGTTGTTCACAAAAATTACATAGACCCGTATAAACGGTTCGGCGACTCTTCCCGGAATGGCCACTGACGTGAGAGCAAGATTTCCATTCACTTGTTTTTGTAGTTCTTATACGCACCTATATATGAATTTCTCAAAATTAAACCGAGCAATGCGGAAGATATGTATTCTTGGATTGGAGAAGCGACATATACCATAGCAAGATCCGTTTAGCCCAGGTCTAACACTATTAATTCATAGCAACTAATAATTATGTGAATTAAAATGCGTAATAATAATTCATAAATATTTGTAAATGAGCTGCTTTCAATAGCATAATATTATAATATAAGTCTATTATATATATATATAACTAGTTCAAGCGCGGAATATGGAAGTAGAGTAAATTCAAGTTCTCGGTCGTGCAATTTGTAAATACACTTTAATTATACACAACTAAAATCCAATTCTATTCTAAACAGGAAAATGCAATGATTCAACAATCGCATTGGTCGTCAGGGAGACTGCTTGTTTTCTCTCTCAAAATGACTGGAAAAATTACGCTTATTATGCCGAAATTCTCGAAATTTCGATTCGAAAACAATCTTCTACTACCATAATAGGAATCTTTATCCGATTTCGGTTCTTTTAGTCCTTTGCTCGCCTCTGTACGACTATTCCTTCTAATTAAATTCCTCAAAAGAAACAAAGCCTTCAGCCGATAAAAACGAAGTTTACCTGTATTTCTCATGTGAGCGATCTTTGTTCGAACGCGCAAAATAATAATCCATTACAAAGGTGACAATAATCCTTTCCTGATCCCAGAGAATAAATGCAAAGTTTTAAGCAAATTTGGTAAACGGGTTGGATTAAAATCGAAGAAGACAGTATTTCTGCTTCATATTTATAACAATACTTCTCTCATCAGTTAGCGGGTTATTCTACCCTTCCTGACTGTTGTTTAGAACCTGCGATTGCTGGTCACCTTCTTACGGAAAATTTCTCCTTATCCATGTAATCTATCGTCCTCTTTAATCATCAGCTTTATCGGGCCTCGAGTATTTTTACGGGATAACGCATCGGATTCAACAATGGGATCGGTCGTCAGGGATGAGTTGTTTACAACATCGAATTTCTACAAAAGTTTCGCATATTTCATCGATATTCTCGCAAATTCGAATCGAAAGTAAGATTCCACGAATGAAATAAGAATCTTCATTCAATTTTCTTTCCCTCGGTGTATGTCTCGTAGAAATGCGACTATTCCTTCTAATTTAATTTTGCGATAGAAATAAACCCTGCATGCGATAAAAATAAGTTTCACGTGAATTCTTTATGGAAAATATCTGAGCGATCTGGGTTCGAACCCCTTAAAATTGTTGAAGAAAAAGGCGCCAGTGATTCCTTTCAGTTAGCAGAGGACACTTATATTAAGGTTGACGACATTAGGACGAACGGCGTGGCCTCCAATATAAGAGAAACACTCCCACAGAATTTCCATTTTATACATAAAGATTACACCAACTGACCCACAGTACCCAACCGAACGTCGCTTCTTTTATTGAAAAATAAAATAAATATATGAGCGATGCTACCGCAAAACTGACGAAAAAATAGCTAAAAAATAATAACTAAAACATCGCAAATGCATTATTGTAATGTCATTGTTGTTGGAGAAGTTATTGAAGCTCCATTTCTGAAGTTGAGCTGTTTTTCTGTACAACAGTTTAGCGAATTTTTGAATTTCTATCGATTGTATCGATATTGTTACCACCATTGTTGTAAGTATAATCTAATACAATAAAAAGCAATCGTGCGTTCGTTCGTCATCATACATGGTTATACATGTGTATCTATGTTACCATGGATACAATGTTATAAATTAACAAATAAAATAAAAAGACCACTATATATATGCAAAAAGCAAAATCCGTCCGTCCGCCCCCTCTCTTGTATCTCAGAAACTGTTGGTCGTAGAGCTACGAGACAAAGTGCATCTATTAAGCCCCACGAAAACTATTCTCACCTCAATGAAGGCTCGAACCCAGGACTCCATTATGCGCCTCCATAAGGAATGCACGTAAAGTTCGTTTTTGTACCTTGCAAGCTTTATTACTTTTACAGAATTAAATTGGAAATAATGGTCCTAGTAAGTCAGGAAAAGTACCAAACGAAAATAGATTAAATGAAGAATCTTACTATCACACTTTTTGGATCGAAATTACGAGAACTATGACTATAATCAATATGTCCTAGCCGTACTTCGTGGAACGACATCGAAGTCTTTTCTTTTAACTTAAGAACTATGACAAAATATACGAAATATTAGTAAAATATCGCCGTGGTAAACGCCGCAGTCCCCCTGACGACCAAAGTGGTTGTTGAGTTCGATACATTCATTTTGCCACAACAATACACTGGGATTATAAGTCCATACCGAATTAATGGTATGAAATAATGTCAGAGTATATGAAGAGGAGTCAGTTTACCGAGGATTCATTGAAACTATGAAATTTAAATAGCAGGAACAAAATGACTGCCGTTATGGAGTTTATGAAACCGATTTACAAAAGGACATTTATAAGTTCGTTGGTGGTGAAGACGAAGAAATGTTACTTCGAGGAAGTGTTTTGGAGAGACTGAATTGCAAACTTGATTTTATGGTATATATTTCAAAGCAGTGCGTTAGTGTGAATCTCACGAACTGAAATAATGTGCAATGGAAAGGAATTCGTAGTTTTTCGGAGTTTCGCTGATATTCTTAGGCTAAAAGTCCATCACGACTAGTATATATTACAAACACAGGGTATCGATAAGTTATATTTTAAGTCATCTGTATTTAAATGTTGCATTTTTATTGAAAAATTGAAATTAAGAAGCGTCATTATTGACAAAACGTTTACTAGTTATTAATAAAACAGTTCGAATACACGCATTTGGAGTAAGAAATATCAAAAGGAAAAAATAATTTTAAAACTCAAGAAAAAGTTTGAACAAAAAGTTGGGTTTGCAGTAAAAAAATCTCTACGAATATTAATTTTGCACCTGATTAAAAAAGGTTGGATTGTTGATGGATATGGGTGTTTCTTAGTTTTCTACTATAGATGCATAGAGTTATTGCTAATTATTCGAAAAAATTTCTCTGCAAAGACCCAGAACTTTCCTGTTTAAATATAGCTGCCATTGACCGATGATACAAAGCATTTCCGTTTCATTAAAAAACAAATATATTCAATAGGAAAGTGTTCCTGTTCATCAGGTCTTGATCGAGTCCAGATTAATAGTCGTCAGGGGAACTGGTTGTTTATAAACACCATATTAAATACTTTGTTCGTTTTAATCCTCTAAATTCTCGTAATTTCGAAGATTACAGAATGATATTCCAATACCAAAATAATTATCGATGATCGATTTCTATTCCTTTGCAACTCGATATCGTAAAACTATCATTTCAAATTTGATTTTGTATATGAAATGATGCATTCAAACTGTTTATAATGGACTTTAAATGCATTTTCTCGACTAAGTGGCGATTTAAACGTCAAAAAGTCGTGATTTAAAACCTTCAGAGTTGAATTTTATTGCTATTCTACATTTATTGGCTGAGTTATGAGCATTTCTATTCATCAGAGTGTTTAAAAATTGTTGAATATCGACAATGTTTCACTCTGAAATGTGCAACAATGTGCTTCTAAGGTAATTATAATTATATCGGAAAAATCTTATAAATGAAGTTTTCTACATCTTTGTTTCTTATGTAAGTTATTGAATTCTATTTCATAGATTCTCCAATATTGAGCCCTGCGTTTTCACATACATTTCCTGATCTCTGTATTTTAATTTAATCATTTAAATACACTGAGCTTGTTTTAAATGGCGTAATATTCTTTTCAAACGAAGGCCGGCAATCTGTTTGAGATTTCATTTTATATGAATTTATTATTCCTCTCACGTCTAAATATTTAAATAAAGTAGATGAATACACTCATTTCCAGAGGAAACCTAGGAAACACTGCTAATTCATGTGAAATTAATTAAAAAAACATTAAAAGATATTTCGAGCTTCATAACTATGCATTTCTAATTCAAGGAAATATATATATTGTGTATTTTCCTGGATAATTACAGAAATATTGAATTAACACATGTGAGTAAATATAATATAAAAACGATATATCAAGTGGCGAACATGTTTCATATCGGAAACTGCTTTAAATAATTTCTCAAATTTCTTTGACCACAGAGTGGCACCACTGAGTGGAGCCACAAAGTGGTTCCATCGTATGGCGCCACCGAGTGGTGCCACTAAGTGGAGCCACCAAGTGGTGCCATTGAAAGGAGCCGCTAGTAGCACATCGTAATATCAAGTGACATATTACACATCACAAACTGCTTTTAAAAATTCATAAATTAAAATGAACGACGTTTTACTCAAGACTCAATTTAAAACACTCGCCAAAACTAAAAAAAATCAAGTGTGTGAACTCTCGTACGAATATAAATGGGAAAGATATTGAAAAATGTATTGGGAATAATATCTTATGGCAATAAAATAATTAGTAAATATTAAAAATTAAAATTCAATTACTTCTCTTTTTACAAATAACATCACTTTCTATAATGTAGGTTTTCATAATTGGCCTATTAAATATAAATTAAACTTGATGACAAAACTAAAATTACTTGAAATTAAAAAGAAAATAATTCCAACGCCCTCGTGCAAACAAAACTTATTCGAATGTCCATATCACACCGGGAAGGTCCTAAAATAAGACTCCGTTATCTGAAATTCATAGAGGAATGTAAATGACTGTCTGGGATCGAACCAAGGACCATCAGGGAAACGTTAAACAGCGTACATGAAATGAATTAATCATCTCTATCCACATAACGGGTTTCAAGTTTATATGTTACCGGGAGGGATTAAAAAAATCTTCAAAATCACTGGAACGCCTTTTAAATAGGAGAATATTTGCCCTGACCTAGCGTCGAACCAAGGATGATTCTCGAAGATGTGTTTATGGTTTTCGTTGGATATGCACGGCTTCTAGTGATCCGTCGAATTTCAACTCTCTGCTTTGCAGGGAAGTGACTCCAAAAAGTTTTCGAAAATCCCCTGAATGTAACTTAATGTAGAAAATCGCGACTCTCAGGTCTTCTGGCATCGAACTCATGACACTGAGGATCAAATTTTTAATTTTTTTATCAATTTTATTTCTGGAGGTTACACGATATGGCCTGTACGTCGTAAAAATTGATGATGATCCTAACGAAAGAAAAAATGTCCGCAATCGATCAAAATTAAGTTTGGTCTCATTCGCCAGCGACTCTCAGCAAATTAGAGTAATCCTTCATTCATAAAAACACGCCCCAACCAATCCAGTTCTTTCTTTATAGTTCGTACCGCCATTTTGTTAAACACCAACAATAGGCCCCTCTTTCTTCCCATTGGCTCAGAGGTCTCACCCAATCAGAAAAGTTATCAACAAATAAATTTAACCCCACCAACTTCACTTCGCCATTTTGAATTAACGACGCCATTTTGTCTATTCGTTTGACGTTAGTCATGGCGATTATAGAAAATCGGATATACTGGGAGAATTATTGTTGTAATAAGCTGTTATTTTTGAATTTATGAGGTATTTTCAACTCTGATGTCTCTGGTGTACATTACTTACGATGACATAAACAGTTAATCTGTTTCAATATAGATCAATGCATAAAACAATTTGTGATAAATGTTACAATTCCTGCTCTCAAATATTTTAGAAATTATACTAGATTTAATTTAAACATCTATTTAAAAAGAATATTTATTCACCTCAAATTGATACATGAAAAGACTAATGTAATAAAAAAGACATATTAAATTACTAATCCATTCAGGTGCGTAGAAACAATACGTTCAATTATTAAAAATATGAAGTATTGAAGATAGAAAATATTTAGAAAATTAAATTCAGTTACACTGATTAAATAGTAAAGTAATTAGTTTTTGTGCAAGTACATAATTATCTTTTAAATTGTGCTTTAATATAAATGCTAAAAATATGAATAAAAGTGGTGCGTATTTTAGGGTTGAAACGAAATAAAAATTAAAGAAATACGTCATAAGGAAATTGAATATTGGGATTATTACTGAATCAGTATCGTTGATCAAATTGTTCAGAATTAAGAGAATGCAAGACGAAAATTGAGAGCAAAGAGACGAAAATAGAAAAAGAAGGACTTCTGTCAGATTTATTGGAATGTTTTAATGCGAGAAGAAGTAACATATATAAGAATCAATCAACTTGGATGAAGTTATTGATAAATTGAAAATTAGTTTATTTTAAATGTGATATAATTAAGATAAGTAAAAAATGGAGATGAAATTTTAGCGATATTATCGACGAATTATTCCTTACGCGTGATGCACCATGGTTTTCAAATTAAGTAACATAAAGAAGGAATGAATTGTTAGTTCCTCCGTAAATATGGGCAATTGTAGATACACCTCAGTTGTTCTGGAAACATAAGATTGGGGCGAAAGCACATAAGCTCATAAAAGTATCCAGAATCTGCCTTGAGGAATGAAAATAGAAATGTCCACTTGGAATAAATTCGATTTTTCTCTTCTAAATGTATTTGTTTATGAGGAAAAGTGAAGCAAAACAAACTCAAGTATTCCCTCCACCAAGACTCTCCATCCTCTTCCTTTCCGATTCATTGAATCACACCTCAAACTCTCTCTCTGCACTAAGCGACACAATTGCCTAATATATTTGCCATTCACCGATGCTACAAAGCATTTACGTTTCATTTAAAACAAATATATTCAAAAGGAAAGTGTTCTTGTTCATCAGGCCTTGATCGAGTCCGAATTAACAGTCTTCAGGGGAACTGGTTGTTTATAAACACCACATTAAATAATGTTTCGTTTTTTTCCTCTAAATTCCCTTAATTTCGAAGATTACAGAATGATATTCCACGACCACAATTACAATCGTTGACCTGTTTCTGTTCCTTTGGAAATCGATTCGAATGGTCGGAAAACCATTTTTTCTAATTCGATTTTGTATGTGAAATGATGCATACAAATTGTTTATAATGAACTTTAAATGCTTTTTCTTAACTAAGTGGCGATTTAAACGTCAAAAAGTCGTGATTGAGCACCTTCAGAGTTTATTTGTATTGTTATTCTACATCTATTGGCTGAGTTATGAGCATTTCTATTCATCAGAGTGTTTTAATATGATTGATAATCAACAATGTTTCACTCTGAAATGTGCAACAATGTGCTTCTATGGTAATTATAATTATATCGGAAAAATCTTATAATTGAAGTTTTCTACATCTTTGTTCCTTATGTAAATTGAATTCTATTTCATAGATTCTCCAATATTGAGCACTGCACTGAAAGTGGCGAACATGTTTCATATCGGAAACTGCTTCAAATAATTTCTCAAATTTAATTGACTACTGAGTGGCGCCACTGAGTCGAGCCACCGAGTGGAGCCACCGAGTGGAGACACCGAGTAGCGCCACTGAGAGGAGCCACTAGTAGCACATCATAATATCAAGTAACATATTTCACATCGCAAACTGCTTTTAAAAATTCATAAATTAATATGAACGACGTTTTACTCAGGACTCGATTTAAATTCTCGCCAAAACTGAAAAGAAATTCAACTGTGTTAGCGAGGAGATGTTCACAAAAATGCACACTATATAGGCAAGTTTAACCTATATAAGGAATGACTGCCGAAAATACCTCGAAAAAGAAGTAAAACTTTGTAGAATAGTTAGGTAAAAAGACTGAATTGAATAGGAAAAAATAGGAAAAATCGTAAAATTTGAATAGAATTTGAATCAAAGAGATAGGGTTGAATTAGTACTTCATCTTCGGTATTCTTTAAATTTTTCTCCGTCTACCAATAAATCCGACTTGATGGTCTGTGAGACGTAGAGATTAAAAACTTCATATTTAATCGCTTTAATTCTAATGTAACAAATAATACGTTTCAGGAAATAATTTTGGTCTTAAACCTTCTCCAAGACAAACAGGTGTGCGTGAGTTTGACCTACTTTTGAAAGGGTCATTGACCTCAATCAGCTTTCTTTCATGCGACATCGCATTTGGGGCATTGTTGGTTGCATAATCTACAGGATACTGCTCACTGAATACTGAAAAAAGAGGGATAAAAAATAAAAAAGGGTATTTCCGGACATTATTACCACAACTCCTCTGCGTGTTTTGGGAGTGTGTTAGTGCTGAGCTCTGCTAGAAGGCTTCCACCAGAGGATATCACCAGAGGCACCCATTCAATTTCTCTGCGCAGAATACCTCTCAGTCCAATTTCATTTTTCCTTTTGGGCTTTATGAAATTGTAAAGAACCCTATGTAATGGTTTTTTAATTCTTTTTTTTTCTTTTGCTTTGTGAAGTAATTGATTGTTTTTGTCTTTTTCTAATAGTGGATATTTTGATCGGGAAAAATAACTTTAAAAATCTAACGTTAATAAATTATTATTGATTTATATGTCAAACTGTATGGTTCATAAGAACCACATGGATTCAATAATGCGTACATATTTAAATGTCGCCTTTTTATTTGAAATATTAAAATTAAGACCCGTCACTCATGACGGGGGAAATCTTGGAGAAATTTCGAAACTTAGAGGTAAATATTCTCACAAAAGATAGTATTTGATTTGGAAAGAAAATTATATCTGTAATTTGGGTGTGCCAATATTGCCGGGTGTAACATTTCAATCAGAAAAAAGACAACCCACCCTACAACAACAATATAAAATGTATTTAACCAACAAATTATCTTTGCTCAGCAATTAATACCGAAAAACCAATCACTTGCATTATATAATTATTTAAAAAAGGGAGTGTACCAGTGCCTTCAACAATGCTAAGGTGGTTTTAACAACAATATAGACTGTATTAAACTCATAAAACTATCTTCCCTCACCAACAAATACCGAAAAAAAACAATAAAATGCCTTTTGTATTTTTTTAAAAAGGAACAGTACCAGTTTCTTCAACAATGCGTAACTAATGTACTTTTTAACAACAATGCAAACTGTAATTAATTCATAAAACTAGCTATTCGACGCGAAGACGACATTTTTAGCTCTGTGAATAAACTTTCAAATGATTATTGTTATCGTTTTTTGAAACAATTTGCCTACAAATACGTCAAAAATCTATCGAAAGCAATCATTCATTCAAATCATTAAAATTAACTCATTTCTAAGAAACAATCCAACATCGTTTCTGGATTACTTATATTTAAGGCAACTAAATTCAATTTCAACTACCCCGTCCTTTTTTAAGAGTATGACAATAATACCAAAGTATACATATATCAATGGCATTCGTGTCAGTTCTAACTCCATCCATACATATATATATGAAACAACATTTAAGGAAAAACATAAGCTATGCTAACTGAAAGTTACAACTTTTTTCATACTGGTGTAGAACTTCTTTAAGATTGACAAGGAATGGTTTTCAATTCCTTAGAAACACGCTCTATTTGAAACAATGCGTCGCCATGGTGTCGTATACTCTTAATCAACAATTAAAAGTTTTATCGTCTCATAAAACTATCCCTTCTTATACACAATCATCGAGAGATCAACCATTTGCCCTATGTAATTATTTTAAAGAAATATTACCAGAATTTTCAACAGCATATCGCTAGATAGTTCTTAATAACATTCTTTTGCGCAATTAAATCGGAAATAATGTTCGTACGATATCGAAATGAACACCAAAAGAAAGGAAATTGAACAAAGATTCTTATTTCGGTCGTGGAATATCGTATTCGAGTCCAAATCGAGAGAATTCGGACGAAAATGACGAAATATTCGTGTGATTTCGTGGGCATAAACAATTCCCTAGCGACGAAGGTGATTGTTGTACTCTCTTACGAATATAAATGAGAAAGATAATAAGAAATGTAAGAAGAGCAATCAAACTATAAGTAAACTTCGGAAATTGAACTTCATATATATATTTTTACTTATAATCCCGCCATCTATAATTTTGGGCTAAAATTTGGCTTTTGAATGAAGTGTCAAATGATTTCGTTCTCAAAAACATGAAAAATTCGAAACAATTAGATGAATTATAACAATGTATACAAAAGCGACATTGTTCAAGCAACCAAATAAAAAATTACCATATTGTAATAGTTAATTTAATTTTCAAAATGGCAACAATGCATACAGAATCAACAGACAACAACGTATAAAATATATATATTGTGACCAAATGAACAATTACTACATTATAAACAGTTGATTCAAATTTGACTCCCCTAAGATTCCGCCGGCGTGTAATATTAATATTGACGTAAACACAGTTTCCTTGGTTTCGGCAAATGAGCATCGGAGTGGCTGAGACAGGCGCAATCCACAAGAAGAGGAGATGACATTTGGGAATTGGGGGAATCTAATTCTACCTCAACGCACTGTTTAACAAGACGCTTGGTCCCATTTCAGTGAACAGTGCATGGCTCGAATATACTACATCCATCATCTGTCTATATTTATAACTAGCTGAAGCGCCCGTTGATTCTCAACGGGGAATATATATTGAAATAGATTAAATTCAAGTTGCCAGTCGTGCAATGCGTAAATTCCATTTAGAATAAGGTCTAAAATTCCAAGCTATTCTTACTGTACAGGAAAATTCATGAGCTCGGCTCAACCATCGCATTGATCGTCAGGAGGATTGGCTGTTTACAACCTCAACAATTTTGGAAAATTCACGCGTATTCTGTCTAAATTCTCGAAATTTCGATTCGGAAACAATATTCCACTGTCAAAATTAGAACATTCATTTCATTCCCGTTCTTTCACTTCTTGATTCTATTCCGCACGACTATTTTTCTGTTTTAATTCTTCAAAAGAAATATAGCCTGCTACCGATTAAAATGAAGATTAGATTTATTCTTTATGGAAACCCATCTGAGCGATCTTGGTTCGAAACCAGCAAAATTATCGAATAAAATTGAGACAGTACGTCCTTCCTGGTCCCAGAAAACACGTACGCAAAGTTTGACGCGAATCTGGCAAACGGTTTGTACTAAAATCGAAGACACACAATCTCCTGACTGTAATTACGTACCTGCAATTGCTGGTAACATTCTTACAGAAAATTTCTCGTTATCCATGTAATATATCGTACTCTTCAATCATCAGCTTTATGGGCCTAAAGTCCACGAGTATTTTTACGGGATAAAACATGAGCTCGGATTCAACAATGGGATCGGTCGTCAGGGGGATGAGTTGTTTACAGCCTCGAATTTTCACAAACGTTTTGTATATTTTACCAAAATTCTCCAAATTCTAATCGAAAGTAAGATTTCATGGCCAAAATAAGAATATTTATTCAATTTTCTTTCTTTTGGTGTTTGTCTCGACTCTGTAAGAGTATTTCTTCTAATTTAATTCTTCAAAAGAAATAAAGCCTGCAACCGATAAAAGTGAAGCTTACGTGTATTCCTTATGAAAATCTATCTGAGCGATCTTGGTTCGAACCCAGCAAAATTCTTGAATAAAAATGCGACAGTACTTCCTTCCTGATATCAGAGGACACGTATGCAAAGTTTGAGACAAATCGGGAAAACGGTGTGGACTCCAATCCAAGACAAACAAACAAACCCACAAACACACAAACCCACAAACACACAAACCCACAAACACACAAATCCACAGAATTTCTGCTTTATATATATAGATTACTAAGCTGTCTTAGCGTATACTCAGCGGTCTCATCGAATACTCAGCGGTCTCATCGAATACTCAGCGGTCTCATCGAATACTCAGCGGTCTCAGGGAATACTAGGAGGTCTCAAAGCTCACTAAGCCGACTCAGCACCTTCTAAGCTCACGCAACACTTTCTAAGCAGACTCAGCAATTTCTCAGCGGACGCAATTCTTTTAAACTTACTAAGGAGTTTCTAAGCTTACTCAACACTTTTCTTAGCAAACAAAGCGCTTTCTTAGCTGACCAAGTGCTTCCTCGGATTGCTATGTGCTTTCGAAGCGGATGCAGCCCTTTTTAAACGCTTTATAAGCAAACCAAACGCATTTTAAGCGAATCGAGTGCTTTCTAAGCAGATTCAGCGCTTTCCAAGCGGTTTCTAAGCTAGCTCAGCAATTTCTAAGCATTACTCAACAATTTTTAAGCGGAATCAGCTCATTCTTAGCTAACCTCTTTTTAAGCCAACTCAGCGCTTTCGAAGCTAGCCCAGCACATTGTAAGCGTACTCAGCCCATTTTTCGCTATCCAGTTGATTTATAGGCTAACTTGGCGCGTTGTAAGCTAACTCAGTGTTTTCTCAGCAAACTAAGCGGTCAATATGTCCTTTCTGTTCTAAACTAGAGCAAAACTACTTCCACAGAAATAGGAATTATGATTTACTAAGCGAAGTAATCGCACCCTCAGCGAACAAATCAAACAGTGGAATTGAATCTATTCAAACACGACTAACATTTGAGCCTTAAAACGAAATGCTTTTGAAATGTGTGCTGAAACGCATCTTTGGCTTAGTTTATGATTACTTCGCTTAGTTCATGATAATTTCACTTAGCAAAGATTCAAATTCGTTTAGCTTACAGTCTGAATCTGTGATTACTTCGCTTGGTTAACTATTAGCTGGTTTAATTTACAATTTGTTCGCTTAATTTGTGATTTGTTCGCTTATTTTAATATAACTTCCCTTAGTTATTGTTTATTTCGCTTAGTTAATGATTGTTTCGCTTAGTTTATGATTAATTCGCTTAGTTCATGATTAATACGCTTAGTTTATGATAACTTCGCTCAGTTTATGATTACTTCGCTTTGTTAATGATTAGTTAGCTTAGCATAGAATGAATTCTTATACCTTATTATGAGTTTGCTTAGTGTATGATTACTACGCTTAGTTACTGATTAATTCGTTTAGTTTATGATTAATAAGCTTAGTTACTGATTAATTCGTTTAGTTTATGATTAATAAGCTTACTTCATGATTACTTCGCTTAGTGTATGATTAATACGTTTAGTTCATGATAACTTCGCTTAGTTCATGATAACTTCGATTAGTTCATGATAACTTCGCTTAGTTTATGATAGCTTCGCTCAATATATGGTTAATTCGCGTAATGTATGACCTGTTTGCTAATTTGACGATTAGTTAGCAAATAAATGAATTCGTTTACTCATTTCACTGCATTTGATCCTATAAACGAAAATGCGTCTAATATACGCTGAGACTCGTCTTCTTTGGGGGTTTGATATTGGTTTGAATGCACACACAGAAGAGGGGAGCGGTTTAATTATTCGCAAAACCACACAACCAGAATTCAGCATTTCTTTAGTCGGATTCAATGTTCAAACACGGACTCGATGCAACCATTGTTTCACAGACATCTATCTATATTGTGTGTGTGTGTCCCAAAAACAGCTGCTCTTTGGAATCGCCCCACTTTTAAGGTGTCCGCTTTTTAATCGTTTCAGAGTTTTGAGTTTTTTCCTATTTTCCCGAAAAACAGTGACTTTCGGGACATTTTTTGCTATGGCGACGTATGCGTACATCAACTAGTGAATTCAACAGTCAGAAATAAAAGGATCGAAATGAAATTTCACAAAATAGAAATACGATGTTGGATTTTTCATTGGAAATGTTAATTTCAATGCATTTAAAATCTGAAAATAACTAAATTTACTTACAATACATTTCTCATTTCAATTTATTTTTCATTTCTTGAGCGCTCTTTACTTTTCATTCATGAATACTTTATCTTGAAGCTATCTATTGAACCTCTCTAACGCTTTCAATGTGTTTTACGCAACGGAATTCCATTTATTTTGGTTGTATAATGTCGCGTTCGTATTGCCGTCCTTGATTTTTATAGGGAAACATTTTCCATATTTTTTAGAACAAAAACCTTATTTTTTTTAAATTCGAATGTCTCCGTTTTCATGTTAATAAACTTTAACAGGCTCTCGAAAAACATTTTCTGTTATTAATTCTCTTAGAAGTGTGAATCACTTTCAATATGAGAATCACACTCCGCGCTTTTTTAGCTTAGAAAGGAATGAAATTAGCGTAGAAAGCCCTTTGTCATATTACATTACGCTTTGCTAGCTAAGAAAGGGTTGAGTAAACTTAGAAAGCGCTAAGTCCGCTTAGAAAGTGCTAAGCCCGTTTTGAAAGCATTTTGAATGCTTATAATGATCTTTGTCCGCTTATAAAGTGTAGAGTTTTGCTAAGAAGGCGCTGAGTTAGATAAGAAAGTGATGAGCCCGCTTAGATAGAGCTGAGGTCCGCTTAAAAAGTGTTGAGTAAACTTTGAACGTGCTAAGTCAGCTTAGATATTGCTGAGCCTTTTTTGAAAGCGTTTTGAATTCTTATAATGAGCTTTGTTCGCTTAAAAAGTGCTTTGTTATCTTAGAAAGAGCTGAGTCCGCTTAGAAAGCGCTGAGTTAGGTATGAAAGCGCTGGGCTAGCTTAGATAGTGCTCAGTCAGCTAAGAATGAGCTCGATCGACTTTATTTTCCGATAATTATAGAAAAGCATTGATTTTAACTGAAAACAAATTGAAATGATACATATAGTGTCTTTGTAAGTAATGCACTTCATTCTACCCCTGGTATCTATCGCATAAACAATGCTCCAACACCAATCAAATCGCCTTAAAATGGCGTACGCTTATCAAATCCCTCAACCGCATAAAAGACGAGCGATGACGATACTAATCGAAACGTGGGTTGACGATCTTTTTGGTTCCTCGTCTTGCCACCGCGGGAACGGTGGCGCTGACAGTCAACCTCTGGAGCAATTAGGGAAACTTGGGTGGAAGTTGGAGATTTCGTCATATTTAGGGATAATTAATCTTAAAGAATGCTTAATGAGAGGGTTAACCACGTGGTTTTAGCTACAGAAGGGATTCTGTGGGTTGTATTTGTTGATTACAACCCAATTTGCTAAGAATTACGTGCGATTATTAAAATAATAGAGGTTACACATCACGAATATCTATTACTTGTTACTACTTCCCACCGGATATATTGGTAACGAATTATAACCATGTTCCACAAGTGCCATTGACTTGAAATTTTTAAGATGTACTGGTCAAAGCGTGTAACTACCTGAAAAAGTCAGACTGAATCTCAGCATCATGGGTTTGATGCCAGAAGGCTCCAAAATCCCGATTGATTCCATAAGGATGCTTTGCGGGGATTTACGAAATATTTTTTTGCACTTTCCGGAAAATAAGAGAGTTGAGGAATCGCTCTGCATATCCAAAGAAAACTATGAAGACATCTTCGAAGATTATCCTTGGTTCGACGCTAGCACAGGGCAAATATTCTACGTAACAAATGCACATAAAGTTCGTATTTGTACCTTGCAGGTTTCAATATACTTGAAGAATTAAATGAGAAATAACGGTCCTGCTAAGTCGAGACCAAAAGAAAGGAAATTGAATAGAAATTCTTATTTAAGTCGTGTGATATTGCTTTCGAATTTATGTTACGAAACATTTGACAGAATGCCAACGTAACAAGTGAGCCTAGTAACCATCACTATAGCAACTTACCAAATATCTAATAACTAGAATAATGTTACTGGCTACGATTATTATTGCATCCATAAGTAGCATAATATGCTAAAGTATCCAATGTACCTAGCAACAACTATCATTGCAACCAAACTGGTGACTATCAACTTGTACAATGGTCATACGTATCTAATATACTTAGTAACCATTTTTATTTTAACTTAATTGGCTACTAATTTAATATACTAACGTAACTAAAGTAACCAGTATTACTTTAAATTAATAAGCATTTAATAATTAGTAGAATATCCTATCGTAATAAATGTCCCTAGTAGCCATCATTATTGTAACGTAACTAGTATCTATTATCGTATATATTGTATGTACCTAGCAATTATTAATGCAACATGACTAGGAACTAGTACATTATATTAAAGTACCTAGCAACCATTATTATTCTAGGCAGACACAGCACCTTCTAAGCTTACTCAGCACTTTCTAAGCGGACTCAACCCATTCCAAGCTTATTCTAAGCAAACTAAGCGATTTGTAAGCAAATAAAGCGCTTTATAAGCGGACTTAGTCAATAGTAGGCTAACCAAGCACACTCTTAGCTATTCAAGAACCTTCTAAGCTTACTCAACACTTTCTAAGCGGACTCAGCACTTTCTCAGTGGATTCAGCACCTTCTAAGCTTACTCGCAACTTACTAAGCTTACTCAACTCTCTGTAAGCGTACTCAGCACTTTCTTAGCGGACTCGGCCCAAAATAGGTGGTGCGACATAAGTACATACAAAAATTATTATAATTAGTATAACGTAGTACTTAGTAATTTATCCTATGTACCATTATAATAGACATCATGCCGGTGTTATATAATCATATTTGTTAACTTATTTAATGAACCTAGCAAACACTATCATAGATATAAACTCGTTAATAAGAGCATCTTTGTTGCTACTAAGTAATTATTCGCTGCTATAAAGAGTGATCTGTGACCAAAATGAGAGCAACACGTCATTTTCATCTTCTCCAAACGCATTCTTCGCATTGAAAAACAGTTGATGTGAATTTCGGAAACAATCGAACGCCTCTTTCGGAATCAGTGGAAAAGCGGAAGTTAAGGATGGAAGGAACCCTTTATAAGAAGAGAGTTCGTTGTTATTCTCGACGCCAGGGGGCAGACGAGGGTGGGCTTGAGGGTTTTTGGGAATTTTCGGAGTTCGGAAAGAGAATAATATAAAATGTGTGCTCTGAATCTCTATATGCTTAGAATAATGGTCCATTTGTAGTATTTTTGGTTGGTGAGGGATTCAGGGGAAAATGCCTCACCCGTCATCTTAAATAGACTCTTTCTAAGCGGACTCATCAGATTCTAAGCGGATTCCACATTTTCTAAGCCTATTAAAAAAATTATAAGCTTACTCAGCACTTTCTAAGCGGACTCAGCACCTTCTCAGCTAGCTCAACACTTTGTAGGAGGACTCATCACTTTTTAAGAGGATTCAACACTTTCTAAGCCTACTAATAAAATTCTAAGCCTTACAAAACACTTTCTAAGCGGACTCAGCAATTTCTAAGCGGACTCATCACTTTCTAAGCAGAATCAGCCCATTCTTAGCTACCCGCTTTTTAAGCTAACTTAGCGCTTTCTAATCCCACCCAGAATAATAAAATTTGCTCTGTTATTGAATCACAATGCTTTGAATTGTCGATAGTATTGTGGTTTGGTGAGGAATTAAAGGTAAAAACTACCACACTCCTCACCTTGCATAGTAAGCCTAACCTATTATGGAATTATATACAAAATGTCACTGTTAGAATCACTACATATGTGATTATGTTCATCGCATTGCTTTCCTCTTTTGCTTCAAAATACCTCATCCCTCATCTATCCAGCCCACTCCGCATTGAATTGTTCACAAAAGTGTTACAATACAAATTGCTATTTCCACAATCACCGCGTTCACACTAACTTAACTAACGTAAGCAGTATTTCGTAGCTAGCAGAATATAGAAACATAACCGATGTAACCATTACTGTTGTGACGTAACTAGTATAACACACTAACGTTACTAAGTGGTAACTAACGCACCTAGCAACCATTAACTGCGTCTTAACTACATTGCTCATGGCCAAAAACGCGTGTTTTCGGGCGAGGAAATTGCGAGAAAGGATTTTGTACACAAATTTTTATACACTTTTAGGAAATAATCAACGTCAAATATTCCGAAAGATGTACACAAATTTCAATATTTCCAAGCTAAAATTACAATCCTCGTTTAATTTCTTTTGGTGCTTGTTTCGACTTTAAAACACGTTTGTTTATGAATTAATTATGCAGAAGAAGTAAAGACTGCAGCTAACAAAAGTGAACTTGACGTGTATTCCTTGAGGGAATGGTTTGAGCCGACTGGATTCGAACCTGGGACCTTTAGGAGACGTAGCCCATTATCTTAGAGAAGTCGAGTTTCAATGTTTCTTTAAGTTTGAGAGCGACTTCTATCTTTTGAGTAAATATCAGTTCAAAGTAGTGACATTGTTGGTCGGCGCAACTAAGCTTTCCCAACAATGCATCTCACGATCGGTTAAATTACTACACGGTAAATTTAGATGAATTATTTTAAATTCTACCTCCAAAATTTACTCAATTCACCGTCTATTCGCCATGTAAATGTGAAAGGAATTTATTACATCGATACAATTCATTAAATACGAGTAAAAGTTGCCTTTATTATGAAAGCGTCCTTTTTGTCAATACGTCATTACTGCTCAAAGGAATCCTTCCCGGCAAAAGTATCTCATGAAAAACTCCCGCCATACATTTCCAGATCCGTCAGGTGTCGAACCCAGGACCTTCGTGAATGCATTTATAACGACTTCTTAGAGTTAGGACTTTTTTAACACAAAGTCGATATCGTAGCGGGAAGGTCCTAAAATATTATCCCCACTTGAAGTGAATGGAAGAATGTGCCCTGGCATCGAACCAAGGATCATTAGCGAAAAAGCATACCGCGTATAAGATTTCCGCAAATTTGGGGTCTTTTTTGGCAAAAATTCGATTCTGCGAAAACGTCAATTAACGCACAAAAGTGTATATAAAAACAAAAACGTAAAATTTGGGAAATTGACGATATTTTCCAGTTTTGTTTGATTACTTATCTAATTGAAGAAACAAGGAAATCCTAACATCAAATTATAACACACAAATCATTCTCTGTCCGCTCGTGTTCTCAATTTTGCAGAAAAACGATTTCGAGGTAAATATTCAATAGAAATTAATGGGGAGGTTCCTTTTTAATATGAAGCAGTACTAATAAGCTTGACTTAATTTTCTAAAACATTACACTTTTGTGTGTGTGTATATATATGTGTATATATATAATAGATATTAGTAAAATGCAGCTGGCATACTGCAAGCAGATCGACAACACTAATTTCATATCGGCATCATATCGGGACGGTCCTCAAAAGAAAAAAGAAAAAGGATTGTAAATATCTGAAAATTCGCTGCAATTTAATCGTCTGGCATCGAACCCTGGTTTTCCTGGTGAACGTAAAATGCAACACAACATAAAATCACCATCTATATCTATGTGCGAAATTCAAACAGAAATATTGGGTGCAACTGCCTCAAACGACGTCCTACTTTTCCCTTATATTCCTTATGTGGAAAATTGTAACGTGCTCTGGCATCGAACCCAGGAACAGCATTTCGTATCGCATTTTTTCGGGCGGTTACACGTTATGGCCAATACGTCGTAAAAATTTCAAGTCGATGACGCTTGTGGTTTAGCCTATGAATTAATATCCTATCTATCTATCTATTATATATAGATGCTTCTCCGGATTCATTCATGTACATTCATGTACCTATATAGATAGATAGATAGATAGGAGCACATTACAATATCTCACGTAAGGAATATAAGGGAAAAGTAGGACGTCGTTTGTGGCAGTTGCAGCCAATATTTCTGCTAGAATTTGCTCGCAAAGTTAGAGATAATTATATTTTATTCTGGTGCATAGTAAGTTAACCAGAAAGACCGGGGTTCGATGCCAGACGATTAAATAGCAGCGAATTTTAGGAATATTTTCAATCCTCTTTTTTTTTCTTTTGAGGACCGTCCCGATATGATGCCGACATGAAATTAGTGTTGTCGATCTGCTTGCAGTATGCAAGCTACATTTTACTCGTATGAATATATGAATGAATCCGGAGAAGCATCTATAATTAGTAGATAGATATGAAGGTGACATTCTGTGTGTTTTTCTTTGTTTGGACTCAACACCGTTCGCCCGATTCGCTTCAAAGTTTTATTCACGTATTCTCTGAGATTAGGAAGAAAGTGGTGTGGCATTTCTAATCTATAATCTTTTTGGCTTCGAACCGAAATCGCTCAGAGAGATTTTCATAAGAAATACACGTAAACTTCACTTTTGTCGTATGCACGCTTTATTTCTTTTTAAGAATTTAATTAGAAGGAATAGTCTTACTGAGTCGAGACAAGCACCAAAAGATAGGAAATTGAACAAAGATTCTTATTATTGTCGTGGAATATTGTTTTCGAATCGGATTTTCGAGAAATTCGATAAAATACGCGTAAAATATCCAAAATTTCGAAGTTGTAAACAACTAGTCCCCCTGACGACCGATCCCATTGTTGAATCCATGCATATTATACTGTATAGAATAGAATGGGATTAAAGTTATGTATAATTAAAGGGTATTTACTCATTGCACGACCAACAACTATAGAATTTAATCTACCTTTTTACCCCCCGTTGACAATCTAATGTTTAAATGAAAATATTTACATTTCCCTGTGAATCTTTTTAACGTTGGATTAAATTCCAATGACTTATTAGTTTTCAATCTTTTTCGTACATAATAATTCATTACGAATTTCGATATTGATCGGTATCTCATAATTTACTACATTCAAGAACGATACAGCTTTATACACATCGCAAAATACGACGTTTTTCGCAAATATAACTTTCACTTAATTTGGCAAAAACGTTTTCGCGAGTCATTTAGCGTTTACCCGAATCAAATTCGGCATTCCTTTGTCTCCGGGTACCTCGTCCGCCCAACAGATGTTCAGAGAACGGATCCCGATGCTTTTTTGTCTCCTCTCGAATCCAAAAAAAAAGAAGGTCTATTATGAAGTGCAATCAGAATCGCGTTAGCAGTAATCTCGCCTCCCTGAGGGGAAATGCGTGTACATAAATACATTTATGAAAGCGTACTAATACATACATACATATATATGCGGATTTGGCGTTCCTAAAACGTCTCCTGATTCCATGGGGGGCGTTGGAAGAGAGAGAAAAAGTTACAAATATGAAAAATGCGTTCTTTACGAGATAATGACGACCTCAAACAAATGAGTATCGAATGAGCATAAATATATGAATTTCCACATAATATTCACCTTTAAACTTGTACATTAGATAGATTTTGTGTGGAACATACGAAAAAATACGTATTTTCTTCTTTATAAATAACAAATGTTCCCTTGGCGACTAAAGCAATAACTGCACGGAATTTTAAGTATCTTTTATAATATTCGCCGTTGCTAATATTCTCGGATGCCTATGTATTGCATAGATTTTGCGTAAAATATAAATTATTTTTTGTTTATAAACAACCACGTTCCCCACTTTATAGTGAATAAATTCACTCTTTTTAAAGGTCACGATTGGTGATTTATCAACCATTCGACGAGTGAATCTATTTCTTCTTTCAAAAAGGCACTTCCTCATACAACACATACTCAGCGGTCTCATCATAAATACTAAGCGGAGTCATCACATACACTAAGCGGAGTCATCACTTATTTAGCGGTCTTGCAAAATATACTCAGCGAATTCATCACTAACTAATAGTATCAATAATATACTTGGTGGACTCATTATATACACTAAGCGTTTACTAAGCGTTCACTAAGATATTACATCACATGCTCAGCGGGCTCAACACACATACTAAGCGGAGTCATCACTTACTAAGCGGGCTCAACACATATACAATGCGGAGTCATAAGTTACTCAGCGATCTCATCGTAAACAAATAACAATTTGAAAAAGCGATCTTTTTATTCTTCCATTTTTTCTTTTTTTTTCTTTAATTTAGCAAGGCAACCATTGTTAGCACAGTTTCGCGAAAGTGACGCAAATATTTCCTCATAAAAATCCCTCCTTGCACAATATAACACGCAATTGGATATTTATCATATCCCCAAAATCATCAACCCTTTCTTTAATCTCCTTCATTTATCTCTTTTCGCATCTTCAAGAAGTCGCTTTTAATCGAAAAATTACGACTTTTAATTCCAAACTGCCTTTTCATTGCCTTCCCCAATTCCGTCTTTCTTTTGTCCTCCTTAATTATGACGTCATCTCCTCACCTTTAAGACCTCGTTCCCTCATTAACTCTTTATCTTTTCTACTTTTCTCTTCATCTTTGCATTTTTTAACGTAAATAGCCTCTAATTTTATCGTCTATGGACGTTTTAGCAGCTAAATGTCGTCGATTTTTCTGTTTATCATTTATATAACGGTAGCAGTTTTGTTTATCTGTTAAATATCGTTAGCAGTTTTGTTTAGCAGTTAAATACCATAGTTGCCACCTCTCTCTTTAAAGGTATTCAGTTCATAGGCTTGGTTCGATACCTCATGCCTCCCGTTAAAATGGCCACCTTAAAACTATTTGGGGGTAATGAGGTATACTAGGATGGATGAGGAGTGAGGTTTTTTTCCCTTTAATTCTTCATTAAGGTACAATGAGAGCGGAATGACAGCGTAATTGCATCCATTCCACATCCTATCCCACCAGAGCTAATAAACTCAATCACTCGTCACTTCAACAACTGCCTCGGTCGTCAGGGGAAACTGGCAGTTCACAACGACTAAATTTTACTAAACTTTCGTCTTTACCGTCCAAATTGTCTCAATACAGATTCCAAAATGATAAAACGCCACCAAAATAAGAACCTGCATTTAATTTCCTTTCTTTTGGTACTTAACTCGACTTCGCAAAACCATTATCTCCTATTTAAATCTGCGAAACCAAAAAGGTCTGCAAAGGACAAAAACCAACCCTCCTTATGAGTTTTCTGAGAAAAAAAACGAATACAAAAGGATGGCTTTGGATAAAAGTGACGCGCATTTGTCATTATACGAGAGTGGTTATTAAAATGTAAACACCACTAATAGCTCATCAATCAAATGATAAAGCTTGGCGCAGTACAAAGATAACCCACGGAATACGAGAAGTCGGTTCGCTGGATTTACGTGGTTTTTTCATATTTATTATCGATGTATTTATCATTCAGGTGATACAAATGTTTATAACACAAATTTCGTCCATTTTAAATTGCTCTAAACTTCGCTTTACTATTGAGTAAAAGTAACAACATTGACACATTAGCAATACGTAACAATAATAAGGGAAAAATTGATAGGAACATGTCTGATGGCACCGGGATTCGAACACGGGTCTCCCACCAAAACTGTGAATTTAGATGTTAAAGCTAGTAAGACTTGGCTTAGTATGAGTTCTGTGAAGGTGTGATGACTATGCTGAGTTCATATGATGACTCCGCTTGGCATATACGCTGAGTCCGCTGAGTGTGTGATGACTCCGCTTGGTTCGCTATTAATTCGCTAGTTATATTTTACGTTTGCACTGAGTAACTTATGACCCCGTTTATTGCATATTATGACGTGTACGTGATTACTTCGCTTGGTACATGTGATGACTATGCTAAGTATATACGATGAGACCGCTGAGTATGTGATGATTCCGCTTAGCATATATGATGACTCCGCTGAGTAAGTGGTGACCTCCTTAGTATGTATTCGCATGGATAGTGATGACTGCGCTCAGTATATATGATGCGACCGCTGAGTATGTGATGTAACCGCTTAGTAAGTGATGACTCCGCTTATTATGTGTGATGACTCCGCTGAGCATGTGATGCATTTGCTTAGTTAGAGATGACTCCGCTTAGTAGTATATATGATGTATGTATGCGTATATTTAAATCAATATTGATACATTTAACACTATCAGTACAGTCCATACGTGAGGTAGGAGACAACTGAGATCATGACGTCATCCATTTTAACGCGTACTGAAAACTTTATTGTTACGCCTTGACTTCGTCCCTTATATTAAGGATGACTCGTTTTATAAGAGAAACCCTTTCTGTGTGTATCCCTTTCTTCTCTCCCCATTGGCGCATCTCCTTAGCAACCGGGAGCCGCTTTCCCGCCAAATCCCTCCTCCTCAGCAACGCCTTACAGCGCCCCACAACGGGATTTCTTTTTCCCCTACTCACTGCTGCCAACATTGCGGATTGACACTTGACGGAAGTTTTGCGACGATGACGTATTCGCAGCATAAGCAAGCGAAGGATCGCGTAATCCATCTTCAACGACAATGACTTTTCAAAATATACAAAACAAAGAAATGAAGAATATTATTAATTTGTGGTATATTTCTTTAGATACGACGACTATTTAAACGGCGTTAATAAAAAAAAATTGGCAATGTCTTCTAATTAAACATTTCAATGGACAACAAATCTTAAAAGCATTGAATGAACAAAAGAAGCGCATAGTTTTATTTAATAATTATAGCGACGGTAACTTTTTAAACTGTGTAACGTAAATAAATCAACAATGAACTTTAATTTAACATTCTTAGCGACAAAAATCCCTTTCAACAATGTTAAATAAACATCTAAACAGCATATTTATATTTAGTTTTTCTTAAAGGCAGTAACTTTTCATACAATGCGCAATAAAACATACGACCAATATATATATATATATATATATATATATATATATTATTTAATATTTTTGCGTTCATAACTTTTTAAATAATGTGAAATAAGCAACCTACTCTAAGCGGACTAAACATATTCTAAGCGTACCCAATCAATCCTAAGCGCAATAAACATATTCTAAGCGCACTAAACGTATTTTAAGCGTACTCAACCTATACTAAGCGGAATAAATGAAATGAGTTTGTTTTATACTTTAATCGCAAAAACATGGCCAAAGATGGAGCATATTTAAGCGAACGGTATAATTCAATTAATGTATTTAATATTTTTTATCGCTAAAACTTTGGAAAAGAAAACGACAAAGCAATCCAACTCACTGCTGCCAACATTGCGGATTGACACTTGGCGGATGTTTTGGGATGATGACGTAATCGTAAAAATGAACGATGTTGTTTCATTATATACTTTTAGCGGCAACCCGTTTAGACGGTGTTTTATAAACGAATTATCAATTAAGTTTTAATATTATACACTTTTATAAAACGTAATAACTTTTTAAACTGCGTAAATACACAAATGAATGTAAACGAAAGTAATAAATTGATGTAAAAATTAAGTTTAGGTACTTTTATTTAATATTTTAAGCGTTAATAAAATTCAAAATGGAGTTTAACCAGGAAATAAACAGCGTTTTATATCTTTGATAATCTTCAACAACTTTTAAACGGCGTTTAAAATAATCGAATGAACGATATAGTATTATTTGATATTTTGCGTCAATAACATTTAAAACGGAGTTAGATAAACAAATGAACAATCATCGCTTTAAATATATCTTATTTTGCGATAACTTTTCAAAAGTTGAATAGAAAATAAAAACGTTTTTACTTTACTGAAAGTTTTCACAACTTGGAATTGAAATCTAATGTTGACTATTAGAACAGATTTAGTAAATCTTTGTATATTTTCAATAAAGAGAGTTCAATAATCAACTTCGTCGTTAGGGAATTGTTTATGCCCACGAAATTAAACGAATTTTCCGTCATTTTCGTCTGAATTCTCTCAATTTCGACTCGAATGCGATATTCCACGACCAAATTAAGAATCTTTGTTCAATTTCCTTTCTTTTGGTGTTCGTCTCGATTTCGTACGACCATTATTTCCGATTTAATTCTTCAAAAGAAAAAAAAACGTCTGCAATCGATCAAAACGAACTTTACATGCATTTCTTATACGATTGGCGATTCGAGTCGTCCAGAGTCGAACCAAGGATACTATGGGCAGAGAAATATCTTTATTTTACACTCAATTGCACCTCTAACGACTCCCTTATAATTTATAATCCTATCTTTTGTCGGGAAGTGCATGAAATTAATGTTCGAAAACTTCCCCTGCGTATTTCTCTTAAGGGAGTAATCGACATCGTAAAAATGTACACAACGGTGATGATTATAAAAGATTCTAAACAATAAAGACAGCTTACTTTTCCATATTGTTTCCAGCAAATGATGTTAAGAGATTAACTCTACGGTGAAATTTAACATATTTTAAGTTGCGAATAAAATAGCATTTGCAATTAATGGCGTTTTTGAGTGCGACTATAGGAAGCGATCTTTCCAGAAGTTGTTGGCACTTTCGCTACTTTTAATGCCCTTTTCGTGTTTTGGTTTTGGGGAAGGAAAAGGGTTCCCATGGTGACGAGAGGGATTCCAAAGACGACAATTTTGAAGATAAGCTACGATCGAACCAGTAAATATACATATAAACATATTCCCTTATGATATACGACATATAATATCATAAAGTTCAGGGAATAAATAGTCTCATCTATATATATAAAATCGAAATTCTGTGGGTGTGATTGTCTTAGATTGGAGGCCACACCGTTCGTCCGATGTGCTTCAGACTTTATATACGTGTCCTCTGCGACCTGGAAGGAATCACTGTTTTCTTTTCATTCCACAATCTGACGGGGTTCGAACCCAGATCGCTCTGATAGTTTTCCATAAAGAATACTCGTAAAACTCATTTTCATCGCATGCAGAGTTTATTTCTTTCGCAAAATTAAATTAGAAGGAATAGTCGCACTTCAACGAGACAAGCACTGAAAGAAAGAAAATTGGACGAAGATTTTTATTTTATTCATAAAATCGTACTGCCGATTCGGATTTGCGAGTATATCGGTGAAATATACGAACATTTCGTGAAAATTCGAGGCTATAAACAACTAATCCCCCTGACGACCGATCCCATTGTTGAATCCGATGTGTTATCCCGTATAAATACTCGAGGCCCATAAAGCTGATGATTAAAGAGGACGATATATTACATGGATAACGAGAAATATTCTGTAATAAGGTAACCAGGATTTGCAGGAACGTAATTACAGTCAGGAAGGGTAGAATAACCAGCTCACCGATGAGGCAAGTTAGATGTCTTGTTTGTAATAACTCATTATATTTTAGGAAAATGTCGCTTGCAAACTATAAACCTATCGAGATTTATTTTAGCAATAAAAATTGCTTTCTTTTATATTGGGTTGAAATAATGTCCTAAAATGTCAAATGGAGATTTCCTTACTTAAATTTATCTGTCCGAAGTATCCTTGGTTCGACTCTGGACGACTCAAATCGTCTCTCTCATAAGAAATGCATTTAAAGTTCGTTTTGATCGATTGCAGACATTTTTTCTTTTGAAGAATTAAATCGGAAATAATGGTCGTACGAAATCGAGAGGAACACCAAAAGAAAGGAAATTGAACGAAGATTCTTATTTCAGTCGTGGAATATCGCATTCGAGTCGAAATTGAGAGAATTCTGACGAAATGATGAAATTTTCGTGTGATTTCGTGGGCATAAACAATTCCTTAACGACAGAGGTGATTGTTGAACTCCCGTGCGAATATAAATGGGAAAGATAACAAGAAATGTATTAAGAAGAAGATCCGACATTTCATGGCAATAAAACCATTGGTAAAGTTTAAAAATTGAAGTACTGCTATATATTTTTATAAATAATGTCACCTTAATGTAAAGCAAACTTAGCGCTTTTAAGCAAATTAGGAGCTCTCTAAGCTAACTATGCACTGTTTAAGCTAACTAAGCACTATCTAAGCTAACTAAGCACTCTCTAAGCAAACTTAGTGATTTATAAGCTAACTAAGCACTATCTAAGCTAACTAAGCACTATCTAAGCTAACTAAGCACTCTCTAAGCAAACTTAGTGATTTATAAGCTAACTAAGCACTATCTAAGCTAACTAAGCACTATCTAAGCTAACTAAGCACTCTCTAAGCAAACTTAATGATTTATAAGCTAACTAAGCGTTTTGTAAGTTAACTAAACGCTTTCTAAACTAACCCAGCCTCTTCTAAGCGGACTCAACCCTTCGTCAGCTAACTTAGCGCTTCCTAATCAAACTATACGTGTATAGGAAATTAGTATTGAATAACTCTCAAACGCATCAATTTGTGCATCCGTTAGCAACCGTTACCAACGAAAGTCACAAAAGTAAACAAGTCATTGGGAGTTCTCGTTTAGAATGTCCACTTTCCTTTGAAAAGCCCTTTATGAACGATAAAATAAAGAAAGAAGATTCAATTAACTAACGGAGTTGAACAGGGAAGAATGCGAGGAAACAAGTGAAAAGTTTTCGTATGTGATCACACCTGTGGATCGAGAAAATAATATACGGACGATTTTAGAGACATCTGGCTTTTGAAAGCGAATTCATTTCAAGTGGAATGCACAACTTTTACAGAATACACTCTAGTAACTACTATAATACATCTTAGCTGTTGATCTAACAGTTCTTGGCGTAGTTTATTACTATAAAAACGTAAAACGCGTACTATGGCCGACGATGTTTATCTAAGACGGCGATAAAGAGGAAAATAGAGAAAGAAATTAATCGAACTGACTAATACAATCAAATACAAAGTAACTCACGCCTTGATTTTTTAAAACAGATTATTTTAACAGTTCAAAGACAAATGAATTGAACGCAATACTACATTCGATGTGAAATTAACTCACATTTCGTTTTTCGAAAATAGGTAATTCAAATAGCTACCAAAATTATGGATTATGCACGTCAATGTGAACGGAATCAACAGCGTTTCTCTTCTTATTAACTCTAAACAGGCCAATACGCAGGAGCTCGGATTCAACAATGGCATTTGTCGTCAGGGGGACCGGTTGTTTAGACCCTCGAAATTTCACAAAAATTTCCTGTATTTCATCTAAAATCTCGATAAATCAATTCGAAATGATTGACACACGACCAAATTAAGATTATTTATTCATTTCCCCTTCTTTTGGTGCTTGTCTCAATTTCGCACGACCTTTCTTTCTAATTTAATTTCGCAATAGAAACGAAGCCTGCAGCGGCAAAAACGAACTTCACGTGTATATCTTATGGAAATGCTTCGACTCGTCTGGGATCGAACCGAGGACTTAATGTCCACTATGTTTTACGACAGAAACACTTTCGTATTCAAATGCAACGTTGTGTAAAAAATTCAATTATTATACAGTGAGTATTTTTCGAGATTTTCGTCCACAAACATACGCAGATTGAAGTTTTATATTTTTGTGATATCATTCGGTATCTCGATTCATACTCGTACATATAAATACTTTTCCTTCTTAAAAAAATATGTGAAGCCAATTACTAGTGTTTCCTCGTTCCTCATTGCTGATAAAGGACACTTTTGAGAGTAGAACAAAGCTCCGGTTGTTTATATAAGACACCGGACGCCTTAGCAACGATTAAGAATAAAAGCAATTTTGAAATATGTCGCAAACCAATTGTTGGGACTACAGATTTCTGTTTCTACGGAGTTGTTTGTCGTGTATTCGTGTGGTTAATTGATTTATTCGACTTTTGCTACTGAATTGCCAGAGAATAACGGTTAAAAAAGGCTCATTTACGTTAGGATTTATGTGTCGCAATTCCACTTTTAAACAAGTAAAACTATTCCGTACAGAAGTTCTATATCTGATTGATGTGTTTATATATTACATCCCAATTCGACTATCAACTGTAAACATGTAACATTATGCTGTACAGAGTGGCCCGACAACTGAGCGATACGACAATTGAGCGATACGACAACTGATCGAATCCCGGTTTCCTGGAAGTATTAAAGGAACGAAATTTCGATTTAAAATTCGGAGCCCTGGTATATAAAATCCCTGCTCTAAACTGCTGCGTATAAGAATGCATATTATAAAAACATTTACTGATTGAAGTATGTAAACAAGTTTAATCAGTTTTCGGTAAAACGACTACCACCTAATTGTTCCCAAAACATTATCACACTTTTTATATTATTTTATGCACTTTTATTCAATTCCTGAAAATGAGACGCTATCGGTTGTCGTATCGCTCAGTTGTCGCGGAACCGCTGAACAGATGTTATCAGTCAGTTTGATAAGTTTATATCCTTAACGTACGTATTGTAAGCGTACTCAACGAATCCTAAGTACACTCAGCGCATCCTAAGCGCACTCAACGCATTCTAAGCGAACTCAACTTATTCTAAATGGACAAATCATATTCTAAGCGCACTCAACGCATCCTAAGCACACTCAACGCATCCTAAGCACACTTAACGCATCCTAAGCGCACTCAACGCATCCTAGGCGCACTCAACGCATCCTAAGTGCACTCAACGCAACCTTAGCGCACTCAACGCATCCTAAGCGCACTCAACTTATCCTAAGTGAACAAAGCATATCCTAAGCGCACTCAACGCAACCTAAGCGCACTCAACGTATTATAAGCGCACTAAACTTATCCTAAGTGGACAAAGCATATTCTAAGCGCACTCAACGCATCCTAAGCGCACTCAACGCATCCTAAGCGCACTCAACACAACCTAAGCACACTCAACTCAACCTAAGCACACTAAAAGCATCCTAAGCACACTAAAAGCATCCTAAGCGCACTCAACGCATTGTAAGCGCACTCAACGCATTGTCAGCGCACTCAACGCATCCTAAGCGAACTCAACGTATTATAAGTGCACTCAACTTATCCTAAGTGGACAAAGCATATTCTAAGCGCACTCAACGCATCCTAAGCACACTTAACGCATCCTAAGCGCACTCAACGCATCCTAGGCGCACTCAACGCATCCTAAGCGCACTCAACGCATCCTTACTACAGTTAACTCATCCTAAGCGCACTCAACGCATCCTAAGCACACTAGAAACATCCTAAGCGCACTCAACACAACCTAGGCACACTAAAAGCATCCTAAGCACATTAAAAGCATCCTAAGCGCACTCAACGCATTGTAAGCGCACTCAACGCATCCTAAGCGAACTCAACGTATTATAAGCGCACTCAACTTATCCTAAGTGGACAAAGCATATTCTAAGCGCACTCAACGCATCCTAACTACAGTTAAACTTGTGATTTTTATTTCTTGTCGCAATTCCACTTCCACCTCTAAACTTGTATAAACTACGTTAAACAGAAGTTGTGTATTCAAGGAGACACTTTATGTATCGCAATCCAACTCAAAATGAACCACAGCTGTGCGGGCAAACTCCCCAGACGCACATGAATGGCCTCCATCAAAGCCTTCCTAAATTAACTTTGATCGAATTAAACTTGGAAGACTCTCCAAGTAAAAGTAGGATTCCAAGACTAACTTGGCGAGAGCACGAGGGGGGGAAAAAGGAACGAATTTCCCAACTTTAGATTCTCCCCCGAACAACTAAAACTGGGTCGCTATGACAACCCAGTGTGGGAACAAAGTTGAGACGATGAGGACAAACAGTTTTCACTTCGCCAAGGACCTGCATTTCGGAATCACTTATTCTTTTGATAAAGTGAATCGAGGTGTAGGAAAAGTGAAAGCTACGTGCATAAATCCATTCATATGCATACATATGCACATAATATTTACTATAATTTTTGTTGGAAACATATTTTTGTATCACTGATTGTGTAGGAGTTATTTGTGAAATACTGATAAACCGGAAGTAGCTGATTATGTACCTTGTGGGCGCTCTGGGCGCTGGGGCGAAAGGCCACTTCATCGTTTTTCATTGAACATTTAATGAAAACCATAATTTATAATGATTGTGACGTAAAAGATAATAATATATAAATTAATCACTTATTTCTAAGTTTAGATTGAATATAGAGTTCGAAATTACTGTCGTAGATAAATATTTACATCTTATGTATGGAGAAAGTCATGTGCTGGCCACATCAGATTTTTTATGATCGCATTCAGCGGCGCTTTTATCTTCTATTTAATGATTCATTTTATCCGTCAGCGCCAATAAATGCTATTCAATCATTTCAATTCTTTTGTTTGAGTTCAATTTATGTTTCTCATTTTAAACTACTTCTTCTGATTTCATTTCATTCCTTAATTCGAACAGATGATACGTCTTCACTCCATGTTATCGTTGTTTTAATAATACTAATGTTTATCGAAAACTATAACTCATTCGCGTAAAATAATTTATTGATTATAGGTAGAAATTTAATTAATTTATTATTGACGTAAATATTAATAATCTATATTCAGTACTAATTAAAATACTTCATTATTTACTACAAACGTAATTCTATTTATATTGTAACTGTTGCTTAAATCAAATGTCCTCGTATTGTTGTAAGAATGCGATATAATTTACAATGCGAAATAGTTCCATTATAGCGGCCGAATGAACCATCAGCGGGGAGACACGCCTCCGTTGCGATGAATTAATTTTTAAATTATTTTATTTGGAATTAATTGATATTAACATTAATAAAGTGTAACATAATTAACATTACATTTGTTTTAGTATAATTCATATTCCGTTTTGAAACCGTGCAATCACTTGAAAAATTACATAAAAGTGTATTTAATTATTTATTATTTTATTTCAAATCGATCCCAGCATCCCTGCCAAACGCGGTCCAGCGCGTCACGAACTCTGTCAACGCCCTCTGAGACGAACGACACTCCGGGGGCGACTGCCATCTCAAAATCCAAACACATCTAATAGACGAGGACAAAATCCCCCTCCCCTCCCTCCCTCCTTCCCCTCCCTCCCTACCCCCTCCACTCACCAAAGCTATGTATTCTTACGGGGGATTAATCCAGGGATTCGACGAACTCATGCCTCGCCACGGGTCGACGAATAACTCAAAATCGGAAAAAAGTCCGTTTTAATTGTCAAAATCATCGCAATTACGACTTTGTAATGACATTCGAATACATAAATAAGAAACTCTGTTCGATTATCTTTCAAACGGTGCTAGTCTCGATTTCCTAAGGTCATTAATTCTAATTTTAAAGTGCGATATCAATAGAGACTGCAAACACCGAAATGTACTAAACGCGTGTATTTTGAGATAGTCTTTTAAACGCCGTCTCTTTTGAGTGTCATTACCACGAAGGGAGCTACTGATAGCCTCTGTTGCAGGTTCCTGTATAGAATTACGACAGAATGCTTTTCGATGCTCTCTTAAGGGGAAACCATGAATCCAACTGGAGCGTGGCTCTTCGCTGTATTGAAATACATGACCTGTGGGAGAGGCTATTCTTGCAAGAAGTTCGCCGGTTGAGAGTGGTTATATATCGGATCAAAATTCCCGAGTGCGTTGTCTGATGATTCGAAAGGGCGGAGGAGGTAACCATGACGACGGAGGGAACAACAACGATAGGAAAAACAAAGGAGGAGCGACGGGTTACGCGAATGAGAAACAGTTGAACACTGAGTTACGTCATCGAAAGGAGGTTTGTTGGAAAACAAAAGAGCAACGATAGTGGAGATTGAAATTCCGAGTAATTGGGTGGGGGGAGAGGTGTTGAAGGGAAGGCGGTGGCCCTTTAAAGTAAACAAAAGAGTAACGATATTTTAAACTCGATCGAAACAGATGAAGTATGAATATGTTTGCGTTTTCTCTGACGACGTGCTTTTAAAGAGATTGTGGAAAACAGAAGAATAACGATCTAATGATGGAAATGGAAAACAAAAGAATCGTGAAAAGTTCCTATTGTCGTAGATATGACGTTGAAGAAGGTAATTATTGACGAAATATATATAATAAGTCGTAATTAAATTTTTATAAAATAAAATAAAAAATGCGAATGTTAATAAATTAAATATTAGTCATTTATTTAAATAAATATTTCTAATATAATTATAATTTAAATAAATATTTACACATAACTAAATTATAAATAAATATACGATGTTAAATCACAATATGCTATAAATAAATTTTTATTTATCATAATGAGCGAATAAATTTCTACAAAGTGAATTAATCATAATATAATTTTTAAATAGAGTTCTTATTGAGTTATTTAAGTGAAGGAAATATAGGATTAATTCTTCCTTGGCTATTCTTCCTTGGCTACGGTTTCAAAGAGGACATTGGAGTAGTTTTGCATCGGATTATAATTCGTGGGAGTTGTTGTCTAGATGGGTGGTGGAGGGGGAAGGGGAGGGGAAGGAGAGGCCGTAACCATGACGACAGAGGGAAGGCGAACGACAATACGGGAAGAAACAGAAGAGTAGCGACGGATTATTCGAATCGGAAACAAATGAAAACAGAAGGTATGCGAGTTACGTATGTGAAGAGAGGTGTGTCGGAAACAGAAGAACATATTTGGCGCTTGAGTTGCGAATAGCAGGGGTTGATGAAGATTTAAAAGAGAAGGGTGGGAAAGACAAAAGAAAGGCGATATTTTGAATTCAAACGAAACAGCTGAAGACCGAACGTGTTCGATTTACCTGTAATTAGGGAACGTGTTTAACAAACGAGTAACGATATCGCGATTGAAATAGAAACAAATGAACTATGAATAGCTGAAGTATCCTTTTGGTAATAGCGATGTCTACGTGAATAAATAAAGTAATAATTGATAATATAAAAATATAAATTTATGAAAAGTAAAAATGATTAAATTTAAACACACATTTTACTATATTAATAATAAATGAAGAGAATTTTTAAATTTTATTAATACATAATATGACGTGATTTAACGATTTTGATCCATAATAATGTGTGTTTGATCGAAAGCAATTATTCCATAGAGTGAAGTATATATTCTCCGTGATAAATGTCAATCGATTATATTAACACTTTGATATTCACACATTCGAAACGGAAAGAAACAGTGCTTAGAGATAAATAAATGAGCGTTAGAAGTAATAGTTCAAAATTTTAAAACCGCATGGTTACGAATTTATAAATTAAATAAATGAAAGAATTTCAGATTTAAAAAAATACAATATTGAAAAAGTTTAAAAAGAAGTCTCGGAAATGGTTTTTAAGGAGTTGAATTTGGAGGAGCAATTAAATTAAGAAAATCACAACAACAACAATTGAACATCGTTACAACGACACGAGGAAACTTCATTTAAGCGTCGATGAAACAATGTAACCTTTTTTTCTTTAATTTTTTACAAAAAAATGAATATAAATAATCCAGCCGTTTGGTGACGATTTGGTAGCCAATAAAACAAAGTAACATTCGATCACGTGTTTATGCTTCTATGATGAATATTATGTGACCTGTAATAAATCTCGCTTAAGTGTACGCCATTTCCCCGCCCTTCCCTAATATCGGACGAGTGTCGTTGTGTTGATGAATCGATATTAGAATCGAAAGGGTTAAAGCGGAGTTTACTTTCGCCTCTTTTTTAAACTATTAGTCGATAGCAATTAAACGACGATGGTGCAGTGACGCAACAGCAATGCTGAGTCACTATGGAAACGGTATTTCCAACAATTGCATCGTGTGATACGAAAAGTCATTAAAGATAATCTCAAATTGGAGAACTAATCACAGACCGAGCGAAAACATCGTGAATTAAGCGGATCAACACAATACTTTGAGATTAACGTGAAGAATAGGACAGAATGTTTTATATATCGGAACATTTTGATGCGAGAAAGAGAAACATTTAGAAGAAAGAATTAACTTTGAAGAATTGGTTGAAAAAACTTTAAATTGGTTTACATCGATGTGATCGAGTGAACGTACGGAAAGACGAAGGTTTTCGACGAAATTTCATTATCATTTGGTACACACCCGAGGCTTTTAAAGTAAGTAACACAGAGGGAATGAATTGCTCGTTGGTCCTGAAATACAGGCAATTCAAGATGCACTTGTGTGTAATTCAGTTGCATAAGATTGAGGCAAAATAAGACAAATCAAGGAAGGATATATGGATTTCATTTCATCAAAATAAGTCCGCTTGGAGTAAATTCTATTCTTCTCCTCTAAATGTATTTACATCGGAGTGAATCGACACAAACTCAAAATATTCAGTGCATCGAGACTTCATTCGCTCGTGAGTGAATCACCAGACAACTGTGACAATGACAAGTCAATACAAACGTCATCAATCGACTGACATCTGGATAAAGAATTCCCATTGACGAAAAAGAATTAAAATTATTTTCATACATATTGATAATAACTTATGGTAACTTTCAAAATAACGATAAAAAGAGAATGGAATACATAAATTCTTCCGAATGGACAAGAGCAGTGATTATGATTGGAAGTTTAAAAAAAAACAGCTCTAACTACTGCGTTTAAGACAAAGCACGAACTTATCAGAAGCTAATTAAATAGCAAACCAGGGGATGTTTCAACGGTATCTGATTGTGTATTGATTGTATAAATGAGGAGGATTCTTCCAAAACCTGTTCATTTCGTGCGGTCCATTCTATCGAATTTGAAATGGCTTCCGAATAAAAAAGAGACAGGCTCTAAATGTAAAATTGTAAGAAACAAATGAAATATTGGACTCACCGAATAGGAAAGTATATCCTTTGGTCTGATGTGTGAAAATTCAAGCAGAAATATTGGCTACAACTGCCTTAAAATACGTTCTAATTTTTACGAAAGTAAATGGTTCTCTGGATTCGAACCAAGGACGATCCTGGAAATCTAAAACGTGTTTCTTAAAGTTATTTATAATCTTTATCTATATGCCGAAATTTAAGTTTCTATATTATTGGGAATGGTTTCAAAATAATTCCTAAAAATCGGATCAACTTCTGATTGCAGAGACACCTGGTATCGAACCCAGGAAATATTGTAAATTGTGAATGCACTGTTTGATTTGTAAGTACATGATGCTATTTTATGCAAAGTTTGAAGTCGATATCGTTCCGGGAAGTACTTAAAATTTGTTTCCTTTATCTCCGTAAGAAATGCATTGAGGAATGTAAATGGCCCTCTGGGGTCGAACCAAGGACCATCAGCGAATATGTAAAATTTGATTCTGAAATATATTTATGATCTCCAACTCCATGCCGAATTTCAAGCGTCCATGCCATCGGGAAAGTCTCCAAAAAAATCTTAAAAATCGCCGTAATGCTTTTTAAACGGCCGATTTTTGCCTCGACCTAGCATCGAACCCAGGATATTTTCCGTAAAACTCATTTATGATTTCGATAGATCATGACCATATATATTGGCTCCTTGAGTTTTGATTCTCTCCCTATCCGGTAAGTATTTTTTAAAAATTCCCGAAAATCAACGCAATGTATTTAAATGGAAAAAATCGGGACTTTGAGGCCCTCTGGAATCGAACCCATGACACTGAGGATCAAAATCGATCAATTTTTCTGGCGGTTGTACGTTATGGCCAATACGTGGTAAAAATTTCGAGTCAATGACGCCAGTAGTTTAGCCTGTGAATTAGTATCCTATCTGGGTATCTGGGTATATACATGAATGAATCCGGAGAAGCATCTATCTATTAAATATAGATGCTTCTCCGGATTCATTCAAGGATATAGATAGATAGATAGATAGATAGATAGATAGATAGATAGATAGATAGATAGATAGATAGGATACTAATTCACAGCCTAAACTATAAGCGTCATCGACTTGAAATTTTTACGACGTATTGGCCATAACGTATAACCGCCAGGAAAAAGCCGACTTTGAACCTCAGTGTCATGGGTTCGATTCCAGAAGTCCCCAAAGTCGCGATTTTCCCCATAAGAATACATGGCGGGGATTTTCGAAAAAAATTTTGAGGCACTTCCCGGAAAAGGAGAGAGTTGAAATTCGAGGGATCGCTAGAAGCCGTGCATATCCAACGAAAATCAAAAAGACATCGCCGAATATGGTCCATGGTTCGATGCTAGGTCGGGACAAATATCGGCCGTTTAAAATGCATTGTGGCGATTTTAAAGATTTTTTTTGGACCCTTTTCCGATGGCATAGAAACTTGAAATTTGGTATGAGGTTAGACACCATAAAAATATATCATAATCAAATTTTACATATTCGCTGATGGTCCTTGGTTCGATCCCAGAGGGACATTTAAATTCCTCAATGCATTTCTTACGGAGATAACGGAAACAAATTATAGGTACTTCCCCGCACGATAAGGACTTCAAACTTTGCACTAAGAAAGATTTATTGTATACAAATCAAACTGTGCATTCCCAGCAGTCAATGTGTCCTTGGTTCGACACCAGGCGTCTCTAATATCAGTAACTGATCTGATTTTCAATAATTATTTTGAACCCTTTCCCAACAATATAGAAACTTGAAATTCGGCATGTAGATTGAGATTATAAATAACTTTCAGAAACATTTTTTAGATTTCCACGATCGTCCTTGGTTCGAATCCAGTGAGGAATTTAAATTCGTGAAAATGAGAACGTCTTTTGAGGCAGTTTTAGCCCATATTTCTGCTTGAATTTTCACACATAGTTAGAGATGGCGATGTTCTATTGTGCTGCATAGTAAGTTCAACAGTAAAGACCCGGGTTCGATGCCTGACGATGGAATTTCAGTGATTTTAAGAGAAATTTCAATCCATTTTTTCTTTTGATGGCCGTCCCGATATGATGCCGACATGAAAATAGTGTTGTCGATCTGCTTGCAGTATGCAAGCAACATTTTACTCGTATATAATAGATTCAACGACCGAAATAAGAATCTTTGCTAAATTTCTTTTGGTACTCGTCTCGACTCCGTTGAACAATTATTTGTAATTAAGGAATACTTACATGAAAATCGCAGATAGGCGCAAGCAAATTTCAAATATATTCTATAGTTTACAAGTCATTCTTCCAGGAAAACACCATTACACATTGGTACAATGCGATATAATAAACTAAAACTCAAGTTCAAAGTGACTCATACGTTTTTCTCATTTGAAATAAACGACGATCAATTCTAATGATGCTCGTGATTTAATTAAAACACATATAAAAGTAAAATGTTATGTAAACTAACCTTGGTACTTTTAAAATAAAAATAGCGAAAAACAACCGCTTCTAACATGCAGGAACACAGCGTTATTCTTAGAGTAAACTCAGACGAATGACGCAATCGCTTAAAACACTTGACATGCTGAGTTCAGATAGTCCGACCTTTTTTCTATTGGTTGGTGCGGTTTTTATGGAATATAAACCTTAGATCCAGTTCGTACGGTTTGTTCCCTTCATAACAATACAAAAATTTTACCCACTTAGACAAGTAAGAAAATTTACTTTTGTCCCTCTAGATTACGAAAATATCACACTGTGCGTCGACATAATGGACAGTTTTTTTCAAATACGAGACTAAAGGTCGTTCACCAAAGTTTGCTAATGTATTCTTTAATATCTTCCGCCATAGATTTTCTTTATCATTTACGTCTATGACACTTTGACAATCTCCTCAGTCGTCAGGGGAACTGTTTGTTCATCCATATACATAAATATCCATATGCAAAATCGAAATTGTGCGGATGTGTTAGTCTTAGAATGGAGGCCACACCGCTCGTCCGATTAGCTTCAAACTTTATAAACGTGTCCTCTGCTAACTGAAAGGAATCACTGTCGCATTTCTGTTCGACAATTTTACGGGGTTCGAACTCAGATCGCTCAGATAGTTTTCCATAAAGAATACACGTAAAACTCATTTTCATCGCATGTAGGGTTTATTTCTTTCGCGAAATAAAATTAGAAGGAATAGTCGCACTTCAACGAGACAAACACCTAAAGAAAGAAAATTGAATAAATATTTTTAATTTTTTCGTAATCCTACTTCCGATTCAAGTTTGTGAGAATATCGGTGAAATATACGAACATTTCGTGAAAATCCGAGGTTATAAACAACTCATCCCCCTGACGACCGATCCCATTGTTGAATCCGATGTGTTATCCCGTAAAAATACTTTATGAAGCTGATGATTAAAGAGGACGATATATTACATGGGTAGCGATGAATTTACTGTAAGAAGGTAACCAGTAATTAATGGTACGTAATTACAGTCAGGAAGGGTAGATTACCACTGATGAGGGAAGTAAGATGTAGATGTATTGTTCTATATGATTATTTCTTACTCTGTATGATTCCTTGATAAGCGATTCTTCCTGTAACATTAAAAATGCAACAAGAGACGACGAAGGCTGAGTTTTTATCGATTAGTTCGTTCGGTAATTGAATATAATTCGGAAGCCAATTAAATCGTTTGAGTCCTTTCTTTGTCATTCACATTTCTTAATTGACGAGCTGTTTGGTGGTATCCTCCTTAAGTACTCTTTTCTCTGTATTTGGTACCTAAGATTATGATTGAGATAATTAACATTTAATTTAATTAAACAGAGGCTGCTATGGTCATGATTAATAACTTCAAAAGTCTTCTCCAAGAAATTTAAGTATCTTTTCTTTTAAACAAAAATCGAAAAACCAATCAACTTCGAAAATATGGTAATATGAATTCGACAATGGCTTAATTGTTGCTAATCAGAGAAAACTCTTCAAACGTTATGTTGTGAATAAAGTCCCGTTTCAAAGGAGTTGCTGTATTTTCTGTATAATTCATTTCTTGTATCTTTCTCCGTGTGGTATAGCGAAATTAAAAGCCCTCGGGCAGGAGCTATTTTCTAGTCTATAAAGGTGAACCTTTTCGATATACTGACGGGTATTGGTCACCTAATGAATACAATGTATCACAATTTATGTTCGAATGTGAGAGAAACAGAGAATCTGTTATACTGTACGGGCATATAACCGTGTATGTTATACATATAGTACGGGCTGATATTTCCAGCCTGAAATATTTTACGTAGTGCATTTGTTATGTGAATGGAGGTCATTTTTACTAGCTGTGAAATTCTTGAAATTGCTAAAAGATGTTGATTTTGTAATACTTTATTGCAAATGAAGGCCATACTTTTTGTTAAAACAGGATTTTCAATTGATTTCAACCAGAAACCTTGTTCCAAAGTTTTCATATTCGTCCATTCATTCACGGGTAGTAGGGGAGGGGAGGGTTGGTTAGTTCGCTCGCCGCCACGCATCGTAGCGCTCGTCGCGGCCCAAAACGCGACCTCCAAGATAAACGTCAGTTTCGAGGACATGCCCGCGAGTGTCTACGTCATCGCGCATGCGCACAAGCTCCCGCTGGGGCCCACGATCACCGTCGCCTCGCAGAGCGCTGAAATAAAAAAATAACGGGCATTGGACCAAAGATGGTTTTCTATGACAATTGAAACTTCCCATAGTCATTGCAAAAGGATCGAATTTAATGTTTCCGTTTGTCGTATTTTAATATTGCCAGGCAACGAAAAGATACAGGGCGTCAAACTTGAGAAATTTTCACAGAAAATCAGTCTCGGATTTTTCGCAGAAATATTCAACTTTGTTGACTTTTAGAGAATTTCACGAAAAACTATTGGAAAAAACAACGACGCAGTAATCTATAATTACTTTTTGTCTTTCGATGCAATGAATTATTTGCACCAAGAGATAAGTATTTGCTCATTTGAAGCAACAAAATCGTGGACGCCCTTTTGGGCCGAATTTCGAGAAAAAGTAAGGAATAGGTAAATGGGCTATAAAGTGTCTTATACCACGCCAATCTACAAGGCTTCTAGATATGGAACCTGAAGAAACTGTTTCATTTCACCCGCTGCCCTGGGATTGCGGTTGATTTTTCGTCAGCGTTGGCGGCGGGGCGCAATAGAATCCTCAAATCCAGTTTCTCTGTCTTTATCGGGATGTTAAGTCTAACAATCAGCCTATTTCATGTTTAATTCTTGCTAATCATATTCAAAACTCATGTGAAAAGAGTTTTATATAGGAATTCGATACCCCTACTATAGAAAATGGACGTAGAATTATGGACAAATTTCATTTTACTGAAATGTGTCTGTATTTTAATTTTGAATAGCAAAATAAATATGGCTATGTTTTCATCCTCTCTATTGATCGAAAATATAGTTGGCAGAACTGACGTCGAGAAATATTTAGATATGGCAATTTTAGCCGACCCTTATGTTACAGGCTCGGTCTTCGACGCTCGAGCGATTTGCTAACTCCCGAAAACTAACCCTCTCCCACTCCTTCGCTGGAATTATTTGGCAGGTGCCTTTCGTTTTGTTGGGAAACAAAGATTTTCAGTAACTTTAGACTTTTAAGTTACTTAAGGTCCCGGATTTAAGGAGTGGAGTAATCCGAATTGTATGAATGTAAAAGTGCTTGCCTTTGAGGTTAAATTCGCCGGTAAAAATCCCGCATCAAACAACTGAGAAAGGTAAACTAATGCATTTTGTCTCAGGAGGCAATAGGAAACAAAGTTTACGGCTTGGTACGTTAAAGGATGAGCATTTCAATGAAATACCACCGAAATTATAGCTACAAATTCTACTCGTATGGGGCATCATTGGGCAGTAATGTTTTAAATATACGTGAATACACGTATTTTATCGTTTATTTTTTTTAAACAGATGAAAACAATCACCTTTTTTCTCTTTGAATAAACCGAGGCTATCTACGAACGTGTAAAAGTCGGAATATTTCGTTGCTCAACATACGTAAGTGAGTTGGTGGAGGTGACCTTACCTATCTATGCACGTAAAACAGTGATTGTTCACCAAAAACTAAATTACCCAATACCTCGATGTTGCCACTTAAATAAAGCAAATCGGATGAAATTCGGGCAAACATATCGGAATTTTGAGATTGCATAGTGTGGAATTTCGGAAATGTTTTTGAAAAGCCTTCCGGAATTTTATCAAATTGAGATACTGATGAGACATTGTGACAGATTCATTACTTAGGATTAATACCTTTTAGATAGGATTAAATCGATTGAAAAATATTTATAATATTTATTTCGGAAACATTTGCTTCAAACTTTATACATGTGTCCTCTGCGACCTGGAAGGAATCACTTTCGCATTTACATTCGACAATTTTACGGGGTTCGAACCCAGATCGCTCGGAATATTTTCCGTAAAGAATACACGTAAAACTCATTTTCATCGCATGCAGGGTTTATTTCTTTCGCAAAATTAAATTAAATGGAATAGTCGCACGTCAGCGAGATAAACATAGAAAGAAAGAAAATCGAAGAAAGATTCTTATTTTATTTGTGGAATTTTACTTCCGTTTCGAATTTGCGAGGATATAAAAATAATGTATGAATGTAAAAAATAAGAAAATTCTGTGAAAATTCTAGGTTGTAAACAACTCATCCCCCTGACGACCGATCCCATTGTTGAATCCGATGTGTTATCCCGTAAAAATACTTTATAAAGCTGATGATTAAAGAGGACGATGTATTAAATGGATAAGGAGAAATTTTCTGTAAGAAGTAAACCAGCGATAGCAGGTACGTAATTACAGTCAGGAAGGGTAGATTACCAGCTCTCTGATGAATGAAGTTAAGATGTCTTGTCAATACATAAAAAGCAGAAAGTCTGTGTGTTTGTCTTTGATTGGAGTCCACAACGTTAGCCCGGTTCGCCTCAAACTTCGCATACGTAATCTCTGGGATCAGGAATCAAGCACTGTAGCATACTTTTATTCGATAATTTTACGGGGTTCGAACCAAGATCGCTCAGATAGGAATTTCCATAAGAAATACACGTAAACTTCACTTTCATCGGTTGCAGGCTTTGTTTATTTTGGAGAATTAAATTAGAAGGAACAGTCTTACAGAGTCGAGACAAGCATTAAATTAAAGGAAATTGAATAAAGATTCTTATTCCGGTCGTGGAATATTGTTTTCGAATCGAAATTACGAGAATTTTGACAAAATACGCGTAAATCTTCCGATATTTTTGAAGTTGTAAACAACCAGTCCCCATGACGACCAATGCCATTGTTGAATCCATGCATTTTCCCGTGTAGTAAGAATAGCTTGAGATTTGTGCATACTATAGCGTATTTATTCATTGCACTACCGACAACTTGAATTTAATGTAACGCTATACAATTTTTATTACTTTCTCCCTATACGTAGTATAGAGAAAGTATTGTATTCGCAAAAAAATTCGACCTCCAGATTTCAACTGAAAGAGATGTTTTGGGGCCCATAGAGCTCGTTTTAGCTATTTTCCCGAACATGTCTGTCTGTCTGTGTGTGTCTGTCTGTCTGTCTGTGGTTACAAAATTTGTGGGCGCTCTATCTTAAAAAGTAATTATCCGATCAATTTCAAAATTCATAATTAGTATTTCCCTAACAATGCCAAGAGTTGATTAGTTTATGGAGAATATCGCTTCACCGGAAGTACGGTTTATCCGGAACAAAGTTTTGTTTCTAAAATATCTCTGTAAGAATGCATTATAGGTATATACATATACCCACAAAATTTGTAGATAGTGTACTTTACTGCAACTTTTGTGAAACATTTTTTCGTAACACTGATTGTTTAGGAGTTATTCTTCAATAATGGTTAACCGGAAATTGTTGTTTAGCCAGAAATTGAAGTTTTTCATACTTATCTCTGTCAGAATGCAATTTAGGTACATACAATTATGTACGAAAGTTGTACATTATGTTTTTTACTACAAAGCTTGTATGAAACATTTTCCTGTAACACTCATTGTTTTGGAGTTATTTATATATTACCGGCATACGCTTATGTTTTCAATAAATACGAAGAAAGTCATGTGTTGGCCACATCAGATTTTTTATATTATTTTTACTTTCTCCATATACGAAGTATAGAGAAAGTATTGTTTTCATGAAAAAAATCGACTTCGAGATTTCAACGGAAATACATGTTTTGGGGTCCCTAGAACACGTTTTGACCATTTTCGGAATGATGTCTGTGTGTATGTGTGTGTGTGTGTGTGTGTGTGTGTGTGTGTGTGTATGTGTGTGTGTGATAGTGGACGCTCTAACGTGAAAACTATAAGTCGTATCAATACCAAAATTCATATTTAGTACTGCAGTGTGTGCTGTCAGAGTTGATTAGTTTTTCAAGTAAATCGGTAAACCGGAAGTCGAGCTTCATTCATCAAAGCTCATTTCCGGTTTTCAAAATATCTCCATAAATATGATATATAGGTATATTGTATACCATATAAAAGTTTTAGATAATGTGTTTTACTATAACTTTTGTATTTAACATATCTTTGTATCACCGGTTGATTAGGAGTTATTCGTGAAACACTGATCAAACGGAAGTAGCTGATTATGTACTTTGTGGGCGCTCTAACATAAAAAGTATTTGACGGATCTACACCAAATCTCATGTATAATATTTTGGTTTGTGTCTTTAGAGTTGATTAGATTTTGGAGAAAATCGGTCGACCGGAAGTCGAGCTTCATTCTTCAAAGCTCATTTCCGGTTTTCAAAATATCTCCATAAATATGATATTTAGGTATATACAATTATTTATAAAAGTTTTAGAAAATAGAATTTACTATAACTTTTGTATAGAGCATATTTTTGTATCACTGATTGTGTAGGAATTATTTGTGAAATACTGATAAACCGGAAGTTGCTGATTATGTTTTTTGTGGGCGCTGGGGCAAAAGGCTAATTTCATCATTTTTCATCGAACATGTCCCGAAAAACATTATTTATAATGTTTGTGACGTCAAAGATAATAATATATAAATTAATCAGTCATCTTCAAAGTTTAGATGGAATATAGAGTTCAAAATTACTGTCGTCGACAAATATTTTTATATAAAATATGGAGGAAGTCATGTGCTGGCCACATCAGATTTTTATTCTTTATTTTCAATGTTTATTATAGCATTTTTAATTTTACTTGTTAATTTTTCATTTTATACTGAATTGTACAAATATAAATGTATTTAAAAATCACCATTGCGTGTAGCTGAAGTTAAGATTCTTTCATCCAATAGAAATAAAGTTTCAAACTCTATAAAATGAGGAAAAACCAGTTCCAAATCAGTTGTAAATGATCAAATAATGATTAATGATACTTGCAAAATTAGAGTCTGATACCTTCGCTTAGTTTATGATAACTGCGCTTGGATGAGAAAGATCAGAGAAGACATATATTCCATCGAAAATATTTCTCTCTTGAATTTCCGATATGAAAAAATACAATAATTAGGATTCCAATGACAATGACCATTCGTCGTCAAGGAATTGTTTACGTCAACTAAATCACACATATTTTTCGTCTGAAGTTTCTCAATTTTCGACTCGAATGCGATATTCCACGACCAAAATAAGAATCTTTGTTCAATTTCCTTTCATTTGGTGTTCATCTCGATATCGTACGACCATTATTTCTTATTTAATTCTTCGAAAGAAAAAATGTCTGCAATCGATCAAAACGAACTTTACGTGCATTTCTTATGAGAGAGACGATTCGAGTCGTCCAGAGTCGAACCAAGGATACTCTGGACAGACTAAATATCAATATGTAATACACTCCATTGGATCTTTAATCACTCTTAAAGTTTATAATCCTATCCTATGTCGGGAAGTGCATGAAATTAATGTTCGAAATTTTCTTCCATGAACTTCTTACTTAAGTTTATGACATCGAATATATAAACACAGGGTGCCAGGAACTGTTGTGCGAAGCGGTAGTTACAGAGGTAGACCTCCTTCTTATGGTCTACCCGAATCCCGAATTGATAGTGTCCAATTTCCTTTCGTTTTCGAGTTACGAATTTTTACTTTCTCCCCATACGTAGTATAGAGAAAAGTATTCGCAAAAAAATTGTTTTATTTTTTTTAATTCGCAAGAGAATTGTATTCGCAAAAAAATTCGACCTCCAGATTTTGACGGAAATACACGTTTTGGGGCCCATATAGCACGTTTTCGCTATTTTCCCGAACATGTCTGTCTGTGTGACTCTGTGCGTGTGTGTCTGTGTGTGGTAAAAAGGTTTGTGGGCGCTCTATCTTAAAAAGTAATTATCCGATCATTTCCAAAATTCATATTTAGGGTTTTCCTAACAATGCCAAGAGTTGATTAGTTTTTGATGAATATCGCTTAACCGGAAAATGCGGTTTATCCGGAACAAACTTTTGTTTCATGTATATCTCTGTCAGAATGCAATGTAGGTATATACAGTAATTATGGACCAAAGTTATAGATAATGTATTTTCCTACAACTTTTGTATGAAAAATTTTCCTGTAACACTCATTGTTTTGGAGTTATTCATGTATTACCGGCATTGGCTTCTGTTTTCAATAAATGCGGAAAAAGTCATGTGTTGGCCACGTCAGATTTTTTCCTAATTTTGTTTTAGAAAAAGTGACTTTCACAGGATTTCTCGTCATGGCAACGTAAACAATTAAGATGCATAGTTTATTCTTTTCTGTAGACTAACTGAATACTTTTTTTAAATCGTTCGCTGTCACAGCTGCTTCCATTCAGTCGGAATTCAACTTCAAATCATTGACGTCATCAATTCCATCAAAATATTTGAGACATTAAAAAAAAAGGCGCAGAAAGACAATTTATGGTGACTACTTTTAGAACATACCTAATTCATTATACTTCAAACATTTTAATGAGGTAACAGTGGCGCAGCGTGCGCCATCGCCGCCCGGGGCGGAATCATAGTTTGCCGCCTTTGTGACATCATAAAAATAATGATGTGGGTGAAAAAAAGGAATCGTATGAAAGAGCGACAAATATTTATTTCAAAATCAAAATAGTATACTTAAGTTTAAAATTTGACTTTTCGGGCCTTACGGGCAGCAAAAATCATTAATAACATCATCAAAGTCAATTTTTTCCGTCACATTTTTACTTTCTCCATATACGAAGTATAGAGAAAGTATTGTTTTCATGAAAAAATTCGACTTCGAGATTTCAACGGAAATACATGTTTTGGGGTTCCTAGAACACGTCTTTTTCGGAATGATGTCTGTGTGTATGTGTGTGTGTGTGTGTGTGTGTGTGTGTGTGTGTGTGTGTGTGTGTGTGTGTGTGTGTGTGTGTGATAGTGGGCGCTCTAACGTGAAAACTATTAGTCGTATCAATACCAAACTTCATATATAGTACTGTGGTGTGTGCTGTCAGAGTTGATTAGTTTTTGGAGTATATCGGTTTTCCGGAAGTCGAGCTTCATTCATCAAAGCTCATTTCCGGTTTTCAAAATATCTCCATAAATATGATATATACGTATATTTTATTACTCATAAAAGTTTTAGAAAATGTAATTTAGTATCACTTTTGTATATAATGTATTTTTTTATCACCGGTCGATTAGGAGTTATTCGTGAAATACTGATAAACCGGAAGTAGCTGCTATGTACATTGTGGGCGCTCTAACATGAAAACTATTTGTCGCATCAACATCAAATTTCATATATAGCACTTTGTTTGGTGTCGTTAGAGTTGATTTGTTTTTGGAGTAAATCAGTTCACCGGAAGTCGAGCTTTATTATTCGAAGCAAATTTCCGTTTTTACAAAAAATTATTTGTATATATCTTCCAAGTTTAGACTGAATCTAGAGTTCGAAAATACTGTCGTAGATAAATATTTACATCTTATATATGGAGAAAGTCATGTGCTGGCCATATCAGATTTTTCTAATTCAATTTAGCAAAGGAGGTAAAAGCATTTATTTTCGAAATGCTTGAACGATAAAATGGCCGTGCTTTTATCCCCTGCTTTTTATACATAAAAGGGTGCATAAGTTGAAATAACGCTAAATTGCCTCCTTTTCATAAATTCTGACATTAGTCTTTACCGTTGACATGGCATTGGCTTAAAATACTCGTGTATTCAATTGAGAAAAATCCTGAGCTCAGGTTCAACAATCACCTTAGTAACCACGGGAACACCTTGTTTACTATGAAGAAATTTCACAATATTCTCGGTCATTTTGCCTCATTTCTCCTAATTTAGAACCTAAAACGATATGACACGACCAGAAAAAGAATCTTTGTTCAATTTCCTTAATTTTGCTACTTGTCTTGACTTCTTACGACCGTTATTTCTAATTTAATTTTGCAAAAGTAACAAAACCTGCAAGCTGTAAAAACGAACTTTACCTGCATTTCTTACGTAGATGGTTTGCCCCAACCTAGTGTCGAACCAAGGATAATCTTCGGGGACGTCTTTCCAGTTTTTGTTGGATAAGCACGACTTCAAGTGATCCCTCCAAATTCAACCCTCTTATTAGTCGGGAAGTGCCTCAGAAAAAATTCCAAAAATCCACGCAATGCATTTTTATGGTAAATATCATGATTTTGGGCCTCTCTGGCATCGAACCCATGACAGCTAGGAACGATTTCTGTTTTTTACTGAGGTGCTGAGGCATTGATTTCTACGCCGTGAAAATTGCAAGTCGTTAGAGTAAAACGGAGATAAATAAAACTTGATAATGTAGATATTGGCATGTTTAAGTAATATTTCTTTACGAATTCGTATTTCTGTTATTCTTGCGGTCGCGACGGTATCACTCATATTCTAGTCGAATGTTTCGTTTCGAAGTTAGCAGAGTTTTACAACATTGCCCATTGCTGGTACAAATGTTAATATTTCGACAATTTTTTCACACCAAAATGTTGGCAGAATTCTTGGCTAACACATATGCAAATTACAAGTTATTGCTGTAAAAGTTAACCGAGTGAAATTCGAAGAAATTTGGTCCATCGGTTTCCAAGCGAGAAAAACGGGTACTTTTTTCAAACAAAGTACAGTAAAAGTAGAGCTATAGCAAGTAACAAATTTAAATGCATATTCCTAAACACAGAAATGGACGTACTATCAGCTGATGTTCATTTCATTGCTATCGGTGAACTCTACTGGAAGACATAGCTTCTCAAACTCGATGGACTAGACTTTTTTTACAGGCAATAATTTTCACAAGTGCCGTGTGAAATAGTTTAACGGCAACTATTTTAAAATTGGCTGCTCTTAAATTCTTAATAAACAAAATTTCGCAACTACTTTCGAATTGGAGGAACACAGGTTAAAAGCGAAATGACTAAGTTAAATCGATAGTTAAATTTTAACGTATTCAAATGTCCCTATGTTGATGGGATACTGCTCTTATTGCAATGTTAATGACAAATTCAATGATCATTAACTAAATATTCTTGTTTTTACTTCAACATGTTATCTACGGAATTACTATATAACGAAGTGTAATAATTTAATTAAATCATTACGTACTCAGACATTGTAAGATTCGTATCCTGGATACAATGCGTATTGCGACTCTTGTAAGTATAAAAACAATTGGATCTTTAACGGTGACAATCATTGCTAGTTAAAGACAACTTCAAATTGTAATAAAATAATTACTTACTCGTGTACAACAGTCAAATATCTATTTGTTGCTAGGATACTAAATGTAGGCACGGATAATCTAATATATTCCGTCAAAGGTGTTTATTATTAAAAAAGAGTGCAACAATTATCTGAACTAAATCATTTTATATTCTTACATCGTTCCCTTTGTTGTCAGTATGACAAAAATTAAACACTGAATAATTCATGACCTGATCATTTCCGGTGTTCTTTGTATCTAGAATGCCATACCAGCTGTCATAATTAAAATTAATAATTGGAAATTTAAACGTGACAATGATAGTTAATTAAAAACAACTTCAAACGGTAATTAAATACTTGACGAGGTTAAAGTGACGTTTAAATTTTCGTATATTCAAATTTACCGACGAGAATTTCCCTGTGTTGATGGGTAACTGCTCTCATTGCAATGTTTACAACAATTGTAGCTTTAACCGTGGAGTTGAGATTGTTAACTTAAGACGCAGAGCAACTTCAATATGCTATTTTTCGGACTTATACATCGAAGTTTAACATTTTAATTAAATCATTACGAAATGAGCAAAACTAGTCAAATCTGAACTCTTTTTTTAACGAAATCTATACAAATTACGAAAAATCGGCGCAAACTGGGAATTCCTTTGAAAGTTTTCAGTTTTTTCGGATGTATTTTTCCTAAACTTCCTAGTCGAATTTAGACTCGCTTACAAGATATCCAAATATTGAGCGAAAATGCTATACTTCTTAGCAATTTACGGAAATATCAACGAAAAAAATGTGAATTTTGCTGTATTTTTCCCAAGGAAAACGGACTGGAACAAAGTCTGACATGTCCGGGAATCGAACCCGGGATCTTTCACTATCAAGGTGGATTCGAACAAGACGGATAGAGGTAGATCCCTGGTGATCTTACCGCGAATGATACAAGGTTTCATCGGTACTCAATTATTCTACCTTTTGTATCTAGGATACAATAGCCATGGAAACTGTCATAAGTGTAACAATGGAACGATGCAACCAATGTGGACAACAAAAGGACCCGCACACAGTATAAGAGGCATCAATTAGAACAAGTCAGAGGAGTGTTTTGGGGCACTCTCTCAATACACGGAAATATGATCAGATTTTTCATTTGTTGCTAGGATACTGCGCGTAGTGTCTTTCGTTAATGGGATTTATTGTTAACAAAGAGTGAGACTTTAATATCTTAATTAAATCCTTCTATATTTTATACTTTTCTACTAAACGGGAAATCCAAGTTCTCTGGCCGTACCATTTTTATTTATTCTTCATTTTTTATACTACACTATACGTTCATACTAACATACCAATTTTTTCGTAAATTGATAGAAGATATGACATTTTCGTTCAATGCTACGAAAAGTCTCGTAAAGATCTTCAAAAAGATTCAATTTTTTACTAGAGTTAATCCACAGATAAATAGTATACGAGTTAAATGTTGCTTGCATACTGCAAGCATATAGATAACACTAATTTCAAGTCGGCATCATATCGAGTGAGTCCTAACAAGAAAAAAAAAAGGATTGTAAATATTCTTAAAATTCGCTGCAATTTATTCGTCCGGCATCGAACCCGGGTCTTCCTGGTTATACTTTCTATGCACCACAATAGAATATCACCATCTCTAACTATGTGTGAAAATTCAAGCAGAAATATTGGCTGCAACTGCCTCAAATGACTCTCTACTTTTCACGAATGTAAATGCCTCTCTGGATTCGACAATTGAAAAAAATTAGATAAGACCATGCTGTTCCTGAGTTCGATGCCGGGGCACATTAAAATTTCTCTCTTAAGGAATGTATGGGAAAAGTAGGACGTCGTTTGAGGCAGTTAAAGCCAATCTTTCTGCCTGAATTTCCACACAAAGTTAAAGATGGTGATCTTCTGTTGTGCTGCATAAGAAGTATCACCAGAAAGACCTGGGTTCGATGCCAGGCGGTTAATATATCTGCCATATAAAACACATTGGGATAGTTTTTCATTATTTCTTTCATGTACTTATAGAATTAATAGGAAGTTCATGCTTATACAGAAGATGTATATTAAGACTCGGTTTAAGAGAAAAAATAGATAAGACCATGCTGTTCCTTGACTCAATGCTAGAGCACATTAAAATTTCTCTCATAAGGAATATAAGAGAACAGTAGGACGTCGTTTGAGGCAGTTGCAGCCAATATTTCTGCTTGAATTTTCACACATAGTTAGAGATGGTGAATTCCATATACGAAGTATAGAGAAAGTATTGTTTTCATGAAAAAATTCGACTTCGAGATTTCAACGGAAATACATGTTTTGGGGTCCCTAGAACACGTTTTGACCATTTTCTGAATGATGTCTGTGTGTATGTGTGTGTGTGTGTGTGTGTATGTGTGTGTGTGATAGTGGGCGCTCTAACGTGAAAACTATTGGTCGTATCAATACCTAACTTCATATAACTTAAAAACTAATCTGCTCTTAAAATTGTTAGGAATATACTAAATATGAATTTTTAAAATGATCGGATGATTACTTTTTAAGATAGAGCGCCCACAAACTTTTTTACCACAAACAGACACAGAGACAGACATAGCATAGGGAAAATAGCGAAAACGTGCTCTTTGGGGCCCCAAAACATATATTTCCGTCGAAATCTGGAGATCGAATCTTTTTGCAATTACAATACTTTCTCTATACTACGTACAGGGAGAGAGTGAAAATAAAAATTATGTACACATGAGAATAACACAATAGAGAAACAGAATATTCACTAGGTTAAATTCAGTTCGCTATGTCTATTTCTTGAAAAACTAAGTATTCGCGATCAGTGATGAGTCTCCGGGTACTGTTGGAGGGATGCATTGTTGACGAGGGGTTTCCTAGGAGTCGGATTGTTTGGAAATCGGCAACTGGAATAACAGGGAATTCCCGAAATGTCAGTTTTTTCAGAATTATTCAAAAAGCATCGAAAACACGAACATCATCGGGAATAGTTTGGTTTCTCGGTCGGGAAGGCTTTTCAACTTTGGACTTAAAGCTTTTGACTAGAGAGCAAACACGTTAATTCTCACGTAAAAAGGACATTCTTTAGTAGTTGAATATGCTTATTATAATCTTCGCTTAGCGTAGGTTTGGAGCGCTTCACAAACAGATGTACCCGCTTAGAAGAAGTCGAGCTCGCTCAAATAGTGATAAATTCGCTCAAAAAGTGATAAGTGAGCTCAAAGAAGTATTTGGTACGCTTAAATTACGTTTACTTCGCTCAGAAAAGTGACGAGTTGCTCAGAAGGAGTTTAGATCGCTTAAAAATGTGTTTAGCATGTTTAAAAGTGATTAATTCTCTCAAAAAACTGATTGGTTGAGATTGCTATGTTTAGAGAATGTTGAGAGCGCTTTGAACATGTTGGGTGCGCTTAGAAAAGTGATTAGGAGAGGTTGAGTCGAGTAGAGCTTGATGTTGTGATTTTCACGGAAAGGTGTCGATGGCTTGTCCTGTTGAAGATGAGACAATTAAGTTCATCAATCGCCTTAGTCGCTGTTGAATTGTTGACGACCACAAAAATTGCACAAACGTTTCCTTATTTTTGTATGAAATTTTAATTGAAATTGTATGATGTTCTTTGTCTAAGAGTATACCTATATAATCATTGCTTATAATTTATTTCATTGTTTTTCTATTACGTGAGCTGTGAGCGTGTACAAATACATCATTAGGGTGTGTTGTTTGCCTTAATTCCCTTCAATAAATGTAAAATTTTAATTTTTACAATTCCTTGTCATTTTTAATATTAAAGATTGATTTCCAAAAACTCCGTCAAATCACCGTAATTATATCCCTGTTATTCATTAATCAGTTAGCGACTTATGGCATTTCGGTTAATGGCCCTCTTTTCATAATTTCCGACATGAGTCCCTTCCGTTGATTTGTTTTGGAGATAAAATCCCCTTCTAATGTGAAAACTTATAAGCTCGGATTCGCCTTGGTTGCCAGGGGGACTGGTTTGTTTACTACGAAGAAATTTCACGACATTTTCGTTTATTTTGCCTTATTTCTCGTAATTTCGACTCGATTCCGATATTCCACGACCGAAATAAGTATCTTTGTTCAATTTCCTTTCTTTTGGTGTTCATCTCGATTTCGTACGACCATTATTTCTGATTTAATTCTTCAAAAGAAAAAATGTCTGCAATCGATTAAAAAACGAACTTTGCGTGCATTTCTTATGAGATACGATAATACAGGTCCAGAGTCGAACCAAGGATACTCTGGACAAATATATTAGCTTTCTGCACTCCTTCTCCGTATGAAATTAGACTATGCCAAATCTCAAACTCCTCCGTTAATGGCAATATCCTTAAAAAGGGATCCAAAGTTTTCTCTCCACCTATTAATATATAGATATATTGCAACTCCTTCCTTCTCCAATTAATTCCACCCCATCCGAAATATTTGGAGGTGGATGAGTTAGGAAAGTGCTCGAAATAGAAGGACCAAGAGGAAGACAAAGATGCAGATCAAATAAATAGAGATGTAGGAAAGCAGAGATACCAGGGTGTAGTAGAGTTAGCACTAGGTAGAGATGCTGCACTGGACCAATCCACGGACTGAATGACCAACGACGATGACCCTGTTACGGTCTGAAACAATCTGAGGTGATGTAAAGAAAGACACAAAAAAATCATTCTTAGACCTGTTAATTATTGGCGTCAAAAAAAGGTGCGTAATTTGTCGCGTGGGGTGTAAATGACCCCAGAATTCTCTGAATTTTTAAGACCTCTTTCAATAGTAAATCAACTAATTTAATTTATCGTAGTTCATGAATGATTCTCCGAAAAATAAACGAATTTTTTTCAACGAAATATCTCTCTCCATTAATTATAAATTAAATGGAATGTTTAAACGCGTACCAAAATTGCAGTGACTTATATAATTGATATTTTATCCTATTAACAATTAACCTAAGAGTTTCATACTTTTGGAATATGTGGTAGAGGATTAATTACTTCAATTTTCCTTAGCAAAATTACGCTATGTTATGAATGCCATCTGTCGGAAAATAATGAAAATTAATTTCACTCCTTCCGGAAAAGAAAAGTCAACATAACAGGTGAAAATATATTTTCGATTTTTTTAATGAAACATTCAGTTTAGGGGTTTTCTAGTATTAAAAATGGTAATTAATACTTTAAAAACATTTAAATTAATCCATATCAGTATTACCAGCCTATACAATTATTACGAAAAATATATATTTCATTATAAGGTCTAAATTTGGGGATAAAAATTGTATTTTAAACTGGTTGCCATAAATAAACATTTCTTAACTTATAAGCAGCCCAAGCAATAAATTCTCATAGCAGGGCTACCAAATTTTAAAAACCAATTATTCAAAATCTTTGAGTAGCTCTTCGTTACAATATCGAAAAAAACACACAGACATACTCATTGAGCAATAGTCAAGTATTTTGTGATCCCTTAGGCCCGTTTCACATGGACGCGGACGGTCACACCTGGGGTCACACTGACCCCATGCGACTAATTAAAGGTTAATTGTTCAACTTCAGAATCAGGATGTTCACTCGAACCCGGCGTAATAATAGAAGGAACGGAAAAATCAAAGAATCGAATAAAAATCGTGACCTCACGCGAGGTCACGCCCTTCCATCGTTGCTCTCAGTTGTCGTGTCGCTTAGTTGTCGTATCGCTCAGTTGTCGTAACGCTCATTTGCCATGTTGCTCAGTTGTCTTATTGCTCAGTTGTCGCATCGCTCAGTTCTCGCAGCTCTCAGTTGTCGTGTTGCTCAGTTGTCGTGTCGCTAAGTTGTCGCACTGCTAAGTTGTCGTGTCGCTTAGTTGTCGTGTTGCTCAGTTGTCGTGTTGCTCAGTTGCTGTGTTGCTAAGTTGCCGTGTTGCTCAGTTGTAGTGTTGCTAAGTTGCCGTGTTGCTCATTTGTAGTGTTGCTCAGTTGTCGTAGTGCTCAGTTGTCGTATCGCTCAGTTCTCGTAGCTCTCAGTTGCCGTGTCGCTTAATTGTCGTCCTACTAAGTTGTCGTGTTGCTCAGTTGTCGTAGTGCTCAGTTTTCGTATCGCTCAGTTGTCGTGTTGCTCAGTTGTTATATCGCTCAGTTGTCATGACGCTAAGTTGTCGTGTTGCTCAATTGTAGCGTTGCTCAGTAACCGTGTCACTCAGTTGACGTATCGTTCAGTTGTCATGTTGTTCGGTTGTCGTAGTGATCAGTTGTCGTATCGCTTTGTTGTCGTAGCGCTCAGTTGTCATGAAAGCGATCGTTTTTTAATCGGAGTACTCAGTTCGACTCCAGAAGGAAAAACTATTTCCATAAGAAATACATGTAAACTTCGATTTTATCACTTGCATGCTTCCTTTCTTTCGCAAAATTAAATTAGAAATAACCAACGTATGGATTTAGAAGTACCACCAAAAGAAGGGAAATTGAATAAAGTTTCTCATTTTGGTCATGAAATATAGTTTACGATCGGAAATTACGAGACTTAGAGATAATTAGATGATAATTTTGATGAATTTTGAGGCTATAAACAAACTATTTCTCTGTTACGACGAATGCGATTGTTGAATTTTCTCATAAGAACACATTGAGAATTTATTCCAGTATTCAAATGATGTTCGTTTATAGCAACGTAAATATTTACGTTTATTATCGTGGAGTAAACGGTTTTTGATATTTAATGAAAATTATATTTTGATAAATTCAAGAGATTGTATGTACTGGACAACTTGGTGAGTTGATGACGTTACCGACTTTGATTACAAATATCATCTATTTTCAACATTTCAATTTATTTTATGTCTTTGACTGAATTTAATTTTTAGGTCTTCTTCAGTTGAATATGTGTTCTCTTTGAGATTTTCGAGATGCGAAGTGTAGAGTAGCGCATAATTTAGCATATCTTACTCCGAACTGTAAAGGTACTGCGATAATATTTTTTCTTATATATCGAATGAAAGTAATTTAGATAGTATGCATGATTTCATTATAATAGCCTTGCAACACGATTAGCTGCCTGCCATTCAAATTGCGAATGGATTTTCTACGGGAAAAATAGAAGTACGATACATTTGGGTTGGAATTTTGTAACTGATTAAGGAGTAGCGCAAGCTGAATTTCTTCAGTTTGCACATTTTCTAAGACTTCCGAGCCAATAAAATTTGGGAGTAAATTTTTCCACGACTTGCTGATCAATAATTTAGACACAGATGCCCAACAGTTAGCTAGATTGAACATGACATCTTTTAAATTTACCTATTTCAGTGCATTTCCCAAATTTTCATTGTGCACAGGATCATACAGAATATTTGTAAGAAGCAACTTACGATATCCTAACTTAATGCTTTGAATAACATTCTGATCCATGGGTTGGATCAGCGCAGTCGTGTTAGGGGGTAAAAACATTGCCGAAATTTCAACGTCATCAGTCCACAATTCTTCTGCAGAAGGATGGCCAGGACAATTATCAAGCAACAATAAAGTACGTTGTGATAAATTGACGGATTTCATATGTTGTCGAACTGCTGGAACGAATTCTGCTTTAAACCAATCCAAAAATAATTGTCGTGTGACCCAAGTGTTTTTTAGCACTCGATAGCACACAGGTAGTGACACACACTGGAAACGAAGCATTTGCACGGAATCTATTAATAACTAACAAAGCACAAAATGTTCATACGTTGCCTTTTTCCGTGAATAAGAGCCCTGGCGAGAGGGCTAATTTCCTTCCACAAAGGAAGAACAATAAACACGATAAAGATTTGATTTCCAGAGACACTTTCCGGTACTTTAGAAATGAAAGAATCTATAAATATAAGAAAAGGTTAACAAGAAAGATATCTTATTTAAGAATAACATTAAACATTCTCTTTAAAGGAACCGGCATATGGCCCACAAATGACATATCCTATCCACACCATCCAAAGAAATTCAGCGTTTAATACGACTTTTAATAGCCTCCGCGTAACATACCTCTAAGTAAGAGCGTATTCTTATCTAAGTCTCCTTTTCAGCACCTATTAAAGGAGTGAACTATTTCATCGCAGTTTCTAATATTAAGTTCTAGGAGTGATGAGTAAAATAGTGTTTTCCACCTTGAAAAATTGCCCAATTCATCGACCACGAAAATTTTATTCACCTTTCTCTACAGCATCATACCTATAATTAGATTTTAATCCTGCCATTACCCCCCGAAATGCCCGTAATTAACCCTACTATCTGGATATTACTGATTCATAGAGAAAAATACGCCTTCGTGATGTACGGAAAAGATTCCGGAAAAAATTGCGAAGAATATCTCGATATACGAAATGCACTCACCGCCATATTGAATCAGTTGACTATTGCATAGCAACTATAACAATCGGTGTTACGGGACCCACCAACAATCGTAGCCATAGCAACCATAATAATGAAGTGCCTCTAACAATTGTTGCCATAGAAACCGTTGATATGTCATCCATTGTTGCTGGTTGCCATAGCTTTCGCAGCACAGTTGCTATGATATTGATTTCTAAGCAAAAAACGCCGCAGAAAAGCTTTTGAATGCGTAAAAAAGGTATTTAGTCGGAATAAGAGGGGAATACGTTTCGCTAACCATTTCAAAGGATTGAAAATTGAGAAAAGGTCAACTTTATCGTAAAATTTCTATATAAATTGCTGACAGAATTTATTTACGTGTTCTTTGTCCAATTAAATTAGTCAAAATTAATTTTTTAATTATTTAATAAAAAAATGAAATACTACTTATATAACAACTAGCGTAAGTGCTCCTTGATTCCCAACGGGGAAACTAAACTAAGCTAAAGTTGATAAGATTAGGATTACGAAAATCTGCACAAAACAATTGAGAAAATGAAGAAAGCGTAGAGATATGAAAGAAGGAATATTCAAAAGAAAACAAGAAAATTTAGCGAAGAAATAATGGAATAAACAGGGTCAATGGGTTTAAAGGTAAGAACGAAACAAGAACATTGGAAACCGTTTAAAAATCCTATTTGTTGTCTCAAGTTCCTAACAGATGAAAATAAATAAGTAATTAAAGCAAAGTTATCAGACGAAATAAAGAAATCCTCGTTCTCTCCGTTAGCTAAATCCTAAGAGATCATAGAAACGGGAGAACGAAGCATAAGTAGGAAAGTGGTGTACGACCCTTTTACCGATTAAAATGCCATTACTACGTCATCACAATGTAGATTTATGTAGAGCTTTTTAATTCAGTTATTCAAATTCTTCATTCTTTTATTAATTGTCCAAAATGACATTTAACAATACAAAATGTATTGAAATCATTTATAACTAAACAAACAAAGATGTGTTAGATACGGTTGCCAGAATTCTTCGATAATCAAGATAAACATAATCGCTGAAAAGAAGGAAACCGCCGACCAATTCTTTGAATTAAAAAGATCGATTAAAATAAATGCAATCGAATAAGCAAGTTTTTATTCCAGAATATATTATCGTATCCTCATCTTGAAATCATCCAGAAAACTTATCGTTTTTAAAATCCTGTATTCTTTGGTCTTTGGGTCATAAAATTATTATTCAATTACCTGAATTATCATTTGATCGAATTTTATTAGGACTTTCATTAATTCAATGGAAGAAACCTTAACTTGGTGGAACTCCATAATCTGGATCATATTAAATTAAATTACGAAATTCCACAAAAGAAAACTTTACTGTGCGACCGGTTTCGAGCTATTCGTCTGAAATGCAACAAAATCATTGGCCGTGGATGGGGGAGGCTGCACGTATAAGGGACTCTCAGTTATCATCACAACAAAATCACGTATTTTTTCAGTTTTTCTTATCATACCTTAACACAGAAGGACACGAAGAAGAAGAATATAAGGACATAGAAGAGCTATTAAGAAATAATTGGATTGGTTGGGGGCGTGTTTTATCCATAGACTACTTTATTTTGCAGAATTAAATAAGATATAATGGTCGTGCGAAATCGAGATGAACACCAAAAGAAAGTAAATTGAACGAAGATTCTTATTTCGGTCGTGGAATATCGCATTCGAGTCGAAATTGAGAGAAATCAAACAAAAATGACGGAAAATTTGTGTGATTTTGTGCGCGTAAACAATTCCCTAACGACGAAGGTGATATTGTTGAACTCTCGTAGGAATATAAGGGAAAGATAGGCTCATAAGGAATGCATGTAGTTAGCAATATGATGAAAGCAAAATAAATCTAATGAATGGGCAATAAACACATTACATTAAATAGGACATAAATGGAAAAAATGTGCCAAAAAATAGTCGTAAAATTCATTCATTGGAATTCAAAGTATTGAGATCTATTTCAATTAACGGAGGAATCATGAATACATGAGATCACCACATTTCCCCGCCAACGAAAAAAAGGGATAACGCCGATTGAATTTGAGGCGAATCGAAGCAAGCACCTGCCGCACACACTCAAAAACCAATAAAAAGGTTCGTGTAAACAGTCAAAATCCTCGCAATTGCTATGTTAGAACGGCATTTGTCCACTTAAATAATAAACTCCGTTCAATTATCTTTCCATCGGTGCTTGTCTCGACTTCGTACGGCCAATATTTCTAATTTTAAAGAGCGAATTCAATAGAGCGTGTAAAGACGAAAATGCACTAAACGCGTGCATTTTGTGGTTGAGTTATGAACACTTTTTCGCTTTTAAAGCCTCACAAAAGGGAGCTTCCGATAGCCTCTATTGCGGGAATAGAACTACGAGTGGAAGTTGCTTCGTTATTGGGGAAAATTATTTCTCTCTGAATAGTGGCTCATTGTAAAAAACAGAGTGGCCATAGTGGAAGAGGCTATTCCAGCGAGGGGTACGTTGAGGGTGTACTTAGTTACGGTTGTTAAGGCGATACATTTTTCGTGGGTGTTGTCTTACATTTCGATGAGCGGATGGGGGAAGGGGAAGGAGGGGAGGTTACCATGACGACAGAGGTATCAACAATTATAGGAATGGCAAAAGCGATAGGTTAAGCGAATGAGAAACAGTTGAACAATGAGATACGTCATCGTGAAGAGGTATGTCGGAAAACAAAAGAACGACGATAGTGGAGATTTAAATGCCTAGTAAGCGGGTGGGGGAAGAGGAGGTACGACATCCCTATGAAGAACAAAAGAGCAACGATATTTTAAACTCGATCGAAACAAATGAAGAGCGAATATGTTTGCGTTTTCTCTGACGACGTGAACTAAAGGTGAGTGAGGAGAACAGAAAAATGACGATAAAATGATCGAAATGGAAAACAAATGAATCGAGAAAATTCGTATTTCCGTAGAAATTACATTAAATAAGTTAAACAAAGAAAACAAATATGTAATTAAACGAACTTAGATTTTGAAAAATATTGAAAAGAACAAACTAATAAAAATAAATTAAATATTAGTAATATAATAAATAAATATACGAGGTTAAATCTTAATATAATATAAATAAAATTTTATTTATCATAATGAGCGTTTACATTTTCACAAGGTTAATTTATTATGATATAATAATTTAAATAGAGTAATTATTAAGTTATTAAAGTGTAGAACATATACTATAAATAATTAAAGTATTAAAAATGAAAGGAATTAAAAATTCAGTTCTAAAAGAGGGATAGTTTGACAATCGGCCTTTGAGCGGATGTAAGTGAAGGCGTACAACGCCAAATAGATGAAATAATAAGATATTTGCTTCCATTGGCTCAAAACATTTAGACCAATAAATTACGAAATAATTTCATAAGGATGTTTTAAATAGAATTTAACATACAAGGTATAAATAAATTGCTGAAATTACTTAAAAAGCATTATAATTAATACGCAGGTCATTTGAAAAATATTCAAACACGAAAAACTTTATGAGGGACTATATTGTGTTGATAACTGTAGCGCTTTTTTTATCGAAATATCGGAAATTGTAAAAAAAAGAAATTGATTTTGTGACGTGACGTTTTTCTTTGCTCCCTTATTTATCAAACTGCCCCTAATCCGTCACGTTGGACCCTAAATACATATTTAAACGAAGAGGTTTAAACTTCCTCTGAGAATGGCGGGAGATAATCTCTCATCTTCGTTTCTACTTTTTATCTATTAGATCTCTCGAGAGAAGAGGAGCTAGTTAAGTTACAATGAAGATGCAGGGAAAAAATAGAAAGGATTTAAATTATGGAGCAGAAAAATATATATGAAGACACGAACTGTGCGTGAAACATTTTTCACGATGAATTAAGTATTCCCTGGAGTTAATTGAGTCGATGGGGATGATAAATTTGATGACATTTTCGTACGGGGGAGTTTAGATCGACCATTAATAACGTGAAGCTCGAAATGGGGGTTTGGAAAATATCACGAAATATCACAAGGGGGAGGAGGGGGTGCAATCAGAAGTCAGGTGTATTTATTTCTTCGTTGAGCGCGCGATTTCTAAACAGAAAAAGGACTTTCCAGTCGCCAATAAGTTCGTGATTTTGGTGCCGAAAACATGCGTAAATCGTTGCCGTGTATATTTTCCCTTAAAACAATGCAACAATGCCTAAACTAGGAGATCTGTATAAAGACCTATTTGCAGAGTATAAGAAGGGAGGAAAACACAGTGTGGCTCAGAAGGAATTTAATGATCCGCATCACGACGATCGAGAGAGATTCGTAGTGCGTGAAAATGATGACTCCGACCGTCGTTCATCTTCAAGAAAGCACATGCACCTGACTTGCAAGATGCTTATCCACTTGTTAGATTGGAAGAAAGCCTCACTAATCTGCGGTCAATTAAATATATTCATGTACCAGTAAAATTATATGTTATTCACATGATTACACCTTTTATTTATTATTCTATGCCAGTCAGAATCAACCTTAATGTATATATGGACATTTTTATCACGGTGCTCAATTTTCCGGAATTAAATTAGATTATACCTGTATTTAAAGATAATCTTCTGAAAATTTTAAGATACCTTGTGCCAAAAAATACACGTGCTATTTGGATAAAGGGGGGTTAGTCTAAAACCTCACCACGTATCACCAGGGGGGAGGGGGGTTCAAAAGTTGCAAAAAACATCATAGTATCCCCGCAAAATCTCTCTTCTCCTCAAGCACCCCCTATCGGCTAGCCCTCTTATCTACTGTGGAATTGGCGAAGAGTGGCTTCTTCTCACTGTTACTTTCAACGCAAAAACTTATCCTTTCTTACTTTCGTAAACAAAGACAAAGAGGCTATCACCAACAGCCAATTCATTATTCCAGAGGCTAAAATCCTAGTCAATGTTGAATCTACCGGAGAGAGGATGCGGTGCGATTTGCAAAAAAAGGCGTTTCAATTAGTTGAAGTTATGCCTAATGAAGTTAAAATGTCATTGGTTAAATTCCTCGTATATTCGGGTGATATCCAACCAGCGCAGGTGTTTTCATTCCAAGAATGTCATCACCTTTAAGTTGCGTCATTGTTTACTCAGTAATATAACGATAATATTTATAGAACAAATAAGATATTTAAAGTAATGAAAAGGTTAGAGCAAAGCTTTGCTACCGCTATGGGCCATCGTGCGAAGGAATATATGATTAGGGAAGGTGCTTCTATAAACAGCTCAATTTGACTGAATTCGCATCGTTTTCTGGTCCGAGGCATCTCATCTGGAGGCACATGAATGAGGTTCGACCACATCCTCCAAGTTTAAAATCAAAAACGGCAGTACGCATCCACATTCGAATGATTTAGGTACGATTTATCCAAAAAACCATACATACGATGGAACTTTTAATGAGTTCTTTTTAATTTTCCGATATTTTATATTTAACTATAATTTAAATAATGTATCAATAAATTCATTATATAAAAAATCTGATGCGGCAAACACATGACTTTCTCCATATTTTTTGAAAACAGAAGCCTATGCCGGTAATACATAAATAACTCCAAAAAAGTAAGTGTTACAGGAAAATGTTTCATACAAAAGTTTAGTGAAATTCATTATCTATAACATTGGTACATAATTGTGTATACCTAAATTGCATTCTGACAGATATATGTATGAAAACCTTCCATTTCTGGATAAACAACAACTTCCGGTTAACCATTATTCAAGAATAACTCCTAAAGAATCAGTGTTACGAAGAAATGTTTCAAACAAAAGTTGTAGTAAAATATATTATCTATAACTTTTGTATATAATTGTATATACCTACATTGCATTTTGACAGAGATATTTAAGAAACGAAATTTTGTTCCGGATAAACCGCAACTTTCGGTTGAGCGATTTCACCAAAAACAAATCAACTCTTGGCATCAATATCATCATTGGCATATATCATAATCTTCTCTATTCTACGTATGGGGAGAAAGTAATAACATTTAATATAAACATTAAAAATGAAACATATAAAAAATATCATATCCAATAATAATTTAATAATTTTCTTGAACAACGTATTTAAAAAGAAACCGGGAGATGGTCCACCCTACGCATTTTATCAAAACCCCCAAAAATAAATTCTATTAACGCTCAAAACGAATGAACCAAAACCCTGCGTAAATCATACCTAAACAACAGTGTTCATTTTTCCAATTCCCCGTGAAATCTCCAACGACAATAATCTCGAAAGGCTTTCGCAGAAAAGACGCGGTTCTTACGAGTTGAGACGCTTTCCTTAGAAACGGAACGAGAGGGGGGGAAGGAGGGGCGGTAACCAGGGCGACGGAGGGGAAGTAAACAAAACAGCCTCGAGATGTAAAAAAAGGTTCGTTTATTTAATCAAAATGTTATCATTTCCTCCGTTAGAACGACAATAATATACTAAAATAAGACACTCTATTCAATTGTCTTTCTATCCTTGCTTGTCTCGATTTCGTACGACCATCAATTCTAATTTTAAAGTGCGAAATAAATAGAGCCTGCAAAGAAGAAAATGTACTAAACGAGCGGTTTTGAAGTTGAGTTATCAACACTTCAAATCTGTCCCTCAAAAGGGTTATTCCAATGGAGGGAGCTTTCAGCATAGCCTCCAATGCAGGCCCCTCCTCAATAGAATTACATGGCCATTATTCGTTCCTTTATTATGGGGAAGCTATGGCTCTGAATAGAGGATTTTCCCTGGATTGAAATACAGTGAGTGAACTGTGGAGGAGGCTATTCTAGCCAGAGGCTCGCCCATTGAGAGGAGGTGCTTGTCATAGAGACGGTTGCCTAAGGGATGGATTGGCGAAGTTAATATCAGATTAGATTTCGTGTGTTGTCGTTTATAGTGCGGGAGGTGGGAAGAGGAGGGGAAGGAGGGGCGGTCACCATGACGACAGAGGAGAGACGAGTAACCATTAGAAGATAAACAAACGAGTATCGAAAGGTAAATGGAATGAGAAACGATTGAACATAGAATATGCGAGTTACGTCATTGAAAAGAGGTTTGTCGGAAAACAGACGAACGACGATAGTGGACATTTAAAAGCCGAGTAAGTGGGTGGGGGGAGAGGCGGTGAAGGGAAGGCGGTGGCCCATTAAAAAACAAAAGAGGTTCGATATTTTAATCTCGATCGAAACAGATGAAGTGCGACTATGTTCGCGTTTTCACTGACGACGTGCATTTAAAGAGAGAGTGGAAAACAGAAGAATAACGATAAAATGATAGAAATGGAAAACAAACGAATCGAGAAAAGTTCGCACTGTAGTGGATATGACTTAAAATAAGGCAATTAGATACGAAAATATGTAATTATACGAATTTAGATTTTGAAAAAAATTGAAATTAAAAAATATGCACATAAATAAATTAAATATTAAATAAGCATAATTTTTGTATTATAATAAGCTAATAAATGTTCACAAACAGAATTAATTATGATAAAAGTTTTTAAATAGTTAAATTTATCTGAAGAAGCCTTAACTTGGTGAAACTCCGTCAAAGTTTTGTTTTGTGGAATTTCTAAAGTTTATTTAATATGATCCCGAGTTCTTATTAAGTTATTTCAGTGAGGGAAATAAGCGAAAGTGTGCTTGGCTTGGTTACGGTTTCTAAGGGGACATTGGAGTAGTTTTGCATCGGATTATATTTCGTGGGATTTGATGTCTAGATGGGTGGTGGAGGGGGAAGGGGAAGGGAAGGAGAGGCCGTAACCATGACGACAGAGGGAAGGCGAACAACAATACGGGAAGAAACAGAAGAGTAGCGACGGATTATTCGAATCGGAAACAAATGAAAGTGGAAAATATGCGAGTTACTAAGTGAAGAGAGGTGTTTCGAAAACAGAAGAACGACGATATTTGGCGCTTGAGTTGCGAATAGCAGGGGTTGATGAAGATTTAAAAGAGAAGGGTGGGAAAGACAAAAGAAAGACGATATTCTGAATTCAAACGAAACAGCTGAAGACCGAACGTGCTCGATTTACCTGTAATTAGGGAACGTGTTTAACAAAAGAGTAAAGATATCGCGATTGAAATAGAAACAAATGAACTATGAATAGCTGAGTATCCTTTTGGTAATAGCGATGTCTACGTGAATTAACAATGTAATAATTTATAATATAAAAGATAAATTTAAGAAAACTTAAAATAAATAAATTTAAAACACACATTTTACTATATTAATAATAAATAAAGAGAATTTCCAATTGTTATTTACTGTGTAATCTGACTTGATTTTGATCCATTATAATATGTGTTTGATCGAAAGCAATTATTCCATAGTGTGAAGTATATATTCTCTGTGATAAGTGTAAATAGATTAGATTAACACTTTGATATTCACACATTCGAAACGGAAAGAAACAGTGCTTAGAGATAAATAAATGAGCGTTAGAAGTAATAGTTCAAAATTTTAAAACCGCATGGTTACGAATTCATAAATGAAATAAATGATAGAATGTCAGATTTAAAAAAATACAATATTGAAAAAGTTTAAAAAGAAGACTCGGAAATGGTTTTTAAGGAGTTGAATTTGGAGGAGCAAATAAATTAAGAAAATCACAACAACAATTGAACATCGTTACGACGACACGAGGAAACTTAATTTAAGCGTCGATGAAAAAATGTAACCTTTTTTTCTTTAAGTTTTTACAAAGAAATGAAGATAGATAATCCAGCCGTTTGGTGACGATTTGGTAGCCAATAAAACAAAGTAACATTCGATCACGTGTTTATGCTTCTATAATGAATATTATGTGAGCTGTAATAAATCTCGCTTAAATGTACGCCATTTCTCCGCCCTTCCCTAATATCGGATGAGTGTCGTTGAGTTGATGAATCGAAATTAGAATCGAAAGGGTCACCGAATTACGTTAAAGCGGAGTTTACTTTCGCCTCTTTTTTTAAACTATTAGTCATTAAAGATAATCTCAAATTGGAGAACTAATCACAGACCGAGCGAAAACATCGAGAATTAAGCGGATCAACACAATACTTTGAGATTAACGTGAAGAATACGACAGAATGTTTTATCTATCGGAACGTTTTGATGCGAGAAAGAGAAACATTTAGAAGAAAGAATTAACTTTGAAGAATTGGTTGAAAAAATTTTAAATTGGTTTACATCGATGTGATCGAGTGAACGTACGGAAAGACGAAGGTTTTCGACGAAATTCCATTATCATTTGGTAGACACAGTGAGGCTTTCAAAGTAAGTAACACAGAGGGAATGAATTGCTTGTTCGTCCTGAAATACAGGCAATTCAAGATGCACTTGTGTGTAATTCAGTTGCATAAGATTGAGGCAAAATAAGACAAATCAAGGAAGGATATAGATTTCGTTTCATCAAAATAAGTCCGCTTGGAGTAAATTCTATTCTTCTCCTCTAAATGTGTTTACATCGGAGTGAATCGACACAAACTCAAAATATTCAGTGCATCGAGACTTCATTCGCTCGTGAGTGAATCACCAGACAACTGTGACAATGACAAGTCAATACAAACGTCATCAATCGACTGACATCTGGATTAAGAATTCCCATTGACGAAAAAGAATTAAAATTATTTTCATACATATTGATAATAACTTATGGTAACTTTCAAAATAACGATAAAAAGAGAATGGAATACATAAATTCTTCCGAATGGACAAGAGCAGTGATTATGATTGGAAGTTTAAAAAAAAACAGCTTCAACTACTGCGTTTAAGACAAAGCACGAACTTATCAGAAGCTAATTAAATAGCAAACCAGGGGATGTTTCAACGGTATCTGATTGTGTATTGATTGTATAAATGAGGAGGATTCTTCCAAAACCTGTTCATTTCGTGCGGTCCATTCTATCGAATTTGAAAATGGCTTCCGAATAAAAAAGAGACAGGCTCTAAACGTAGAATTGTAAGAAACAAATGAAATATCGGACTCACCGAATAGGAGTGCATATCCTTTGGTCTGAAGAGGTTTCAGTCCTTCCTAAAATAAGAGAAGGTTCAATTAAAAAACCAACCATAGAGAATCCATCCATCTTAAAATGTCCTTCAAATCCAAATTTGTCATTTAATACTAATGTCAATGTATTCGGTAAATTAAATGTCGAAATTTGTGCCCAATACGTACGTTATATGTACCTCGATGGAAGCTGTTATTACCTCGGGAAGAATTTCCTCACAAACGACGCCTCACGTCGCACTTAGAGAGAGACTTATGTTTTATTTACAATGTTGGGGTAGATGAGGCCCAAGTACCTCCATAAGTACAATGGTTGCATTACATGATAACACTTTATACAGTTTAGAGTCAAGTTCTGGTTAAAATATATCTTCTTGGAAGTCACAGAAGTAAAATAAAAATGAAAATAACATGTTTATAAGTAGTCAACAACAGATTAAACGATTAAAAATGTTAAACATATGAAAATACGTATAAAAATATTGTGCGTGTGATTTATGATGGAATGATCGAATAAATAGATGAACACATGATTGGTTGGATGGGTGAATGATTAAATACATGAAAGAATGAGCAGAATAAATTTAAATAGGTGATGACAGAATATTACATTTTTTATTTACCATGTACGAAGTCTTTGCATCGTTTAAGCTATGAGCCCATATTTATCCGGCTTATCTTTCACGTAAACTCGGAACTGTCCTCTGAAACTCAGCAGCTGTTCGTCAACAGTGCATCCGTGACTCGGACTGAAGTTACTTTTACAATTTTCTATGAACATGTTCCATAAATTCCTGATCGGAGCAAATCTCTTCTCTTTCGTCTTTATCATCGAAACGAAGACAAGTTCATGAAAAAGGAAACCTGTGCTTTGGAAATACGCATTTGTAAACTGTGAGGCCATTAGCTTATCAAAACAACGTGAAAAAACGGGTACTTTTTTCAAACAAAGTACAGTCAAAGTAGAGCTATGGCGAGTAAAAAATGTAAACGCTTATCAACAAAAGAAGAAATGGACGTTCTATCAGCTGATTTCCATTTCATTAATATCGTAACAAAAGTAAGAAATGGATTCGAAATAATATGGTGTCTTGCAGCAGGAAAAAGATTGCCAAGAAGCAACGTATGTAACGCTGTCAAGCATTTTTCGAAAATCCTTCCTATTCTGGTCCGATTCGACTCCCCTATTTCAGCTGAACAAAATTAAGATAAATACACAGATTTCAATGGTTATTTGGGCATTACTCAGCCGGTCTTCCGAAGATACAAAATGGGTCACACACTGCTGCTATAGGTCCTAACCACATATAAAATCAGCCATACATATCCTTTCGCAAGGTCTTATGTGTCTAATTTTACTGGACTATAATGGTTTTATTGCCATTAAATGTTCTTACCTATACATTCCTTATGAGACTGCCTTTTCCGTATATTCTTGAGAGAGTTGAGTTCACCTTTGTCGTTGGTGAATTGTTCCCTAAAAATTACACTCATTTTTCGTAATTTTTGTCTGATTTCTCCCAATTTCCACTCGAATACGATACTCAACGACCGAAATAAAAATCTTTGCTAAATTTCTTTTGGTACTCGTCTCGACTCCGTTGAACAATTATTTGTAATTAAGGAATACTTACATGAAAATCGCAGATAGGTGCAAGCAAATTTCAAATATATTCTATAGTTTACAAGTCATTCTTCCAGGAAAACACCATTGCACATTGGTACAATGCGATATAATAACTAAAACTAAAGTTCAAAGTGACTCATACGTTTGTCTCATTCGAAATAAACGACGATCAATTCTAATGATGCTCGTGATTAAATTAAAACACATATAAAAGTAAAATGTTATGTAAACTAACCTCGGTACTTTTAAAATGAAAATAGCGAAAAACAACCACTTCTAACATGCAGGAACACAGCGTTATTCTTAGAGTAAACTCAGACGAATGACGCAATCGCTTAAAACACTTGACATGCTGAGTTCAGATAGTCCGACCTTTTTTCTATTGGTTGGTGTGGTTTTCAATGGAATATAAACCTTAGATCCAGTTCGTACGGTTCATTCCCTTCATAACCATACAAACATTTCACCCACTTAGACAAGTAAGAAAATTTACTTTTGTCCCTCTTGATTACGAAAATATCACACTGTACGTCGACATAATGGACAGTTTTCTTCAAATACGAGACTAAAGGTCGTTCACCAAAGTTTGCAAATGTATTCTTTAATATCTTCCGCCATAGATTTTCTTTATAATTTACGTGGATGAAACTTTGACAATCTCCTCAGTCGTCAGGGGAACTGTTTGTTTATCCATATACATAAATATCCATATGCAAAATCGAAATCGTGCGTATGTGTTAGTCTTAGAATGGAGGCCACACCGCTCGTCCGATTTGCTTCAAACTTTATAAACGTGTCCTCTGCTAACTGAAAGGAATCACTGTCGCATTTCTGTTCGACAATTTTACGGGGTTCGAACCCAGATCGCTCAGATAGTTTTCCATAAAGAATACAAGTAAAACTCATTTTCATCGCATGCAGGGTTTGTTTCATTCGCGAAATAAAATTAGAAGGAATAGTCGCATTTTAACAGGACTAACACCGAAAGAAAGAAAATCGAATAAATATTTTTATTTTTTTCGTGGAATCCTACTTCCGATTCAAATTTGTGAGAATATCGGTGAAATATACGAACGTTTCTTGAAAACCCGAGGTTGTAAACAACTCATCCCCCTGACGACCGATCCTATTGTTGAATCCGATGTGTTATCCCGTAAAAATCTATATATATCAAGCAGAAATTCTGTGGGTTTGTGTGTTTGTGGGTTTATGTGTTTGTGGGTTTGTTTGTCTTGGATTGGAGTCCACACCATTTGCCCGATTTGTCTCAAACTTTGCATACGTGTCCATTTATATCAGGAAGGAAGTACTGTCGCATTTTTATTCAAGAATTTTGCTGGGTTCGAACCAAGATCGCTCAGATAAATTTTCATAAGGAATACACGTAAGTTTCACTTTTATCGGTTGCAGGCTTTATTTCTATTGAAGAATTAAATTAGAAGGAATAGTCGTACAGAGTCGAGAATAACTCCGAAAGAAAGAAAATCAAATAAAGATTCTTATTTTGGTCGTGGGATCTTACTTTCGATTAGAATTTGCGAGAATATTGGTAAAATATACAAAACTTTAGTGAAAATTCGAGGCTATAAACAACTCATCCCCCTGACGACCGATCCCATTGTTGAATCCGAGCTCATGTTTTATCCCGTAAAAATACTCGTGGACTTTAGGCCCATTAAGCTGATGATTGAAGAGTACGATATATTACATGGATAACGAGAAATTTTCTGTAAGAATGTAACCAGCAATTGCAGGTACGTAATTACTGTCAGGAGATTGTGTGTCTTCGATTTTATCACAAACCGTTTGCCAGATTCGTGTCAAACTTTGCGTACGTGTTTTCTGGGACCAGGATTTACGTACTGTCTCAATTTTATTCGATAATTTTGCTGGTTTCCAACCAAGATCGCTCAGATGGGTTTCCATAAAGAATAAATCTAATCTTCACTTTAATCGGTAGCAGGCTATATTTCTTTTGAAGAATTAAAATGGAAAAATAGTCGAGCGGAGTTAAAACATGAAGCAAAAGAACGGAAATTAAATGAATGTTCTAATTTTGATCGTGGAATATTGTTTCCGAATCGAAATTTGGAGAATTATGATAAAATACGCGTGAATTATCCAAAATTGTTGAGGTTGTAAACAGCCAATCCTCCTCACTATCAATGCGATGGTTGAGCCGAGCTCATGAATTTTCCTGTACAGTAAGAATAGCTTGGGATTTTAGACCTTATTCTAAAGGGAATTTACGAATTGCATGACCGGCAACTTGAATTTAATCTGCTTCTATATTCCCCGTTGAGAATCAACGGGCACTTCAGCTAGTACTTTATGAAGCTGATGATTAAAGAGGACGATATATTACATGGATAACGAGGAATTTTCTGTAAGAAGGTAACCTGTAATTAATGGTACGTAATTAAAGTCAGGAAGGGTAGATTAACACTGATGAGGGAAGTAAGATGTAGATGTATTGTTCTATATGATTATTTCTCACTCTGTATGATTCCTTGATAAGCGATTCTTCCTGTAACATTAAAAATGCAAGAAAAGAGACGACGAAGGCTGAGTTTTTATCGATTAGTTCGCTCGGTAATTGAATATAATTCGGACGCCAAATACATCGTTTGAGTCCTTTCTTTGTCATTCACATTTCTTAATTGACGAGCTGTTTGGTGGTACCCTCCTTAAATACTCTCTTCTCTGTTTTTGGTACCTAAGATTATGATTTAGGTAATTAAAATTTAATTTAATTAAACCGAGGCTGCTATCTGAAAGAGGGTTTCGTACAATTAAAAATATCGTGTTTAATATTTCACATTCACCCCGTTTAGAATCAACGGGCGCCTCAGCTAGTACCTTATAAACTAGTAGAATGCTAAGACTTTCAAGAGTTGGGAAAATATAAACGGCGAGTTCTTTTTGTTTTCTATATTCTTTCTTACCTAATGACCTCTATGATCATTTGACGTAGTCCTCCTTTCCCCTTCAGCTCCCTTTCGCCGCTCCCTAAATTCATTTTCCGCTTCTCACTCGCCTGTCTGCAGAGGAGAGTATGTGCGGCTGAAGTCGAGACTGCGATGATGAAAAATTAGCCGCTTGGAAATATAAAAGACGTCATAGGAAAGGACACATTTATTTCACTACGTCTTTCTCAAACGAGTTTAACATTAAATTTACGGTTTAATCTAGACATGATTAAATGGAAAATAAAACGGAACTGCTTTCCTCAAGGACATTGCGAAATCATTTCACATTGAGTATAAGAGTCGCTTAAGTTTAATGTTGCCTAGTTGTAATCGTTATTACCGAACAATTAAAGTCCAACATTTCACAAGTTCTGACAACGAATCCGAACTATCATCTCCTTGGAAACTGACCTGTATTCATAACAACGTTTCCCTAAGGTCTATGGTCAATGAATAATAACTTTAAAAGCTTTATCTTCGAGTAATTTTAGTATCTTTTCTTAAAAACAAAAATATAAATACCAATCAACTTCGAAAATATGGTGATATGAATTCGACAAAGGATTAATTGTTGCTAATCAGAGAAAACTCTTCAAACGTTCTGTTGTGAATAAAGTCCCGTTTCAAAGGAGTTGCTGTATTTTCTGTATAATTCATTTCTTGTATCTTTCTCCGTGTGGTATAGCGAAATTAAAAGCCCTCGGACAGGAGCTATTTTCTAGTCTATAAAGGTGAACCTTTTCGATATACTGACGGGTGTTGGTCAACTAATGAATACAATGTATCACAATTTATGTTCGAAAGTGAGAGAAACAGAGAATCTGTTATACTGATAATATATGTTACTATAGTATATTACGCAGTCAGGGGCCATAAGCTCCACTGTTACTGACGTGTTTTGAGGATCCATAGCGTGATTCTTCGTCTTCGAGGCTTTCCTCGTGTTGCGTGTGCACATATTCAACTCGTGAGTGTTAACTGATTCGTAAAAACTAGAACTGTTTGAAGCCCATCTTCTCTACGTCTTCAGCTGTCGATGGTCGAACACCGTAGTGTGAGGTGTTTTCAAAGGAATATTATTCGTTAAAAGTGCCAGAGATTTCATTTTTTATTCAAATTCATTCAAATTATTCAATTCATTCGCCCAAAGACTGGAGGTAAACCCCAACAAAAACCTCCCGCAGACAAGCTTGTCGTTTCTTAAACATCAACCCTTTTGTCTGTTTGTCGGGGCAAACATACGCCGCACAGTGGGCTAGAATCGAAAAAAGCTATCCAAAAAATAAAAAAGTGTTTCTTTTTTTAGCGCGGACTTTATATAGGCATTCATGAGTGAGTTTTGCTTACAACCGCGAAATCATTTGCGTAGACTCCCGCGCATCTACAGGGGTCAAAGCTGACCAAATTTCACTAAAAATCCGGTCTTCGAATTTTCGCAAAATTCTTCACCTTCTTCACATTCCCTTCCTATAATCTTCTGGTTCTTCAAACTGGCTCCAAGATTTTGTAAAATGTTTTCCTTTAATATTGTTAGCACTCGACAGTGAATCTGACATTCCTTTCCGTTTCAATGGTGTGGTTAACAGTGGTGAAGTGAATTAAGCTTATAATTAGTGTGATGAATAGTATTTGGTGTGAATCTTAGATAATATGCATTGCAAAGCGAAGAAAGTTCCGGAATGTGCTCACTTTAATTTACTATACTCATTGCGGTAAATTATTCTTTATAGTTATCTGCATTTACGTACCTGAGTCATCTCATATCATGGTATCGGTCACTTCTAGAACGGGCTGATATTTCCAGCCTGAAATATTTTACGTAGTGCATTTGTTATGTGAATGGAGGTCATTTTTACTAGCTGTGAAATTCTTGAAATTGCTAAAAGATGTTGATTTTGTAATACTTTATTGCAAATGAAGGCCATACTTTTTGTTAAAACAGGATTTTCAATTGATTTCAACCAGAAACCTTGTTCCAAAGTTTTCATATTCGTCCATTCATTCACGGGTCGTAGGGGGAGGGGAGGGTTGGTTAGTTCGCTCGCCGCCACGCATCGTAGCGCTCGTCGCGGCCCAAAACGCGACCTCCAAGATAAACGTCAGTTTCGAGGACATGCCCGCGAGTGTCTACGTCATCGCGCATGCGCACAAGCTCCCGCTGGGGCCCACGATCACCGTCGCCTCGCAGAGCGCTGAAATAAAAAAATAACGGGCATTGGACCAAAGATGGTTTTCTATGACAATTGAAACTTCCCATAGTCATTGCAAAAGGATCGAATTTAATGTTTCCGTTTGTCGTATTTTAATATTGCCAGGCAACGAAAAGATACAGGGCGTCAAACTTGAGAAATTTTCACAGAAAATCAGTCTCGGATTTTTCGCAGAAATATTCAACTTTGTTGACTTTTAGAGAATTTCACGAAAAACTATTGGAAAAAACAACGACGCAGTAATCTATAATTACTTTTTGTCTTTCGATGCAATGAATTATTTGCACCAAGAGATAAGTATTTGCTCATTTGAAGCAACAAAATCGTGGACGCCCTTTTGGGCCGAATTTCGAGAAAAAGTAAGGAATAGGTAAATGGGCTATAAAGTGTCTTATACCACGCCAATCTACAAGGCTTCTAGATATGGAACCTGAAGAAACTGTTTCATTTCACCCGCTGCCCTGGGATTGCGGTTGATTTTTCGTCAGCGTTGGCGGCGGGGCGCAATAGAATCCTCAAATCCAGTTTCTCTGTCTTTATCGGGATGTTAAGTCTAACAATCAGCCTATTTCATGTTTAATTCTTGCTAATCATATTAAAAACTCATGTGAAAAGAGTTTTATATAGGAATTCGATACCCCTACTATAGAAAATGGACGTAGAATTATGGACAAATTTCATTTTACTGAAATGTGTCTGTATTTTAATTTTGAATAGCAAAATAAATATGGCTATGTTTTCATCCTCTCTATTGATCGAAAATATAGTTGGCAGAACTGACGTCGAGAGATATTTAGATATGGCAATTTTAGCCGACCCTTATGTTACAGGCTCGGTCTTCGACGCTCAAGCGATTTGCTAACTCCCGAAAACTAACCCTCTCCCACTCCTTCGCTGGAAATATTTGGCAGGTGCCTTTCGTTTTGCCGGGAAACAAAGATTTTCAGTAACTTTAGACTTTTAAGTTACTTAAGCTCCCGGATTCAAGGAGTGGAGTAATCCGAATTGTATGAATGTAAAAGTGCGTGCCTTTGAGGTTAAATTCGCCGGTAAAAATCCCGCATCAAACAACTGAGAAAGGTAAACTAATCCATTTTGTCTCAGGAGGCAATAGGAAACAAAGTTTACGGCTTGGTACGTTAAAGGATGAGCATTTCAATGAAATACCACCGAAATTATAGCTACAAATTCTACTCGTATGGGGCATCATTGGGCAGTAATGTTTTAAATATACGTGAATACGCGTATTTTACCGTTTATTTCTTATTAAACAGATGAAAACAATCACCTTTTTCTCTTTGAATAAACCGATGCTATCAACGAACGTATAAAAGTCAAAATATTTCGTTGCTCAACATTCGTAATTGAGGTGGTGGAGGTGACCTTAGCTATCTACGCACGTAAAACAGCGTTTGTTCACCAAAAACTAAATTACCCAATACGATTCCTCGATGTTGCCACTTAAATAAAGTAAATCGGATGAAATTCGGGCATACATATCGGAATTTTGAGATAGCATTGTGTGGAATTTCGGAAATGTTTTTGAAAAGCCTTCCGGAATTTTTTCAAATTGAGATACTGATGAGACATTGTGACAGATTCATTACTTAGGATTAATACCTTTTAGATAGGATTAAATCGATTGAAAAATATTTATAATATTTATTTCGGAAACATTTGCTTCAAACTTTATACATGTGTCCCCTGTGACCTGGAAGGAATCACTTTCGCATTTACATTCGACAATTTTACGGGGTTCGAACACAAATCGCTCAGATAGTTTTCCATACACGTAAAACTCATTTTCATCGCATGCAGGGTTTATTTCTTTCGCAAAATTAAATTAAATGGAATAGTCGCACGTTAACGAGACCTACACCAAAAGAAAGAACATCGAACGAAGATTCTTATTTTATTTGTGGAATTTTACTTCCGTTTCGAATTTGCGAGGATATAAAAATAATGTATGAATGTAAAAAATAAGAAAATTCTGTGAAAATTCTAGGTTGTAAACAACTCATCCCCCTGACGACCGATCCCATTGTTGAATCCGATGTGTTATCCCGTAAAAATACTTTATAAAGCTGATGATTAAAGAGGACGATGTATTAAATGGATAAGGAGAAATTTTCTGTAAGAAGTAAACCAGCGATAGCAGGTACGTAATTACAGTCAGGAAGGGTAGATTACCAGCTCTCTGATGAATGAAGTTAAGATGTCTTTTCAATACATAAAAAGCAGAAATTCTGTGTGTTTGTCTTTGATTGGAGTCCACAACGTTAGCCCGGTTCGCCTCAAACTTCGCATACGTAATCTCTGGGATCAGGAATGAAGCACTGTAGCATACACTGCATACTGTTATTCGATAATTTTACAGGGTTCGAACCAAGATCGCTCAGATAGGAATTTCCATAAGAAATACACGTAAACTTCACTTTCATCGGTTGCAGGCTTTGTTTCTTTTGGAGAATTAAACTAGAAGGAACAGTCTTACAGAGTCGAGACAAGCATTAAATTAAAGGAAATTGAATAAAGATTCTTATTCCGGTCGTGGAATATTGTTTTCGAATCGAAATTACGAGAATTTTGACAAAATACGCGTAAATCTTCCAATATTTTTGAAGTTGTAAACAACCAGTCCCCCTGACGACCAATGCCATTGTTGAATCCATGCATTTTCCCGTGTAGTAAGAATAGCTTGGGATTTGTGCATACTAAAGCATTTATTAATTACACTACCGTCAACTTGAATTTAATGTAACGCTATACAATTTTTATTACTTTCTCCCTATAGTACGTAATACAGAGAAAGTATTGTATTCGCAAAAAAATTCAAACTCCAGATTTCGACGGAAATAGATGTTTTGGGGCCCATAGAGCACGTTTTCGCTATTTTCCCGAACATATCTGTCTGTGTGTCTGTCTGTGGTTAAAAAGTTTGTGGGCGCTCTATTTTAAAAAGTAATTATCCGATCATTTCCAAAATTCATAATTAGTATTTCCCTAACAATGCAAAACGTTGATTAGTTTTTGGTGAATATCGCTTAACCGGAAGTTGCGGTTTATCCGGAACAAAATTTTGTTTCTTTAATATCTCTGTAAAAATGCAATATAGGTATATACATATACCCACAAAAGTTGTAGATAATGTAATTTACTACAAATTTTGTATAAAACATTGTTTCGTAACACTGATTGTTTAGGAGTTATTCTTCAATAATGGTTAACCGGAAGTTGTTGTTTAGCCAGAAATTGAAGATTTTCATACTTATCTCTGTCAGAATGCAATTTAGGTACATACAATTATGTACGAAAGTTGTACATTATGTTTTTACTTTCTCCATATACGAAGTATAGAGAAAGTATTGTTTTCATGAAAAAATTCGACTTCGAGATTTCAACGGAAATACATGTTTTGGGGTCCCTAGAACACGTTTTGACCATTTTCGGAATGATGTCTGTGTGTATGTGTGTGTGTGTGTGTATGTGTGTGTGTGATAGTGGGTGCTCTAACGTGAAAACTATTAGTCGTATCAATACCAAACTTCATATATAGTACTGTGGTGTGTGCTGTCAGAGTTGATTAGTTTTTGGAGTAAATCGGTTAACCGAAAGTCGAGCTTCATTCATCAAAGCTCATTTCCGGTTTTCATAATATCTCCATAAATATGACATATACGTATATTGTATTACTTATAAAAGTTTTAGAAAATGTAATTTACTATAACTTTTGTATTTAACATATTTTTGTATCACCGGTTGATTAGGAGTTATTCGTGAAAAACCGATTAACCGGAAGTAGCTGTTTTGTACTTTGTGGGCGCTCTCACATAAAAACCATTCGTTGCATCAACACCAAATTTCATATATAGTACTTTGGTTGATGTCGTTAAAGTTGATTAGTTTTTGGAGTATATCGGTGTACAGGAATTTGATCTTCATTCTTCAAAGCTCATTTCTGGTTTTCAAAATATCTCCATAAATATGATATTTAGGTATATACTACTATTTATAAAAGTTTTAGAAAATGTAATTTACTATAACTTTTACGCGAAACATATTTTTGTATCACTGATTGTTTAGGAGTTATTCAGGAAGTACTGATAAACCGGAAGTTGCCGATTATGTACTTTGTGGGCGCTCTGGGCTGTATTGGCGAAAGGCCAATTTCATCGTTTTTCATCGATCATGTCCCGAACAATATTATTTATAATGTTTGTGACGTTAAAGATAATAATATATAAATAAATCACTCATCTTCCAAGTTTAGAAGGAATATAGAGTTCGAAATACTGTCGTAGATAAATATTTACATCATATATATGGAGAAAGTCATGTGCTGGCCACATCAGATTTTTTACTACTAAGCTTGCATGAAACATTTTCCTGTAACACTCATTGTTTTGGAATTATTTATATATTACTGGCATACGCTTATGTTTTCAATAAATACGGAAAAAGTCATGTGTTAGCCACATCAGATTTTTACTTTCTCCATATACGAAGTATAGAGAAAGTATTGTTTTCATGAAAAAATTCGACTTCGAGATTTCAACGGAAATACAAGTTTTGGGGTCCCTAGAACACGTTTTGACCATTTTCTGAATGATGTCTGTGTGTATGTGTGTGTGTGTGTGTGTGTGTGTGTGTGTGTGTGTGTGTGTGTGTGTGAGTGTGTGTGTGTGTATGTGTGTGTGTGATAATGGGCGTTCTAACTCGAAAACTTAAAGTCGTATCAATACCAAACTTCATATATAGTACTGTGGTGTGTGCTGTCAGAGTTGATTAGTTTTTGGAGTAAATCCGTTAACCGGAAGTCGAGCTTTATTCATTAAAGCTCATTTCCGGTTTTCAAAATATCTCCATAAATATGATATATACGTCTATTGTATTACTTATAAAAGTTTTAGATAGTATAATTTACTATAACTTTTGTATTTAACATATTTTTGTATCACCGGTTCATTAGGAGTTATTCGTGAAATACTGATAAACCGGAAGAAGATGATTATGTACTTTGTGGGCGCTCTAACATGAAAACTATTTGTCGGATCAACACCAAATTTCATACATAGTACTTTTATTACAGTCGTTAGAGTTGATTAGTTTTTGGAGTAAATCGGCTGACCGGAAGTCGAGCTTCATTCTTCAAAGCTCATTTCCGGTTTTCAAAATATCTCCATTAATATGATATTTAGGTATATACTATTATTTATAAATGTTGTAGAAAATTTCTTTTACTATAACTTTTGTATGAAACATATTTTTGCATCACTGATTGTTTAGGAGTTATCCATGACATACTGATAAACCGGAAGTTGCTGATTATGTACGTTGTGTAAAGCTCATTTTTGGTTTTCAAAATATATCCATAAATATGATATATTGGTATATTGTATTCCTTATAAAAGTTTTAGATAATATAATTTACTATAACTTTTGTATTTAACATATTTTTGTATAACCGGTTGATTAGGAGTTATTCGTGAAATACTGATAAACCGGAAGAAGATGATTATGTACTTTGTGGGCGCTCTAACATGAAAACTATTTATCGGATCAACACCAAATTTCATATATAGTATTTTGGTTTGTTTCGTTAGAGTTAATTAGTTTTTGGAGTGAATCGGTTAACCGGAAGTTGAGCTTAATTCTTCAAAGCTCATTTCCGGTTTTCAAAATATCTCCATAAATATGGTATTTAGGTATATACTATTATTTGTAAAAGTTTTAGAAAATTTTATGTACTATAACTTTTGGCTGAAACATATTTTTGTATCACTGATTGTGTAGGAGTTATTCATGAAATACTGATAAACCGGAAGTTGCTGATTATGTACTTTGTGGGCGCTCTGGGCTCTATGGGCGAAAGGCCAATTTCATCGTTTTTCATCGATCATGTCCCGTAAAAATTATTTATCATGTTTTTGGCATCAAAAATAATATATAATATTAATAACTCAAATTCCAAGTTTAGATGGAATATAGAGTTCGAAATTATTGCGGTAGATAAATATTTACATCTTATATATATGGAGAAAGTCATGTGCTGGTCACATCAGATTTTTTATATTATTTTTATTCTTTATTTTCAATGTTTATTATAGCATTTTTAATTTTACTTGTTAATTTTTCATTTTATACTGAATTGTACAAATATAAATGTATTTAAAAATCACCATTGCGTGTAGCTGAAGTTAAGATTCTTTCATTCAATAGAAATAAAGTTTCAAACTCTATAAAATGAGGAAAAACCAGTTCCAAATCAGTTGTAAATGAACAAATAATGATTAATGATACTTGCAAAATTAGAGTCTGATACCTTCGCTTAGTTTATGATAACTGCGCTTGGATGAGAAAGATCAGAGAAGACATATATTCCATCGAAAATATTTCTCTCTTGAATTTCCGATATGAAAAAATACAATAATTAGGATTCCAATGACAATGACCATTCGTCGTCAAGGAATTGTTTACGTCAACTAAATCACACATATTTTTCGTCTGAAGTTTCTCAATTTTCGACTCGAATGCGATATTCCACGACCAAAATAAGAATCTTTGTTCAATTTCCTTTCATTTGGTGTTCATCTCGATATCGTACGACCATTATTTCTTATTTAATTCTTCGAAAGAAAAAATGTCTGCAATCGATCAAAACGAACTTTACGTGCATTTCTTATGAGAGAGACGATTCGAGTCGTCCAGAGTCGAACCAAGGATACTCTGGACTGACAAATATCGGTATATAACACTCCAGTGGACCATTAACGACTCTAAAGATTTATAATCATCTCCTATGTCGGGAAGTGCATGAAATTAATGTTCGAAATTTTCTTCCATGAACTTCTTACTTAAGTTTATGACATCGAATATATAAACACAGGGTGCCAGGAACTGTTGTGCGAAGCGGTAGTTACAGAGGTAGACCTCCTTCTTATGGTCTACCCGAATCCCGAATTGATAGTGTCCAATTTCCTTTCGTTTTCGAGTTACGAATTTTTACTTTCTCCCCATACGTAGTATAGAGAAAAGTATTCGCAAAAAAATTGTTTTATTTTTTTTAATTCGCAAGAGAATTGTATTCGCAAAAAAATTCGACCTCCAGATTTTGACGGAAATACACGTTTTGGGGCCCATATAGCACGTTTTCGCTATTTTCCCGAACATGTCTGTCTGTGTGACTCTGTGCGTGTGTGTCTGTGTGTGGTAAAAAGGTTTGTGGGCGCTCTATCTTAAAAAGTAATTATCCGATCATTTCCAAAATTCATATTTAGTATTTCCCTAACAATGCCAAGAGTTGATTAGTTTTTGGTGAATATCGCTTAACCGGAAAATGCGGTTTATCCGGAACAAACTTTTGTTTCATGTATATCTCTGTCAGAATGCAATGTAGGTATATACAGTAATTATGGACCAAAGTTATAGATAATGTATTTTCCTACAACTTTTGTATGAAAAATTTTCCTGTAACACTCATTGTTTTGGAGTTATTCATGTATTACCGGCATAGGCTTCTGTTTTCAATAAATGCGGAAAAAGTCATGTGTTGGCCACGTCAGATTTTTTCCTAATTTTGTTTTAGAAAAAGTGACTTTCACAGGATTTCTCGTCATGGCAACGTACACAATTAAGATGCATAGTTCATTCTTTTCTGTAGACTAACTGAATACTTTTTTTAAATCGTTCGCTGTCACAGCTGCTTCCATTCAGTCGGAATTCAACTTCAAATCATTGACGTCATCAATTCCATCAAAATATTTGAGACATTAAAAAAAAGGCACAGAAAGACAATTTATGGTGACTACTTTTAGAACATACCCAATTCATTATACTTCAAACATTTTAATGAGCTAACAGTGGCGCAGCGTGCGCCATCGCCGCCCGGGGCGGAATCATAGTTTGCCGCCTTTGTGACATCATAAAAATAATGATGTGGGTGAAAAAAAGGAATCGTATGAAAGAGCGACAAATATTTATTTCAAAATCAAAATAGTATACTTAAGTTTAAAATTTGACTTTTCGGGCCTTACGGGCAGCAAAATCATTAATAACATCGAAGTATAGAGAAAATATTGTTTTCATGAAAAAATTCGACTTCGAGATTTCAACGGAAATACATGTTTTGGGGTTCCTAGAACACGTCTTTTTCGGGTTGATGTCTGTGTGTATGTGTGTGTGTATGTGTGTGTGTGTGTTTGTGGACGCTCTAACGTGAAAACTATTGGTCGTATCAACACCGAACTTCATATACAGTACTGTGGTATGTGCTGTCAGAGTTGATTAGTTTTTAGCGTAAATCGGTCAACCGGAGGTCGAGCTTCATTCATCAAAGCTCATTTCCGGTTTTCAAAATATCTCCATAAATATTATATTTAGGTATATTCTATTTTTTATCAAAGTTTAGACAATATAATTTACTATAACTTTTGTAAATAATATATTTTTGTATAACTGATTGTTTAGGAGTTATTCGTGAAATACCTATAACCCGGAAGTAGCTTTTATGTACTTTGTGGGCGCTCTAACATGAAAATTATTCGTTTTATCAACACCAAATTTCATATACAGTATGTAGGTTGGTTTTCTAAGAGTTCATTAGTTTTTAGAGTAAATCGGTTAACCGGAAGTTGAGCTTCATTCTTCAAAGCTCGTTTCCGTTCTTGCAAAATATCTCCATTAATCTGATATTAAGGAATATACTATTATTTTTAAAAGTTTTAGAAAATGTAATGTACTATAACTTTTGTTTGAAACATATTTTGGTATCTATGATTGTTTAGGAGTTATTCATGAAATACTGATAAACCGGAAGTTGATGATTATTTACTTTGTTGGCGCTCTAACATGAAAATTATTCGTTGTATCAATACTAAATTTCATATATAGTTATTTGGTTGGTTTTCTAAGAGTTGATTAGTTTTTGGAGTAAATTGGTTAACCGGAAGTCGAGCTTCATTCATCAAAGCTCATTTCCGGTTTTCAAAATATCTCCATAAATATGATATATTTGTATATTGTATTACTTATAAAAGATTTAGAAAATGTATTTTACTAAAACTTTTGTATTAAACATATTTTTGTATCACCGGTTGTTTAGGAGTTATTCGTGAAATACTGATAAACCGGAAGTTCCTGATTATGTACTTTGTGGGCGCTCTAACATGAAAACTATTTGTTGCATCAACACCAAATTTCATATATAGCACTTTGGTTGATGTCATTAGAGTCGATTAGTTTTTGGAGTAAATCAGTTAACCGGAAGTCGAGCTTTATTCTTCGAAGCAAATTTCCGTTTTTGCGAAATTCCTCCATTAAACTTATATTTAGGTATATACACTTATCTACAAAAATTACAAAAATTTATTCGTATATATCTTCCAAGTTTAGATTGAATATAGAGTTCTAAAATACTGTCGTAGATAACTATTTAAATCTTATATATGGAGAAAGTCATGTGCTGGCCAAGTCAGATTTTTCTAATTCAATTTCGCAAAGGAGGTAAAAGCTTTAATTTTGGAAATGCTTGAACGATAAAATGGCCGTGCTTTTATCCCCTGCTTTTAATAGATAATAGGGTGCATAAGTTGACATAACGCTAAATTGCCTCCTTTTCATAAATTCCGACATTAGTCCTTCCCATTGACATGGCATTGGCTTAAAATCCTCGTGTATTCAATTGAGAAAACTCCTGAGCTCGGATTCAACGATCACCTTAGTTACCAGGGCGACACCTTGTTTACTATGGAGAAATTTCACAATATTTCCGCTCATTTTACCTCATTTCTCCTAATTTAGAACCTAAAACGATATGACACGACCAGAAAAAGAATCTTTGTTCAATTTCCTTAATTTTGGTACTTGTCTTGACTTCTTACGACCGTTATTTCTAATTTAATTCTGCAAAAGTAACAAAGCCTGCAAGCTGTAAAAACGAACTTTACCTGCATTTCTTACGTAGATTGTTTGCCCCAACCTAGCGTCGAACCAAGGATAATCTTCGGGGACGTCTTTCCAGTTTTTGTCGGATAAGCACGACTTCTAGTGATCCCTCCAATTCCAACCCTCTTATTAGCCGGGAAGAGCCTCAGAAAAAATTCCAAAAATCCACGCAATGCATTTTTATGGTAAATATCATGATTTTGGGCCCCTCTGGCATTGAACCCATGACAGCTAGGAACGATTTCTGTTTTTTACTGAGGTGCTGAGGCATTGATTTCTACGCCGTGAAAATTGCAAGTCGTTGGAGTAAAACGGAGATAAATAAAAATTGATAATTTAGATATTGGCATGTTTAAGTAATATTTCTTTACGAATTCGTATTTCTGTTATTCTTGCCGTCACAACGGTATCAGTCATATTCTAGTCGAATGTTTCGTTTCGAAGTTAGCAGAGTTTTACAACATTGCCCATTGCTGGTACAAATGTTAATATTTCGACAATTTTTTCACACCAAAATGTTTGCAGAATTCTTGGCTAACACATATGCAAATTACAAGTTATTGCTGTAAAAGTTAACCGAGTGAAATTCGAAGAAATTTGGTCCATCGGTTTCCAAGCGAGAAAAACGGGTACTTTTTCCAAACAAAGTACAGTAAAAGTAGAGCTATAGCAAGTATAAAATTTAAATGCGTATTCCTAAACACAGAAATGGACGTACTGTCAGCTGATGTTTATTTCATTGCTATCGGTGGACTCTACTGGAAGACATAGCTTCTCAAACTCGATGGACTAGGCTTTTTTTACAGACAATAATTTTCACGTGCCGCGTGAAATAGTTAAATGGCAACTATTTTAAAATTGGCTGCTCTTAAATTCTTAATAAACAAAATTTCGCCGCTACTTTCGAATTGTAGGAACACAGGTTAAAAGCGAAATGACTAAGTTGAATCGATAGTTAAATTTTAACGTATTCAAATGTCCCTATGTTGATGGGATACTGCTCTTATTGCAATGTTAATGACAAATTCAATGATCATTAACTAAATATTCTTGTTTTTACTTCAACATGTTATCTACGGAATTACTATATAACGAAGTGTAATAATTTAATTAAATCATTACGTTCTCAGACATTGTAAGATTCGTATCCTGGATACAATGCGTATTGCGACTATTGTAAGTATAAAAACAATTGGATCTTTAACGGTGACAATTATTGCTAGTTAAAGACAACTTCAAATTGTAATAAAATAATTACTTACTCGTGGATAACAGTCAAATATCTATTTGTTGCTAGGATACTGAACGTAGGCACGGATAATCTAATATATTCCGTCAAAGGTATTTATTATAAACAAAGAGTGCAACAATTATCTGAACTAAATCATTGTATATTCTTACATCGTTCCCTTTGTTGTCAGTATGACAACAATTAAATACTGAATAACTCATGACCTAATCATTTCCGGTGTTCTTCGTATCTAGAATGCCATACCAGCTGTCATAATTAAAATTAATAATTGGAACTTTAAACGTGACAATGATAGTTAATTAGAAACAACTTCAAACGGTAATTAAATACCTGACGAGGTTAAATTGATGTTTAAATTTTCATATATTCAAATTTACCGACGAGAATTTCCCTATGTTGATGGGTAACTGCTCTCATTTCAATGTTTACAACAATTGTAGCTTTAACCGTGGAATTGAGATTGTTAACTTAAGACGCAGAGCAACTTCAATATGCTATTTTTCGGAATTATACATCGAAGTTTAACATTTTAATTAAATCATTACGAAATGAGCAAAACTAGTCAAATCTGAACTCTTTTTTTAACGAAATCTATACAAATTACGAAAAATCGGCGCAAACTGGGCATTCCTTTAAAAGTTTTCAGTTTTTTCGGATGTATTTTTCCTAAAATTCCTAGTCGAATTTAGACTCGCTTACAAGATACCAAGGCGTTTTATCCAAATATTGATCGAAAATGCTATACTTCTTAGCAATTTACGGAAATATCAACGAAAAAAATGTGATTTTTGCTGTATTTTTCCCAAGGAAAACGGACTGGAACAAAGTCTGACATGTCCGGGAATCGAACCCGGGATCTTTCACTATCAAGGTGGATTCGAACAAGACGGATAGAGGTAGATCCCTGGTGATCTTACCGCGAATGATACAAGGTTTCATCGGTACTCAATTATTCTACCTTTTGTATCTAGGATACAATAGCCATGGAAACTGTCATAAGTGTAACAATGGAACGATGCAACCAATGTGGACAACAAAAGGACCAGAGTGATCGCACACAGTATAAGAGGCATCAATTAGAACAAGTCAGAGGAGTGTTTTGGGGCACTCTCTCAATACACGGAAATATGATCAGATTTTTCATTTGTTGCTAGGATACTGCGCGTAGTGTCTTTCGTTAATGGGATTTATCGTTAACAAAGAGTGAGACTTTAATATCTTAATTAAATCCTTCTATATTTTATACTTTTCTACTAAACGGGAAATCCAAGTTCTCTGGCCGTACCATTTTTATTTATTCTTCATTTTTTATACTACACTATACGTTCATACTTACATACCAATTTTTTCGTAAATTGCTAGAAGATATGACATTTTCGTTCAATGCTACGAAAAGTCTCGTAAAGATCTTCAAAAATATTCAATTTTTTACTAGAGTTAATCCACAGATAAATAGTATACGAGTTAAATGTTGCTTGCATACTGCAAGCATATAGATAACACTAATTTCAAGTCGGCATCATATCGAGTGAGTCCTCACAAGAAAAAAAAAAAGATTGTAAATATTCTTAAAATTCGCTGCAATTTATTCGTCCGGCATCAAACCCGTGTCATTCTGGTGATACTTCTTATGCAGCACAACGGAAGATCATTATCTCTAACTATGTGTGAAAATTCAAGCAGAAATATTGGCTACAACTGCCTCAAACGACTTTCTACTTTTCACGAATGTAAATGGCTCTCTGGATTTGACAATAGAAAAAAATTAGATAAGACCGTACTGTTCCTGGGTTCGATGCCGGTGCACATTAAAATTTCTCTCTTAAGGAATGTATGTGAAAAGTAGGACGTCGTTTGACGCAGTTGCAGCCAATATTTCTGCCTGAATTTTCACACATAGTTAGAGATAATGATCTTCCGTTGTGCTGCATAAGAAGTATCACCAGAAAGACCCGGGTTCGATGCCGGGCGGTTAATATATCTGCCATATAAAACACATTGGGATAGTTTTTCATTATTTCTTTCATGTACTTATGGAATTAACAGGGAGTTCATGCTTATACAGAAGATGTATATTAAGACTCTGCTGAAGAAAAAAAATTAGATAAGACCATGCTGTTCCAAGGTTCGATGCTAGAGCACATTAAAATTTCTCACCTAAGGAATATAAGGGAAAAGTAGGACGTCGTTTGAGGAAGTTGCAACCAATATTCCTGCTTGAATTTTCACACATAGTTAGAGATGGTGATCTTCTGTTTTGCTGCATAGAAATTATTGCCAGGAAGACCCGGGTTCGAAGCCAGGTGGTAAATATATCTTCCATTTAAAACACATTGGGGTAGCTTTTCATTATTTTTTTGAAGTATTTATCGATATGAAGGTAAGTTCTTGCTTTGGTGGAAGGTATATATTAAGACTCCATTTAAGAAAAAAATTAGATAAAACCATATTGTTCCTGGGTTCGATGCCAGAGCAGATTAACATTTCTCACGTAAGGAATATATGTGAAAAGTAGGACTTTGTTTGAGGCAGTTGCAGCCAATATTTCTGCTTGAATTTTCACACATAGTTAGAGATGGTGATCTTCTATTGTGCTGCATAGTAAGTTCACCAGGAAGACCCGGGTTCGATGCGAGACAATTAAGTTGCAGCGAATTTTAAGAATTTTTTCAATCCTTTTTTTTTCTTTTGAGGACCATCCTCAGATAATGACGACATGAAATTAGTGTTGTCGATCTGCTTGCAGTATGCAAGCTACATTTTACTCGTAATATATATAGATGCTTTTCTGGATTCATTCATGTAACGCTAATTTCATATTGGAATCACATCGGGACGGTCCCAAGACACCTTCAGGTGCATAAATGTAAAGAAACTCACAGTATATATATGGAAGAGAGAAAGAGGAGGTTGGTGGAGTAAAGGGAAGAGCGTGGCCGGGGTAAGAAGACAAACAGATAGAGGTACACAAGAAAGAATGGACAAGAGAAGACATTTTTACGTAAAAATCACAAATTGAAACTAATTGTTAGATAAGTTTAAAATGTAACGACAGGAAATGAACCAAAAGTTAAAAAAAAATCTGACGTGACCAACACATGACTCTTCATATTTTTTGAAAACAGAAGCCTATGCCGGTAATATATATAAATAACTCCAAAACAAAAAGTGTTACAGGAAAATTCATTTTCATACAAAAGTTGTAGTAAAATACATTATCTATAACTTTAGTATATAATTGTATATACCTACATTGCATTTGCGAGAGATACGTATGAAAACCTTCCATTTCTGGATAAACAACAACTTCCGGTTAACCATTATTGAAGAATAACTCCTAAACAATTAGTGTTACGAAAAAATGTTTCGTACAAAAGTTGTAGTAAAGTACATAATCTAAAACGTTTGAATGTAATTGTATATACCTAAATTGCATTCTGACAGAGATATTTAAGAAACAAAGTTTAGTTCCGGATAAAGCGCAACTTCCGGTTAAGCGATATTCTCCAAAAACTAATAAACTCTTGGCATTTGTAGGAAAATACTAAATATGAATTTTGAAAATGATCGGATGATAACCTTTTAAGATAGCGCGGCCACAAACTTATTAACCATAGACAGACACAGACAGACAGACATAGCATAGGGAAAATAGCTAAAAATGCTCTATGGGCCCAAAACATATATTTCCGTCGAAATCTGGAGGTCGAATTATTTTGCGAATACAATACTTTCTCTATACTACGTATAGGGAGAAAGTAAAAATTATTTACAATTGAGAATAACATAATAGAGAAACAGAATATTTGCTAGGTTAAATTCAGTTCGCTATGTCTATTTCTTGAAAAACTAAGTATTCGCGATCAGTGATGAGTCTCCGGGTACTGTTGGAGGGATGCATTGTTGACGAGGGGTTTCCTAGGAGTCGGATCGTTTGGGAATCGGCAACTGGAATAACAGTGAATTCCCGAAATGTCAGTTTTTTCAGAATTATTCAAAAAGCGTCGAAAACACGAACATCATCGGGAATAGTTTGGTTTCTCAGTCGGGAAGGCTTTTCAACTTTGGACTTAAAGCTTTTGACTAGAGAGCAAACACGTTAATTCTCACGTAAAAAGGACATTCTTTAGTAGTTGAATATGCTTATTATAATCTTCGCTTAGCTTAGGTTTGGAGCGCTTCACAAACAGATGTACCCGCTTAGAAGAAGTCGAGCTCGCTCAAATAGTGAAGTGAATAGATAAGTGAGCTCAAAGAAGTATTTGGTACGCTTAAAATACGTATACTTCGCTCAGAAAAGTGACGAGTTGCTCAGAAGGAGTTTAGATCGCTTAAAAATGTGTTTAGCATGTTTAAAAGTGATTAATTCTCTCGAAAAACTGATTGGTTGAGATTGCTATGTTTAGAGAATGTTGAGAGCGCTTTGAACATGTTGGGTGCGCTTAGAAAAGTGATTAGGAGAGGTTGAGTCGAGTAGAGCTTGATGTTGTGATTTTCACGGAAAGGTGTCGATGGCTTGTCCTGTTGAAGATGAGACAATTAAGTTCATCAATCGCCTCAGTCGCTGTTGAATTGTTGACGACCACAAAAATTGCACAAACGTTTCCTTATTTTTGTATGAAATTTTAATTGAAATTGTATGATGTTCTTTGTCTAAGAGTATACCTATATAATCATTGCATATAATTTATTTCATTGTTTTTCTATTACGTGAGCTGTGAGCGTGTACAAATACGTCATTAGGGTTTGCCTTAATTCCCTTCAATAAATGTAAAATTTTAATTTTTACAATTCCTTGTCATTTTTAATATTAAAGATTGATTTCCAAAACTCCGTAAAATTACCGTAATTATAACATTGTTATTTATTAATCAGTTAGCGACTTATGGCATTTCGGTTAATTGCCCTCTTTTCATAATTTCTGACATGAATCCCTACCGTTGATTTGTTTTGGAGATAAAATCCCCTTCTAATATGAAAACGCATAAGCTCGGATTCGCCTTGGTTGCCAGGGGGACTGGTTTGTTTACTACGAAGAAATTTCACGACATTTTCGTTTATTTTGCCTTATTTCTCGTAATTTCGACTCGATTCCGATATTCCACGACCGAAATAAGTATCTTTGTTCAATTTCCTTTCTTTTGGTGTTCATCTCGATTTCGTACGACCATTATTTCTGATTTAATTCTTCAAAAGAAAAAATGTCTGCAATCGATTAAAAAACGAACTTTGCGTGCATTTCTTATGAGATACGATAATACAGGTCCAGAGTCGAACCAAGGATACTCTGGACAAATATATTAGCTTTCTGCACTCCTTCTCCGTATGAAATTAGACTATGCCAAATCTCAAACTCCTCCGTTAATGGCAATATCCTTAAAAAGGGATCCAAAGTTTTCTCTCCACCTATTAATATATAGATATATTGCAACTCCTTCCTTCTCCAATTAATTCCACCCCATCCGAAATATTTGGAGGTGGATGAGTTAGGAAAGTGCTCGAAATAGAAGGACCAAGAGGAAGACAAATATGCAGATCAAATAAATAGAGATGTAGGAAAGCAGAGATACCAGGGTGTAGTAGAGTTAGCACTAGGTAGAGATGCTGCACTGGACCAATCCACGGACTGAATGACCAACGACGATGACCCTGTTACGGTCTGAAACAATCTGAGGTGATGTAAAGAAAGACACAAAAAAATCATTCTTAGACCTGTTAATTATTGGCGTCAAAAAAAGGTGCGTAATTTGTCGCGTGGGGTGTAAATGACCCCAGAATTCTCTGAATTTTTAAGACCTCTTTCAATAGTAAATCAACTAATTTAATTTATCGTAGTTCATGAATGATTCTCCGAAAAATAAATGAATTTTTTTCAACGAAATATCTCTCTCCATTAATTATAAATTAAATGGAATGTTTAAACGCGTACCAAAATTGTAGTGACTTATATAATTGATATTTTATCCTATTAACAATTAACCTACGAGTTTCATACTTTTGGAATATGTGGTAGAGGATTAATTACTTCAATTTTCCTTAGCAAAATTACGCTATGTTATGAATGCCATCTGTCGGAAAATAATGAAAATTAATTTCACTCCTTCCGGAAAAGAAAAGTCAACATAACAGGTGAAAATATATTTTCGATTTTTTTAATGAAACATTCAGTTTAGGGGTTTTCTAGTATTAAAAATGGTAATTAATACTTTAAAAACATTTAAATTAATCCATATCAGTATTACCAGCCTATACAATTATTACGAAAAATATATATTTCATTATAAGGTCTAAATTTGGGGATAAAAATTGTATTTTAAACTGGTTGCCATAAATAAACATTTCTTAACTTATAAGCAGCCCAAGCAATAAATTCTCATAGCAGGGCTACCAAATTTTAAAAACCAATTATTCAAAATCTTTGAGTAGCTCTTCGTTACAATATCGAAAAAAACACACAGACATACTCATTGAGCAATAGTCAAGTATTTTGTGATCCCTTAGGCCCGTTTCACATGGACGCGGACGGTCACACCTGGGGTCACACTGACCCCATGCGACTAATTAAAGGTTAATTGTTCAACTTCAGAATCAGGATGTTCACTCGAACCCGGCGTAATAATAGAAGGAACGGAAAAATCAAAGAATCGAATAAAAATCGTGACCTCACGCGAGGTCACGCCCTTCCATCGTTGCTCTCAGTTGTCGTGTCGCTTAGTTGTCGTATCGCTCAGTTGTCGTAACGCTCATTTGCCATGTTGCTCAGTTGTCTTATTGCTCAGTTGTCGCATCGCTCAGTTCTCGCAGCTCTCAGTTGTCGTGTTGCTCAGTTGTCGTGTCGCTAAGTTGTCGCACTGCTAAGTTGTCGTGTCGCTCAGTTGTCGTGTTGCTCAGTTGCTGTGTTGCTAAGTTGCCGTGTTGCTCAGTTTTAGTGTTGCTAAGTTGCCGTGTTGCTCATTTGTAGTGTTGCTCAGTTGTCGTAGTGCTCAGTTGTCGTATCGCTCAGTTCTCGTAGCTCTCAGTTGCCGTGTCGCTTAATTGTCGTCCTACTAAGTTGTCGTGTTGCTCAGTTGTCGTAGTGCTCAGTTTTCGTATCGCTCAGTTGTCGTGTTGCTCAGTTGTTATATCGCTCAGTTGTCATGACGCTAAGTTGTCGTGTTGCTCAATTGTAGCGTTGCTCAGTAACCGTGTCACTCAGTTGACGTATCGTTCAGTTGTCATGTTGTTCGGTTGTCGTAGTGATCAGTTGTCGTATCGCTTTGTTGTCGTAGCGCTCAGTTGTCATGAAAGCGATCGTTTTTTAATCGGAGTACTCAGTTCGACTCCAGAAGGAAAAACTATTTCCATAAGAAATACATGTAAACTTCGATTTTATCACTTGCATGCTTCCTTTCTTTCGCAAAATTAAATTAGAAATAACCAACGTATGGATTTAGAAGTACCACCAAAAGAAGGGAAATTGAATAAAGTTTCTCATTTTGGTCATGAAATATAGTTTACGATCGGAAATTACGAGACTTAGAGATAATTAGATGATAATTTTGATGAATTTTGAGGCTATAAACAAACTATTTCTCTGTTACGACGAATGCGATTGTTGAATTTTCTCATAAGAACACATTGAGAATTTATTCCAGTATTCAAATGATGTTCGTTTATAGCAACGTAAATATTTACGTTTATTATCGTGGAGTAAACGGTTTTTGATATTTAATGAAAATTATATTTTGATAAATTCAAGAGATTGTATGTACTGCACAACTTGGTGAGTTGATGACGTTACCGACTTTGATTACAAATATCATCTATTTTCAACATTTCAATTTATTTTATGTCTTTGACTGAATTTAATTTTTAGGTCTTCTTCAGTTGAATATGTGTTCTCTTTGAGATTTTCGAGATGCGAAGTGTAGAGTAGCGCATAATTTAGCATATCTTACACCGAACTGTAAAGGTACTGCGATAATATTTTTTCTTATATATCGAATGAAAGTAATTTAGATAGTATGCATGATTTCATTATAATAGCCTTGCAACACGATTAGCTGCCTGCCATTCAAATTGCGAATGGATTTTCTACGGGAAAAATAGAAGTACGATACATTTGGGTTCGAATTTCGTAACTGATTAATGAGTGGCGCAAGCTGAATTTCTTCAGTTTGCACATTTTCTAAGACTTCAGAACCAATAAAATTTGGGAGTAAATTTTTCCACGACTTGCTGATCAATAATTTAGACACAGATGCCCAACAGTTAGCTAGATTGAACATGACATCTTTTAAATTTACCTATTTCAGTGCATTTCCCAAATTTTCATTGTGCACAGGATCATACAGAATATTTGTAAGAAGCAACTTACGATATCCTAACCTAATGCTTTGAATAACATTCTGATCCATGGGTTGGATCAGCGCAGTCGTGTTAGGGGGTAAAAACATTGCCGAAATTTCAACGTCATCAGTCCACAATTCTTCTGCAGAAGGATGGCCAGGACAATTATCAAGCAACAATAAAGTACGTTGTGATAAATTGACGGATTTCATATGTTGTCGAACTGCTGGAACGAATTCTGCTTTAAACCAATCCAAAAATAATTCTCGTGTGACCCAAGTGTTTTTTAGCACTCGATAGCACACAGGTAGTGACACACACTGGAAACGAAGCATTTGCACGGAATCTATTAATAACTAACAAAGCGTAAAATGTTCATACGTTGCCTTTCTCCGTGAATAAGAGCCCTGGCGAGAGGGATAATTTCCTTCCACAAAGGAAGAACAAAAAATTATAAAGATTTTATTTCCAGAGACACTTTCCGGTACTTTAGAAATGAATGAATCTATAAATATAAGAAAAGGTTAACAAGAAAGATATCTTAAATAAGAATAACATTAAACATTCTCTTTAAAGGAACCGGCATATGGCCCACCAATGACATATCCTATCCACACCATCCAAAGAAATTCTATCAGCGTTTAATACGACTTTTAATAGCCTCTGCGTAACATACTTCTAAGTAAGAGCATATTCTTATCTAAGTCTCCTTTTCAGCACCTATTAAAGGAGTAAACCATTTCATCGCAGTTTCTAATATTAAGTTCTAGGAGTGATAAGTATAATAGTGTTTTTCACCTTGAAAACTTGCCCAATTCATCGACCACGAAAATTTTATTCACCTATCTCTACAGCATCATACCTATAATTAGATTTTAATCCTGCCATTACCCCCCGAAATGCCCGTAATTAACCCCACTATCTGGATATTACAGATTCATAGAGAAAAACACGCCTTCGTGATGTACGGAAAAGATTTCGGAAATAATAGCGAAGAATATCTCGATATACGAAATGCACTCACCGCCATATTGAATCAGTTGACTATTGCATAGCAACTATAACAATCGGTGTTACGGGAACCACCAACAATCGTAGCCATAGCAACCATAATAATGTAGCACCACCAACAATCGTAGCCATAGCAACCATAATAATGTAGCACCTCTAACAATTGTTGCCATAGAAACCGTTGGTATGTCATCCATTGTTGCTGGTTGCCATAGCTTCCGCAGCAACAGTTGCTATGATATAGATTTCTAAGCAAAAAACGCCGCGGAAAAGCTTTTGAATGCCTAAAAAAGGTACTTAGTCGGAATAAGAGGGGAATACGTTTCGCTAACCATTTCAAAGGATTGAAAATTGAGAAAAGGTCAACTTTATCGTAAAATTTCTATATAAATTGCTGACAGAATTTATTTACGTGTTCTTTGTCCAATTAAATTAGTCAAAATTATTTTTTTAAATTATTTAATAAAAAAATGACATACTACTTATATAACAACTAGCATAAGTGCTCCTTGATTCCCAACGGGGAAACTAAACTAAGCTAAAGTTAATAAGATTAGGGTTACGAAAATCTGCACAAAATAATGGAGAAAATGAAGAAAGCGTAGAGATATGAAAGAAGGAATATTCAAAAGAAAAACAAGAAAATTTAGCGAAGAAATAATGGAATAAACAGGGTCAATGGGTTTAAAGGTAAGAACGAAACAAGAACATTGGAAACCGTTTAAAAATCCTATTTGTTGTCTCAAGTTCCTAACAGATGAAAATAAATAAGCAATTAAAGCAAAGTTATCAGACGAAATAAAAAAAATCCTCGTTTTCTCCGCTAGCTAAATCCTTATGGAACGTAGAAACGGGAGAACGAAGCATAAGTAGGAAAGTGGTGTACGACCCTTTTACCGATTAAAATGCCATTACTACGTCATCACAACGTAGATTCATGTAGAGCTTTTTAGTTCAGTTGTTCGCATTCATCATTCTTTTATTAATTGTACTAAATGACATTTAACAATACAAAATGTATTTAAATCATTTATAACTATACAAACAAAGATGTGTTGGATACGGTTATCAGAATTCTTCGATAATCAAGATAAACATAATCGTTGAAAAGAAGGAAACCGACGACCAATTCTTTGAATTAAAAAGATCGATTAAAATAAATGCAATCGAATAAGCAAGTTTTTATTCCAGAATATCTTATCGTATCCTCACCTTGAAATCATCCAGAAAACTTAATTTTTTTAAAATCCTGTATTCTTTGGTCTTTGGGTCCTAAAATTATTATTCAATTACCTGAATCGTCGTTTGATCGCATTTTATTAGGACTTCCATTCATTCAATGGAAGAAGCCTTAACTTGGTGGAACTCCGTAATCTGGATCATATTAAATTAAATTACGAAATTCCACAAAAGAAAACTTTACTGTGCGACCGGTTTCGAGCTAATCGTCTGAAATGCAACAAAATCATTGGCCGTGGATGCGGGAGGCTGCAGGTATAAGGGCTCTCAATTATCATCACAACAAAATTACGTATTTTTTCAGTTTTTCTTATCATACCTTAACACAGAAGGACACGAAGAAGAAGAATATAAGGACATAGAAGAGCTATAAAGAAATAATTGGATTAGTTTGGGGCCTGTTTTATCCATAGACTAATTTATTTTGCAGAATTAAATAAGATATAATGGTCGTGCGAAATCGATATGAACACCAAAAGAAAGTAAATTGAACGAAGATTCTTATTTCGGTCGTGGAATATCGTATTCGAGTCGAAATTGAGAGAAATCAAACAAAAATGATGAAATATTCGTGTAATTTTGTGGGCATAAACAATTCTCTAACGACGAAGGTCATTGTTGAACTCTCGTATGAAAATAAGGGAAAGATAGGCCTTCGGAATGCATGTAGTTAGCAATATGACGAAAGCAAAATAAATGTAATGAATGGGCAATAAACACATTACATTAAATAGGACAGAAATGGAAAAAATGTACCCAAAAATTGTCGTAAAATTCATTCACCGGAATTCAAAGTATTGAGATCTATTTCAATTAACGGAGGAATCTTGAATACATGAGATCAGCACATTTCCCCGCCAACGAATAAAAAGGGATAACGCCGATGGAATTTTAGGCAAGTGCTTGCGGTGAATCGAAGCAAGTATCTGCCAGCGTGGAGGTGCGACATCGCTATGAAGAACAAAAGCGCAACGATATTTTAAACTCGATCGAAACAAATGAAGAGCGAATATGTTAGCGTTTTCTCTGACGACGTGAATAAAAGGTGAGTGAGGAGAACAGAAAAATGACGATAAAATGATCGAAATGGAAAACAACTGAATCGAGAAAATTCGTATTGCCGTAGAATCAACATTAAATAAGGCAAATATTCTCCCGTTTAATTTAAATTGCGATTTATAAGATTTTTTAAAAATCACTTGCCGATAAGATGGAAACTTGAAACTCGGCATGTGGATCAAAATCATAGTTACATTTTAAATACAAATTTTAGGCTTCCTCGATCGTCCTTGGTTCGATCCCAGAGAGCCATTTTCATTACCCTATGCATTTCAGATGGGGATAATGGAGTCTTATTTCAGGACCTTCCCGATATGTGATTGACTTCAAATTTTACATTAAATAAATTCAAGTCCTAACAACTTATACTGTCTATTCACATCTGCCAATACGTCCTGGGTTCGACACCAGGCGTCTCAAAATTAGAAATATTTTAAGATTTATTTTGAACCCCTTCCCGAAAACTTTGAAATTGGCATTTGAATAAAGATTATTAACACATAAATAAACTTTTACTCGTATTATATACGAGTAAAAGTTTCTTGCATACTGCAAGAAATGTATTTATAATCTTTATTAACATTGAGAGTTTTTGAGTTTCAATGTTATCGGGAAGGGGTTGACGTTTGAGAGAAAAAGTTGGAATGTAGATAGTGAAAAAATTGCGTAGAAAAGGTAAATGTGGAGGAATAAACTGCGAATTATTAAGAGGAAAGGGAAAGAGACCGCTCTTAGCGTTTGCCACAGAGTTACTTATTCCAAATAAATGTAGAATGAGGAGCTTTCATCATGGAACAGAAACATTAGCGGAAAGGGACAATATTTCCGAGGCATATCAATTATTGAACTAAGTATATTGAAAAGAATGACGATCAATGATATGAGGTTTGAGAGAAGGAATTCGTAGGAATACAATACTGGCAATGAATGAACTTTCAGAGAATAAAGTGAGCTAACCGAATCCCAAAATATATGTTCCGACCTTGGCGGTTCTATGTTTTGCGTGTTAGCCAAGATATCGGCTTGGAGTTTCGTCTAATTACGATTTTTATGATTAAATGTTTTTATTTTTACGCTTTAAATACACAACTGTAAAAGTTCACTTTTCGCCGTACGTGAGATAATGATAAAATAAAGAAATGAGCTGAAAATTACGGTGTAACACGTCACTACTGCGCAGCTGAAGTATATTCTAATATGGTTACCAGACGTCCGCTTTTTCTGTCCCGTGTCCGCTTTTTTACTGAAATGTCCGCTTTTTTCTCTCAATCAACTATTTTTATACATATTTCCATCTTACACAATCTTTCACCAAGTACTTCAGTATATTTTATTAATTGACATTCAATAAAAAATAGTACAAGAAAAATGTTCGAATATTTCATTTTTTTACTCATATTCCATCCTAACTCCTGGTAAAGTATACTATCGTGGTTCGAGACTGAACGAGTAAGTAACACTTCTTTGATTAATTTTTCAATTTTTTTAAATTTTACAATGGATAAATATATATATATCTATTATATATAGATGCTTCTCCGGATTCATTCATATATATAGCTATATAGCCCAGTGATCCTCAGTGTCATTGGTTCGATTCCAGAGGGCCCCAAAGTCCCGATTTTTCCCGTTTAAATGCATTGCCGTGATTTTCGGAAATTTTTATAAAATACTTTCCGGATAGGTAGAGAAATAAAACTCAAGGTGCCTATATTTATGGTCTTGGACTTTCGAAAACATCAATGACTTTCACAAAAAATATCCTGGGTTCGATGCTACGACCATGCAAAGATCTGCCCTTTAAAATACATAGGAGTTGTTTTTCATTATTTTTTTTGATGCACTTCTCGAAATAATAGGAGGTTCGTGCTTAGCCGGAAAGTGTAAGGTAAGAATTGGTTTAAGAAAAAAATTTTCATAAGACCTTACTATTCCTGGGTTCGATGCCAGAGCACATTAACATTTCTCTCATAAGGAATATAAGGGAAAAGTAAGACTCCGATTGAGGCAGTTGCAACCAATATTTCTGCTTGAATTTTCGCACATAGTTAAAGAATAATATCTTCTATTATGTTGCATAGGAATTTTCACCAGAAAGTCCCGGGTTCGATGCCGGGTGGTAAATATGTCTCCCGTTTAAAATACATAGGGTTAGTATTTCATTATTTTTTTGATGCACTTATCGAAATGATAGGAAGTTCGTGCTTGGCTGGAAGATGTATGGTTAAAACTGGTTTAAGAAACAGTTTTCAGAAGACCGTACTATTCCTGGGTTCGATGCCAGACCACATTAACATTTCTCTCATAAGAAATATAAGGGAAAAGTAGGACGTCGTTTGAGGCAGTTGCAGCCAATATTTCTGCTTGAATTTTCACACATAGTTAGAGATGGTGATCTTCTATTGTGCTGCATAGTAAGTATCACCAGGAAGACCCGGGTTCGATGCCAGACGAATAAATTGTAGCGAATAATCAGAATATTTTCAATCCATTTTTTTTCTTTTGACGGCCTTCCCGATATGATGCCGACATGAAATTAGTGTTGTCGATCTGCTTGCAGTATGCAAGCTACATTTTACTCGTATATATATATATATATATATATATATATATATATATATATATATATATATATATATATATATATATATATCTTTCGATTAGTAATGGGATGAGAAATACAAAAAATGATAAATTTTACTTTACCTTTGAAATAATTATTTGATGAATTGATCCGACGCAAAACTATTCAAGAAGCGCTTGGGGCCGAATGAAATTCCGAGACTAATTTAAGATTCGAATGAATCATTTACTGAGGCAAGAAAATATTATCGAGATTAGATTAGTAGATTGCAGGACAGTTAAGGGGTGACACATGATGAGAAAAGGTATCCGTTTATGGATAACTTTCGAGGAATAACGACAGGATCAGGGAGGAGCGGGAAGAGAAGTCGGTATAAAAATAGAATCACCAATCTATTAAAAGAATAAACAACAAAGAATGACAGCTAAATGAAACCCAACGGTCAGGAAAACAAAGAAGTTTATCTTAGAAAATGGAAGAAAAATAAAAATAAAACATAAGCAAGAAGATGGGTTCAAAATTTTTAATCAAGAGGATTCATCACGAATCGACAAATATCCGAATCTTCCGAAATATTTCAATACAGAATGACTGAAAATCATAAAAGAACAGTAAAAACGTCGATAATTGGAAATATCAGAAACGGAATGGAACGTTTTCAATTTTTTTTCTTTTTTATAGAAACATTGGTCATTGGTTAATTGCGGATTTTAATTCGGAAAATAATGATCAACATTTTCATTATGGCATTTACAATTAAACCCGGCTCACCATTCTCCATTGCGGATTCAGTACGATAGGATAATGCTCCTTCTCTGTAATCTCCTTAAACTCATGTAGATATGAAATAAGCATCACAGTGATGTTTAGTAAAACTCCGAGATGTGCGGGTCATGTAAAAGGCAGCAAACATCATGGCTTTGTCATACTTCCTTTGAAATCGTCCTACATAATTCGTAACTCAGAATTGCTGACATATGCCGGTCAAAAACTCCCCATAAGTAACAATGTGAAAAGCACAACCAAAGAGCCATCTGGAGCTCACATATGATACGTAGATTCTACTACAAGGGTAGTGCACACGTTTGCATGACAACCGAGCGAATTAGTACTTTGAAATAATTGGTCTAATACCACACAAGTTTTTGGAAAGTGTCCTTTTCAAAATATCGGCCAAGTAGAAATGAAAACTAAGTGAAATATGGTAAATATTTAAAAAATTATTATTATTTTTCGGACTGCTAGTATATTGAAAGGTCTATAATGTATAGATCCTTCATATACAATAAAATTATGGTCCATTAGTAAAAGAAATAAAAAAATGGTAAAACTTAATTTTGAATTTTCGCGCCTAAGGCGGGAGTCTGAATTTTTGAAATATAACAAAGTTTGGTCTAAGTCGATTTTAAACGAGTAAAGGAAGTTTAAAACTGAATAAATAGTTAAATAAGTAAATACTAAGGTAAAAGTGATAAATTAGAATAAGATTTTAGGATTAAAATAATAAATAATTTAAAATATTAAAAATTTTGAATTAAAATCGAACGCAAACGAGCGCGAGTTTCCAAAAGATGAGAAAGATAGTCATTCATAAAAGTGAAGGTGACTTTATTTAATCGTATAAATAAATAAATAATAAATAGAATAAATAATTTAAAAAATTTAGAAAAATAAAAAAGGACCACGTTTCGAATTTTCCCTCCGAGAGAGGTAGTGTCCCGCCGTCAGCGCCACAAGGCAGGCCCTGGGTGTACTAAAAACTTCGGCACTCGGACGCGCGAATTCGAGTGAATTTAAAAGTTACGACGTTAGAGCCATACTTGGGCCTTTGTATTTCAGGTATCCTCTGGGGAGTCCCACATTGTCCTAAATAACTCCGAAGGCACCTGTGGAAGTCGCTCATGGAAGTTCTTGATGGCTTCTTTTAAGACAGTCTCCAACGACTTGAGCCCATGCGCCCGATAAATGTCCCTCATCCAAGTCAATTTGGGAAGTATTTTTTTAACGGTGCTTCTCTCATACGCGATTAATTTTTTAAGCGCTGTGGAGCCGCAGTACTGCCGGCCGGGTTCGCATATATTAACATTGGTCTGATCATTACGTTATATAATAAAATCTTTATTTTATATTTCTACTCTCAAAAAGTCGTCTGAGGCTAAACAAAGCGGCATTAGCTTTCGGATTGTTTTTTCTATGTGGGCTTTCCGCAACAGACGGCTGTCAAAAATTACGCGGAGGAATCGCTGTTCTTTCTCGTTTGGGATCCCCCCAGCACAAGGACGAGCAGTCGCGACTTTTTTCCCTCCTCGCGAACACCATTCTCGCGCACTTGGAAGGTTTTAACCCTGAGCCTCCACTTAGAGGCCCAGTCGCAAACCCAATCCAAATGCGATTGCAGAATGGCATTCGCGAGGTTGGGATTATTTGATTGTGCAGTCAAAGTACTGTCATCGGCATATAGGTAGGTGCTCGTGCTCATGCTGAGGGGAATGTCAGAGGTGAACAAGTTAAAAAATCTGATGTGGCCAGCACATGACTTTCTCCATATTTAAGATGTTAATATTTATCTACGACAGTAATTTCGAAATCTATATTTCATCTAATCTTGGAAGATGAGTGATTAATTTATATATTATTATCTTTGACGTCACAAAATTTATAAATAATGTTTTTCGGGACATGATCGATGAAATACCATGGAATTGGCCTTTCGCCCATGGAGCCCAGAGCTCCCACAAAGTACATAATCAGCAACTTCCGGTTTATCAGTATTTCCTGAATAACTCCTAAACAATCAGTGATATAAAAATATGTTTCATACAAAAGTTATAGTAAATTACATTTTCTAAAACTTTTATAAAGAATACAATGCACGTATATATCATATTTATGAAGATATTTTGAAAACCGGAAATGAGCTTTGATGAATGAAGCTCGACTTCCGGTTAACCAATATACTCCAAAAACTAATCAACTCTGACAGCACATACCACAGTACTATATATGAAGTTTGGTATTGATACGACCAATATTTTAACGTTAGAGCACCCACTATCACACACACACACATACACACACACATACACACAGACATCATTCCGAAAATGATTAAAACGTGTTCTAGGGACCCCAAAACGTGTATTTCCGTTGAAATCTCGAAGTCGAATTTTTTCATGAAAAGAATACTTTCTCTATACTTCGTACATGGAGAAAGTAATAATGTTGGGGAGAGGAATGAACCGTGCGGCACGCCCGCCTCCTGGGTCTCCAGTCCCGAAATTGATTGATTAATTTTAATATAAACGTCCTGTAAATTAAAAAAACAGCAATTATCTTTATAATGTAAGTCGGAAAATTAAAAACTATGAGTTTAAAAATTATTCCATCGTGCCAAACTTTATCGAATGCAGACTGGAAATCCAGGAAGTAGGCCACCGTCTGCTTGTTTTGATCTCCCACCTCCCACGATCTCCTCTGCCAACCTGACTATTTGATGCGCCGTGGAAAGCCAACGACGGAACCCGGCCTGGAATTCTGGTTTATCGAGTTCAATTCGATATGCTTTTGTAGTCGATTTAAAATAATTTTTTCGAATATTTTGCCAATTATTGATAAAAGACTTATTGGGCGGTAATTTTTTAAATCTGATTTATCCTTCCCCGGCTTCGTGATCATTACAATACTAGGCCTCTGGAAAATGATTAAAAATAAGCCATTTGTTGTAAATTGTTAAAAGAGTGGTTATCACGTTGTCAGGAAAAGCTTTAATTAATTTAGCATTAATTAAATCGAAGCCTGGCGCTTTATTTAAGTTCAACTTCTTAATTATGTCCCTCAGCTCGGGGAGGTCGGTGAGAGAAGGACATGACCCCGGCGCAAAAGGGAAGCTGTTTACTTCGTCTTTCATTTTGAGTGAAAGTGAAGGACACTCATCGGGAAAGGGCTTGTATTGACTCACCAGATGCTTAGCGAAAATGTCAGCAATTTCCAAACCGCTGGAGACCGTCCTACCAATTATCTTCAGACTTGCAGTGGAGTTCGCCTTCTTTCCAAGAAGCTTGTTTGTCTCCTCCCACAGGTCCTTATTGTGATGGTAGTCTTCGATTTCTTCGTCAAAGTAATTTTCAATTTTACTGTTTTTAATTATCTTAATTTCGGACTGAACTGACTTCCTAAGTTGTCTGCACTTCTCCCAGTCGATTTGTTTTTTTTACTTCTGGAAAACTTCCCTCGCCTTATTTCTTTCTTTTATTAAGTTAATTAAATATTGGGAGATTCTAATGCTATCGGGAGGTCGTTTATTCCCACCTTCGAACTTTTAAAATATGCCGAGTTGATGAAATCATTAAAACGATTTATTTCAAAATCAATATCTTTAAAATAATTAATATTTTTATATATAAATTATCAAATAAGTCCCTCAAAATAATGTTGAATTTTTCAATGTTTAAAATTCTAAAATCATCATCGCTACCGAATCTGAGATTGGCGTCTAAAGATAAAAGGATTGGTGAGTGATCAGATCATTAATTACTTTGACCTGAAGGTCATAGTAATAAATGGTGGCATAGGTGCTAAAAGTTGAAATAAAAACTACGAAAATGGGTGGGGTCATCTGGGACACGAAGGGTAAAACCGGAGTCATTTATAAAATTATATAAATCTTTTCCAGAAGTATTATCTTTTCTGCATCCCCAATTGATGTTCTTAGCGTTTAGATCACCTCCGATTAAAGTAAACGTGTTACTAAATTTTTCTCTTAATTTTTTTAATAGTTTTTTCCGGCGGAGGTTTGTACACCGAAATAAAATTGATGGTAATCGTTCCAAAACTAATTTTGGCAGCAACTGCTTCGATATGTTTTAATTTAGGAAGATTCATTTTTGAAGAGTTAAATTTTTTTCGTATTATTACTGCGGTACCGCGAGAAGCTGTCTCTTCATCGCTTCTGTAATCGTTACAATTGGGAACCACTAATTCTTTTTCGGGGGTTAGACACGTTTCGCAGATGAGCGCTACGTGAACCGCCTTCCTTAATTGGCGAATTCGATCCTCTTGGGGCGAATCCCGTTGGCTTTCATTACATTCAAGGTCGTCTCATCCATTACTCAAAATCGTATTTGTGGGCTCTATTACGTGTCCAAAGAATTTCGCCTCACTGGTATTTTCGTCCGCGAGTAACATCAGTAATTGCATTATCCAGTTTTAAATATTATTTTCCAGCTGTTCCCTTCTTTTTGGGTCGGTAACGGTGTTTTTGGGACGATTTTAGGGCTTCCTTCAAGACGACTGGGCAGAATTTCCCTCACCCTCCCAATTTCGACTTCTATGGGATCGGAGTTTTTAGTTCCGCCGGCCGCCGCCGCTGCATACGTTGGACTTATCCGCGGCGCCACAGGCGGGAAGTTCGCTTCTACAATTTGAAAATCGTGTACATTATTCACTTTTAATTTCTAAGTCTCGCTTTTTCCTGGACTAATTTCATTTTATTTTAAAGAGATTGATATACTGGACAGCCGCGGTAGCTAGCCGGATGTTTACCGTTGCAGTTTGCGCATATGGCCGGCTCTTTAGAAGATTTTGTGCAATCTTTTGTTAGGTGGTCTGATCCACATTTTACTCATTTTGCCGGCATATGGCGTGCTTTGTCGACATGTCCGTATTGTTGGCACCTGTGGCATTGAGGGGGCCCGCTGGGGGATTTAAAACATTCAATTCTAATTTTTAATCCACAAATTACTCTTCGATTTAAAAATAATTCGATATTTTGAATGTCGTCAAATTCTATTAAAAACAAAGGTAATGGTCGGAGCTTGAAGGACGTAATTTTCTTCGTAAGGTCGCTCTTCGTCGGCCGCGTAGTTTTTACTTTTGTTAGAATTTATGTTTTGTTCTCGGGGGGATTCCTCAATGTCGGAAATAAAAATACTAAGCGGAAGGTCCCTAACGATAAAATTATGTATTTTTTCTGTGGCAAGTCTATAAGTAAAAAATTAAATCTCGTCTTTAGTTAAAATCTCTTTCACCGAAAGAAAGTCTTTGATGGTACTACATTTTATTAATTTTTTTTCCCTGCCATTTGCGCGACCGGCTGCATTTGGCATTCTGCACATAGCTTCTTAAATAATTGAACCCAATTATCTACATTACTCAGGTAAATTGGCGGAACTCGATCTTTTTTAATACTATTTGTTGGAACTTCGTCAACTATATTATCAAGTGCGGCCGCGATGCGCTAGGTGGGGACAAGGGCGAGAAAGAATTGCTGATAGCAACCGAGGATTCAGGCGGCGAAGACCCTGCCTTGCGCTTCCCCCCCTGAACGGTGGTCCAGTCCTTATTTATTTTATCTCTTTTGTCGTTGGCCCCGTCCGACCCCACCGGGCGCCAATCTCCCTCACTGGACCTAGAATCGATTCTAACTTTCTTTCTTTGCTGCCACGCCCCCTTCCTCTCTGAGGGAGAGGTTTGGGGTGCGTTTGAATGATTCTTGCTAGGGCCTCATTCGGGCAGCTGGTCGCCTCGGGGGGCGGCGGGGGCGGGCGGCAAACTTCAGCGCATCGGCGCTATTTTGACTGGAAGGGGGGAGGCTGCAGCGGTACCGGGTTCGCCGCCCGGTGATCCTCGGCTTCCGGCAAATAAATCACGCGACTTGACCCCATTTGAAAGCGACCCGACGCTAATATTAGTTTTCAAGGAAACCGAAGGGAGGGAAGGGTGGATTTAACTTCTGGCTCTTATGGCCCTTTCTATTTTTCCCATTACTTTCATTTTGCGTGAATAGGTCTTTCGGGAATTCATTCAGGCGAGTTCCGCTTGCTTTGTTTTGGGCCGCGCTCCATGGCAGGGGTGACGTCCTTGTTAAAAGAATTTACTTGGTTGTCTTTTTTTTCAGAACCGCGACAGGTGACAACAACACCGGCACGTGAGACCTCGGATCGCCGAGACGGGCGGGACACCGTTTCGCAATCGCGGCTGTCTCTATTGTTTGATGAATTAATTATTTCGCTTAGAAATTCGAAAGAACTTCTGGTGCGCGGCGACCGGCCGTCACTCTTTCCTCCTTTTGAATCGAGATTTGGTCTGTCGTTTCCGTCATTAGCTAATTCGGGCAGATTCACTTTTTAGTTATTAAGAAATTGAGAGGATAGAATTAAAAATAACTGAAATTCAGGTTAAGTGAGGCAGACACTTATTTAAAACAATACCAATGAGGCGCTGGTAAAACATTCGTTTAAAGAAGCAATTATTACAGTTAAAATAAACAGTTGACGAAAATAATTTCATTAAAATTCCGTGAGTTTGAAAACCCAGTTAAAATCAAATGTAGCAGCGGAGTTTTGCCACACAGTTAAGTTTAAATAACGTCAGGTGATTGAATTAAAGGTAAAATAGGTGAAAAAAACACAAATAAATACAAACCTACGTAAAATTGAAAAAAAAACACTAATTAAGCAGCGTCAGAAATTGAAACACGGTTTGGAGACTCAGTAGAAAACAAAAATACAATCAATAAATATATCCGAAATAAAAGATGGGAAGACAAAGTATAAACAAGATAATTTCTACAATAAGGTCAGAAAATTCAATTAGAAATTTAAAATTCGCGAGAAACAAGTTATATTGGTCGAAGTTTAAGAAATAAATGATTAATAAATAGGTAAAAATACGAAAGAAAGTCAAGAATTAAAATACACATTGAAGAACAAGAAACAATTTGACAAATGAGTTAGAAAAGGTAAAAATTTACAATTAAAATTTGAAATTCGCGGCAAAAAACGTGTTTAAAAGATCGCGATCGAAAAATTTAAAAGAAAATAAATAAATAATTTAATTGAAAGAATAAGTTAATACTAGAAACAAGTTTAAAATATAATTAAAACCTAAATTTCAAATGGAATGCCTTAGGGACTCGGCAAAACCGACTATGGAGGGACGAGATAAGGCGCTAAATTGATTTAAATTTTAATATTGCTAAAATAAACCTGGAATAAAAAAGGAGAGCTAAATAAGGCGTACCAACTTACATACCATCCAACCTTACTTTGAGGAAGTCCTTGGGCCCTTTTGAGCGTACCTTTGGGAAGGGACAAATGTCCTCCTCGCTATCAACTATGGTGAAAACTAGAGAAGTACAACGCCCCGTTGCGCGTTCGCAAATACGTAATTTTGAGTTATCTGGTCTTTCGCCTAGATCTCTCTGCAAACGACAACCAGCCAAGATGAAATTCGACGGCGCATCGAAAGATTCGAAAAGAGAACACATTACGTCGAAGGAGACATGATTAGGTGTAGCGGAAAAGAGGTCAACCCAATATAGAGAGAGAGATATGAGGAAAATTGTTCGGAATAGTTCAGTTTGATGATAATGCCTAATAACGGACTCAGGAGTCTAAATTAATCTATAGGCTCGCCCTCCCGACGAACAAGCTCAATCCTCTGACCTCGAGATCCTCTCGATATAACTCCGTCGGTGTATGGAAGCCCTAGTCGATTCTTATAATATCCGTACAAGAACGCTACGATGTAGACGAGCTACGGCGTAGCTGACTTCAGGGTGCAAACACAACGCCATCTGTGAAACTTATGCAAAAAGAATCCCTCCCACCCCCACCTTATGGAGAGTCGCCCGGTTGCTCCCATAGAGTAAGTAGAGTCCTTACTCTATGTTCCCACTACTACTATTACGCGCGCCATGATGAAATTTAAAAAAAGCATTTTATTGAAAAAAGTCATATTTATTTCAAAAAATATTGTATGAAATGGTTTTTCTTGGAAGATATATGTATTTGTTTTATAATTATTTTGTTAAGTACTTTGTAAAACATTTAACACAGAGCCCAACATCGCACTTATTACGCATTGTTCTCCCACGACACTCGCACTCTTCATATGCGCAGCGTTTTCCCTTGTTCTGCGGTATGTCACCGATTACACCGAATAATTGATCATACCATAATTCTTGCGTGGAGCCAGTTTTTGACGTGGAAGCCTTGCTGAGTAATCCACCGGGTGGTTTTTATTCCGTCTTGTACCGAATAAAGTACACCAGAGCAATCTCCCGTCTAAACTCTAATTTTGTCCTTGGATCTGAGGATTCCCTTTTATTATTATTATTATTCGATTGTCTGAGTTGTAGATAATTTATATAAATCATATCTTACCAATATACAGTGAATTTACATGAATTTGGTCAGTTCCACCCATATGCTTATTATACTGGGATATGAAGTAGGCTTATGGAAGCTGAATAATTTTCTTTTGTTTCCTATAAAATCATTTAGCTTTCATCAACGACGTAACTCCATACGCTGTTGAAGCTGCCACAATTACCAAATTGTCCAGCCATTTAGTGATTCCTATTCCTACACATGTAGAAATAGCTGTGATGCTCTTTCTCTTTTCCACTTCCACCACTTCAAATTATAATAACCGAATCTTATCAATTTACCACTACTACATCGCTTGCAGCTAAGTCTTCTGTAGTATCTTATCATCTCTTCTTCACAATCTAAGAACTGGGAAGGCACCAAATGCTGCAAACTACTCTGTGTAATTCTTTTCATCGTAGGCCAGACTTTGTAGAACCCATCGCTTGACTGTCTAACTTAGCATTATCCGCCAAGTGTAAAAATTTCATTATTTGGATGAATCAGTCCCTCCTCATCGCTTTACTAACCAATTCAGTATGTACATCCTTTTTCGCGTCCCAGTAATATTTTTTTCCAGGAGAACGTTGTACCCGGATACAATCAAAATGCCAATGACGGCTCGCATCTCCTCTGCTGTAATTTGTGGACTGGGGCAATTAAAAAATCGGGCGTAATTCTCACTTTGTTCCACTATGAATGCGACGAAATCGTCATCGATGAAGAGCTCTTGCAATTAGATGCAGCTAAGTTTAGAGTATGAAAAGTAATCTGCTTCAGAAAAACTTCCCGTACACTCAATGCTGCCCTTTATTCATTTTCTCCGCACAGATTTTTTTGTCCCATCGTCTTCTCCAGCACCGATACTTTCGTTGGTTGTCAACCGAATGTCGGCTTGTGCCCTCATTTGCTTGCCAGTAAAATTGTCAACCAATCTTTCCTCATCTTCATCAGCCAATACTTCATCAGTTCGCTCATTTTCTTCTGTTGGAGAAATGAAGAAATCGGTAACATCTACCTCACTCTCTTCATCCTCGTCAAGGATTCGGAGAGCCTCCTTCAGTGAAGTCGACTCATGAAAAATTACGGTTTTCCTGAATAGAAACTATAACACCTCTAATGATATCATTTTTATGCGAAGCTAATAAAATTTGAAAGGATTTGAATATCTAGTACAATAATCATTTGCTAATATATGTTGTTGCCGCTTCTACTATATAAATTTAGGTTTTCCGAGATTTAGTTCATAAATATGCATAATAATTGCCATAGTCTTCTTTTCACAACTTAAAACTAAAATAATTCTTAGCTTAATTGCACCAGTAATAATGTATTATGTCGCAAAATATTCTTTTATATACTATATATAGCTTTCCTTGACAGCCATCGGCAAGGAATTCGCGTAGTAGTATATATATAGGGGATCAAAATTCTAACCATGTTCCACAAGTGCCACTGACTTGAAATTTTTACGACGTTATGGCCATGACGTGTAACCTCCAGGAAATAGCTGACTTTGAACCTCGGTGTCATGGGTTCAATTCTAATAGGCCCCAAAGTCGCGATTTTCCCCATAACAATACATGGCGGGGATTTTCAAAATTTTTTGAGGCACTTCCCTGAAAAGGAGAGAGTTGAAATTCGAGGGTTCGCTAGAAGCTGTGCATGTCCAACGAAAATTAAAAACACATCGCCGTGTATGGTCCATGGTTAGATGCTAGGTCGGGGAAAAAATCGGCCGTTTAAAATGCATTGCGGCGATTTTGAAGATTTTTTGGATCCTTTCCCGATAACATGGATACTTAAAACTCGGCACGTGGATAGATATCATGAATATATTTCATAATCAAATTTTACATGTTCGCTGATGGTCCTTGGTTCGATCCCAGAGAGCCATTTGCACTTCCCAATGCTTTTCTTACGGAGATAACGGAAACAAAATTTAGGTACATCCTGGCAAGCTATCGACATCAAACCTTGCATGATAGAAGAGCAAGTCCTTACAAATAAAAACGCGAATTCATAGCTTACAATTTTTCCTGGGTTCGACACCAGGTGTCTCTTCAATCAGAAGTTGATCCGATTTTTAGGAATTATTTTGAAACCTTTCCCAATAATATAGAAACTTGAAATTCGGCATATAGATACAGATCATAAATAACTTTCGGAAAATTTTTTTATATTTCCAAGATCGTCCTTGGTTCGAATCCAGAGAGCCATTTACATTCGTGAAAATTAGAACGTCTTCTGAGGGAGTTGTAGCCAATATTTCTGCTTGAATTTTCACACTTAGTAAGACATGGTGATCTTCTATTGTGCTGTTAAGTAAATTCACCAGTAAGATCCGGGTTCGATGCTAGATGATGAAATTACAGCGAATTTTATGAAAAATTTCAATCCTTTTTTTTGTGGACCGTCCCAATATGATGCCGACATGAAATTAGTTTTGTCGATCTGCTTGCAGTATGCAAGCAACATTTTACTCGTATATATATAGACGCTTCTCCGGATATACCTAGATATACACTCACTCACTGGGGATCAAAATTCTAACCATGTTCCACAAGTGCCAAAGACTTGAAATTTTTACGACGTATTGGCCATAACGTGTAACCTCTAGGAAAAAGCCGACTATGAACCTCAATGTCATGGGTTCGATTCCAGAAGGCCCCAAAGTCCCGATTTTCTCCATAAGAATACATGGCGGGGATTTTCGAAATTTTTTTTGAGTCACTTCCCGGAAGAATTGAGAGTTGAAATTCAAGAGATCGCTAGATGCCATGCATATTTAAAGGAAACAATAAATACATCTACCATGAATATCCTTGGTTCGATGCTAGGTCAGGGCAAATATTCTCCCGTTTAATTTACATTGCGATTTTTAAGATTTTTTAAGATTACTTCCAGATGACTTGGAAACTTGAAACTTGGCACGTGGATATATATTATAAATATATTTTAAAATCAAATTTTAGCAACTTGCTGATGGTCCTTGGATCGATCCCAGAGGGCCATTTACATTCTACAATCCATTTCTTATGGAGATCGCGGAAAAAAAGTTTAGGTACTTCCCGGCATGATATCGACTTTTAAATTTGCATAAAATAAGATCAAGTCGTTACAATTCAAACTATGCATTCAAAGCTACCAATGTGTTCTGGGTTCGACACCAGGCGTCACTACAATCAGTAACTGATCCGATTTCTAAGAATGTTTTTTAACCTCTTCCCTTTAATATTTTAAATTGAAATTCGGTACATAGATAGAAATAATAAATAAATTTTGAAAAAATATTTTATATTTCAATGATCGTCCTTGGTTCGAATCCAGGAAGCCATTTACATTCGTGAAAATTAGAACGTCTTTTGAGGCAGTTGTAGCCAAAATTTCTTCTTGAATTTTCACACATAGTTAGAGATAGAGTAATTCTATTGTGCTGCATAGTAAGTTCACCAGTAAGACCCGGGTTCGATGCCAGACGATGAAATTTCAGCGAATTTTAGGAAAAATTTCAATCCTTTTTTTTTTCTTTTGAGGACCGTCCCGATATGATGCCGATTTTAAATTATTGTTGTCGATCTGCTTGCAGTATGCAAGATACATTTACTCGTATATAATAGATATATAATTCTCCTCCTCATCACCGCCACAGTTCATTGCCTCATCGGGGCGGAGGGGTGTTAACGGAGGTTGGAGGCGATGCATAGCCCAGGTTCAACCATGCTAAGAAGGCTTCAACAATATCTCCGGCCAAATAATGAAAGTGGCATTCACCAACCGGCTGTAGGACAGCCTGGTGAATTATTTTCCTAACCCCCCCAAATACAAGTACAATTTTCATGATGAGCTTCTTTAATGGAAATTTATCCGGACGTAAAAGCACCACCGATTCGGATGTCCGGGAGGTGGTGGCATTGAAGAGGTCCATCATGAAGAAAAGAATTACTACCCTGAAATTCGCAACCTACAACTGCCGCAGCTTGAAGAGTGAAGAACGACTGCTGGAACTACTCAATGAAGCAGAGAAGATAAAATGGGATGTCATCGGTCTCAGCGAAGTCAGAAGAAAATCAGAGGAGCTACTTACACTGAAGGAAGGACACTTATTCTTTTACAGGGGTACCAATGATGGAAGGAATGGAGGCGTTGGATTTTTGATCAACAAGAGATGGAAGGATAATGTGGTGAAAATCGAAGGTGTATCAGATAGAATTTGTAAACTCATACTAAAGATCAATGAGCGTTACTCAGTACAGGTCATCCAAGTCTACGCACCAACAGCGGCAAGCAGCAAAGAGGAAATTGAAAACTTCTACCAAACTCTCGGCACTGAACATGACAAGGAGACCCACAACTATAAGGTCATTATGGGAGATTTTAATGCTCGTGTAGGGCAGCGGGAAACTGATGACACTGTCGCAGGACAATATGGACTGGGCCAGAGAAATGAGCGAGGTCACCGCATAGTAGAGTTTGCAGAATGCACCAATATGTATATAACAAATACATACTTTAAGAAAAATCCTACAAGGAAATGGACGTGGAGAGGTCCCAATGGAACAAAAAATGAAATAGACTACATATTGGTAAACAGACTCTACACTGTAACTAACTGTGAAGTTTTGAATAATTTCAACACTGGAAGTGTCCACAGAATTGTTAGATGCGGAATCAATATTGACCCCCGAATGGAACGAAAGAAGTTGGTTTCCTGCAAGAAGGAGGAGATAAATGTTGGTAAACTATCAGATAACGAGAAATAGTTTCAGCTGGAACTTAGAAATAGATTCTCAGCACTTCAGGAGGAAGAACTCGAAACCAAAGTTATGGAAGTTGTAAAGAAAGTGGCAGAGGAAGTAGCAAGCATGCCAAGAAAACCCAAGGATAAGAAATTTAGTGATAGAACCCGGAAAATGATGAAACGACGGAAGGAACTGAAGAATTTAAACACTCCAAGAGATAATATCGAATATGCCAAGCTTTGCAAAGCCATCAGAGTAGCAATCAAGGAAGACGTGAGGAATTGTAATGAAAAGATTGTGCAAGAGGCCATAGAAAATAACAAGAGCATAAAGAGGGCTAGAAGACGCCTAGCAATTGGTAAGAAACAGATTTTAGCCTTACAGAAAGGAGATGGCACCACAACATATAACAGACCAGCAATATTGAGGATTGTAGCAGAATACTTTGGCAACCTATACAAGAAGATAGGAAACGTCGAAGAGGAGAACCAAGAGGAAAGCCAAAGCTCACAAAATCTCCTCTCAATCCTCCCAGAGGAAGTAATGGTGGCGATTAAGCAGATGAAGAATGGGAAAGCAGGAGGAGCAGATGGGGTGTTGGCGGAGTATCTGAAAGCTGGTGGATCAGAGATTGCTAATGTTTTAGCACAATTATTCAGTAATTGTCTAAAACAAGGAATGATTCACAAGGAATGGAACCACGCAAGGATTGCCCTTCTGCACAAGAAAGGAAGAAAAGAAGATTTGAAGAACTATCGACGCATTAGCCTCCTTCCAGTTGTCTACAAAACATTCATGAGGATAATAGCGGAACGTCTTAAGATGACCCTGTCTTCAGCCCAGCCAAGAGAACAAGCGGGATTCCGGAAAGGCTTCAGCACTATGGACCACATCCACACATTACAGGAAATTATTAACAGAAAAAATGAGTAAGAGATGCCGCTCGTCCTTTGCTTTGTAGATTATGAACAGGCCTTCGACTCGGTAAGTACCTCCTCCACTCTGAAAGCTCTGAAGAATCAAGGGATAGATTCTGAGTACATCCGCCTCTTGCGCAGTGTCTACGAGAATGCCACAGCTTCTGTAATGCTTCATGAAGAGACCGATGAATTCAAGATTGAAAAGGGAGTTCGACAAGGTGACGGTCTATCTCCCATCTTATTCACAGCCATTTTAGAAGAAGTTTTTAAAACCCTTGATTGGGAAGAGAAGGGGTTAAGAGTAAATGGGGAGTACATCAGTCACCTCCGTTTTGCAGATGATATAGTTCTCTTTGCAGCTAACGCAGAAGATCTAACTTCAAGACTTGAAGAGCTAAACACAGCAGGACAGAAGATAGGACTCAGGATAAACCTAACAAAAACAAAGGTAATGTATAACTCTTTTACAGTGCAAGAGCCAGTCAAACTTCAAGGAAAACCTCTGGATGTTTTCTTGGAATACACATACCTGGGACAACATGTAACAACAGGAGAGAAAAACAGGATTATTGAAGTAAACAGAAGAATGAAACTTGGCTGGAGCGCATTTGGAAGGAACTCACACATTCTGAAGTCAAGAATGCCAATGGTTTTGAAGAGGAAGGTCTTCAACCAATGCATTTTACCTGTCTTGACCTATGGAAGTGAAACTTGGGTGTTAAATGCTGCAATAACCCAGAGACTTTAGACAACGCAAAGGAGCATGGAGCGCTGCATGCTGGGAATCACAAGAAGAGACAGGAAACGAAACACTTGGGTGAGAATGATGACTGGAGTTACAGACATAATAGATAAGGTAAGATCACTAAAATGGAGGTGGGCCGGCCATATTGCAAGAAGAAACGACAACCGTTGGACATCTGCCGTTCTCAACTGGATACCAAGAGATGTGAAGAGACCAAGAAGACGACCTATGGACAGGTGGAACAGAGACATCATCAAGTACTTAGGTGTAACGTGGCAACGAGAAGCTCAGGACAGAGAAAATTGGAAAGTACTTGGGGAGGCCTACATCCGACGTCGGATTGAAAATGGCTGATGATGAAGATGATGATGATATATATATATATATATATTTTTTTTTTGACGTATTCACTTTTATTATATTTTATATTTATAATATCTATATATATTATGGATTAGATTTATTAACCAAGCATAAAATGCCATAATTCTGTAGCAAACATGAGAAATACATACATTTCATAGGATAAATAAGGAAATAGAAAATGAAATAAAACTATATTGATAAAAAAATATCATAACATATCTATACACCATAAATTGAAGAAATACATAGATATTCATACATGCTATAGGATAAATAGAGAAATAGAACATTGAATATTGCAATATTAATTTTAAAAAATAATAACAACATACGTATAAATCATAAAAATATATTACTGAATTCAAAACTTATGAAATATAAACTACCGTTGCTGCAGAAAAAACTCACCAAGTCAAGGGATTAAGTACCGATATATCATTGCAATTTTTAAAGCAGACATTATATTTAGATAATATTTGCATTAAATACATCTGCAGAGTGATCACTAAGGAAGACATTTCATAATTGACGCATCCTGGTAGTGGGTGGGTTACACATTAGGAATTTAAATTGCTTACTTATCACTGGCAACAGAATCACGAGATCTTGTTACAGTTACAGTTTGTGTTCATTGCTGTTATTATGTATGACATGGTTGTCAACGAGTTGTTAGTTAAGTTAATTAGATGAATGTGCTTAGTAAGTGATGAGTGCGCTTAGCAAGTGATGAGTGCAATTAGTGATCAGTGCGCTTAGCAAGTGATGAGTGCACTTAGTGATGAGTGCGCTTAGCAAGTGATAATTACGCTTAGCAAATGATGAGTGCGCTTAGCAAGTGATGAGTGCGCTTAGCAAGTGCTAGTTGCGCTTAGCAAGTGATGAGTACGCTTATCAAGTGCTTATTGAGCTCATCAAATAATGAGTGCACTTAGCAAGTGATTAGTGCGCTTAGTAAGTGATTAGTGCGCTTAGCAAGTGATGAGTGCGCTTAGCAAGTGATGAGTTGTATAGTCAATGATGTATTTCTTTTCGGTGTTTAAAAACACTCGTAACTTAATGTTTGAATGATTGGTTTCGGTTCATTGGTGTTATTTTGTATGATATGGTTGTCAACGAGTTGTTGATAACTAATTATTGTTGATATTTGGTACCGTTTGGGTCGGAATGAAAAAGTATTTTATGCTTCATATCATTAATGAAAGATATTTATTCAATGCTTTGCTGGCA